>JARPVV010000006.1:0-1200000 GCA_038502285.1 Trichoderma sp. 2475
CAGTAGTAGCAGTAGTAGCAGTAGTAGCAGTAGTAGCAGTAGTAGCAGTAGTAGCAGTAGTAGCAGTAGTAGCAGTAGTAGCAGTAGTAGCAGTAGTAGCAGTAGTAGCAGTAGTAGCAGTAGTAGCAATATAAATAGATAGATATAACCCAGTCATGAAACCTGAAAACTATCAAATACGAAATTAAGACTTAGATGTGCTGGAAATTTATATGCCAGACCTAAGCGGGCTTGGATCGCTATTCACATGTCTCTGGGGCATTATATGACCTACAACGCGACAGTCAATCTTGGCAACGGGGCATGATTCTCTGCTGAAGTCAAAGACTCGACTTTATTGAGACGCTGCTCTAACTACCTACCTATCTATGGTAGTTTGACACGAATACTTACGAACTTGCACATAAAATGGCCAGACTCAATGTTATACGGTGACCCGAAGAACGCTTGAGAAGACAACTGATGTCGCCACTCCTACTCCGCAGCCTGGTGATAATTTCCACGAGAGGACAGCTCCCAGCCTTATACTTCCAGCTAAAAAGGAGTCATAAACTAAATTCAGATATGTTACCATCAAGTTTCTGTCCATTATACGGTGACTAAACAATTTTGCTATCCTCACGCCAACGAGACATCTCAACGCCTACTCCTTTTCATCCCCCCCACCAGCCTCAACCACATCCTCCACTTGGTTAATCTTATCCTTTGAAACGATTCCATCCTCATCAAACACAGTAAGCGCCTCGCCATGCTCAAGATCCCTATTAAACAGCGCGCCAATCTTGGTAGCCTCGCGATCGAGAAACGTCCACGGAGAACGCCCTTTTGTGAATAAAAAGTCCATTTCCTCAAGTGTTTTCCCCGCAGACTCGGGATAGAAGAGGAATACGACGATGCTCATGAGGTAGCATAGGGCCATGAATATGATGTAAAGCTTCCAGCTATTTTTCACCATATGTCAGCATTGGTACATTCTCTACGAGTGAGATGGAAGGTGGTATACTAACCTGATCTTTGCCATTGCAGTAGGAATATACAAGGCGAACCAGAAGTTCTACCCTCTATTAGCTTTTACAGTCCTCAATCGGAGGTGCGTGCATACAACTTACAACAAACCAGTTCGTAGCAGTCGTCATGGACGTGGCGCGACCACGCATACTCATGCTAAATATCTCGGGGGGATACACCCAGGCGACGCAAGCCCACGTAATTGCAAACACCGCGACATAAATGTACACAAAGGCAATGATTGTGCGCGATGCAGCGGCATTTGTAAAGTCGAAGTTCGTCTTTTGTGTAAGTGAGTCGAAGACGGGATTACCTGACAGTGACATGAGTAAGCAAGTGAGAAATGCGAAAAGTATTAAGATAACGTACCCTCTGCTCTCATAAGGATGCCAATAATCATCATTGAGATACCCATGCCAATACCTCCAATGACCATGGGCCATCTTCGACCCCATTTATCCATGTAGTACATGTTTGGATAAGTAAAGACGTTGAGAACAACGCCCTGGAGTCCGTTTGCCAAGAGGGATGAAGAAGTCGCTCCGAGACCAGCTTGCTGGAAGAGGAAAACGGCGTAATACATGATACTATCCAAGGTCAGAAAAGGTGTTGCACAATAAACGTGTAGTAGACTTACACATTGATACCTGTCATTGATTGCCAAAATTGCTTTTTCGCAGTTAGTATTAGTACCAGAAGTAGCAGACTTTGGAAAGACATACAACTCCAATACCGATCCACATACG
Source organism: Trichoderma sp. 2475 (assembly GCA_038502285.1). Classification (NCBI taxonomy): domain Eukaryota; kingdom Fungi; phylum Ascomycota; class Sordariomycetes; order Hypocreales; family Hypocreaceae; genus Trichoderma; species Trichoderma sp. 2475. Next base: position 1,755 of record JARPVV010000006.1, read on the forward strand.
GCGCCTATGAGTTCCAATAAGCATATCATAGTAGCTAGGCGGCGGGTGATTCTTCTCGAAGGAAATCTTGGCCACGATTTCTGCCAGCTCAGCTTGGACATAAGGATCATTAACATCTCCACCAGCATGAACCCGTGCAAGCACCTGCAGCGCCTCTTCCTGTCTGTCTTTTTGGACGAGCCATCGCGGCGATTCGGGCATGAACCACATGGTAATATGCAAAGTCACTGTAGCCTATCTCTCATTAGTTCGTTGCTACAATGTAGTGGAACGTTGTTAACAATAACTCACAATCATCTGTAGCCCCATTGGGAGTCTCCATGCTGCGCTACCGTTGATATGACTTGTTCCGAACTGAATCCAGAACGCGATCAGGATGCCAAAGTTGACAAAACACTGAAAAACACTAATAATACGGCCGCGAATCCTGCATACCCATTAACAAAAGCTTCAATATTACAAAGAAACCATCAACGTACTCTCTCGGTGCAATCTCGCTTTGATACATGGTAACCTATCCCCATTAGCTTCATCAATAACACAAGGCAATCATCCTCACCATCATCGTTAAACATCCATTTCCAAGCCCATTGATGACTCTCCCTGCCACAAGAGCCTCAACATTATTCGCAGCAGCAGAAATGGCACAGCCAATCGTGAAAATCGCAGAACCCAGTAGGATCGTCTTCCTTCGGCCCAGTCTGTCTGCGAGGAAAGCGCCGGTCAAGAGAGAGCCCGCAAAGGCTCCCGCCAAAATGGACGCTGTGATTCCTCCTTGACGAAAGTTGCTTGGGTGCTTAAAGTAGGTCAAGAACTGTGGCATTGCCAAGATGCCGCCTTTCAAGCCGTTAGCTGATGTGGCGCTATGGAGTTAATTTGTCATTATGCTTCAACTCACTCATTGAGCCCGTGTCCTAAAAAGGCGAATGTTAATTGTCGAGTTTTCTCAATTTTGAAACTAATGACTTACATATCCAAAGGCCAAGCCTCCGGTACATGGCGCAATGCCATAAAAGTAAACAGCCTACAGCAGAATCAGCATCCAACCTCAGCCTTAAAGTTCAATACGCACTTACCTTTCTCACCATATTGTCATCAACCTTTTTTCAATTGATGCAACAACTCCGTATCTTCAATCTTTCATATCCAACTCCACCCCCATCATCATCAGACTCAATTATATACTAAAACGAGCCTAGATAGAAATAACCGAAAAGCCGATGCGCGCGCTACGATTGGATAGCACTGCTAGATGTTGTTTACCCCAGACTCCACAACTCCAAATCTGGGGAAGCTAGTCAAACCCGTCGGTTTACTAGCCGAGAGCAATGAGGAGATCGACAACAAAACAAACTAAGAGCAATATCTCCGAGAGCCAAAATGCAACTTCAACCGGCGGGTCTTTTGAGTAACCGAACTACCGGCAAAAGCACCATGATTGGATGTTTCAGTGTAATAGAAGCGATAGCTTAACTGTACATCATAGCATGGCTCGTCCTGTGATAAGTAAAATGTTTGAGATATAAGTCTTCCAAAGGCCCAGCTATTCTTAGTTATTTCCTTCATCTTTTTTCCACTGTAGTTCAAGATTCCATTAAAAACACTTCACAATGGCGCCTTCACGGACAGACACCGCCAGCAGCAGAGACTTCATCGGCTCCGGCTCTCCAGCTTCAGAAGTCAAAATCACAGGATTTCAAGCCCACGGTAAGCACATGCTCAATCCCCACACTTTGCCTTCCCAAGCTCATCACAAGCCAGACCTGAGATTTCCCACCAGCTTGGACCTCTCCGGCTCAGATGCCATGAACCCAGGCCCCAACTACAGCGCCGCATACATCATCCTTCAGACAAACACAGATCTCCAAGGTCACGGCTTCGCATTCACCATCGGCCGCGGCAACAACCTCTGCACAGCCGCAGCCGAGATGATTGCCGAACGTCTCGTCGGAAAAACGCTCGCCGAGCTTACACAGAATATGGGCCAGACCTGGCGGCATCTAGTGTCAGATTCACAGCTTCGTTGGGTCGGGCCCGAAAAGGGCGTCATTCATCTGGGCCTCAGCACGTGCGTCAATGCCGTCTGGGATCTCTGGGGCCGATACCTGAACAAGCCGGTCTGGAAGATTGTCGCCGACATGACGCCGGAGGAATTTGTCAACTGCATTGATTTCCGGTACATTGTCGATGCCATCACTCCAGAGGAAGCCATTACGCTGCTGCGCGAGCAAGAAAAGACCAAAGCTGCACGGCTAGAAGAAGCACGCATCAGCAGAGCCGTGCCAGCGTACACAACGCAAGCGGGATGGCTGGGATTTTCTGACGAAAAGATGGTGCAGCTGATCAAATCCAATCTTGCTCTCGGCATGGATAAGTTTAAGTTCAAAGTCGGTGGCAATCTCGAAGACGATATACGCCGGCTGCAAATTGCTCGCGACACTATTGGGTACGACCGCATGCTCATGGTTGATGCCAATCAAGTGTGGAGCGTGCCAGATGCAATTGAGTACATGTTGCAGCTTGTCAAGTATAAGCCACTGTAAGTTTGACTTTCCAATTGTCTAGCATGATCATATAATCAGCAAACATACTGATATAGACTGTCGTTTCTAGCTTCATCGAAGAGCCTACTTCGCCTGATGACATTCTTGGTCACGCTGAGATAAGAAAAGCCCTGAAACCACACGGCGTGGGCGTAGCTACCGGCGAGCACTGCCAAAACCGCGTCATGTTCAAACAGCTGCTCCAAGCCGGGTCAATCGACTATTGCCAAATCGACGCATGTAGACTAGGCGGCGTTAACGAAGTCATGGCCGTGCTACTAATGGCAAAGAAGTAAGTCATGAGAAATCAGTCATGCACCAACCAAGTCCCACGCTCACACAACTAACCGATATTGCAGATTCAATATACCAATTGTACCCCACAGCGGCGGCATTGGCCTCAACGAATACACGCAACACCTTGCCCTGATTAACTATTTGTGCGTAGCGGGAGAAAAGAGTCTGCTAGAGCACATCAACTCGTTCCGTGACGTCTTGACAAACCCCTGTCAGACCAAAGATGGTCATTTCGTCACACCAAACGAGCCAGGATACAGCGTAGAGTATACGTCAGAGGCGATAGAGAAGTACACATACCCGTCAGGCAGCTTCTGGAGGAGTGAGCAGGGAGAGGCAATCATAAACGAGCCAAAGATATAATTACACATTTACATAGATATGAAGTAAATAACGTGAAGGGTATTCGAATAGAAAGATACTGCTCAAGCAGACTGAAAGATGTTCTGAAAATAGCCAAATTCATCTAGCCAATCTTCAAACAGCTGTAGATTAGCGGCGTCAGAAATTGTGGCATCTCCAAGCTCCAAGTCGCCAGGCTCAGTCTCATAAACTGTAGAAGTAGTTTGTAGCGTCGGTCCCGTTGCCAAAAACCCAGCCTGGATCTCAGCAGTAGTGACGGGCATTGAAGACTGATCGGCGGCGTCATCATCTTGACTTTGTGCCTCTGTGACTTTGATGAGATTCTTTTCAGCATCAGTGGCTGTTGGTGGACGTTTCCAGATTGTGGTCTGGGTAGAGGGTTCTATCCCTTTACCCGCAGGCTGCTTTGCAGGCATATGGTCATTGAAAAATGCGACGAGAGGGTCTTGCTCGGTTCCGCTGGCGTGTGTTGTTGGTTCTTGAGAATGCGAAGCTGCAAGCTTGAAAAAATCATGATAGAAACTCGCGTGCCAGTAAATGTCACCTAGTTGTTCTAACAGCACCATACATTTGCTGAATCGATCCATGTGAGGTTGTCTGCAGGATGGATCTGGCGAGGAGCGCATCATAAGAAGATGAACAATAAGCGGCGGTAGAATGGCCGTAACGCTGTGATGCAATTAGTAAGAATTCGCAAAAGCGTGAAAGAAAGCCAATTGTTACCATATCGTAGGGCAATATTTAACTAGATCCAATCTGACGAGCTCGACAGCGAGCCTCGTGGAGTCCTCGGCGGCTGCCTGAACTTTCGGTAGAGGCAATTGCGCGCCACTGGGGCGACTTTCGTCCAAAACCTGGTGGGATTTGTGGAGGGCGATGATAACAATACTTTTCAACAATTTAGTTACGGAGTGAATGATACAACCAGGACCAAGGGAATCTTACTTGTAAATCAGATGTAAAAGAGCCCTGTATAGAGTGCATATGCCTCGCTTGTCGAAATCTCTGCTGTTTGTCTCATGCAACTTGGCACTGGGTACCAAATTGCGGCGCCAATGTTGGAGAGTTTCTTCACAAAGGCTTATCTGTTCGGGTAGTGATCCAGCCGCTGTGGCTATGTTGTGAGGAAGCGACAGCACCCCCTCCATGTACTGGCACAGTTTCACAAACTCGATGAAGAATTCCTTTACCGTTTGATCATCCTCGCTATCCCCATCCTCTTTCAGATCATCAAGCGTCAGCATAGGAACTGTGCAGTCAAGGCTGTTGATGTGCATAGGACGTCCCGTGCCCAGAGTAGTGAGCCGGTCTCGAACCAGGCATGCCCACCATATTCTAGCCCATAGCTTGTGCTGCGGCTCTTGACCGGCGTTTCGATGTAATCCTAAGCCTTGCGAGAGGCTGATGGCTTGGTGTACCCAGAACCAAGTGTGCTTCTGTTCAACCATGGACGGATAGTAGTGGCTCATTAGGAGAAGCGCTTGAATGTTGGTAATGTCATCTGATTCAAAATCAAAGTCGTATAAATACTAAAATTGTCAGTATAATCATCTAGGATATTGCAAATATGTAATCGTACTCGCGCTCTTTTGTGCAGTTGGTTTCTCGCCTCTTTCCGTGATGTGAAGCCAGCGTCTCTCAATGTGCTTACAGGCACCGTCTAATAACCACGTCAAAAACAGGGACCCATCTAATAATGAATATGGGCTCAACATACCGCACTGGCCGTAAATATGATGGCCTGGAGTAGCAACAGGCTGGTGCCATAAGAATGGAGTGCGGCGTTACGGCCGTGTTTATAATAGCCTTCCAAAAAGCTGGACTTGTCGATGATGGGGAAGAACGGATGAAAGAGCTGGAAATAATTCGACACAAACTCGTCCATGACTCTCTTCGGAGGCAAGCTGAGAGCACCCTTTCGTCTCAGATACTCTATGTCTTCTTCATCCAGCCTGGAATGCTTAATGGCCCCCGAGTCATCCTCGTCATGCTGAGAAACAGCCAGCAGCGAGGACTGGCCGTCAGGGGCAAAGCTGCGAAAGAAGGGATAATGCGGAACCTGATGCAGCATGGCGTGCTGCGGAATCGATCGAGACATCGCCGGTGGCCTGGCCGCGTCGCTGATCCTCAGATCATCGCTCAACGATGGCGGCTCGTTTGCAGGCTCATTCTTGCCACGCCTCTTCTTGCGCGCCTGGACCAGACAGTCGAAGCCATCGAGTTGGCACTTGGTGCATGGAACGCCGGTTTTGAGCACATCGCAGCGGACTTTGCGAGCGCGGCAACATGAACAGGCTTTGGAAGCGCGTTTCTTCTTTCTGGTGGATGAAGCTTCGGTGGATGGAGGAGTCTGGTCGTCTGAGTGAGCCATTGATGGTTGGCCTGGCTGAGCGCGCTATAGGGGAGTAGAAGCTTCGACAAATTCACAACCAGATGGAGCCGAGATTCTCCATTTATTTCAAACAGAGCCAGACAGGCTGTCAAGATTCAAGAATTAAAATCACGATTCATGCGGCAGTTGTCGAGTATGCCAGGCCAGCAGTGAATGTCACTGTTCAAGAAACAAGACGGCGCTGGTGGCAACAAGAAGGCGCTGGCCACTGCTGACTAACCGGCATCCAGGCTCTCGTCCCAAATAAGAGCCATCTTTCGATGATGATACTGCAAGATCACTATCTTCTCTATAAGGAATTGACTGATTGTCCACACGACACAATTCGAGCACCTCTCATTTTCGCCCATCCACATGCATTCGATAGCAGTGTTCCATCGTTTCTACCGGCAGCAGTCCACTGTCCACTGTCCAACCACCAGACCCCTGCAGCCAAGCTCCCACAGGCTGCAGCCTCCCCTCCACCAGCGCTAAAAGGCCCCATAAACCGCCCGGCGCGTCTAAACTCCAAGCGCGCCCGGCTCCAACCACGAGCTTGATTTTCTTTCACCTTCACTTCCTGGCACCTGGCAAGCCGGCCTCAACAGCGCCTCACTTTGATGTCAGTTCAAACGCTGAACAGCTGCGCCGGCTGGCACACAAGAGCAGCAAACGAAAAGGCGTTTTGCATGCTGAACAGCTGCCGGAACAATGAGCTGCCCCGGAATCCGAAATTCCTTCTTCGCAGGTATCAAGTTCTTGCTCCTCCTCCTCGAGCTTCATTTCTTCTCATTTTTCACATCAACCGAACTCGCACGACAAGACCTTCTTCACCATCATCTTCTTCGTTTCTTTCACATTCTCCTTCTCACTTCTATCCCCCTACTTCTTCCACACTCTCTTCTCTTTGCTAAGCAGTTTCTACTCTATAGTCTGCGATCCTCTCCAACGACTAACCTTCCCCCCTCCCTCCAGCAAAGCACCAGCCCAATTTCTCTCCTCTCCTCTCTTCTCACTCGCATCACCAAACAAGCCCGTGCTCTCTGTCCTCTCCCTCCATCTCACAGCACTCATCCGCCCAGAAAAGCCCAGCAACAATCTTCTCACGTGCTCTTCTACCATGTTCTTCAAACACGCTTCAATCTGCTTCAATCATGCTTCAAACACGCTTCAACTATGCTTCAATCACGCTTCAATCACGCTTCAAGCTGCTTCAACATGCTCCTCATCGTAAATTCATCTCCGCCTTCCTCTTGCTCGCCTTTGCCCATCAGCGCTTCCCCCTTTCGCGATTTCGGACTCCGCAAGTGCTCGCGGTGATGACATCTTTTCACAATTTCATTGCTTGGAAAAAGCCTTTGAGAAAGAATCATCTTTCTTCGCTGGCAAATGTCCGCATCACAAGAACAGAGATCTGAGCGAGCACCGAGTCTTCCCCCCTTTTACCCTTTTTTGCACTCTTCTTTCTTTTTGTCTTTGTCTTTGTAAGAATGTCCTCCCCTTCTTTGTTGGTTGTTCCTCGCAGTAGCCGCAATGACCGACAAATAGCACCTCGAGAAGTCTTTTTTTTCCCCCTCGTTGTAGCTTCAACTAGATCGACTGGTTCAAGACAAAGACTCGTGATTATCTTCTCCCTAGTGGGATATAGTTTTCAATCGGAGCAGGCTGAGTCGCAACCAACACAAGTTGTCGTTCTTACCTAGGTCGGTCGGATAGCTAGTTTGGTGATTTGAGAGGGTAAAAGGAGGGAGTCGGTTTCTTGTTGTTTTTTTTTTTTTTTTTTTGGTGAGTATTGAAGTTCAATAGGAGAGGATGTATCGAGCAGTCACTGGGGCATACATCAAGTGCAAATAGAATGAATAAACAATTGACGATACATACACTCAAGAACAAACATGTGAACATAATACCACTGCACGGTGCCAGTTAAGCAAAGTCTTCTCCTATTGGGGGATCGATGATAGTGGTGAGGCCATGCTTCAATACCTGGCGATGACGGCCAGCACAGCAGATGATATCTGAGCACGTAGGAAGAGAAAGAAAGAAAAAAGCAACCGTGAATTTAGAATTGAGGCGCCATGTGAATGTTCTCCAGAAAATGAAAAGAAAACTTTCCAGCGCCCGAATTGTGTTTTCCAGACTGCTGATACTGCTAATACTGTTATCTACAATCATCTGCAACTATATCCAGCAATTGCGTACTTTAAAATACAATGGACTAATTGCTTTGTTAAGCTATAGCTGTGGTATTGGATAACGTAATTGGGGCGCTGGATAAGCACTCCCAACATGAAATGTTATACAGAATCAATAGACAACAATATACCAGGTGGTAAAAAGCCGTTATTACAGGTTGAAAAACGGGATGGGAACAATTTACCGTCGGTGAAAAAGCGTTTGTGGTATTAGGAAACTCCAAGAAGTATAGATTGACAGGAAAATAAACTTCCCTGGAAAGATGCCTATCGAGGTCGGACGGGCAGCCAAAAACCTCCCCATAACATGGCGCTCCTTTCACTCTGCACCTGGTCGTGCCCTTCAAATCCCAGTCGATTTCGCCGATTATATCCGTATAATATGGCCCAAGCAATTCAATATCATTCCAAACTGTTCGTATGAACTAGATTTCGTAAACAGGTCAAATGCATGCGCCCACTCCATTGATCTATATACACTGAAAGGAGGAATATATACACCAACACTACACGGTGCCATTCAAGCAAAGTCTCTTCAAAGCGAAAAATTCTATTCAGCCCGTCTTCCTTTTGCTTTCAAGTAATTTCTACTCTCATCGTAAAGATATTCCCCAGCCCGGCTGATATCATGTGCCATCCATGGGTGGTATTACTTGGCCCGCCAGATGCAAATCGTACATGGTCAAAAAAAATTCTACAACACCATTGCTTGCTTCGAGTCCTTGTGCCCCTTAAAAAAAATAGTTTCTTTCATTTATTTCATCTCTCCCATCAGTTCTTCTTGCCAACGGGCTTGCTGTACATCCATATCGCGCAGAATCCAACAAAGCCCGACACCGTCGCGCCAATGCCAGAGATCCAAGGCCAGGCGCCCGAGATGACAAAGCTGCGAGGCCACTCATCGTGCGCAAAGTGGCGGACGCTGACCGTGTTCTTCTCTTCAATGTTGGTGAGGAAAGGGCGCTTGTAGTTGACCTTGAAGTTGAAGATGCCGTGCTGGTCGGGGAGGGTGAAGGAGACGCCATACACGGCAGCATCGCTGGTGGTGCGTTTACGGGCCAGGTTGAGGCGGTGGAAGGGCGAAAGCATGGAAAATTCGAGCTGGAGCTTGTCGTCCTGGGGAAGGGCAAAGGGAACCCATTGGTCCCAGTTCCACTCAGAGAGGGAGATGTTGTAAGACTGGAAGAGGGGAAGAAAAATGTCAGTGTCAGTATGCCAATTTGGGCTCTTTCATGCAAAACTTACCACATCGTTCTTGATACGGTAGATGCCGGGGTTCAGCTCATCAGAGTCCTGCAGCTTGTGCTCAATGCTGTTCACTCGCAGCACGCCAATCTCCTGAAACGTCCAGCCCGACACTCTTTTAGCAAACTCCTGGTTATCGGTCCTGAAGCTATTTCCACCGGGCTTGCCAACCACGGCCTCAAACCACTTGTTCTGCAGCATCTCAGCAGATCCCAAAACCGTCACACGAGCAGAGTTGCGCGCCTGGAAGACCGACAGAAGCGACAATTGCTGACCGGCAGCGAACAAGTCATCGGCATCAAGGACCTCGGCCTGCTCCTTGGGGTTGTAGCTGTACGCAGTGGCCGAGGCGCGAACGACGGGCGAAAGCAGGGGTCCAGAGCCAAGTACATGGCCAACAGCGTGGGGGAACGCCACAACGCCGCCGTCAATCTCAAAGTACGGCTTCAAGCCGGGGCGGATGTTGATGGGCCCTTCGACAACGAGGACGTCGTGGGATTCGGCGGCGGAGCGAACGTCGTAGTTGAAGTGATCGATGACGGTGCCGGTGCGCTCAACAGGGAGGGAAATATCGAGCTCGGAGAGAAGGCCGACGATGGAGGTGGACGAGGGCACAGTGGACGTCTGCGCAACGAGGATGTTTCCGTCGGCGTTGATGAAGTTGACGAGATGGCCGGGCGTCAGATTTGGCCCCAGGCCTGTGTAAACGAGTCAGCGAGCCATTGGGACGTCTGCGCAGAAGCAATAGTCGCAATTCCGCAGGTAAATGCCAGATGATATCAAAAGAACATACCCTTGACCTTGGAAGGCAGAAACAACAGGTGGTCGTATTTCCTCTCGCCCAGATGGAAGAGCGCCAGTCCCTCACTCCGCGGCGTCTCGTACGACACATCATAGCCTCGAGCTACAAAAGATGCAATAACACCAAAAGTCAGCTTATTCCGGTCTTCCAATTGCTGCATTCAGAGAAGAAGCGTATATAAAATACGTGGTGCAGCATCTCGCATCAACGCACCTGTAAGATCGCCAAGAAACTGGCTATACAAGTCCTTCTCAGCAACATCGTCCAGCACCACCAGCAAGCGATTGCCCGCCGTGCTGACCGCCGAAACAGCCGCCGCGTAGAATAGCGCAGCCACGCTCAGAATCGACCACATCGCGAACAATCAGACGAAATTATGCGTGTGGTGTGGTTGAGAAAAAGGTGCAGGTTTTGGCAGTGGGAGGACACCTGTAAGCTGGAAGCTTTCCCGCTATAGCTGTGCCTTTGGGGATACGTAGCCTCGCCGGCAACTCGAACCCGCTGTGGAGACGCTTAACGCTCGTCACTTGCAGATAAGATACATGCCACATGTACCTTGAAGCTCCATTCGCAGCAAGCTGCTAAAAACCCGCCCGCCGTGCCGAGATTCTGCCGAAGCGCCGCAAGAGCATCACGACGAAACCTCATGATCGTCACCCGAACAGCTTTGCTCCAATCCCGCAATCCCCTCAAGATCCCGCAGACTCCAGTCTGAACCACAGTACGAGGAAATTCCCCCTCTGTAATATCATCTACTCAACTCCAGATCCTGTAGCTAATCAATTGGCCTCTCGTCCAGCTTCATCATGTCCGCTCCCCTCTTCTGGTCAACGCCCCTCAAGTACTGCGGCTGGGCAGCCCGCGAGCGTCCCGCCTACTTCTGGTCCGTCGTCGTCGGGGCCACCGGTCCGATCCTGATGCCCATCGTTCCTCCCATCCGCCACATGCTCGGCGATGTCGACCCTGCGCCGATTCCCGTCACCTATCCCGGTACGTTTTTTTCTCACCACTTGGTTGCAAGGCCATTGAGCGGGACCCTCTCGTGTGCAGGATGGCTAGAGTAAATTGCAGGAAGAGAGGGAGCAAAGGCCATAGAGGAGGCCAAATATGTCTTAAGATAGGGTAAAGCTAACCAGGAAACACAAATACAGTCCCCGCCGGCCCTCGCAAACAAGTAACAGGCTACGACGACTAAGCATGCTTCAAAACAAAAAGACACTCAAAAAACATCGAACTCCAAGTCATAAAGAGGAAGAGACGAGCTAGGAATCGCACATAAGGGAGGATTGATTCCTGTACATACTCACCCAACCACGGCGTTAATTCACACAAATGTAAAGAAACAAGACATGAGAGGATGCCCCGAGATCAGTGGCAGACAGCAGAAGATGATAAAGCTCTAAAAATCAACAAAATTACAAACGCCTTCTTTTCTCCTTTACTTGTTCTTTGCTAACCCTAGTACCCATCCAAAGCTTCCTATTCCTCTTCTTATTCTCCTCTCCACTAAACATATCTGTCCAACTTTTAAAAGCACACGCCCCTTTTTTTTATAAAATCTATGGTTTACGCTGGCTTCCCGCTTGCTACGCTCATAAAGCTCACCCACTTGCTCTCACATCATAAAAAAAAATAAAAAAACACAATCAAATCCTCTCCCCCTCTTTTCCTCTTCTAAAACATATCCCCGTTTGCTACTCCAGACAATCATCCCTATCGCGAGACAGTGCGATACGTATTTCTCACAGATGTTCGGCGGGGCAAACTCAGGCTCTACCTGTCTCTACTACCCGCGAAATTCCACTCATACTAGTAGCACATCCTGTCAGTAAAAGTAAATCGTGAAAAATGTCCAGGAAATGTAAAACTCACCACTCGCCCATCATCATCCCCGGTGTAGAGACACGTCGGCATCGGGCTAATACAAGTAATCCCCGCCATCGTATTCTCCCCCTTTTCGCTGTTATAATCAATGTGATCCAGGCGCCGCAACAGCTCCAAGGTCCACTTCCCTCTTGCCATGCTCTTGCGCCACACATTGACGATGCCTCCGCGGTGTCCCGTAAAGACGAGGTAATTCTCAAGCCACTCGTTCCCTGCGCCTTCGTAAAAAGCGCAGGAGTGGACGTAATCTTCAGAATCCGAGCATACATTCTGTTCCAAGATGAGGGCGCCGTTTAGAGAGTATAGGATCACGTTGGGTCCCGAACACAGCATGATGTCGCCAGATACATTATGAATCTGCGCACATTCCACGTGTCGCACAAGAGGCAGCTTCCGGATGAAAGAGAGCTGGTTGAGATCCCACAAGAAAGCCTGGCCATCCGATGAAGCCGTGACAAAAGTGCTAAAGGCCTTGCCCACTGCAATGGCAGTCACCGGCGTCTTGTGGCCGAACAAGCTCGATTTCAGATATAGCTCCACAGGCTTTCCCGGCACCGTATGCAGTGCGTGTACCGAAATCACACAGTCTTCTCCAGCAGTGATCAGCGTCTTGGAGTCAGCGAAAGAAGCGCAAGAAATCTGGCCAATGTGAAGGTTTTCAAACAGACCCGCCGGCCGGCGATTGTCAGCAAAGAAGAATCGAATACTGTTATCCGCATATCCCCATTCCAAATACTTGTCATATGGCGGGAGATTGAGACGGAATGGCGACGCACACAGCAAGCGATCCAGTTTTGGCGCGTATATAAGCGTAGAAACCCTCTCATGGCTTTCCAACAGCGGGTTCGGCAGGCAAGACAGAGAGAAAATGGCCGTATCCAGACGCTTAACGGACGATTTGAATTGCTCTCGCGGCGGATGTGGCTTCTGGAACACTTGATGCGGCGTCTGACCAAAGTTGTGAATGACGCCCGCAGAGATAGCCCTCTCATTGGAATCTTGAATTTGGTCCAAATCGACCGAGCCCGCGTATGAAAGGTTATGGAAAACGTTGAGATTTTCCACAGCTGCTTCACCTCGCTGCTTGAATCCAAATACCAAGTCAATCCATTGATGCAGATTCTCGCTCACGTACGGGCTCTCAAGCGCTTCGCGATGCTTAGCAATAAAGATTTTAGGGTCACCCTTGGCCCAGGGTGGGAGCTCGACATTATTGACCTGGGCACCATTGCTCTGGCGACGTCCAAAGTCGTAGCCATTAATATTTGTCAAGAATTCGGGAAGACAGAAGAATTCAGGAATCAGCTCTCGGACGTCTGTCTTGTTGTTACACGACGATGAAGTCCACGCATCGCCAATTGATTGGAACAAACGGTCTGCGTGATCAAAGCTATCTCCCTGGACAAGCAGGTAAGATTGTACAAAGGGCGGCAGTCTGATGAGGTATGAGGATACAATCATGGCAGACGAATAATGCGTGCCGTAGTGGAACGGCGGCTGTCCAATTTCTTCGAGGGCGCTAAACGTGTCAATGAAGCCCTGAATACGGTTAGGGGTTTGTGCACCCATGGGCTTTGACAAGTCGCGGAATGTTCTCGGATCTTCCAGATCAAGATCCTCGCTGGTATAATCGGCCAGAATCCACGGGAACACGGGATATTGGGTCAAATCATTAAAGGTCCGTCCGGCCATGGTATTGACCACCATTAGATAGTGGAAATTGGAGATTTCACCCCTCTGCCAACGTTTCATGATAGAAGTCCACGGCGATGCATTGAACAGAGTACCCAGCCTGGAACCCAAGCCTTGTGGAGAATCCTCAAACCCCTTGAGCATGTCGAATCTCCACGCATCTTCCGGGTTGGGAAGCGCATGCGCCGCACTGGTATGGGGTGCTTTGTTCAGCATCTTGGAAAACAAGTTGTCTCTGACCGTGGTAGAGATGTTGGTAAATAGATAGCTGCGACCATCGGTGAAGAAGATTTCGATGGCAACGTCTCGGAAAAGGAACCGACGTTTGGAGATGCTAATAACATCTTGCCATCTCCAATGTCTCGACTCTTGTTCCCGGCCACCGGCGTTTTGTCTTTTTTCGAGCGTCTTCGCGCCTGTTACGACTTGGGTGAACGGATCGCGTTCTTCTGGTGGTGCTTGCCATACATTCACAATGTCGCCGTTGGCGCACTGGAACACGTTATCCATGATATAGAGTGCGTCCTTTCCTACAATCAAAAGCCCTTCACATGCCTCGAGACCCGTGACCCGGGATATGTTGTAGGCGGCCTGTATCTGGTCGCCATGCTCCAGCCGCCGCCTGACCTTGCGGTTTTTATCTTCAAAGTTCTCGTCGCCTTCATTTCGCTCATTGGGATCATCAATAAGCTCGAAATCATCTTCTGCCGTGAGGACAGGCTCAGGGTTCTCTGACGTTACTTCCGGCTCCATGGATAAAGACGTCAAATCGCTGTCATTGGCACCATCCAACAAGGTACTAGAACGTGTCGGCGGCCGGCTGGCTGAGGCTGCTCGATCTCGTGAAACTGGCGTCGTGCTCAAAGCGGATCCAGTCGTAGGAGTCGCTGACTGGCTTCCCTTCGCTTTTGGCTGATACTTGTCTTCTCCCACGGGATAGTCAGGGAGGAGTCGCAGGCGCATACGGTTTCGTCCCTCCGTGCGATCGAGCTTCCATTTCGGCGCTGTTGGCACGCTAAACACCGCTCCAGGCCGTTGTAGATCCCGTTCCATTTTCCTGTAGCCTGCTGCGAGGAAGGCCAAGTCATCCTGTTGATCTTGCATCAAGCGTTGATACTTGAAATACTCAGTGGTGTAGATACTCTTCATCCAAGCGCTATTGCCAATTTCATGGTTGAGAAGAGTTTGCTCCGTCGCGGCTGCCTCCATATTCCAGACTTTCAGCTTGTCTTTGCGTTTGTTGAGACGAGATTTTGCAGACTCAAACGTGCGATTGTTCTCTGAGCTGACAAAATCTTCCCAAGTTTTTGCCATGCCACCGAAGAAGAGCATATCCAGCGCCGGCCTGTGCTTATCCACCCAAAGAACGAATGCTTCGTCGTCTATTTCTGTCAATTTCTGGAATTCGCGAACGATCTGTCGCTGCTCCGGTGCAGAAGACCAACGCATCAAAGCGATTGACTCTTCGGGCTTTTGTACCAAAATGATACGAAGGAAATTGGCAGCAGCGATACGAACCGATGGCTTATCGTCAATGAGTTTCGTGTAAAGTTGGTACCAAAACAACTTGAGGTACTCGTCGTCAGCCCCCAAGCACTCCAGAATCGACATTTGCCAGTAAGCCATCTTGTCCATGAATTCTTTGGCCTCTGACTCCAGCGTTTGTCGATTGTCCAAGTCTGAGAGCTTGAGCAGAATCGTTCGCAACAGGCAGCTGCGAATCGTTGATATGGCTTGGCTGCACAAACGAACGCTCTTCAACGCCGCAATCTCGGGCCGTTGCAGAAACTCCAGCAGCATTCCGTTGAAGTCAATCATGGCTTCCGCACCATTCAGAAACCAGCCCTCGAAGATTGCTTCACAGAGGTGAGAACAGAGTCGGCCAAGATTTGTCAAAATCCTAGGCTCGCATATCCCCTGGCGCTTCGTCTGGACCATATTTGTCACCTCGGAAATTGTCTTTTTCAAGACATACGACTCAAAATATGCTTGGTGTTCTTGGAAACCAGGAGGCATCTTAGTGAAGAGGCCAAACCCCGAAAATTCTTTGCGGACGAACAGTTGATCCATGAAAACCCGCATTACCAAGTCCGTTATCCCATCTAAAATAGCATTGCCGAGGCCGCCACTAACAATCTTTTGCTGTTGAGGCAAAGGCTTTGCCAAAAGAGAAGAGAACTTTGGCTCCTGGACGTTTTTCTGAGCAGTCAAAAGGACAAAGGACGAGGCTCGTCTTAGAGGCGTTCCTTTTGGCGGCGTTGACTGTGGTGACGGCACAAGGTCAATGTTGGTTGTTCTAACGATGGGTGCTGGCATAGAGCTACCACCCATCGGCCGAATAATAACGTCGTTGCCTTCAAATGTCAGAGCAGAGTCTCGAGAGTTTAGTTCCACGTCCGGCGTGACTGCATCGGCGCTAACAATGACCGGATAGAGAGCTGCCAAAAGCAAACGAATCCACTCAGACGAGAGAGCAAAATCTCTGAATTCAGAAGATCGCTCATAGAGACTTTGCAGAACCTGGATGGCATTTTGAAGGAACACAGCGTGTGCACCCACTTTCTCTCGGGACATTGGGACTGTGAAAATGGGTCAGAAATAATCAACAAACGTTGTATCCAAGACAAGATGAAAGAACATACATCTAGGTTCCAAACCTCTCACAAGATCTGAGCTCGCTCTGGGTCTTGTCTCGTAGGCGGAAGACGGTCTGGCTAATCCATGAGATGGGGCAAGGCTGGTCGCTGGAGAATCCGGGTCATCTTGGTACTTCATTACATCTTTGAGGCCATGCTGAAGCATTGATGTGATGATAACCAGAGACTCGGGGTAGACAACCTTGCGCTTGTCAAACTTCTCAGCCAGAGTATGGAAATCAGCCCTGCTATCCAGGTTGACATCGGCCACATCCTGCCCAAACAATATGCAAAAGCATATGGTCCATAGAGGAGGAAGGTCCCAAAATCTTTTTAACCGATTCGCCATGATCGTAAACCCGCCAGATTTGCCAGCAAACTTTGATGTGTAGGCAGATCCATGAACAACGAGAAGGCGAGCGAGGATTTTGCATCCATGAATGACAGTCTCAGAATCATCATCAGCAAGCAGATACAACAACCACTAATAAATGAGATATTGTCAGCCTGCTAGTCCACGTAATGCTCTCGATTAACAACGGTTGCCATACCTTATTGGTCACCGTCTTGGCAAACTTTTTGATATTGTTGAAACTGCCTCTTTCGCAGAGAATCCTGGAGTAAAGACTAAGAACATTGGTTCCAAGCTGCTTCTTCGATACAGTTCTAGTACCGCTGCCCAGACTACCGCTATCACTTCTATCCCGGGCCCCGCTCTTGAAGGGGCCAGGTGTGCTGGATCTTGAGGTGGCCAAGGACAGTCGTGGTGTCCGCGATCCTATGGAGGTAGGCAAATGAAAAGCGTAGGTGATGAAAAGTGACAAGGATCTCATAACTTCTTGGCTCAAATTGGACCGGACGAGGGCTTCGAAAGCCCCCATGAATTGCGGAACGACCTCTTCAGAGATGGCCTCCCCTTTCATGGCGTCCAATAGTCGTTTCACAATTCCTAAGGCAACAATAGTTAGGGATACATTGCCAAGACTGGAAAGAAAAGAGGCGATCCTATCACTTACTCATGCGGATCAACCTCCTACTGTTGAAATCATGATGTTTACTGTTAACGGCAAAAGTCACGAATTGTTTATAATAGAGCTCCTGGACGCGCGGCCCTGCTCTGCGCCAGATGTCCAGGTCGATGAGGAGGATGCGGTATGCTAATGGGTTAATGATGAAAGAGTCAATAGGGTCGGAATGGTTATATCCGACAAATCCCAAGACCAGGCTTAGGATGCGGAACGCAAGGCTTTCACGCTCTTCGTGAGACACCGAAAGGCGAAACGTCGGCGCATCGCCGGCAGACCCAGAACCACCATACCCAATTTTGAAGCGTAAAAGCATCCCCAGGACGCTATACCCGTTATCTCTCTCCATGGCTTCACTGTTTCTCCAACTCTTACGAATGCAATGGAACATGATCTCGATAGCGTGGACAGTTTCCTCGACAGTTGTTGCTTTCTCTAAAAGCTTGAGGGCCAGTGGTGTGAAGCCGGCCAGACGCCAGAGATTTTCATCAAAATATGACGGGACGGCCACGATTGGAGAACCTCTAAAGGAAGCAATCCCTTGACTTCTGAATAATGCATCTGTGAGGCTTGGGACTGCACAGTTGATGGCGAGTGGAGACGCCTCTTTGCTTGACATGCGGAAAAGATCACGGGTAGATGAGCGAGGGAGTGCTCGGAGAACTCCCGTGTCGATATACTGCACATTTTCTGGAAAGGTGGCAGACGGGAGGATGCCGAGCAGTATCTTTGACTCTGGCAAAAGCGAGCTTGCTTTATCACGCACTGCCCTAAGAATATCAGAGTTCTCGTCCTGGCCGGAATGAACAATCTCGTTACGCAAGCCCAGCTGAGCCGATGCCTCGTAGGTCTGGAAACCGCCTAGAGCGTCTTGAAAGTTTCCTTGGTAGCGCGGTCTGAGCGCATGGTGAACCGCTATATAATCATCGCTGAGAACATCTTCAAATAGATGGGCAGATGCCAATGACCATCTCGAAAAGACAAGGCCAGGGCCGCTCTGGTTAGACAAATCGCGAGGAGTGCCGAGGAATGCTTGTACGGGATTGTGCTTGTTGTGATTTGAGTTGAACGAGGCAAATGTTTCTGTGCTTCCATTTGCCAATGGAGGCATATGCGGGTAATTGCAGCGAATCTGCTCTGTAAACTCTCCGTTTACATAGAGAGATGCTTTACTGGCTGACATTGTCTTGGGTCGACGATGAACAATGGCAATGTGGTACCATGTCTTCTCATGAAACGTCACAGACTTGAATCTCACGCTGGGCTTATTGGAAAAGACTGAGGTTTGAAGAATAAAGTTGTGGGTATCTCGTTCCAAGTACATGAGTACGAAACAAGTTTGGGAGGAGTCAAAGACTCCAAATATGGTGGTATGCGCGGTTGGGTCGAAAGAGTCGACACGTATCCAGGCTGTGAAGGTATATCCCGCCGAGGACTGGGGAGGGAACGGACGGCCCAGGGTAGGGAGCTCCAAGGAAGAATGGCCATGGAGTGATAGGTCAAACTGGAAAAAAGGAGGACCGGTGTATTTGGAGGTCATTTCTAGGAAAAAGTTGGCCGCCTCCTGGCCTGGTGCTGACAACAGGAACTGGACATCTGCAGGCTGGTTCACGCCGAGGTACATGAGCGATCGACAAAGGGCCAACACAATATCGCGTTCTGCCGGCGCCAGGTTGGACTGAGGCGAGAAGGCAGACTCAAGAAACTGCGAAAGAACGCCAGTTGAATGGATCGCCGCACGGTTGTTTATCGAGACCGATGCTGCGCTGAGCATTGTCTCCAGCACAATAAGTGACGTCGGGCTCGGCGGCGAATTCTCGGGCCTGGGGATAGCTCGCCAGAAGCTCACGACAGCTCTGAGCAGCTCTGGATGGCGTATGATCGTCTTTGCAGTGACAACCTCGCGCACACTTGGCCCGATATTCCCAACTGAGCGCGCAAGCACAAGATCCCATTGCTCGTCGGTTCCATCTTCAACTTCGCTTTCAGGGGCATCAGCCTGGTTCTTGTTGGGGTCGGTTTCGTTTTCGGTATCGGATTCCGATCGTAAGGCCTTTGCCGTAGATTGGCATAGTAAATCCAGAGCTTCATCGTCCAGCGAGAAGGCTAGAAGCTTGCCAAACACATGGCAGCTAACCCAGACGTCGGGCTCTGCGCCTCCCAAGCCAATGCTCGCGATGGTCTGCTCCAAAGCTTCCCATCCACCTCCCGCAACTCTATAGCGGAAGAATCGCTTATTGCCGGAGTGGTCTCGAAACGCAGCTGACAAGACGCTCAGGAAAGCTCCAATCAATTTGAACAATGACATCATCTCGGCCTGGCTCCGCTTCCGCGGATCATGGTAGCCGGCAAAGCCACGCAGCACATCCAGCACGCACTCGAACCCCCCCGCGAGTCGAAAGGCATCTTGGTTCATGGACGCCGGAGGGGCAGCTATCAGCTGGGCAAGGTTTCGCAGGCCCTTGACGAGCTTGGGGATATCGGGGTAGCCATCGCCGGTTCGAGATGTCTGTTCGTGGATAAGATCATCGAGCAATGTCTGCAGGACTTGGACGTATTTCGGGTTGGTGTTGGCCGAAGTGGACGCCGAGGTCGACGACCGGTATCGCGTGGGAAGAGTCGTCATGATGCCGTCGTGGCCGAATTCGCATTCCAATAGGTTTGCCCTCCAGGGCCCTTCAAGGGTCCAGGCCGTCAGCTATCCGCAACGGCATTGAAGGACAAGATAGGCAAGCTGCTCGGAGCTCTGGCGCGGGGCGCATGAAGCTCTTGGACGGCGGTCAGCTGGCCCAAGGGAATGCCAGGGCGTCGCGGAAGAAAGGCAGACAAGGGGCCCCAAAGAAGGAATGACGATCACGGCGCGGAAGATGCCAGAACTCGCTCAGCTCGCAGGGCAGTTTCGGGTGTTTGGGGGAATCTCGCGATCTCTCAAGGTTGATGTTGGAGCCTGCCAGCCAATCCGTCGTCAGCCTCGACCGTGGCTGAGGCTCGGGCGCTGCGGTTAGTGGGAGGATGTGGCAACAACGGCGGCAGCCCCGCTAAGTGGTCCTCTACGGAGTAAGGTCTGCAGGCGAGCTTCAGTGCAAGCTCCAGTGCTTCAGTGCTTATCGCTACTCAAGGTATGTGTGGCTGATAAGGAGATAAGGGGCAGAGTGATGCCATCACATTGGGCTTTGAAGTCCTACTTGTATCTACATGCAAGTGCTGATACAGCTGATAGGCAGACATTGCTCGAAAGCAGATAGGCAGGCAGGCAGCTACATAGATCATGCTTAGTACGTAAACAAAGCAGTGTTTAGCGATGAGATTGATGAGAACAGATGGCATTCGTATTTGACATAAGGGTAGCTGGCTGTCGTATCAGGCAGAAGCTGTATGGTGGAACGAACAGAAAGAAAGGCAGGCTCAATACGCAGTTTGCGAACCGTTCGGCGAGAAAAAAGGAGTCGGCGTTTTATGAAGCGCTCGCTCTACAAAGGATGCACTTCGTGTTTGCATCTGATCGGATAATGCACAAATAATGCGTTGAAGGTTAGAGAGCGAACTTTGAGTTCTCGGCCGATTGCGGCGCTGGCCGTAACTTGACCTTGGACTAAGATTAGAATTTGGAGGAGGCGGAAAGGGGCTGCTTTAAGTTATGAATTAGGAGAAATTCTTATGCTGGCGATGCGAGCTTGTACAACCAGTGTAAATCAGGCGAGTACGAAGTACCTTGATGTAAGGAGTCAGAGGACAGGGAATGGCCGCTACCAGGTTTGTATGGAGCGGTGCTCGCAATAGCGTCAACAGTATTTCCTTGGATGAGTGCTGAAACGACCAAGGGCTCGTTCTCAACGCTCACTGTGTCATGTAGTCCTCACGTTCGTACTCGTACTGAGCAGCGCTGGCCTATTCGGGCACGAACCGAGCCTCAAGCTGGCGTCGTGCAAGTAGCAGTACTTTTACCTGATAAGAGCGTCAGTGTCATCTTTTTGAGGTCATCTTGGCGAATGAGCACGCAAGCGACGCTCCCTTTCCGCTGCCAAATGTTTGCCATTGCTCCTATTTCCAGTCCCTTTCCATTACCATCATCAGCCTCAACTAGTCCAGATGAAGTGTCCAATAGCTGCACCCTCTATCAATAGCACCGATTACATGCACTTACCAAACACCTACAGACTACAGTGCAAATGCGACCTGCCATCTGGCATTGAGTGCAGGCATGCAAGCATTACGGATAGCTCACACGTGATGTTAGTTCAGGTAACATTGGTGATAATACCGAGTAACTCCGCGATAAAGGGAGGCGAATCTCCAAGGTGCTTGCGTGCCAGCTACAGGCAGTAACCGCGGGTAGATACGGACGGGAGCACTGCACAGTACAGTAATGCTCAGGTACAGGCAGTACTTATTCCAAATCTCCGTCTTATACAGTGCATCTCGCGCGTCTAGCCAGATGCAGCCACGCCAGCCCAGCCGCCTGTAAATAACGTTGATCAGCACGGCATCACTGGACCAGCTTCTCGCAAATGGCACCTCCCTGGCCGCCGTCACGAGTCGTCTCAAACGGGCATGGAGAGGGCCTTGGAGCAGAGGCCGAGAGACTCGTGACAAGACGCACGAGCCAGGATTGTTTGACGCAGCGCATCAGAAGGCTGGGTGGCGGCCAATCGGAGCCACAACTATCCCCGCATTATGGGACGGGGGAAATGGGACCAGATGCACCGCTGTGGCCTGGATGCAGGGCTTATCGCCTGTTGAGCTGGCGCTGGTCCGGGGGAGCAAGGAGGGCGAGCTGGGCTAGCAGCGCGATGGGGCAGAGTGCAGTGATAGCGCGCTGGATTGATGGGTGATGGGATGTGAGGCCGGCTGAGTCGTATACTGCAACACATCCATGGACACATCAGTAGGAAAGTATCGTAGCAATAGCGCTGGCTGGAGGGAGCAGCGGTGCATGGGTGGCCGCAAAGGCGAGTGATGGACATCGGCTGCTGCTCAGGGTCGCCCCCTAAATGCCATCCGCCATCCAATCCCTACGCCTTTGGGCCGTCTGAGTTTCGTTTGCGTCGATGAAAAGGGCTACCGCAGGTACACGGCGCCAGCACACGACACACGCGCATACAGTGCCAGCTCCCGGCCAGGCCGTCTCAGGGGACTAATGGCAGTGGTCAGCACGGGTTCACAGTACAAAGAAGCCAGCCGTCGTTCCTCTGGCACAAAGACAGCAAAGATGGCGAGAGGAGAGAGGCGGTGATGCGCTGGTCCAAACTACCCGCAGCATTCATCCCTTTGAGTCGCCGCTGTCTTGTCTCACTCGCCGTCATTGCGGCCGGAGAGAAGCACATGAAAGACATCGCTAGGGGTTCATTTCGGAAGAGTCATTGTTCCGTCATGGCTGGACTTGGCCCTGGCAACGCGTCAACGGTACCTGTACCTGTAGGCGGTACCTGTTCCAGGCTGATACAGGCCGATGGCCAGTGGGGCGGCAGACGGCATGGGTGAGTCGAGCTCGAGCTCGCACTCTTGGCACTGTAGCAACGAGTACCGGATGTGCTCTGGCGCAAGTACTGCAAGTACCCGCGAGTATCCCGCTCAGCCAAATGGCAGCGGCTGCCGCACGGCCAGGTACAAGGCTGAGTGACCTGGCGCCAGGCTTATCGCATCGCCCCGGGAAGTGGACTGGACGCGGGCGACGCCGCTAAACTCTGTTGGGGCCGCCGTCACGCCCTGAGCACCCCCGGCTCCAGTGATGCGTCACCGCGGGCGTGAGCGCTGAGGCAGCACTGGAGCCTCGTCCCAGCCGCCCTTATCTACTGCGCCATCGCTCGTCTCAACCTTCTTTCTTTCTCTTCTTCTTCCATCATCCTTTTCCCATCCATCCATCGCCGTCTCTTCTCCCATCTATCTGCCATCCCGCAGGAGGAAGTTGGAGTTTTCTTGATTTCCGTCACCTTTTGTTTCCGTCTCTTCTGGCCGTGTGTCGCAGGTTGACCAACTCCCATATTCCCTCATTCATCACATCATCAGGACTATCATTATGCGGTCCGTCATCGCTCTCTCTGTGGCGGCCGTCGCCCAGGCCAGCTCGCTGAAGATTGGCACCATCCACGAGAGCTCTGCTCCCGTCCTCAGCAGTATTGAGGCCAACGCCATTCCGGACAACTACATCATCAAATTCAAGGACCACGTTGATGAGAAGGGTGCCGACAAGCACCAAAGCTGGATCCAGAGCATCCACGATGAAGGCGAGCAGCAGCGCCTTGAGCTCCGCAAGCGAAGCAGCATCTTCGGCGCGGACGAGGCCTTTGACGGCCTGAAGCACACCTTCAAGATTGGAGACTTCAAGGGCTACGCCGGTCACTTTGCCGAGGACATCATCGAGCAGGTCCGGAACCACCCGGATGTAAGTTCACGCTACCATTTCCATCGCCGCTGGCAGATCAATTGAGGCTAATTCATCGTTTCCAGGTCGAGTATATTGAGCGCGACACCATTGTCCACACTATGCTTCCTCTCGAGTCACAAGAGAGCGTTGTCATCGAGGACTCGTGCAACCCCGAGACCGAGAAGCAGGCTCCCTGGGGCCTGGCCCGTATCTCTCACCGAGACACTCTGGGCTTCGGCACCTTCAACAAGTACCTCTACACCGCTGAGGGTGGCGAGGGTGTTGATGCCTATGTCATCGACACCGGTACCAACATTGAGCACGTCGACTTTGAGGGTCGTGCCAAGTGGGGCAAGACCATCCCTGCCGGCGATGAGGATGAAGATGGCAACGGCCACGGCACTCACTGCTCTGGCACCGTTGCTGGTAAGAAGTACGGTGTTGCCAAGAAGGCTCACGTCTACGCCGTCAAGGTTCTCCGATCCAACGGCTCTGGCACCATGAGCGATGTCGTCAAGGGCGTCGAGTACGCCGCCATCTCCCACCAGGAGCAGGTCAAGCTGGCCAAGGACGGCAAGCGAAAGGGCTTCAAGGGCTCAGTCGCCAACATGTCTCTTGGTGGTGGCAAGACCTCCGCTCTCGACGCTGCCGTCAACGCTGCTGTCAAGGCCGGTGTTCACTTCGCCGTCGCTGCTGGCAACGATAACGCTGATGCCTGCAACTACTCTCCCGCTGCCGCCACCGAGCCCGTCACCGTCGGTGCCTCTGCCCTGGACGACAGCCGTGCTTACTTCTCCAACTACGGCAAGTGCACTGACATCTTCGCCCCTGGCTTGAGCATCCAGTCTACCTGGATCGGCTCCAAGCACGCCGTCAACACCATCTCTGGTACCTCCATGGCCTCTCCCCACATTGCTGGTCTCCTGGCCTACTACCTGTCTCTCCAGCCCGCTGGTGACTCTGAGTTCGCCGTTGCCCCCATCACCCCCAACAAGCTCAAGAAGGACCTCATCTCCATCGCTACCGTTGGCACCCTGTCCGATATCCCCGCCGACACCCCCAACAAGCTCGCCTGGAACGGTGCTGGCTGCAGCAACTACTCTCAGATCGTCGAGGCTGGTAGCTACACTGCCAAGCCCAAGGCCCAGAAGGCCAAGCTCCCCGCTACCATTGAGGAGCTCGAGAACGCCATCGAGGGCGACTTTGAGGTTGTCTCTGGCAAGATTGTCAAGGGTGCCAAGTCCTTTGGCTCCAAGGCTGAGAAGTTCGCCAAGAAGATCCACGACCTCGTCGAGGAGGAGATTGACGAGTTCATCTCCGAGCTCTCTGAGTAAGAATCTTTATTAAGCATATATTTCCTTTTTTATTTGTAATGGCCATAATGCGCCGATGAGTACATCGAGTACGACGGGTTATGGAACGGGACCAGGAGAGACTATTGTTTTGGGTAATTTGCATGCACTTTGGGCGCGAAGCCACTGAATTTAGTATCGGCTTTGCCTTTTTACTTCGTATCACTGTTTTGTAACACCTACGTTCCTCAGACAGAATGCTTATACAGGAGTATCATATAATCAATACATTGCATTTGTATGCAACCACTTTTAAGATGCACTCGTGACATATTACCTATGCGAAACATTCCTTGCTCAGGCTATTAGGGGCAACGGCTTTTGAAGTTGGAAAATCATAGATTGTTGCTGCCAATCACAATCCCTGTTTTCGCTAGCAAGTGCCTATAGGCTATGGCAATGTTTGTGCTATAGCCGCTTCTGGTTTTCTGTTGTTAGTATGCTTGTGAGGCGGTGACGCTGCATTTAATACAATGTGGCTCATTATCGTACGCAGATGAAAGGAGAACACAGACAGAACGCAGCCATTAACAAAGGCTCACACAAATCTAGCATTTTACAATGCAAATTCACTTCTGCCAAGCCCTCTTTCGGTTATGAGGTTTAAGTCGATATATATTTTTTTTTTGTTACCATCTGCTCTCTTATCAAGTCCTTCGATGCCTTCTGTTAAAAGCAATTCTTTGCCAGCTGCCAAATAAACTCACTTCGGGATGCTCTTGCCACGTCCATCCAGCAGCGGTGTTTGCCGCGGATGCCTGAGGCGAGGCTCCCTCGCTGCCTCCTTCCTCATGGCCATTGATATCGATGGAAATATCAGAATCTCTGTAACCCACAAATTCAACTTCCGTCCTGTTTTCCCATATGCCTCTGCAATAACCAGTTCTATCTCGTTATCACAGCACCCATCATCAGTTGCCAGCCACGATTCGTTTGTTATATCACCCCCTTACCACCAAACGAGAAATCTTCTTTATCACCAAGCCTTTGTAGGGTTTCGAATACGCAATGCTTCGCAGAAACAGCACCAAAAGTCAAGATCGCCGCCCCTTGAGCAGAAGCAAGTCATCTGTCACCATTGGCCGAACTGCAGCTCGTGAATTCACCGGCAGCGAGCCGCTGACAGTTGAAAGAGATGCGTACATTGCTGCAACTCTCTCATTCAACCGAGCTCAACCACAGAATAACAACGAGCGAAAGTCGCCGCGCCTAGTTCGGCAACAAAGCGTGAGATTTGCCGGTCCAAATGCTCAGCCTCGGAGAGTATTAGCCGCTCGCGCAAGTGTGCCAATGGCGAACAACTTACCACGACGTCCCATGGGCTCCCAGCAGTATTCTTTGGAGCCCAGAGATGAAGGTGCATCACTCTCATCGTATGGGAAACTACGCAAATCGAGGTCGATGTACGCTCCATCAATAACAAAAGTACCCACGTATTCTTTGGACAATAGTGACCATTCCGACGTCTTCAATGGATGGCAAACAACATCTCGATATTCATCATTTGCGAAAAAGGAGAACGAACCCATCTGGAGTTCAGTCGGGCCATCGCTAAGGGCTCCAAAGTCCATGGCTTTCCTCTCACACGGCCGAGACGGTTCGATATCACGAACAAATACCAGAGGTAGCTGTGAAATATCTGATGAGTTGACACGGAATGGATTCTATGAGCCACCGGGGAGCCGGAGCCGCCTCAAGTCTCGACCTTCGAGTTTCTTCCGATCAAGTTACAAACAAAGTCCCAACCTGTCGGCTTTTCCCAAGTCTCTTCGCAGTAGCAGCAACAATACTACGGTGCTCTCTCCAGCATCTCTATACGGTTTAAATAACCCCTCCAGCATTCCGCCAAAGCAGCCGACCTTGCGAACTACAGCTCGCAAAATCTCCAAATCGCTCAAGAGCAGAATAAAGGGGTTGTTTGGCCGCCCCAAAAGTACAGATGAGGCTATAGATCAGGCTGAACAGTATACTCCAGAACGTGATTCAAACGATGGTAGTTGCTATGGAACTCAGTCAACAGTGCCAACACGATCATCCCAGGAGGCATCCATGTATCAAGGGCCATCCCGGATGCCTTCTTTCCATGCAGTGCCGGCGAGTCAGCAGCTCAAATCGCGACAGGGCAGCTTCGCAAACGTGGAAATAGAAGACTGCCCGCCGAGTGACGATAAATCAAGAGTCACTAGTTGGACAGATTCCACAGCGGCGACAATTAACCATCAGCCAAGATCGGCTAACTGGAGCCGCCAATATGCATTTTCTTCTGAAGCACCTGAGGCGGGAACTTTGAGTTCATCCCACAACCAAGCTTTTATCCCTTTTGATAGCAAACCGCACAGAGGTCCTACCGTCAACAGCCAGCGCGTATACTCAGCCCTCATAAAAAAACTGCAAGAAACAAAGCAACGTCAAAGCCAGTCTTTTGGAGAGAGCCATGCGACTTTGGGTGCTAGTGAAGCAGATTCGCCGCAAAGCAGCTCGACCATAAGACGCCAGTCTCGTTGGATCAGGTATGAAGGATCCACCAACACTATTCGACATGTTCAGGAAGAGGACGATGTCTTCCAGGATCGCGTCAAAAAGACTGATATATCACGTTCTTCGTCAGCATCTGGCAATAGTATTATCACAGGCTCACCACAGAAAAGCCCAAGTCGCGGTGGCTACCCCAACGCAGCTTTGGATAAAGATTGTGTGGCTGCTCTCGGCCAGAATACTGCAGAACCTCAGGTAGTTCTTGAAAGCCAAAAACCACTCATCTCCAGTCGCAGCTCAGCCTTTTTTGCCAGTCCAACATGTCACCTTTTCCGTACGACAAGCCCATATCGCCGCGCACTACAGGCCACGATGAAGGAAACCCAAGCCAACGAGCAGTCTCAAACGCCCGGTACCAAATACTTGAGCTCCTTGTCCGCACTCAGTCTCCCTACGCGACGCTCGAGTACAGATGGCTCAGATGCCGACGAACGAATGGCATACGCGGAGAGTGTATACTCCAATTCTAGCGAGAAAAACATTTCATCTCCGTCAAAATCGATGAAGCACACGCCGGTGAAGAATGATCACGGGGATGTCACCATCTTCCTTCCTGTCGAAACACAAAGACCATCCCTCTCGCTCTCTACCCGCCATGCTCGGGAGGTTTCTTCTTCTAGCTCTATTGAATGGAAGACATGGCTCAGTGCCAACGTGTCCAAGCTGGAGACTTCATCCACCACACTGAGAACAGATTTTCCCGAAGAACCGTCGTCTGCTCCTCGCCATTCTAAACACATTAGAGAGAAGACTGAGATTGAGCCTGAGGAGGACGGTTTACTTCAAGACGTCTTGGGTAGCGGCTTGCCACTAAGGATTGCAGCGGACAAAGATAATCGTCCGTCTGCTGTGGCGGCAATATCGCAGCCACCAAAGTTTCAACTTACGAATCCCTGGCATTCGCAATCTCCAGGTGCCAATGAAAACTCACCGCCGGTAACAGGCACACGAAGCAGAAATATATGCAGCAAAGATACATCTCCGGTTAGCTCAAAGGGCAATTTGCGCACCATACCGTCGGTGCCCAATGTCACTAAGTGTGTCAAAGCCAATATTGGATCGCCGCTAGATATTCCACGAATGCGCTCTCTCAATACACTTGCTAAACCGTGCTCTCCTATGAGCGACGAAATTCGGCTTAGGCGTCAGTCACGGACACGTCTCCGAGCCAATGATGCTTCAGCCAAATCCAGCCCCGGTTTGACAACTGCCTTTGAGAGGCAGTTTGGAGTCAGCAAGACCGGTTCACCCGGGATTTGGAAGGCAAAGGAGCCGCTGAGTAAAGTAGATGTTATACCCAGAAGCGAGGCTAATGCCGGTATTGACGACATGGGGCGGCGAGAGCTCGATGCGCAGGTGATGGGAAGCAAAAGAATGGTTGATTTATTCTTGAACAGTCGACGCAAAAGAACAGCGAGCAGTCAGATGGGGCGGAGCAGCGACAGCCTATCGGCTGCATTTATCTAAACATGGAAGGCAAGCAGTAATGAGCTGTCCAGGGCTGAGAAGATGAGGTCGATGATATGGAGTTGATGCATAGTATAAGTTATATTCTGGCCTGACGTATGATTTACGGTGTGATGAGAATGACGGAGCTAATATTCGCAAATCCCTGAGTTATTATACATTCATTGTTCTGATGGGCAGGCTCGATGGCATTACTTAATTAAAGGACTAATTAGAATCTCAGGAGTTTGTGCTACAAGTATATGTGCCCAATCACTAGTTTCTGCCTTGTTATTGGGAACGCTTGGGTTTCCGTGTATCATTTATTTCGATTATTACATATTATCTAGGCGGGTAGTAGGTATATTCTAGGTGTATACCAGGCTGGAAAACCCATCCATGTCTTTCGTGTATCATAACGCGCTATTGTACAAGAGTGCTCTTAGGATTTATGTCTAGGCAACTCGGATAAAAAGAAATAGGGGAAAAGAGGAAAAACTCCAAATGAAGGGTTGAAAGCCTCCGTTCTCCAAGCCATCAAGTCGTTCATCTATCGTTTAATTTTACTCGTCTTTATCGGACACTGGGCTGACGTGGACTTGCCACAGCCTGGCCAGGGATTTTGGAAACTCGGCTTTGCGCTCTTTGCTAACCCACTCGCCGTACTCTTCGTGGGTGACTTTTTCGGCGAGAATGCCTCTCATCTCGCCTCTGTGTACTACTGCATTGTCTGTGAGAGATGATGAGTTGGCGCTGCGGGTGGTGCGCAGAAAGTGCCAAAAATCATCCGTCACGCGGACGTACTCGCCCAGGGCTTCTTTGACGTTGAGACTCGCCCCTGTAGTCCAGCTGAGCAGGAGAGGTTCTATGAGGGGAGCGTCCGAGACGCTGGGGTGTGAAGTGCCGATGCTGGTGAGGAACCAGGACGAGTGGCTGGGGATGCGCTTGAGCACACTAAGGGCGAGGTCCTTTACGGTATCAAAGTGCGGGCGGTTGTAGAAGACGCTGCGCTGCTTGGACCAGGAGTTGGAGTGGACGATGAGGAGGGGCACGTCGACGAGGGCGTTGAGGGGCCCGCTCTGCTTGCCTGGGTCGAGGATGACGCCGCCAATGGCAGGGTTGACGTCTGAGGGTGCGTGCTTGAGGGCCTGGAGAGCGCCGGTGGCGCCAAAGGAATGACCGCCGATGGTGAGGTTGCCAAAGTCGAGGCGGTTGGCCCAGTTGTGGAAGTAGGTGCCTTCGGAGCGGGAGTTGCGGGCGAAGATGTCGTCGCCGTGGCCGTTGTTGATGGCGCGAAGGATGTTGATGGTTTCGAGGATCTCGGCGTCGCGGAAGGCGAGCTGTTCGCGCTTGTACTTTTCGGTGTCCATGGGAGGGTCGGAGAAGAGCTCGGCTTCTTTGAAGTGGAGGAGTTGTTTGTCCTCTTCGCCCTTGACTCTCATGAGAGTGCCGGGGCAGCTTCCGTCGCGGTGCTCGACTGCGGCGACGACGTAGCCGCGGCTGGCGAGCTCGCCGATGTAGTGGGTGTAGTCCCTCCGCGAGCTGGCATCGCCGTGGGAGAAGACCATGACGGGGAATTGCTCGACTTCCTCTTCTCCTCTCTTTCTCAGCTCTAGCTTTGGCAACTCATCTTCTGGCCACTCTACTTTTGCGTCCTCTGTGGCGGTCGTTCCCAGCAACGGCGCATCGACCTTGGCAGGAATCGTGATGCCGCCCGCAACAAGCCACAGCCCAAATGTGAAAATCGGCCGGACCAAGAAGTTGTTGACGTGCGCATACTTTGCATATCCCGCCGCCGTCAGGCTAATCGGCCGCGCAAACCAGTCGTGCCTCCTCCTGCGCTCCTTGACGCTCTTGTCGACGGGATAGTAGACGGTGAAGAGCGTCGTGCGATGCTCAAACGCCGGCTCGCCGCTGCTCTTGAAGACGGTCTCGGACACACGCCGCGGCTTGTCCAGCGCAAGCTCGACGTCCACGGCGCCGACGGCGTACGGGCCCGAGTACGGCGGCAGCGGCGAGGCCAGCAGCGGGACGCCGCGCACGACGCACAGCAGCGCATAGGCGGCGACGACGACGAGCGCGGCCAAGGGCCAGGACGGCGACGGGCAGCACGAGCGCCGGGGCCGTAGCAAGGCGGCCAGCGAGGCGAAGATGCGGCGCCACCAGCGCGTGAACCGGCCGTTCCGGTCTGCGCGGAGCCATTTCGGGTGCTGCAGCCATCGGGGCTGCGTGACGGTGGGGGCGAGCAGAGGCGAGTCGGGCGAGGCAGAGTCTGGCTGTTCCTGGTCCTGGTCCTGGTCCTGCACGGGGTCCAGCTCGAGCTCCGAGTCGGACGAGTCGTCGTCGGGCGAGGGCAGCGCGCGGGCGGAGATGCGCGCGGCGGCCTTGGACTTGGAGGACGACATGGCGGTTGTGCGACGAGTGAGGCTATCGAGGGGTGGGATCGAGAGGGACGAGACGAAAGGGCCTGTTGTGCTGCCGCTACAGGGGATGCAGCGCTGCGGGAGCGGTCGATGACGTAGGCAGAGGCGGGAGGATGCTAGCAATCGGTACATGGTTGTTCTAGAAGGACGGGGGTGGATTGGGGGTATTTTTGGGTACTGCTGGAAGTACCTTTTAATGGAGCTTGGAAAAAAAAAAAAGAGAAACAAGGGGGGAAGAAAAAGATGGTGCACGATAGGGAACTTTGGGATAAAGAGAAGCTGACGATGGCTTTATTGACAAAGATTCTTAATTTACGCTGAATTCTATACACGTATAGAGGTGACTGATGGATACGACGATTGAGTGAGATTTTGATTTTTCGAGCCTACTTGTATTACACTTTATTCTGAAATGCCACCTTTTACAGAGCTGCTGAGCGCAAGCCTCTGCCGCCTCTAGGGTATGGCAGCTTTGGGAGCTTTGGTTGACGCCAGCGACGTAGTGGTGGCAAATGAATGATGGCGTTCATATTGGGTAGACAGGTAGATTTTCAGCCACTAGGCTGTTTCTTTGGTGCAATTGCTGTTGATTATGAAATCGATTGTACTCTGGTAGAAGAAATGTGAGGTATAATGGCATTGGATCAGATGACTGAGTCTATAACTCCTATGCTATTCTACAGAGCACTAACACGATATTACGAAGGCCAACAGACGTACATCTTCGACTGTCCCAACGACGAGGTCAAAAAACATAGATGCCTACATGCTGTTCAAACTGTTTTTGAATCTTCAATGAGGTCTATCCATGACAGGAAAAGCTGCACCAATGGTCGTTGCTACATTCGATACAACGTGCCATGGCCATGCGTCGTCTGCCTTAGCCTCGCAGCTTACAGAAGTGTTCCCTTTAGTGGACTGCTTGCATTAGCGATGTGCTCGTGCATATGTACAGTGCAGTAGCAGTTGTTGACAGCTCTGATTCTGCAATGGCGCGCTGATGTCGGTGGAATGGACAAGATGGCCTTTCTATGGTCGACTGCTTCTTGAAGTCACGACGCAGAACCCCCCGTTTGGCTTCCGTGTGATGGTAATAAAGAGTCAGCTGCTGGCGCAAGTTATCTATCTGCATCATATAGAATTCATCTATAGACTTTCGGCAAATAATACCAATACCAGTCATGATAAAGTGAATGAGATGAGACACGGATTCAAGAATGGCGGGGAACTCCGGACGCCCCGTGTGTTGCTACCTCACATGTACTGGCAGTCCTTCTCATGGCAGACGGCATCACCTTGCAGAGCGCACAGTGTACAGTCCTTGTGATTGGCAGTAATCTTGCTGGCTGTTGACCGCAAAAGCCAGTTTTGAGACATTATTGGTAGCAATACTGCGCAAGTTGCCGTCCAAGTGCCAGAAACGTGCTGCTCCTCGGGCCATTTTGATGGCGAGGAGGGGATCCCCGCACTTGGCAGATTGATAGCACTACTGCTGGTTGTTACATTGGACGACAGCTTCTTCAACTTGCCCCGAATTGGTACCGCTGCCAGAACTTGGTGCGGAGAAAGAATGGTACATGTATTTGATCCTGGGTAGCTCCGTTCTGATTTGTGGTCATCTTGACTGATAGTCGTCTGCCATGTCTCTGTAATAATGCCTACATACTACTCTCCATGGACTCGATGCGATCTTACAGGCCGCGCAAGTAATCCAGAGTACAGTAAGATGAGACAAAGCTCTGCCTCGGGACCTTTGCGTCATCACAGTGTCTGGTTTCAAACGCGATGATCTCCTCCTCCCCTCCCAACTGGTGGCTCACTCACCAACACGAAGCAGTGCTAGTGCTCTGAAAAAATAGGAAGCGGTTCCCGTGCAAAGAGCCCGGGCTGAAGGTGATTCATGCAAGCCGGATGCATAAAGCGGGCGAGTGGAGAGGACTGGCGGCTTGGACCGAAGCACCAACCGCAAATGCAGACATGAGGCCAATCACGCTGCCTGGCTGGATGCCGCGTGAGCCAGAAGTGATTGCATGCTTGGACGATTCAGGATAGACGGCAGAGAGGGAATGTTACTGTGTTGATGCCGGATGTGCTCGCCTTTAAGTTGAGGTTATGGGCTACCTATACATTCGACGTTTCTGGTGTACATGCACGGACAGGTACCTGCTCCAAGTTGGCAGTTCCAGTGTCATGGCCCAGACGGTCGGTACTGGGCAGATTTTCTCTTTTGAAATACTGCCAGTATCGGGTCCCAATCATCGCAGCTATGATGCTACATATTTTGCTTATTTGATGTACAGCAAACAGCTACATGCCTCCACGTGCTGGATTGCGGCGTGGCGTGACGGAAGAGGCAACAATGGCCAAACCCAAATAACACGGGCCGCAGCGGGAATCCGGTGGCTAAAGTTACCTGTGCCACGATAAAAGAATGGATGTAGATTGCTCTTCTCTGTTCAATTTGTATTATTTGGAAATCCAACTCCAGGTTCGATGCAGCAAAACAGCCGGCTCCTGTTTGGTGGACAGGCCTTCCACTTACAGATAGCAGATTCTGTTCAGTTACGCCGCGCGGGTATTACACCCACCCAGTCTATGTGTAATTGGGTATCCAGTGTTGCCCTATTTTGGAATCACAAGAATCAGGCTTAGTTACGAGACGAACCGTAATCCGGGTATAGCCCGGGGCCGAGTGGCGCGCAAATCGACGAATGGAGTCAAATATCCGTTTTGATAGCCAAGCCAAGCAGGTTGTTGGTAGATTTCAATCCCAGCGGGCCCCTCCGTGGATGGTACCCCACAAACAGCTCCGAAAGAGGACTGTTGGAGATGGTGCTCGCGTTCGATTGTCTGTGTCAATCTATTTGTGGCAGTGCTGCAGTAACACTATTGGTAGCAGTAAGAATCACGATGGGCTGTGGCGTGATATGAGGTCGAGCTGAAGCCTAGATGCTCCATGGTTGATTTCCGTATGAACAAGAGCTGAGCAATGGACCAGGCGATACGAGCTTGTGAAATTAATGGCTTGGGAGGGGTCCTGATAGGGGAGAGGTCAAAGGTGAACGACGACAAAAGAGGTGGCTCCGTAGAAGCCCCAAGCGGGTAGGCGGCGGGCCAGGGGTGGAAAGCAGCGGTTTTAACGTCCAGTATCAGTAGCTGAACCAGCTTGCAAGGGCGAAAGCAGATGCCACAACTGCCGCCCATGTCTTTTGGGAACCATTGGTGATATTGCAGGCTGTGGTGATACTTGTTACAGCGCTCGACACACCTGGCCCCGGGGCAGTGTCAAAGCGCGCGCTGTGAAGCCTTGCGCCTTGTAAGACTGAGCCCAGCCCAGCCGCGGTGGTTGATTCCATCAGCACGCTGTACCGCCGTGCTGTGCTGTGCTGTACTCGGCAGTGTTTTCATCTCAAACCATGAACACGCAAGAAGTGACCCATTCCTCGTTCCTCGCCTCTCACCTCTCACTTTCGTGCCAGCAGCTAATGCCGCTCGCCTGCATGGGCAGACGCGCAGACGCTCTGGAAGCACCGCTGGAACAACTGCCAAAACCCCCATGTCCAGCCCAGCCCTGGCCCCAACGTCCCGCCGTAGCATCGCACAGTGCACGGCCTTACTGTCCGTCCTCTTCCAATCTCATATCTTGCTGTCCAGCTTCTCCGTCGTCTCCCGGCGCATGACACCACCCTGATGGCCTCTCCAATGAAGAAGAAGAGGCCCCCAACAAAGGGCCCCAAAAAAGACCCAAAGAGCTGCATCGGCAAGTCCAGCTGGAAAGCCCGCCGTCGAATCAGAAAATGGCGCCCCGAGCCTACGGGAGGCTAAGGCAAGCTTGCGGGTGGGATGGGCGGATGGCATGGGATAGGATAGGCATTTTCTTGGTCAGCGAGCAGCAGCGCCGTTGGCTTTTCCTTCTTCGTTTTTTCTCGCCAAGATCGAGCCATTCGCAGTGGAGATGCGGAGCAGAGACTGATGGCGAGTGGCACAAGGGCCGATACACGCACTCGGAGATTGAGCGAGCAATGGATGGCTATTGTCTGGTGGCTGAGATGTACATGATCACGATTCATATGCCGGATAGTCTGAGGACATGGCAGGTGCAGGTTATTATAGTAGAGGCTTGCATCCTTTGAAAGAGCAGCCTTTCGAGGAAATACCATGACAATGACGAATACTCTCTTCTGTTACGTCTTACTCTTATACGCCACTACTGATATGATTCAAGCACATAAGCCATTCGAGCTGCTTGCCATGTCAACTTAAAGTGTGGCGTATGCCAGAATTCAATTGAATTGTTAGCCATCTGCCAGTAAATGAAGCATAATTCCACAACAAACCAGCCTGTCACCTCACGTTCACCTCAGCATCGTCTCCCTCTTGACCTTGACGCTCTCGAGATATCGAGCCCATAGATAGCGCCGGGCCCCTCCGTAGGCCCGTCAGCGCATCTCCAGCGGTGTTGCACTGTGCCGTACAGTGCCCGCCGCGCTGACCCGTTGCACCTGCCTGTGCTGCGCTCGCTGTTGCATCCTCTGGCCACTTCCAGGTTTTACTACCAAGGTACCTATAATTTTTTTTTTCTTCCGCCTCTCCCTACTCTGTCTTCTCTTTCTCTCCTCCATCACGAACCTCTTGTCTGTCTTTTTATTCACTTCCCCAACACTCGTGCTCTTCCTCTACTTCAACCCCGTACTCGCTCTGCTCTCCAGCACACCTGTGCGCTAAGCCGGTTCCCGCTGTGGTTGGCTCGGCCCCGCTTCGTCTTCATTTCTCCCGAGACCCCTTTACTTGAGCGATTCGACGCCTCTGCTTTTTTTCTCGTCTCGTCGCGCCGCGGCTTTTTTCTTTTGCTTGCACCATCTCACGTTTGCGCCTTTGCTGCCGCTCCGACGAATCCCTTGCCGCCTCTCCAACGCACGGCGCTGCTTGTTTCCCCGGGGGTGAGTCGAGTCCCCCGTTTGCCTGGCTGCTGGCCAGCCGAGTTTGCGCTGCCACATCGCCGGATCGCTTGATCCAGGCCCTCGCTTCTTAATCCCGCCCCCTCCACCGGCTCTGCCCAGGCCTGCAACAACACATGCCACTACTCCCCTTTGGCGATGTCGCATCTTCAGCGGCACCCCAGCCGACGGGCTGTTCCAATCTCTGGGCCGTGGGGATTCTGATATGACGACGTTTTTCTGCTATCCATCGCCCCACAAATTGCATTTGACCGCAACTTTTGGATTTTACCTCGCATCTTGGCCACTAACACTTCCTCCGAGTCTTGCAGTCCTTTCGATAGCCATCCCATCGCCAGCCGCCTCCTCGTCTGTCCTCGCCCGGTCGATCGATTCTCTGTCCCCCGACGGAAACAATGTCCTACTACGATAACCCCCAGTGGTCGGCCCCGAGCCAGACCCCCAACAGCTGGGACCACCACGGCGCGACCACTCCTGTTCGCGCAGGTACGTTGCGCGCTCCCTCTGCCTCTCTCGATACCGGGCGCCGCAACTGACTTCTTGATGCCCACAGGTGCCAACGGACCACAGCCGCAGGACGACTACGCCTTTTCCTATCAATTTGATGGTATGTGTGGTGCCAGGGAATGGAATCCTATTATTACTTCCAAAATACAACGTCTATTGCTTGAAATTGCACTGCTTCTTTTCACTACCTATTACAAAACGCCACGGGCTGCTGCGATGGTATCCTCTCGAAATTTGGCACTATAACAACAACAACCCTTTGACAACAATCTCCGACCATTTCTACTTTTCCCCGTCGCTCGAGAATTGGCATAATAGCGGGTAGAGGCTAACTGATGGATTCATAGAGGTTGACCGTGCCCACGAAAATTTGCAAAAGTCCGGCAAAGGCTACATGATGAACGCTCGACGTGAGTTTTCCGTGCCCTACTGCTACTGAGCTGTCACTGGCTACAACATCCCTTTCCGTCTCCTTTTCCTGCTTGTAGTAAGTAGCAAGGGCCTCAATGAGGCCCCTAGAGAAATCTCATGGCTAACCACGTAGCTATTTCCCCCCTTTTTTATAGATGGTCGAATGGGTGGCTCTCGTGCTCACTCTGTCAACA
Organism: Trichoderma sp. 2475; assembly: GCA_038502285.1. Lineage (NCBI taxonomy): Eukaryota > Fungi > Ascomycota > Sordariomycetes > Hypocreales > Hypocreaceae > Trichoderma > Trichoderma sp. 2475. Next base: position 38,998 of record JARPVV010000006.1, read on the forward strand.
ACTTCGATGACAACCGTGGCCCTCAAGGAGCAAATCTCCATAATTTCTATGCTTCTCAGCGTCACCAGTCTTCTCGAGGCTCCAACGAGGCGGAGCAGGTCTTGCAGGCGAAGAGAAGGATGGCGGCTCAGCGGGAGCGTGAGCTCCGAAACCTCCACACGGAGCAGCAATATCAGCGAAGTAGGCCTCCCTCAACTGTGTAGCACTTCCTGTCTTCCTATTCAAAAAAAAGTGGTTCCCAGAGCAAACCAAAAAATTATATAAAGAAAATGTTATTGGCCAATAGGCGGTTCAAGATGGACGCTCCTGGCCGAGTCTTCTTTTGTTTTCTTTTTTTTTGGAGTTTTATTGTGTTTATGTTCAATGTTTGAAGATTTAGTGAGCAGCATGTGCTAACGAATCTTCTTCTGACGTAGGTGTCTTGTCTGATGTTGCCGTCCAGCAGGGGAACAAGCATATGACCGAGGAGGAGACTCGTGAGCTCATTGCTCGCCAGCGCAGCGCTTTGTATGGCGAAGGCAGCTTTGCGGACAAGGCCGGCTACATTGACGAGACTGGTGCCGTCCGCACCGGTGCCCCTGGCCCCAGCGGCCCTGCAAGCCTGCGAGGCCACTCCCCCCTCACATACGACTCCATTGGCCGCGTCCCCCAGGCTGACGTGGGAACTCCCGGATCGGCGGCTGATGTCAACGCGGCTGATCCCGGCTCGCGACCCCAGAGCACTGCCAGCCCCCAGACCAGCGGCCCGACCAACAAGGTCTTTGACAACGCCGTCGGTTCCCAGAGCCGGACCAGCACGTCCAGCCCGACCAGCGGATCGCCTCCCCGTGGAGATTTCGGTCCTGGTTCCAAGTCTTCCCAGGGAGCTGCTGTTGCCCCCATCGGAACTCGTCCCACCGGAACGCCCACGGCCAACGCCTCTGCCAAGCGCTCGAGCACTCCCCATGCCACTTCTGGCGGATGGGGCCGTGGTAACGGTGTCTGGGGTGGTTCTGGCCTCGGTGCCCAGGCTAGCGTCTGGGGTTAAAGTCCATTTTTGTCATTACATTGGGTGACGGCGTTGAAAGGACGCGTTGTACATTCATTTGCGTGTTTTTGTCATTTTTTTTTCTTTGTTTTTCCTTTGAACGGCAAGGAGAATGAGCAGGCTGAATTGTGTTGCATTAGTAGAAAACAGGCGCTGGAGGTGAGGGAAAGGAACGGATCTGTTTGGCATTTTGGTTCGGTCGTTTTGGTCAAGGCGGTTGATTTCGATCTTCGCGCGTTTTGCTTTCGCTGGTTTCAAGTCTTTGGTACGACATTCGGCGAAGAAAGGTATTGCGAGGCATTTCTGGGCGATTACGATCAAGGCAAAAAAGGGGGAAAGAGGAAGGGAGGCTTGCTCTACCTTATACCTAGGGGTTCTGGAATTGGGAGGAGCCTCGGACAGGGGAACGAAGATATCCGGATAGGAGTTATCTTGCTTTTGGCGCAGGATTGGGACAGAAACGAGGAGTTGCGTCCTTGTTCACGATAACGGCGTATTCATTGTTTTGAGTTTTTGTGGCTCCGATTTATATGTGACGGTGGCGACAACAAAATTGCACAGACGTTGGGAGAAGGTCGACCGACAGGAGACAGATGGAGGGAGGGAATTCGACCACGGAGCAGTCATTTGCTGGAGGTGGTACAAAAGGTTTCGATGAGGAACACTCGGAAACTTGGAGAGGCGTTCCATTGGGCTACCGGTAAGGTGAACTGTCAAGAATGGAAATATACTTTGCGCCTTTGTTGGCAAGGGGGCAAGGAAATGGAACAGGATGCATGGCGCTATATAGCCCAAGGGGGCAGCTAAAAAAAAACAGCCCAAAGAGCAAAAGCACAAAAAAATTGAAAAAAAAGAAAGAGGGAAACACAAAATCACTGCTGTGGAAAAAAGGGGGTTGAGCGTAAAACTAGCTTGGGGTGTTGGACCTTGGTTGATTTTCATGCACGGTTTTCCTTTTATACTTGTCTCCTCTTTGGGTGGCTCTGGGAATAGGCTTGGGCTCTTTGTCGGATTTTTTTATCGGTCTTGTTTTGATTTATAGGGAGGGACTTGATTTTGAGGAGTTGCTTTCATTGTTGACGAGGTCTGCTCCTTTATATACCGCTGGGGGGGATTACAGGCGCAGTCAATGATTGGAAAGAGAAAGAAAGATGTTAATGAGAGTTGAGAGGACGGGAGCAGGGATATGCGACGGCTAGTTAAATAAGATACATATAATGGGAGACATTGGTTTGCGAATGTGCTGGCGTTGTAGTTGTCTCACGAGACTTTGATAGTCTGCGGTTGATGAAGGCAGCTTGATCGTTGGCTGTCGAGTTATTGTTCTACTTCAACATGAGGAAAGAAATATTCGTGTTGACGATTTATATACTATCATGAGCATGCTCTATATATACTGAGAAGAAGAAGAAAAGTCATTCTATATACCCATTTTCCAACGCCAAGGTTGTCACCCATATCATCCTCTCCTTCTTGTCCTCTGTCATAACAAATTGTATCAGCTGCATCATAGCATCAACAGCTTGGCCCCCTCCTCCAGATCCATCACGTCGTCTGCCCTCACGGCCTTGCCCCCCCAGACGACGGTGCCGGTGCCGTCAATGGCAAAGGCTCCAGACTCTTGCCATTTGCTGCCCAGCTCTGTCGAGGGGTTGTTTTCGTTGATTGTCATGCTCTCATCACCACTATTACTAGTAGGAGTAGCAGCAGCAGCAGCAGCACCCCCTTTCTTCCTCGGCGTCAATATCTTCTCCACCCTCCTCTCCTCCTCCCTGCCCCTCTTCCCATCAATCGCACTCGCCACCTTTTCTCCCAGCCAGCCGGTCTCCTTCCAGGCCTGGACTTGGGCTGTCGGGCCCAGGCAGTACCAGAGGCTGCTGGCGACGCCGAGCCCCCAGGCGGCGTAGATGGCGCGCTCCTGGTCGATGACGATCTGGACGTTCCAGGCGCCGCCGAGCATGTCGATCCATTTGGAGGTGGCGCGGGCGGAGGCGTGGGAGATTGCGATGCAGGTGATGGAGCCGGCGTGGCGGTTTGCGATGGCGCGGAGGGTGAGGAATGTTTTTTGGGCGACTTGATGAACTGTTAGTTAAAGTGTATACTTGTAGATACAAATGCTTTGTGGTGTAAGTGGAAGAGGGGACTTGATAAAACTCGTATATTAATGTAACAGAATAGATTGACACTTACAAGCACAGCCTACACATCGCAGAAACACAACCAGGCATTTACTCCTCCTCCCCAGCTCCAGCCTCCTCTGGCGGTCCTGCGGCGCAACGTCTCCGATGCGCGGGACGGGGGCGACTTTGACGGGAGGCGGCGGCGGGGAGAACCACGGGTGGACTTTGAGGGGGAGGGATTTGGGCGTCATCCATGAGGACCAGTTGTTGGCGTTGCTGTCGGTGTTGCTGCTGGCATTTTTTGATGAGGAAGATGGTGATGTGAGAGAGGAAAAGTCTAGGGAGGAGGAGTTGCTTGGGAGGCCGACTTTGCGGAGGGCGATTTTTGTGGTGAGGGAGGAGATCATGGCTGTTTAGAAGAGCATATGAGGAAATGATGATGTGAAATGGCGTGTATCACGAGTGTCTAGAAGACAAAGGTATCAAATCAGAGTTTCTTGAGCATGAAAATGAGGACGGCATTCACTCATATGAAGGCTAATGACGAACAAAATCGTATGATAAATCAAACAAGCAGCACTACAGATTGATACGACTAAAAAAAAAAGACTGGAAGCTCCCTCTCAGCAGTAAAGCTGCTCGCATTACTACCTATCAAAACAACCACCCCCGTACTATAACGCAAGAAACAAATCTGATACAAGGGGCGCGCAATTCCCCAACGCCAGTGGCATCAGAAACATCAGGGTGTGCGAGTATCTGTGTCTGTGCCCCCCCCTTCTCTCTTCTTGAAACACGTGTTTGCTGTCAAGGTTATCGAAATGACGCTGGATGATTATAATAGAACATCTTTTTTTTAATGGCTTTCGTGTTGTAAATCTCCTTTGAGCGAAATCGAAAAAGGAAATGAACCCTGAAATTGGAATTGGGAATTTTTGGAGGGGTAAAAAGGGTCGTTCAGGGGGGATCCTGGTTCGAAAATGAGCGAGTCAGGGGTTTGTGATTGGTTGGATGGCTGTGGAGGCGGATTGGATTTGCCCAGGGGTGCGTGGATGCGTATTCTTACAATTTTCATGAATGTACTATATACGGATGCGATGGATAAGAAGCATCAAATAGTTTTATCTATGAATGAATGGTGTTGATGTTTTTGAGGTGCGGAAATAGGGCTGTTGTCTTACTAATATGCACTTATATGAACTTTAAAGGTTGATTTGTAGTGCCAAGGCATAATTTACTGAACAAGTGGAAATTACTCGAGGCTGGATTCACAGAGAGGCTTCAATTAAGCTGATTTTATGGCCGGATTCTTCTTCTAACGTCATATATAGTATGCTACTGCTATACACTAACAAATGGTGCGTAAGCCGAGTGTGTTGCGCCATGAAATCCCACTTCTAGTTTTAAGCAACAGGTTTCCTTTTTGGCGTTACTTCCAGCAGTGAAACGTAGTATTACTCTTCTTTTCTCTTCTATGTGGGTTTTGAATGGTATGGCAATACATTCGGCTTGTTCCGAGCAAAATCAGATATGTGTGATGATATATGACGCCTCGCTTTGGCTGCGCCTTGCATTATCGTGCCTTGCTTACGTGGCGTCATATGCCCTCTCAGTCGCATACATGAGACAGAAGAGGAGATGGAGGAGATGGCATGAGATAAGAATATAAGCATAGCATAGCCTTATATTATTTTTGACATGGTGCTGCGCCTTGCTAAGAGACGCCTTGGAAATATAATAACAGGGATACAGATACTTTTCTTATTCTCACTTGAGACTCGAGGCTGAGGTTGGCTATTACTTCTAGGTATGACAGTTACTAGCCCAGTTGAATGTACTTGCTGGTAACAAGCATAAAGTATCTCTGGGTATCCAGTCTAATTAATCGTATGTATACGTGCCAGTAGTTTCATGCTCAAGTGCTTGTGTTTAGAAACTCCAAACGCATCAAACAAACAAGTATCTGAGGCGCAGGAACTCGAGTAAGGCTGATAGTTGCTTACACAAGGCTGACTTTGACTCTTGACTTTGATAGCAATAGCCGTTGGATCGGCTTAAGGATGCCACAAGGCTGAAAGCTGCTATAGCGTATCAGCATCAATCATCGGATCAAGCCCTTCCGCATCGCCAGAAATGGTGACGATATATCGCTGCTAGGATGCTATATCCCCGTAGTCCATTGGCCGCCCATGGATTGCGGCACACTATGGATACTAGATTTGAGCGCGCATGCAACTATTGGGCTGCACAGTGGACGTTAATAGCAAAACTATTTGGCTGCACACATCCACGGCACAATGCATATCAAAGCACGGCAGCACGGCAAGGCCATGCAATGCGCTGTTGCGGCGTTACACTGCATGCGGTGACAGGGCGGGACACGTCATGGGAACGGAAGAAACATCCGAACTCCTTGCACGATGCTGAGGCAAATGTAGTTTACAGCCTCGGCGGTTGTGTCGATGGAGCTGAGGCGAATGTGAGGCGGCTAAATGGCTTCCCGGCGACATTGCGGCGCGTCTTGGCATCTGATGAATATCAGCCTGATAGTACATTGAGTAGTGCGTTATTTTAATTCCAACGACTGAGCAAATAGAAGGGAAAGGAAAGACAGCTGTGAAAGCAAACTGACCATTACATCTCTGTTACGTGCGTTGTGGCGAGTACCTTCATGTAAGCTCAAGCTTTGGAAAAGCATATAACCCAATCGAGACAACGCCCAGTATGTGATGGGGTCCCTGATTGGACGGGCCGCAACTTGGAACGAAATAGCCCATCGCAACTAATCATGTAGGCCCATTACCCCAGAGCAGAGCTTATCCTGCAGGAATAACATTAAGCGTTGCGTTGGGATAGGGCGATGGGCCGGCGTCAATCACGATCTGCCAGCTGACATTAGACCGGAGCGAGAGTTTATGACAGACATTGGCCCGCTGCTAGCTCGGCTCGCGCCCATTAGGCAATTCAAGTCGGGCTGAGGGCGCTGTACGCAACAGAGTTTAAGGGTTATGCGGGTACCTGACTCGAATTGAGTTCAGTTGGGTTGTTGAGTTCTCGTGTTGCCGGCGATCGCCTGGACATTGTTGAGTGTGTCGTGACGTTTTGAGGATTTACCAGAACTCTCGGCCGAAATACGAGTAGAGGATGCAGAAGCAGTAGTCAGGAACATTCCAATCCTTTTGATCAGGCCTCGCTCTGCTAGGCTAAATGTAGATGGTGATACTGACAGAGATGGCAGTCCAGAGGGTAGAGGAACGTGACATGGATCTGTGGCGGCCACCATCTTGGCATCGTGTCACGCCAGAGCGACAGAGTCTAATACCAATAGTAACGGCTCTTGCAGTCCTAGCAGCTACTAGTCAGTCCTACTATGCACGGCAAGTCTAGAAACACAACCGCGCAGATGATGGTGGTTACCGGAAACGAGCTGCATGCACACTCTTGTAGCCACTATCCAATGCGGGCGCAGCGTCAAAGTCGACTTCTTGCCTATACGGCGCATCTGATACGAGGAGCAGCGAGATGAACCGATGCTGATTCTCCGAGCCGGGCGTGGAGGCGCAGCATCGGGTAAACCATTTGGAGTTGGGGGTACAGTGCAGTGCAGTGACAGCCGTGACAATGGATCAAATGTGAAGATGCAGATGCAGATGGATGTTGGAGATGCAAATGGATAAATCTGAAACCCCGGAATCGCCCAAAAGAGGGCTGACGGCGCAGGTACGGCGCCGCTGTAGGACGCTGTAAGATGCTGTAATACAGGCGCAAGCACTGCAGCCGGCTACATGCAGCTTGTACCGATACGGGGCACACAGCCTGTTGACGGGTATTTGCGACAGGTACAAGCACTCGATACGGCACATGCAGCTTTTTCCATTTCGTAGCCACCTGAGGCTGTCTGCATGGAAGACGCATCCATGGCTTGAAACCCCCCAGCTCCCATCTATATGGTAGTATCTGCTGCCTGGAGGCCAGTGATGTGTAGGTACTTCATGTTGTATGTAGTGGTATGACGGCTGTCGCGGGAAAAGGGCCACAGATTGGGGCATGGGAGGCGGCAAAAAGACAGCGTGAGATGCAAAGACGTGGCATGCATCAATTCCACCTGCCAAAGCGAACCAACATCCAGGCCTAGCTAGTCCATATCCGTATTCAGAGGCATTACTTTGTAGGGCCGGAAGAGATGGTGCTTGCAACTGCCTTTTCCAACCCCAACTATTCATTCGCCCATTCCTACCATGTGGAAAGCGACGGCACAAGAGGCCGCATAGTTCGTGATTCTCCCTGTCCCTGATTACAGACACTCGTGACCTGCGATTCTGCTAGATAGAAAGACGAGGTCGTTGAGCGATTCTCGATCGCGTGGAATTATTACACACAGTCATACAGGAGTGCTCCATATACCTTGATTGGCGGGGCCAGGGACAAAGTACTCCCTCCATCCAGTGCCTAATATCATCTCATTTCATTTTCTGGAAGCCCTTTCGACGGACAGCAAATACGTGCGCAGCATATGATTTTGGACGGCATATGAAAAGCCCTAGTCCCTAAAACGAAGGGTCAAATGCCATGTACATAGCGCACCTACTCGATCTGTGTCCTATGAGAGCCAAGGCCGCTGTGCCCTGCCACCAGCACACGGCCTGTGTTTGGCGTTTTAGTCAGACGGGATGAAAATAGAAGTGTAGTGCCTACACGATAGGTATCACATGGATAAGACTTGATCGTCATCGACAAGCTGAGACAAAAAGCTTGTCGCAGTGCCTGGATCAAGGAAACTTTAAGTCAAAATAGCATCCGCAGATCGGACGGAATAAACGCGTCTTGGCATTGCGCGAATCCCCGTGGTTGTACTCGCTACCTGGACCCGTACAGTACCTTGCACTCTAGATTTGAGCTTATACAAGGCAATATAGGGATAGCGCAGTCCTGAGCCTCGGATTCTCTGTAGCGCGTCGACATTGTCTGAAACGACGTGGTCATCGCAGGACGTATTATTAATGTTATTCGTAGGAACGAGTAGTATCAGTACTAGGTAGCAATCAAATCGATCCCTTTTTACTCTTCAGTCCATCAATGTTGGGCAAGCAGCACCGGAGCTTTTCCACTTGCTCCATGCCAGCCGTCACCCCTCCAACCCAAACGTAAATGGAGGTACTCGTGGGCCAGACACGAGAAACACAAAGATGGGGGTTAAGGGGGGCCGCCACCACTCACTGCCATGCGGAGATGAGGTACAAAGTACTCGATACGGAGCATCGAGGCATCTGAAGTGCTCGTGCCGGATCTCTGCAGCGGCTGGTGCTTGTTTGACCACTAGGCGTGTCTATGACAATAATTGATGCTGCAAGCAATAGTCTCGATGCAAGCACCAGCAATCAAACATCTTTGCTTCTAACAACCATTCGGTGCTGATACAGCATGCAAGCCGATTGCTCATTCAGGATGCTGGCAATACTCGCAGAGAGCATGGGCTCGGTCTGCATAAGGGTAGTAGTACCCCGTAGTATGGAGTGTTGGCGACGGGCGCTGCTGGAGACACAACACTGATGTATCTGACACAGTGCTGCCAATCATGGCTACTGAGATTTGATGGATTCGATATTCAAGATTGCCAATAGGTACTAAGTATGTACTGGCAGAAGTGTCATATCATCGGTACATGTATGCTTCAGGCAGGCGATGCCCATTGCAAGTGGAAGTCGCATAGCGCTTCGTAGATGTTAGAAGCACGCTTCGCCTACGCCACCCCAGCCGGAGAGCCATTTCCAGCACCAAGATTGGCGAAATTCGTTCATTTTCGGCAGTCCGTCCACCTGAGGCGTGCCAGCCTGCGTCTCTTCCAGTCGCGGTGCAGAACCCCTAAGCTGCTGTCGATTCCGCGTTGCAGGCTGCAGATACAGGCACCGGGGGCGTTTGCTGCTAGCGCCCCGACCACCTGCTGGCATCGGCCGTGCAGCAGCGGCGTGCACATTGGTCAATGATGGATGCCAATTCCACTGAGCGCTGCAGCCAGGCCAGTCCCGCTAGGGCTAAGGCGCATGGTACCAGTACGAGTACCGCTACATGCGTCATGCCAGCATTGCCATCTCATCTTACGCCCAAGGTACACGGTACTTGCAGCGCCTGCAGGCTGTATGTCCGATTAACTTCTGTAGACGCTTCGCCGTGATATAAGATAAACTCTCCACGCAGTATCAGGCGCTCTGTGCTTCGGATTGGCTGGCAGATGCACGCGCCTTTGCCTTTTGTCTCGACACGGCTGGGAATTGCCACCAGGCGGTACAGATTCTGGATGGGACCTGGAAATTCAAGGGCCTGCTGAGCAACCCGGCTGCTTGTCTCGCCTCCTGTCGCCAACAGCCCACCGCCCGGCCTGTCCAATGACGGCAGCCCTGCGCAGGCTCATGGGTAGCAGATACATGCTGCTGGAGCGCAAGCCCGCTAAAGGTGATGGAGTCTGGTCCATCACACAATAGGCCTGACCGTGTTCATTGAAGTGAAGAGAGAGAGAGAGAGAGAGAGAAAGCCAACAAGCAAGTTAGAGTCGTGGCATTCAAAGCCCATCTGCTGAACGCACTACATGCTCTCTTTTCACAAATGAAAGATGCACGGTTACTATATATTGAATAGGTAGGTAGGATAAACGACTCATGCCAAAAGAAGCACACACACACGCATCGCACCCGTATTCAGTCCCGTTTCTGCACGCTGCACTGTTCTTCATCCCCAGAAGTAGTGCCGAAAGGGGGGTGAGCCCCAGATCCAGGAGCGCCGCGATACAGGCCACAGCACAGGTCGCGGGTACCTCCCGCAGCACCTGCACCCACGGGTACCCGCTACCTGCGCCACGGCATCTCCAGGTACCGCTACAAATGGGTGGAGGCTTTGCACCACACCTTCACCTCTCTTCTCGCTGACCTGCATTCACAAGTTCCCCATCCTGCAGCAACACCTGCTCGCGGACGGCATCTCGAGTTGTCTGGTCTGCATCGTGTTTTTGTCATCACTCGGTTTTCCTTCTTCTTCGTGTCGTCCCTGTTTCTTCTTTTCCCTCCCCCTCTCGCCCGTCTTGACGCTCTGCTACTCCAGCCGTCAAGCCCGCAACGCCTGTCGCCGCCTGCAGTGCCGTCGACGTCTTCAATTCCCTCGATACCTCGCCCGCCGAAGCCCCCTTTTGCGTCTGCAATTGCTCGCTCGCTTCCCAGGCCTTGCCTCTCGATCGCGGCCTCTCGTCGCTGCCCTGAGCTCACTCCCCTCGCCTCAGCCGATACCCTCACTGCCCGCCGACGCTTTGGGGCTGCGCTTTTGCCGTCGCCGATTCTTTGCTACCGCCAGCCTGTGGGCCCGCAAAGCGCAGCATCTGGTCGCGATTCTCCAGCGGAAATCTCGCTTTTCGAATCTGCCCACCCTCGCTCGCCTCGCATAACCTGCATATCTGGGCTCTAGTCTCGAGTCATATCGTTGTAATTCGCTCTCTGTGCTCCAGACACGCAGGCAAAAGCCATCACCGACCGCAGTCCTCTCCAACACCGCCGCTTTATTGTCCCCCCCCCCCTTCCCGCGACAGACAGGCAATCTAGTCACCGACCAGCCAGCTCGGTCAGCTGCAGACGTCATCTCGGCAAGCTGCTTTGCTCTGCTCGCCTCCAGAGTCGCACGGCTTCTCGTTCCATGGACACTCGGACTCAGACGTCCGAAATTCAGCATTCTTACCCCCCCAGTCCCTGGACGTCGACGACACCGACCACTCCAAACGGGCTGACGGCGCATACCCCGGACGGGTCCCAGGACGCTGCCGCCGCTAACCTGCAATTCACTCCTCCCATCGACATCCTGCCGCTGCTCCTCTCTCCTCAGCAGTCCCTATATCACGCCCAGCTTCTCCACTACAACAAGCTCATCTCCCCGGCTCGAGGGGGCGGCCTGCAGTCGACACCACTTCCCCCGGTCGTGTCTGCTCCCCACGTACAGGCTACGTCCAGGTCGCGATCTTCCAGCAAAGCGTCGCTGAGGGACGGCACCACCACTCCCAAGAGCAATACCGCTGGAGGCCATGGGAGCCGCACACACCAGGGCTCAGACAAAAACCGACCGGTTATAACGTCGAAAGAGGTGCCGCCCAAGATGCCTGCAAAGCTCGCGGCCGATGCGTCCAAGAACTTCCACCACCGAGCGATAGCCAGATCCTCGTCGCCTCACGGCCTTTCTCATTCCAGTTCTGTGCCATCAACGCCGCATCAGCATGCCCGCCAGTTCTCCTTTGAATCGCGGGAGCCGTCCCCCAACAACGGCAACAACCACTCGCCGCGCTCGGCCTATTCCGAGACGAATAGCGCGCTGCCGTCGCTGCGACCGCTGCCGCCGCGGTTGGGAGGCTGCAAATACGAGACGGCGCAGATAAACTCGAGGAGGAGGATACCGTACTCGACGGGAAGCGAGCGCTTGGAGAAGCTAGATTTGAAAACCGTCAAAAGCAAGCTATCAGAGAGCGAAGAGAAAAAGCTGGCCGCGGATATGAATGAAATATATAACAAACTGCTACCCACAGATAAAATCGAAGAGAATAGGAGAAAGCTGGTCAACAAGCTGGAGACGATATTTAATGATGAGTGGCCGGGACACGATATCAAGGTGCACCTGTTTGGCTCGTCTGGCAATCTGCTATGTTCGGACGACTCTGATGGTATGTCGCCTTTCATCCGGAATCGCATCATTATACCTGACTTCTAACGCGCATATTCTAGTTGACATTTGCATTACGACACCGTGGCACGGGATGGAGGATGTCTGTATGATAGCTGAACTCCTTGCCCAGCGTATGTTTTCCTTGCCCCAGTCCAACGTGTATTCATTCTTGAGAAGCTAACCAATCAATGCAGGGGGCATGGAAAAGGTCGTTTGCATCTCTGCCGCCAAGGTTCCCATTGTCAAGATGTGGGATCCTGAGCTCGGTCTTGCGTGTGACATGAACGTCAACAACACCCTGGCGCTCGAAAACACCCGAATGGTGCGAACATATGTCGAGACCGACTCGCGCGTACGGCAGTTGGCCATGATTTTGAAGCACTGGACGCGGAGGAGAATTGTCAACGATGCTGGTATGAATTTCTGCTTCCCTATCCTCCTTTGGCTTGCGTGACAAGACTTATTTACTCTCTCCTACCTTGCCATATCTGAAACCCATTTTCTTGTCCTAACATGTTTGCAGCTTTCGGAGGTACCCTGAGTTCATATACTTGGATATGTCTTATTATCGCGTTTTTGCAGCTGAGGAACCCTGCTGTTTTACCGGCGTTGCATCAACTGCCACATAAGACTACCAAGCCAGACGGGGCAGTCAGTGACTTTGCTGATAACCTCAAGAAACTGAAGGGGTTTGGCAGCAAGAACAAGTCTAGTGAAGCAGAACTTCTCTTCCAGTTTTTCCGATTCTACGCGCATGAATTCGATTACGACAAGCACGTCCTTTCCGTACGGCAGGGCAAACTGATCACCAAGCAAGAGAAGAAATGGCACTATGCTATGAATAACCAGCTTTGCGTAGAAGAGCCGTTCAACACGTCTCGCAACCTCGGCAATACGGCAGATGAATACTCGTTTCGCGGCCTTCACATGGAGCTTCGAAGAGCGTTTGACTTGATTTCCAACGCAAAGTTGGAAGAGGCATGCGAGCAGTACGTTTATCCAAAGGAGGAAGAGAGAGTTTGGTCCCGGCCAGCCACGCAGCCTCGGCCAGCGCTGCTGCGGAGTTCTTCGCAAACTCATCCTTCTGGGTCTGGGCGGGGCGGTCGTGGTGGCCATCGCGGCGGCCGACATAGCAACAACTATCACCGCACCGGCGGGTCAAATATCAGGAGGGCATCATCAACTACGCCCACCTACGACCCCAACATGTTTGTTCAGCCTGTCAACATGCAGCAGGATATGACATGGTTTGCGGCTGCGGCTGCCGCTGCCGCTGGCAACCAGTACCCCTTCCCATTTGTTCAGCAGGACCTGATGCAGATGGCCTACCAGGAGAGCATGCGGCAGCAGCTGCACCATCTCTATGCGCAGCAGCAGTCGCCGGCATTCATGGCCCACCAAACCATGGGTCAGCAGAGGATGTCTCCCAACAGCGCGACGTCTGGTCAGCAGGCCCCTACCGATCGATCTCGAACGAATTCTTTCGATACTGCTCCAATCGGTGCCACCTTACGGCCCGACCTATATGCTCTTTACGGCATGGGTATAAATCAGCAATTTTACGCGCAAGCCACGGGCTATGGAACCTATCCCTCTTCGCCGGTAACGTCCAACGGCATCGGGGCAGAGTTTCGCCGTCCTTTGCAGAGATCCACGGTCACGTCGGATAATGGCATTTCAGCTTCGTCCAGCTCATTGAGGTCACAGTCTCAGCCCGCTTCGCGATCGCCATCTGCGGCACATAGCCGAGCTGCCTACACCCCTGGGATCCCTTCAAGCGTGCCAGGCTATGCTCCAAGACAACAGATGCATGGCGTCAGCATCCCCAATTTCATGTCCGACGATGCTGAGCTGGATGACCGATCGAAAGCCTCGTCGGATTCGCCACAATCCGAAACGGACAACAGGCCTAACAATGGGCTCTTGGGGGCACGGGGTTCAAGTCCCAGCCAGCAGTCGCTATTACCCCATAGCCATAGTCCCACAAAGAACGGCATTGCATTTGGGGATGTTGCGAATCAGTCCTCCAGTCCAAGGAGGCGTCGACTGTCGACAGATCAGCTGCCACAAACCATACTGGATCGGAGGATGAGGAGGACTTCTCGATCACCTTCACCCCTCGACCATTCTCGGACGATTCCTTCGTCGCCTCTTGCCTCGGCGCCATTCCCTGGGGTTAGCCAGGCTCAGAACAAGAATGTGGCGTCGAGGCCAGTAGTTGTAAATGGATCGGGCCTAAAGAGCAGTATGCTTGCCGCATCAAATCAGGGACAAAAGGACGCCTTGGCTGCCGAGGACTGTGCTATGCCGAAGATTGATAACGCTCTAAACATCAGTACGGTACCGTCAGCTACTCATGCAAATGCCGCAGACGGGCAAAGCAGCCAGCCATCGCTCGCACCAGCCCCTTTTCTGCCCACCCCGGCGATGGATCGCCCCCCTGTGATTGTTAACGGCTCTAACAGCAAGCCAGCTATGCCTCCTGCCGAGGATGCTTCGTTCAGAGATAGGATTGCCATGATGGGCTCGTATCCGCCGGCCCCTTACGGGATGCCGCAAGATGTTTTACAGGCCAATGGCATGACGAGGCTTCCGCCCTCAACAAAACAGCGCCTCATGTCTAGGCAAGCTCAGAACGGCGTGATTGCTCCTTTGGATCTTGCCATTGGTGACCACCGTAAAGGCATGATTCCGGAGGTAGCCCACCTCTCTCCTGTATACGAGATGCAGATGCCATCTCCGACTGCTACACGCAAACCAGATGTGTCCGCAGCCAACGCCAACAAGACCGAAAAGGCGGACGCCAAAGCGGACATCAAAGTTACCCACGAGGAGACAGTTAAGCCCACGACAAAGGCTGATGACAAAGTTCACCCGGCTCGAGATAACCAGAAGTCATCGAAGGCGCAAAAGTCGACAGGTCAGAGCAATCAGCGCAACAATACTCCACGTGAAAACGGCCACGTGAGAAGTGCCAAGAGCGACGGCGATGGTGGCTGGCAGAAAGCTGGCAAAGGCAAAAAGAAGGGTTCGAGTGGACTTGCGCAAGCCGCGCATGCGGAGCAGCCGCCGAAAAGCGACTCCGAGCGGAAAGGAGGCTGAACACATGTATGTATGCTACATCAACGACAACGATGACGACGACGGTTTCCTATCTCCTTTTTCTCAATCTTCTCTTAAAGAAATACAATAAGGGGATTGCTTCAACGAATTTACATCTAGCATAAGGCGCCAAAAAATTGAAACGCAAACAAAAAAAATGATACCAGACACGCGGAGCTCGCCAATTTTACTCATCAATATGAAGAGATGATATCAGCGGCGACATTGGATAGGGGAAGCATCCGTGGCCGCGACACACCAGAGCCGTATTGGGAGGAAGGGCGGGAATGTTTTGCTTGTACGAATGACTCGAAAAAGCCGCAGTATCTTCAACGAAGCGGCTACAAGAGGCCTTGGATCTGCCCATGTATGAAATTGACTGCATCGCCGAAGACTGAGCGTGCTGCATGCGTGTAAGAATGGCTGATGGGTGAAGCAAAAACAAGAACAAAACGATGACCAAAAAAAAGACAAAACAGCAGAAGACGCATAGAGGGAAGGAATTACAACGCAACGTCCATGAACGATATATCACAGAACAGCAAAGAATCCAGGACGAGTTTTGACGGCAAGGCACTGGAATGGAATTACGGAGAGAAAGAGGAATTGATACATATACATCATGGCTTAGGGAGGGTGGAAATGGCGGCGTTTGCATCAATTGAAAGCTCAGAGTAATATTTATGTCCAATGTTTCTTTCCCCCTTTCTTATCATTGCTTTTTTTTTTTTTTCTTTTTCTCTTTTTCCCTTTTTTTCGTTGTCTGCAGCAAAATGGAAGCACAAACACTGGCACAAGCACAAGCACAAGCACACAAACCCAGCGGCATTTAGATGGAAATGTTATACAAAAAGCATTTAAGAAAGATTACGGTACAGCAAATAAATGAAAGCGTAAATTTAAAAAACAAGAAAAAAATGTATGAGGTGCGGCTTTGCATTGGTTTTTTTTTTTTTTGTTTGGTGGATTTTGAGGTGCTGCATGTACTTGTTTTACTTGGATGTATGAAGCTCCTTGATGATGAGGGTGGGTTGGTATGGGGGTTTTTAATGTTTGATGGTTTTGGGGATTTTTGGTTACGGTGTGTGACATTGTATGGGTTGAATAGAATGGTATAGAAATACATGTCTTTTGATTTAATTGTTATAGGAGGGGGCTTGATGATGAGATGGAAGCTAATTGACAGGTGCTTGGGTAGTTTACAAGTATGTTCCGAAAGTGATAACAAACATAGGAAAGTCTTTACGCTCGGCAGTGTTTCGAAATATAATTCTGATTTCATTATTCTTGACTTTATCCAGCTTTAATTGCTGTGTCATGGTACAACTCGTGGGGCCGTGCGTGTGCTTGTTTCCTGAGGATGGATGGGGCTTTGATGTAACGTCATGTTGAATAGCTGCAAGTGAGGCGTAAAGTTCTTGGCGTGACTGGAGAGATACTGCCTTGGGCTGATGATATTCTAGACATTTTGAAGAGATACTCTATTACATGTAGTTTCGTGGTTTGTAGAGCTGAGAGCTTTGCGGAATTCACACGGCTTTTATCCCTCGCCAAAACAACAGCAAGTATGCCATATGATCTTCTTTTTCGTTTCTTCTTCTTCTCTTCCAAAGTAAGGAATCGACAACACTGTTGGACTAAGGCCGAGTGCTTGGAAGGATTCAGGATGCGGGTCGAGGATCCGCCACATGGCAAATAGGACCCCTTGATAGTATATTCGACAATAGTAAGTAGTCTTTAGGCTAAGAGTGTGACTACGGGCTGAACAGTGGCCTTTACCTGCTCCATTTGGTGCTTCCAACGCTGTGAAGTGTTCTCGATGTGCCTCGCGCTCTAGCCATCACTTGCTCGTGTTGGGCCTATTCCCAGCATCATGTCACTCAAAAGGCTGCATCTGTCTACCTGCTGCAGATGGACTTGCCCTGCCGAGTCTAGATTCTCCCGCTTCTTCCATAAATGTCTCTCGCGCCATCTGTGGCGCCTGGCGTTAATTAAGCTTGCTCCGAAAGGCCAAGCCGCGTCTCCTTTTAGTCTCTTCCTAAACAAACTACCAGCAATAGTAAGGCCTGGGCCGCGTCTGCCATGATTCGTATTCGTCGCCTCCTCTCTGCGATTTTCTTCGAAAAGAACTGCTCACGTGCACAGCGTTTTTCTAAGCCCTCTGTCCTTGTCCTTGCCCCCGTAGTGGCGGGCTGTAAGCAAGCATCCCTCGCAGAATTGAATCCTTCGCAATTGAGTGATTGCTACCTCATGCTGTTTGTACTCGGCACTTCACCGATACTGCCACCCTCGCCAAAGCGCATGTGGTTTCCCCTGTCCCTTGCAGGTTGTGGTCCCTGTAATTATTTGTGCATCAAATGTAGACACGCACAGCACAGCGGCCTGGGCCATGCTATCTGGCGGCGCTTGGCGGAATTGATTGCAAAGCTGACTGCACGCGTTGGTTGCTATGTCGAGTTAGGCGAATAGGCACTTTTCGCGCTGGAGAGGAGCTTGATGCATGTACTATCGCTGCAGCTAGCACACACAAATACATCAATCAATTCGATGGTGCAGTCCTATACTTGACCCGTAGACTATAGGATCCCGCACAACGATAGGCGCACCACTGTATTGATCCTTTTGCGCTGCGCTGCATCACGCCCCGTAGCTATAGTGGCAATAGCGAGTCCGCCTGTAGCAGCGCTGTACGGGGCTGTAGGGGCCTGCCACCCGCTGAAAATCCCCCCCTCCCCCTCCTGTGGACTCCAGTCCTCTGCGCGCTGGGGTCTCGCTAAACGGCCAGCAGGGCACAAACACTCCAAACTTTCTTACCCCGGATTCTCCCCCATCCCATGTCTCCGATCTCGAGACACTAGCCGGCCGGACAATCGAACGACCGCATGTCATCGCCAAAGGCTTTTCGCGCCCGTGCTTCCGCTCTTCTTCTCTCTTCCCTCTCACGCACGGCTGTCGCTGATTTCGCTTCTTGCTTTTCCTCGCCATTGATCACGAACCTCTGCGCCCTGGATCTCGCCGTCCTCGGAAACGATGCTGCCGACGGATGCTGGCACCGACGCTGCCTTGGACATTGAGGCTTGACAGAGCACAAACGACGACGCGGAGCAGCATCACCAGCCCGCCGCTACATCTCCAATCGCCTGCTTGCCTTGCATTTGCGCCTCTCGCCTTTTACCCGCCGACGTCTGCCATCTCGCTCTCCCGCTCGCTCTCCTCTGCTCGCCTCGCATTCGACTCCGGCCGGTCCATTTCGGTCCACTTCGATTCGCCTCGTCTCAGCAACCCTGAAAATCCTTCCTCTCCCCTATATCCTCCTCGCCTCGCATCCCGCCGGCGTCGCCGCGGCCAGTAAATGAGCGGCACGATGCATCGAACCAACAGCGAGGGCGGCGCTTCGTCCACCGCCTCGTCGCAGAGGTGGCGCATCTCCTCGGCCCTCCGCAAATTCGGGAGCATCAGCGGTTCTAGCAAGGACGACAAGAATGCGACGGTATGTTTTGCGGGTTGCCCTCTTTAGATCTTTGTACTCCAGTCGCGCTTCTTGTTTGCCTTTATATCCGCACCTCTGGCTGTTTCATCTGCTGCGTCGCCCGACTCGAGCAACTTCAGTTGGCTGACCTCGACTGTTTCTGCTCCTGCCGCTGCCCAAATCATCATGACTGATTGCTGACACCCCGCCTAGAACAAGCATGGCAGCCCATCCGTCGACAACGACTCCCACGAACCCTCCATCCACGAAAACAGCACCACCCATATCCACGAAACATCAAAGTCAAGTCATCACCAGCTGCAAGCTCTGGTGGCGCGCATGCGAGGCGCTCCCCAAGGTCCCAACCACGTTGATGGCGCCTACAAAGAGTTTGAAAAGATTAGCAAGCGGTGCGCAGCCCTCTGCGATGCCATCCTGCGGGAGGAGATTAAGCTGCCTCGCAAGCTCTCCGACACCAACGGTACCCTTCCCTTGATTCGCCACGACTCCCTAGCAGACGGCCCTCGCAGTCCCAGTGCTCTGTTCGACCATAGAAGTTCTTTTAGCGGCCGCAGCTTGGCGGAAGTAGTCACAAATGGCGGAAGAAGTCATCATGGCGGTGACATGTGGCTCACTCCCATCCGCGACTGGAAGGCGTGTCTCGAGGTGCTGACGGAGCACTTCAAAACTAGCCTCGCTGAGACGTACAAGAGCTACGAACGGGATGCGACGCCAGAAATGCTCGAGGCCCTGTTTTCAAGCAAGAAATTCAGACGAGAAGCAGTCCACCGAATGCGCAATGCGAGCGTCACCAAGATTTTGTCTGCTGATCCCCAATTTGTGAGTAAAGAGAATGACAGCGTCTTTGGTTCTTAATTCTTTCGCAGTCCTAACGAATGCAGTTTCCGCGATATGAAATACGATTTAGAAACTACGAAAAAGTTAAACAAGAACTCATTGATATTCGAAAACTGCTTCAAGCTGGAGAATCGGGCATTTCTCCGGCCAGAGACGTTGAAGAATATGCCATCCATCCTCGCGGTGACGTTGTTCTCGAGTTTGCCAACATTGGCCCCGACGCTACCGGCAACGAGCCTGCGCTGCGCTTCCGTGTTTCTTCCGCCTTGCTAGCAGAGACGTCACCCATTTTTGGGCGTTTGTTTTCCGGGCACCCCAACAGTCTCTACCTCCATGAAACCGACGACATCACTGACGAGCTCCCACCGCCGCCGGTGCCGTATGTCTGTGATGATGGAACCGAGGTCAAGTTGTACCGGATGCCGCAGCAAGAATTCAACCGTGGCGGCTCACTCGAAATCTTACTCCACGCCGGCCACATGCACAACGATAAAGTGCCCAGGGACGTTACCTTTGAGCAGTTTGTCGCCATTGCCGAGTGTTCCCTGCGGTACAGAAGCACATCGCCGTTGGAATTGGTCGTCGAGCACAGGTGGCTGCCGCAGTGGATGCACAAGGGGGCTGATGACATGCCGGATGGGCTCCTCATCATTAGCTACGCGTTTGGCCTCCGCCAGCTCTTCACTCGAATGTCCAAGAGCGCCATACTAAATCTTGCCGATGAAAAAGACTTGCACAGTAAAGCTTGGCCCAGGAAGATTAAGGAGAAGATTTGGGCGGTTCGCTGCGCCAAGGTGGATCAACTCTACGCAAGCTGCCGGAGCACAATACAGGAGTATATCCGACCACCAGCGCAAGATGAGTCCTCGCAAACCAATCAGCATATACCCCTCTCCGAACTCGACAGCCACCTCTCCTCGCCCATCCAGCCTTCCATGACGCTCACCAGCACCCCGAGATGCCCCAAGGGCAACCACTGGTGTGACGCTTCCAACCTCGGGTGGATGATGCTGGTGTATAACGAACTCGGCTTACTGCCCACCATTGTACAGCCCAGCCTCATGTCACACATTCCCAACGTTCGTCCTCCCTCCAAGAGCTTGGCACAGATGATGGAAACGCTTCGCTCAACACCGAGTCCTCCTGCGCCGCTTCATCCTGGGGGCGTTTGTGACCCTGTTCCCGCATTTCGGGCGTCCATTGCCGATATTTACAACAGTGTTACTGGCTTGACCCTATTTGATATCAGTGGCAAGAGCCACGGCTGGGCGCTGTCGAAGAACAAGATATCAGAGCCACAGCTGCTTCTTACAGCTGGCCTGAACCGAATGGCTGCTGCCCATGAGAACATTCACAGTGTTGTATCCGAATTTCCAGAAGAGATTCGACTACAGATTCTTGGTGAGATGGAGGACCTGGAGGATCTTCAAGCTGCTGCCAGGATCAACAGAGGGTTCTACGAGACATACAAGAGAAACGAACTTCAGCTCATGCGCAACATTCTGCGTGCCGATCGGATACGATGGGGGAGCATGGGACGATACTCGCTGGAAGAGGACAGGGCGGAAAGCAAAATATTAAAGTCAGAGGCCGACATGCTCAAAGAAAGGGGCTTTGGGGATGGCGCGGATGCAATCACTCTGCGAAGCGAAGACGACGAGGGACTGTACGACTCGGATGACTCGGACGACGACGACGACGATAGCGTCGACCCGTTGACTCGAAATGGTTCTGTATCCTCACAAGGCGGGCGGTCCCACGCCAGCCATGAGGACGATGTTGTGAGTATTCTGGCTCGTGACCCGCCACCGCCGTTCCAACCGAGAGAGGCCAATCCTCCGCCGCCGCTGCTGCCAGTCCCCAACGTTGAGAGCCATGACGGCTCAGAGGACGATGACACGGCCACACCAACAACACCTCGGCAACGCTCCTTTGAGCTTTCAGACGAATCGACTACACCGTCGGATCAAACGAGCGTAGTCTCCGCGGACGACATTTACGAACCCCCGATGACGGAAGAAGAAGCACGCAGAATCCTATGGCCCGACCATTTGATAGTGACACCACCCCCTGAGCGAGGCGCCGTACCCCCTGGGGTGGAGGGGCTGCGCGAAAAGTTTCGGGTTGGCGACATTTCTTTCATCGAAGGGCTTGAAGACAAGGCGCTCATCAAGACGGAGACGAAGCAGCTGCAAAGCGAACATGATGCGAGAATTGGCGTTCTCATAGACGATGCGCGGCCTAGCTCTAGCTCGTCGACGAGAAAGGCTTCTAATGGAGTTGAGCATATTGAGAAGATTAATGGTAGGAATGGGGTGGAGGATGAAGTGGAGGTGGTGCTGTCTTAGCCACAACATACACTTTGTCTTTATGGCAAAAACCTACAACAACAGAATGACGAAGAAAGGAGAGACGCATAATTGCAGAAGCGGGACAGAAGCGGGATCTTGCGTTCACATTTTGCATATGGTCGACTCGGTAATCATATACATGCATGCATGCATACATATATACTCTCTCTACAATCGATGAGTTGTTTGGGACAACTGTCTATATATACATATACAATATGGGATAATCTTTCGGCGCAGACTGGAACAGCGAAAGGGGGGGCATTTACTATAATAAGGGGGCGGATCGTTGAAAGAAACAAACAAACATGTTGAGGCTACTCTTTTCTTTCTTTTTTTATTGACCTATATTGGATGGGATGTATGGATTCTGGCTGGCTGGGACTCAATTTGGCGATACGAAGCGTTTCCATTTTTTCACTTAATGTATTTTTGGAGAGTTGGGGGATAGGATATCTAAAGAAGGGGGGTGGTGGGCTTTAGGAAAGGGGTTTCAACATTTAAAAAAGGTTGACAAAATATAAGACAATATATAATTGATTGGTGATTTTAGAGTCTCTATCAGCCGTTATCAACAAGGGATGTCATATAATAAAGGTGATTTGGTCATATAGGTAGATTTGGGACCTGAAAGAAAGGGATAGTTTCAAGATTGTAATTTGTTTCTTTGTATTTCCAAAGATAAATCCTCATATATATTAAGTAGTACTGGGTATATGTATATAGATTTAGATGTGTGTCATCTCTTTCATGTATATCACCCCTTTAATGAATTACGTATCCCATCTCCCCTTTTATATAACTCAAGCCAAAAACTCCTCCTCTTGTGCTTGGTACTTGGTGTTCTTTACTCAGAGCTAGCGGCACCAGCCTCTGTGCCAGTAGCGTTCAACTGAGCCTTCCTCGCAGCGTTGAGGGCGCGCAGCTTGGCCGTACCGAATCCAGCCACGCCGTCCTCCTGGTTGTCGCCCAGCCAGGGCTTCTTGGAGTCGCCGAGAACGCTGCCCGAGAGGAAGTAGATGACGAGACCGATGATGATGCAGACAAAGGCAATGGGGTAGAGGTAGTGGATGGTGTAGCCAAAGACGTGTATGCCGATGATGACGCCCCAGAAGTTGGCGGTCAGCAGGGAGATGTCGAAGAAGGCGGCGCTGCCCATGCGCAGGATGAGCGGCGCCAGGGTGTAGAAGATGCACAGGCAGATGGTGTAGCCGGCGAGCCAGCCGCCGACGGAGCTGTCCCAGTGCGCCTCCTGGAAGGACTTGCGGTCGAAGATGGCGGCCTGGATGCCGTTGATGATCATGCCAAAGAGGCCCATAAAGGCCAGGACGTGGTGCATGGGCCGCTTGGAGACGAGCCACTCCTCGAAGACGTTGGAGACGCCGTAGAGGGTGGCGCCCAGCAGGCCAAAGAGATCGCCCTTGACCATGTCGACGCCCGGGCCGCCGTTGGAGCCGGTGATGTGGTCCGAGGCCAGCAGGATGCCCATGCCGCCGCAGCAGATGAGGATGCCGATGACCTGGAAGATCTTGTAGCGCACGCGCAGCAGGATGAAGGAGATGATGACGACGCAGACGATGGACCAGAAGTTGAGCAGCTGGGCGGACAGCAGGTTGGTGTAGCGGTAGGCGAGCACGGTGAAGTAGTTGCCCTCGACGTCGAGGAAGGACATGATGATGTAGCGCCAGCCGTCCTTGACGAGGATGTCCCACCAGACGCGCGGGCCGTCGCGCCACATGGTGATGGAGGTGTAGATGAGGAAGAGCAGGATGTAGTTGAAGACGGTCTGGAAGGCGGGGATGTTTGTGCCGACGTTTGCGAGGAAGGACGTGAAGGTGTTTGTGCCGGTGATGCACAGCGAGAGCACCTGGCCGACGGCGATGACGGCCCAGAAGTCGACCGTGGTCAGGTAGGACCACCAGTGCGTGGACGACGCCTCGAGGATGTGGATGCCTTCGGAGAGGGTGGCGTCGGCGGGAGCGTCCTGCTGGCCGTTGTTCTCAGCGACATGGGTGTTGTCGTTCTTGTCGCCAGAGCCGGACGAGACGACGGTGGTGGAGAAGCCGAGCTTGGAGTCGGCCTCGACGTAGGGCGGCGCGGGGTTGATGGCCATGGCGGCGGTGCCGTAGGACGGAGCTGAGCTGGACGAGGAGGAGTTTGAGGAGAGCAGAGGCTGGGAGGCAGAGGCAGAGGCTGAAGCTGGCGATGCTGCTGGAGATGCGGTTGCTGGAGGTTGTGCTTGAAGGCGCTTTGAGCGGGTCATTCAATTGCTAGCAGGTGTGGCGTCAGAACGATGCGCTCCATTGACAGGCGGGCAAAAGTCTATGCGTTGCATCACTCCATACCTGTGTGATTATAACGGTGTATATGCGCGCGAGTATAAATACTGGGTATCTCGGTGGTGATGCTGGTGAAAGTGACAATGTTGGAGCTCCGAATCAGTGGAGTCTTTCTTCGTCCCTATGTACGAATCGTACAGCAAGCGCAAAGACTCCAAGTCGCTTGCCGGCAGTCCTATGAGTGAGCACGGCTCATGAAGAAATCCACTCAATGACGAGCAGATGCTGTAGAGAAGAACGGGATTGAGGAGAGAAGAAAGGAGGATGGCAAGAAAAAGAGGCAGAGGCAACAATTATTATCACACCAGACTATTGAAGAAAAAAAAAATCACAGCTGAAAGCAGAAGGTAGGCGGTGGGGAGAGCTAGCGGGCAACGGCACGTACTAGGCAGTAAAATGGGAGCAGAATGGGGTTTAGCACCGGACGATTGGCGGGGCAGCCGATAAGGCGCTGTTTCGTTTATTCCACGTGGTTGCAGGTAAAGATGATGTTTGAAGTGTTTGGCTGTTGTGTAAGATAGATAGAACGAGGAGGTGTAGAAACAATAGCTCGGTGAGGCTGAAGCGGCTGAGATGCGAGAAGCTGAAAAGAGCAACAAGTAGACGAGGATGAAGAGCAGAAGACGAGCTGACCCGGCCACAGGACCTTGCAGCGAGCAGCAGCGCCTGTAGCGGCCCGCAGTAAAACCTTTTAGTGGGCTCTTCCCGGCCCTTGCAGCGGGTCATGCGCCGGCGGCAGCGGCCTGATTGGAGGGCTTGGGCCTCGCTAGGGGAGCGGCTAGCTAGAGTGGTGGCATGGCTAGGGGGATTGTGAGAAGAGAGGAAAATACTGCTGTAAAAAGAAGAGAAAAAATGTTGGCTCTGGATGGTGGCGATGGCAAGGAGCGTGATGGAGCTTTGTTGGTCTGGGGCCATGTGGCGAGGTGGTACTGGGCGTGTGGAGGACCCATGCATAGAGGAAGATGAAGCTGGGTGAAGATGAAGGCGATGGACGTTGGCAGCTGATGCATTTACTTTTAGACAATGGGACAAGGCTGTTGGAAGCTTCACAGAATATTTGACATCATTTCAGTATATTGCTTGTTAGCTGCACAAGCACAACGCAGGGCTGTAGATGCTTGCCATGACAAAAAACTCCTCTCAGCTCTCCATCGCTGCATCACATGATGGCTTCGTATTCTCAGACACGTGCGTGGGGGAAATGCTCCGACTTGGGGCTTCTCGCTTCGGCACTTGAAAGAGCGTTGAAAGACTCTTGCTAATCCCGCACTGAGACAGGCATTGCCTACTCCATGTAGTCGTTGATAATACCAAGTCCTGACAAGTACTGTTCAACATGTAACGCAGGCTGTTGTGACGGCGTCTTCATCCCTCATTTATATTCCCCCTCACTTCGCAGCAAGTCCGAAGCCGATCCAGCGCCTCGTCCACAAGCGACCGGAGAATTGAACGAAACGCCCAGCAAGTAAGCCGAAGCCGAGCCTCAAGATTGCGGCTCTCGGCGAGCTCGATCCGGACAAGCGCGCTGCACCACCCTCCATCTCCATATTTCTCTTGTATCAATCTGGGTACGCCGGCATTGGCCGTTGTCGATTCGATCTCGCCTGCTGCCAACGATGCAGTGTTAGTCTTGCTGCCTGGTCAAAGTGCCGAGAGATGGCTTTCCCTAGTGCCGATTGCGTCTTGGTTTACTCACCGATTTCTGACGCGCGGTTTTGTCATGATATGACTCCTTTCAGTGTAATTGCGCCGACGTCTTGCCGCGCTTAGAGCAACCCAACAGAAAAAAAATAGATGAGTTAAGAAAAACAAATGAAAGAAGGAAAAAAGAAAAAAGTAAGAGACGAGAAAAAGGACGCCCGCTATGCTTTGTGTTCCCCCCAATTGGATACCCGTTTTGTTGATTTTCTTGGCTGTCAATGAGATTTGACATGCTCACTTTGGCTTGTTGATGTCTGACATGGCTGCGCGGATAGTCTTTGTGATGAGATTATTCGTTGGCGTGTTTGAAGTAGGGGCACTTTGACCAGATGCTGTGTTCATCTTATTAGCTCACAGAAATAGAATATGAGGCTGTTGTCTCAAAATCGTGGCAGACGTGACTTACACCCTGGCGTTGTAAGTTGCTGTTGCTGTCCAGCCGCAGCATCTGAACCCTCAGGCATCATTTCTCTGTCCGGCAATGACGAAAACTCCAGTGCAAGACGCTCCATGACATTCTGCTCTGATTTAATCTGGACCTGAAATGTAGATGTCGACGACGCAAGGGAATGCGGCACAACTAATACTCCTTTGTCAATAAGATTACACGGTGAGTCATTCAATGCAGGCTTGCATTGGCGTCTTTTTTTTTCAAGCTGGCAGAAAGAGAAAATACCACAAGGAACAAGTTTTTCGGGATAGAATTATAGCGAGAAAGAAAGGAAAAAAAAAAAAAACTTGTGCCATACCTGGAGCCACGGCCTTCTCCTTGCCCGAAGGCCTGTTCAAACCCTGATTCTGATCCGACATGGCCATGACCGCAACGTCTCGCAGGTTCGCTCTCCAAAAAGTGTCTCCAAGTCCCGCGGCCCGTGTTATAGATGAGCAAATGGCGGTATCCATGACTGGCTTTTGCTTGTCCGGCATTCAACTGTGTCTTTGCCCCCTTTTTATCACTTTTTCTTCTTTCCTCTTCTAGTGTGCTTCTTCAGCAAAGGCTAAGCGGATTCCGCGGCCACGACAGAGGCATACGTGGTTTTTTTCGCTATCACACGTAATATACATTCGACTCAAATATACGCAATCCATTATAACGCGTGCCTGCCTATTATATACATCTGCCTATTGGGTGGCTTCAAAACTGCCGTTGTCACACAGCTAGGGTCGTCATGAGGTGCAAGGGTTTCGTTTCGCTCTGGGTTCCTCCCCACAACGCGCCCCCACCGTGAAAACGTAGCGGCTCTGGCTCCGAAGCCGACTTTTGGGCTTCTAGCGAGGGAAAATCGGACTTGTCCATTTCTTGGCTGGGCTTCTTTCCCCTTCTGGTCGGGTTTCGCCTCCGCTTAGAGGCTTGTTTCGTTGTCTTTTACTGGATATGGGAGCGAGGGCTTTCTGGACTGGGGTAGCTCTCGTGGGGCCAAAAGGCTTGTTTGTTTAGGGCTGTGAGTACTGTACTGACTAACATTTGAGGAATCCGCGATTTCCACCTTCAAGTGCGCGCGGAATCCGAGAACCTGTATTATCGTGATTGTGGTTCCAATGGCCTGCTTATTACCAATCCCCGGGGTACGTCAGTTTGTAAGCATCAACCATGATGTCCTTGGGTTTATAACTCACAGTGAAGCATTTCTCACACCTGGTGCATTCAACGCATCTTAGTCTCTTTAGTCTATCAGGGAGCACATGCACTCGTATTATGAGGCAAGAAAAACGTGACCAATTCGTCAGCAAGCATATTACTCGACTACATGTACCTACTCCTCAATCTGTATCACATCGGGCTATCAAATCCTGCAATGCTCAATATCTGGCAACACTCCGTGACGAGCTCCGACCCCAGGGCCGTCTAAATATGGGTCTCTATCTCGACCACGGCGTTATTAACAGCTTTATTTTTTTCCTTTTCCCTTATAAAAAAATCCCCACATAACTAGTATAGCAATATAGCACTCGGCGAACGACTCATTGGCCCATTCTTCCACTCTGACTCCGTTCGCTTTCGTTTCACCGATCAATTCGAGATCGACCTTACCGGATACACTCGCCGAGCACGCAGGTAAGCCGCGTACGCGGACGGAGTTGGGGTTGTGGGGCCTAGCATTAAAGACTACAAGTATGTAGTATCAGTCAACAATTAGGCTGTGAGGCTCCTTTATGAAGCAACTCCCTAGCCCACCTCAGTATCCCAAAGACTGCTTGTAGTGAGGAGTGAAATAGCGGAGATGTCAACATCAATACTTCGAAATAGGCACTTCGGCATAGTCTGCCGGTTAGGATGCAAATAAGAGTCACAAGTCATCCGTAACCTCTTCGGCGTCAGCGTTGCACGCGGCCTCGGGTACAAACAGCCGACGATGGTTTATCAGATGATGAAGATGCGAGAATGATTGGCGTTGCTCTTGTCTCGTTGTTTTACGTTTTGCGAGGGGATGCGTACGGCGTGATTGGCTGGTGATAATCACTGGCCAATCAGAGCCTCTGGAAGCTCGCCGAAACAGAGGCGGCCCACTCCGACTCCGAAGCCGCTCGGCTTGCCCTGTGGCCGCTGTAAGTTTTGT
Organism: Trichoderma sp. 2475; assembly: GCA_038502285.1. Lineage (NCBI taxonomy): Eukaryota > Fungi > Ascomycota > Sordariomycetes > Hypocreales > Hypocreaceae > Trichoderma > Trichoderma sp. 2475. The sequence continues at coordinate 67,211 of JARPVV010000006.1, forward strand.
AAGTGAGAGCCGCTGTAAGTGATCGGGCTAGAGGCCGTGCAGTAGTGTCCGCCTGCGAGTATACAGCCATCTTATCCCATAAACACAGAAACCTACGCAGCGAGAGCCGAGACAGGGAGTTGCAGGAAACGATTCATTCATCAGGATATTTGCGCCCAACTTCGTTCATCATTACTAAAGCAAACAGTTGATTTCTTATTGCTCATAATGAGTGGCGTTGTGATTTGTAAGTCAAATTATTCAGGCTGCAGGGCCAGGCTCGAGCCACATGCGTGTTATTGGTCCAAGTGACTATATTCTCTGTACTATACACAACTGCATCTCCTAGAAACTGATGATGCTGACCAAAGAGAACAGCATCAGTGCTATCTAAAAGAAAGAAAAAGATAAGATAAGATGAAGAGCCTCTCATTTCAAGTCTTCCCGTTCCAAGTGCAACATAGGGAAACATGCTACTGAGAAACAAGAGGAACAAGACAGGCTCCAAAACGCGAGCGCAAAGAAGAGACAACCGCTGAGCGTCTTCGCTCCTATGCCAAAGCCAAATGCAAAAGGAGCTCTGTAACGCAACGCTATATGGGTATGCAGCCATCAAGAAAGAAAAGACAAGAAGGAAAATATGAAGAACATGTATCCGTACACATCATCGTTTCGGGTAATGTACAAGAGAATACAAGACAAGCAAAAGAGAGAACAAGAATGAAACTAATCATGGCAAGAAACAAGTAAAAAGACAGACATCAAGGTAACAACAGGAGGAGAAGAGAAGAGAAAGACAAGAAGCTGGTATCCAAAGGCACGCCTGCACGCCGACAGTATGCTTTACCGCTTCCCAACCTGCATTCCATCGCACAAACCAAAAAGGGACAAACCATGCTCACGCTTAATACCAGGTCGGCTGCGTTGCCCAGTGCTTCAGCATCGTCTCAATCGCAGTCCTCCACTCGTCCTCGAAGCAGGTGGCCAGCTGCTGCACCATCTTCTCGCTCGGCACCTTGCCTCCCCACATCTCAGGCTTGCGCGCCTCCGTGTCCGAAAAGATCCTCACCAGCCCGTCGTCGCGCATCCGCGTCAGGCACAGCCAGGCCAGGTTCCAGCTGCGGTTGCTCTCCGGGTCGGAACGCACGCGGCGATGGGCTTCCGCAACAATGTCCGCGCTGAGCGGATAGTTCCGCGTAAGGCCGCGGAGCTCCATGAGGAACTGGTTGCTGGTAACGTAGTGGATCCAGGCCGAAGTCATGGGTTGCTGAAAGGCCCGTGCGTCAGCCTCGGAGTCGCACGCTGCGGCAATGCGCTCGATGCGGCAGAGCTCCGTCAAGGTGTTGATGCGGTGCGTGTTGAGCGAGTCTACCAGCTGCTGGATGGAGGACTATGCATGCAATACTGTTAGCATTGGCTCTTGATGTACCCCTGACTGTCTTGCATCATCCTGCATCAGATGCTGAGCAGATTGGGTCTCTCCATTTGGTAAGTGACCATTGCATGTTCAAACAGTCATGTGCAAATGAATCAATTTGCACATGGTTCCACATGTTCAGATGCTCATGTGCAAACGTATCAATTTGCACAAGATTTCCCATTGCACTCGTATAAAAAATTCTCCATGGCAACAACAGTAGAAAGATGTCACTTACGCGAGATGTCTCCTGATATCGAGACGAAGAGCCCCTGGAACTCGCACTGCCGTTGCTTCGAGGAGTAGACATGGTTGGTCGATTGGTTACAAGGCAAATCTTGGGACAGGATGCCAAAAGCGATGCTGTTGTTCGTCTTGTTCGTGTTGGTGTTGTTGTGACTGTCGTGGTTGTTGTGGTTATTGCGGTTATTGCGGTTATCGCTGCTGTTGTTGGCTGCTTGGAGATGTTGTCTTCTAGATGCAAAAGATGGGATCCGTAGTTTATATCATCTGTTGAAGTTTGAAAGATGTTCAACTCTCTACCACACAGACCATCCTCAAAAGACCTTGTTGTCTTCATTCCTGAAACGGTATGTGCCGTACGGGAGGTTGTGAGATATTTTGGTGTGCGTGTGTTGACCCTAATTCGCAGTACTCAAGAAGAAAATCTGCCTTCTGCCAACATGGATAAGAAGCTTATTGTGTCAATAGGGAGTTAGGACAACGGTAGGACATAGCAAATGACTTGGTCTGAGATGATGGGAATCCTTCGCAAGGCATTGTTGATAGGCAAAGAAGAAGTCAGAATGGCAATATACGGGTCGACTGTCAGCGGAAGATCACCGTTCCGCTGAGGTGGGAATCGATGTGAGTAATGAGAGCTAGGCGACAACGACAAGGTAAGGTAAGGTAAGGTCTGCAAACTTAGATGGCTTGCAGCTTGCATGGGATGAGGGGTTTGGCGAGGTAGGGGTGGCTCTTTGTGCTGACAACTGGCCCAACTCCCCCACGTCCATGTAGTGTTGTGATCTTGTCATGCTCTATTTCTCCTTGGTGGCAGTTGCCAACTAGTCTGACTCAAGGCTGATCTGAAGCCATCGTTAACTCGGCTGCTAGGAGAAGATAGTCCTAGCTCTTTTGTGATTGTCGTGGGGCCGGCTCCGCTTCTGCCTTGGAGACGGAGTGGTAAAATTTGGCAGCTCGCCTATGCACCAAGCAATCAGGGAACATGGAAAAAAAAGCTGAACAGATCGGGATAAACAGGAGTTTAGAGTGGGCTAATGGGAGCTTGAGCTGCTTCAGCTTGGCCTTCCAGGGGGCTTAGAACACCGGCTCTGGGTAAAGATAGACCACAAGACGCTAACTAGCGGTTTTACAAAGCCAGCCTTAACGGTAGTCGCCGGTGTGAGATGAATGACGCTTTAAGCGATAAACGATACAGCCAATGCACCACCTCGCACTTCTAGGAACTTTTCCGGTGCGAGGGCGCCACCGGTTCCTGGCGAACCAGCCGGCTGGGGTTGGAACTAGACCGAAAGCCGAATAGGTGGCCCATTCTCGCGGGATGGAGAACCACGGCGGATCCGAACAGGGCTGGAGGTCTGCATTGAGGCGGGTCTAACGGCGGGGAGAAGCAAACACCAAAACGTACGACCAGCGCGGTTAAGGGTGGTGAGAAACGTCGTGAGCATCGAGTATAAGCCCCGACCGAGGCGCCGAAATGAGTCTAGGTGGACGACACGCGCGCTAAAGGCCAGCCATGCCGTCAATAAGTTGGCAGCTCGTATCCATCGTTTATCGGAAAGCGAGCCTATGCCAAAGTCAGCAGGAGTACATCTTGGCCAGCGGCAGCAAATTAACGCACCAGGGAAGATGCTCCATTTGCCTTGTACGGCAGTATAGACTAGGAGATGGAGGCCCTGCGACGGCCCTTGTCAAAGATAGTCTGCTTCCAAGATAGCTCCCACGATGATGCTGTCATGGATCACAAGGAGACAGGCAGAGGGGCGCGCTTAGCAATCCCAGATTGACGCAGCATCGCCACTGCACGAGCTGCTTAGGCGCGCAAGAGCCAGGGATCAGGGCCAGGAGATATTAATAATCGCTGGGCTGAAGGGACAAGTCAGGAAATATTTTCCGCATATTTTGGCCAATGGCATGTTGGAGCCCCGTCCCGCGGGTCCCGGGTCCTGCCCAGCCCAGCCCAGCCAGCGTAAGCACAGCCATGCCACGCCCTGGCCCGCTCGATAGGGCATGCGGCTCGCAGTCCGGCTTCTCCATAAATCGTGTCCGTTTGTGGGAGGGCAGCAGAATGGAAATGGAAGACGGGCAGAAAGTCTGCCTCGCGGGTTGGCAGCTAAGGCTCGGATCTATCCTCTTCCGCGCGCTTGAGCCATCCTATCAGAAACAAGCGAGCGCCAAATCCGCCAATCAGCCCCGCGGTAATTGCGGCCGTTGCGGCTCTTCCCTCGCGGCTGCTGAGTCATGGCTCTATTTAGGCGACGCCTGGAAGAGTCAGGGAGGCCTCGCGTGGGACAGCTTAGAAGCCAAGACGGTAATTCTCCCGATGTCATTTACTGCAGCACTTTTTTTTTTTTTACCGAGCAGCTGAAGATAATTGCCGGCATATACGGAGCGCACTACTTGCGGCCCTATTCACTACCTTGCGGCCCTATTCACCACCTTGCGGGGTGCAAAAAACACCGCCAATCTGCCACAGAATTTGTAGGTGATATGCCGCGGTGTTTGTTGCACCCTCTTTACTGGGTACCTATTGGGCCAACCCATCTGATCAGTAATCCGGACACCGGTCACGTCCGCAAAAGTGCGGGAATGCGACAGCGTGATTGGAGATGATACGAAATACGACAATGACGTTGGATACAATTCCGAGTTACGAGACTCATGACATGACAGAAGTGGTCTCTGGCAGTCTTCTCGGCCAATTAGTGCTGGATACCACCTTCAATCTTTGCACCCTGCTCAACTTGATGCAAGATAGGCCACAACTCTACGCACTTGGCTCGGTCTCAGAGTTGCCATAACAGGATAGCTGCTCGAGTCCCAGTATTCTGCCCTGCCCGCCATCCAATGGCAAAGGCTGCCGTTTAAGCTACCGGGCACCCCAGCTGATGGCAGAGACAAAAGTTCAATCTTTAACTTTTTTTTTCTTATTCCCAAAGAGTCTGGAACTCCCCCTACATGATTCAATCTCGCTTGTCGTCCGGTGTTGCCCTGCGTTGGCGAGGGCCTAGGCATTATCCCTTTACAGCAGTCCGGCCAGGTGATTTTCCCAGACAGGAATTGCATAGCACCGCCAGCCCCGTCACTCCCCGAAATGACGTCCATTCCATTAGTCACGGTGAGATATTTTTGCCCCGCTTCGAGAATCAATACAGAAACACCGACTGAAGGTGTCTTCGCAATGCATGTGAAAGCAGCCAGAGAGCCAATGAAGAGCCACACTTTGGCATCCTTGAACTCGCCGGCCTTTTCCTGCCCCCATCTCGGTCAAAGTTGCTGGTGCTTACCTTCCGGTGGGGGGGAGAAGACGCCGGTTTATAAACCCCGGATGCGAGATGCGACGAGTTTGTGCCGCGGCACTCACCTGCGCATAGCACTCCTCACAGGTACTAATAAAAAGCTCTCCATACTCCGACGGAGTACAAGTATATAAAAAGTATAAACAGCTCGAGACCCCTCTTTCATCAAAGGTCCATGTTCGCCTGTCCTGAGCGCATGGATCTGCGCTGGGCACTAATATGGCTCCAGCGCGCCACTCATCTCGCCACAAGGGAGACACCAGCCCTTACTACGCATTCTTGCCAGTGTTCTCATTGGGCTGTAGTGCTTGGACGGTCATTTATACGAGACTCATCTCGCGAGGTGCAAGCTGAGTTGTGCACGGTGGCTGGCGTCTTCTCTCTGTGAGACGGTGTTTCAATAAGGTACAAGTCATCCTACTGCTACTGTATGCACTCTATATGAAGCATAGGTAGGATATGATGGTAGGTAAGATGCCCAAGTACTAGGCATGGTAACCCTATCAAGGGCAAAAAAAGAAAAAAGAAGAAGAAAAGAAACTAGATGAGAAGAAGAAGAAACACTCGAGAGAAAAAAAGAACAAAACAAAACCAGGGGACAGAAAACAATAACAAACAAGCATAATCTCGTCTCGGCGCAGATCTTGCCCTGAACACTCACAGCATTGTCGCGGTACCTCTGCGCGCACCGCCTGTTTGCTGGCCCAGCTCGTATTGTTTCCACGTCTGTGCACTCGGCCATAGCCGTCCAGCTGCCAATTAGATGCGCGATGCGTCCCAGCTGCTGCCCAATGCGGCCTGGCGCCGGGGGGCTATGCACTCCTGTTTCAACTTTTGGGTCCAGGAGACGCAGGTACGGGCAGGTCCAGCACCGTATAGGCTCCTGGTCCCTGAAGCGCACGTGACTGCAGCGTTCCCAGCCGCCCTCTCTGCCCCTGCGTGTAATTTCGCGACGCCGCAGCTCATAAGCGTCGTTCCCTTTCTCTCATCCCCAGACAGTCTTTTTATCTTGCTTGATATCTTCAAGTTTTCCTTCCTCTTTTTTGCATTGCATTTTCATCTTGCTGCGTGCGACATTCATTCTTTTGTCTACAGTAGACGTTCATTCACTGCCTATCCGGCCCCAATAGAAAATAGACTCATCGCATTCGCTACATTTTGCTCGCCGCACATTACGCTCTCTGCCAATCTTTAAATCTTCACATTTTCCATCATGAAGTTGACCTCGACCATCGCGGCCGGTGCTGCCCTTGCGGCCGGTGTTTCTGCTGGACAGAACAACTACCTCGGCTTCAACTCTGGCGCCACCCTGCCTGACGAGTCCGCAAAGTTCGAGGCCGACTTCTTGGCCGAGTTCACCACGGCTCAGAAGCTTCCTGGCGCTCCCGGCACCTTCAACGCCGTCCGTCTCTACACCAACATCCAGGCCTACTCCACAAACACCCCCATTGAGGCCTTCTCGGCTGCCATCAAGACCAAGACCAAGATCCTGCTCGGTGTCTGGGCCTCGGGTACCGCCAACATCAACAACGAGCTTGCTGCTCTGAGCGCTGCCGTCAAGCAGTACGGCTCCGACTTCACCGACCTCATCATTGGCATCTCCATCGGTAGCGAGGACCTGTACCGTGACTCGGCCACTGGACGAACCAACAAGGCCGGCGTCGGCAACGGCCCCGATGCCATTGTCAGCTTCATCAACGCCTACAAGAAGGAGTTTGCCAACACTGCGCTTTCCAGCGTTCCCGTTGGACACGTCGACACCTGGGATGCTTGGGTTAACGGCACCAACAAGGAGGTTCTCGACGCTGTCGACTGGATTGGTGTTGATGAGTACCCCTTCTACGAGACTGGCAAGGGCAACAACATTGAAAATGCCGGCAAGCTCTTCAACCAGGCTTACCAGACCACCCTCGGCGCTGCCAACGGCAAGCCTGTCTGGGTCACCGAGACCGGCTGGCCCCTGACCGGCCCCAACTGGGACCAGGCTGTTCCCAGCGTCGAGAACGCAAAGTCCTACTGGGACCAGGTTGGCTGCGAGATGCTGTTCAACAAGGTTCCCACCTTCTGGTACAACCTGCGTGACTCCAACCCTGCCAACCAGGTCAAGTTTGGCATCAACCAGAAGCTGGATGGCACTCCTTCGTTCAACCTGACCTGCCCTGCCGTGTCCAAGTCTACCAGCTCTTCCATCACCAACCCCTCTTCTACCGGAAAGGGCTCTACCCCCTCGACTCTCGTCACCGCTCCTTCACAGACTGGCTCGACTGGCTCAAACAACGCCGGAAGCGCCAAGGGTGCTGACTCCAGCTCCAACTCTGCCTCCAAGACATCATCCAGCCCTGCCTCCACCTCCTCCCACAGCGCTGGTTCCATCAACAAGGTCTCCGGTGCTGCCTTTGCCGGTGTAGCCCTCGTTGCTGGTATCTTTGCTACCCTTTTCTAAACATGAGGTTGTGAGAAAATGATGTATGGGACGATGATGTGTGGTCTTTATAGGGTGTTTGTGTGTAAATAAACTTTGTATTATTTCGAGAATAGTAGGATGACAATTTTTTGTGGTGGAATTTAGACTAAACCAACGATAGACTGGTTGGACAATACATGCTTGGATATTTTTTCTTACCCTATAATTCTCGACCATGTGGTGTATTGCGTGTATGAATATACATGTATGATTCGCATCGTGAGTCACAATTATAATAGCAATACCAAGAGAAGGCTGAATTATTATGTTTTTAGTATTAAATACTCTTACTGAGCATTAATTTTGAAATATCCCTAACTAATGCCGTACTTGAAGTTACTCCGCGGATATTATTAAAGAATACATGTATATACAAGTCTCACTATTATTTACCAGCCACAAGAGCACTATTTAGAGAAGAGTGAAATACAACATATTATATTTCTAAGTCTTGTAATTTCTTTTGGTATTCTTTATTAAAATCCAACGCTTTGCTATAAATTCCAATGCCAACCACGGAGAGGAGAGTTGCACATGCTCATCTAAATCTTGATCTATAAGTCATTCTTATTATCCGCCTTGTATGCTTCCGAAATCAATCTTTCTGCATCTTCATCTCAATTAAAGAGTTCCAGTGCGGAACAGCTCCAGGTGCTGCTTCTCCAAGCTGACGCCCTTCTTCTCCAGGCCAGCCCGAGTCTGGATCATCCAATCCTCTGGTCCGCAGATGTAGTACTCGGCAGAGGCATCCTTCAGGGGCAGCACGCCGTCGGCTTCCAGGGCGTCGAGATCCATGCGGCCCTCGTAGTCATACTGCTGGCCCTTCTTGTCGCCCTCTTGGACGTTCTTGAGGAAGATCTTGGTGGACAGGTTGCTGTGCTTCTTCTCGGCCTCGCGGATGTACTTGCCGTACGTCACAGCCCCAGAGTGTCGCGCTCCGTGGATCCAAGTCACGGGGCGAGAGGACTGAGAAGAGTTCTCCAGGATGGTGTCGAGGATGGAGAGCAGGGGAGTAACGCCAACACCGGCGGAGAGCAAGACAATAGGAGCGGTTGCAGGCGTTGCGGCGGCGCTGAAGGTGAACTCGCCGTGGGGAGGGCTGAGCTGCACGACGTCGCCGACCCGGTACTGCTCGTGCAGGCGCTGCGAGACCAGGCCGGCGACCTTGCCGCTGACGACCTCCTCGACGGTGTGCTGCTGGCCGTCCTTTTCCAGCTTGACGGTGACGCGGTAGTGGTCGGCGCTCTGGCGGGGGGACAGGCTCAGGCTGAACTGGCGGCTCTGGAACACGCCGTTGAGCTCCGGGATGGGGATCTGCAGGCTGACGTACTGGCCCGGCAGGAACTCGGGCAGCGGCTTGCCATCGACGGGCTTGAGGTAGAAGCTGGTGACGTTTTCAGCCTCGCCGACCTTGTCTTCAATGGCGAAGTCGCGCCAGCCCTGCCAGCCCGCCTCGGCGTACAGCTCCTCCTCGCGCTTGATGAAGATGTCGGCCAGCAGGCCGTAGGCAATGACCCAGGCTTCCTTGATTTCAGGAGTAAAAGCATCGCCGAGGATCTGCTGGAACGCGCCGATGAGGTACTTGCCGACGATGGGGTAGTGCTCCGGCAGGATGAAGAGCGAGACGTGCTTCTGGGCGATGCGGTCGACGGCGCCGGCGATTTCCTGCAGGCGCTCGATGTGGATGGCGGCGGCGAGGACGGCGTTGGAGAGGGCGATCTGCTGGGCGCCGGTCTGCTGGTTGCGCAGGGAGAAGTAGTTTTGGAGCTCTGGGTGGGCGCCGAGCATGTTTGCGTAGAAGGTGGTGGCGACGACGGGGCCGTGCTCGCGCAGGATGGGGACGGTGGACTTGATGATGTCGATTTGGGCGGGGCTGAGGGCGGCCATGGTGATGGTGTTTTTTGGAGTTGCTGTATCAAATACCGAGTTGTTGTATACGAAGAGGGTTGACGCCCTGTATATATAGGTAGCTTCTATATGTCTTTGTTTTATATGCAAGGGGTTGTCGTGATGCTGATGGTTGCTGACGAGCAGAGTTGCCGTTGTATAACTCTATCAAGTGCGAGTCTTGTCTTGATTATTCTATAACAAGTAATCAAAAATTGAACAAAATTAAACAAATAATAGAAAGAAAGTGAAAAGTAGTTGTTGGTGTTTGTTCGTGATGGTCTAATAATGAAGCAAGAAACTTTCCCAGCTTCACCGTCCTCCAGCCCTTATATATCCCCATCCATATACACCCGAGATGGCGAATAGCCTAACCACGAACCAGAAAAAAAAAATCTCTCTTCTAGGCTCTTGCTCTCAAAAGCGTTTTCAGCGTCTCCGCGCACAGAGTATCCTTCAATTTCCAATCGCAGTGGGCCTTATTCCTGCTTACGGCGCTTGTTTTGCAAAGGCATTTACAGGAACACAGAGTTGGAGAGGTTCCACAAAAACAGCCACTGCCCGCTAATTTTGCGCCCCGGAGATCCGGAGACGCTGAATCCACGCGGCGCCCGGGCAAGCCCTTTTTTTTCCAACGTTTTGACGGAAGTGCTTTTTTTGCCCTCTTGCTAATACGGACTGAATAATTTTTTTACGCATGACGGGAGGTTCCACCTCGGTGGGCTGATTGTTCGGTCCGGAGCGAGAGGCCACATGGAAACAGTCGGAAGAAAGGCATTCGCGGTCGGGCGTTTCAGGGGTCCCATTCTTTTATGAGTTGCTTTTGATCTAGACTGTCTCTTGCGGAGACGGGTTAGGATGGAAAGGTGATAGACTCCGAATTTTAGAAAAGAGTCATCAGGCTTTATCGTATGTTTCCTTCTTCTCTCAGCTGTATTCGTGGGGTGAATAGGGCTGATGCAGATATATCCGCGGAAAAGGGTAGAGATGAGAGCAATATTTGCGAATTTCGTCATATAGGCGGAAGCTGCCGAAGAGTTTCTTGGATGATTTTCATTGTCTAGTGACGAAACTATCGTGATTGCTTTAAACTAACATTGACTATTCGAACAGCCACACGGATGGTTTTTTTTCTTCTAATCCTTAGCATTAGACTTTGACACAGTTTCCTTTACTCTATGAAAAACTAAAATGCAGCCCACTATCTCTTACATGCAATTGCTAGGCTGTTGCCTGTTATATTTTGTGTGACTAGGTAAACATATATCAAAGACCAACAGAATGACGCTACGAGGGTCTCGCTCTGGCGGACCAATCACAGGTGTGGTAACTCGTACGCTGACTGTCGCTCACCTAGCTTTTCCAAACCAACGTCACTCGGTCTACCTTAAGAAAAATCTGGTTTACAACCCTCAGGCCAGTTGAAATAGTGTAGTTCGCCTTCAAGATCTCGACAGAACACCAAAAGGAGGCATCGTTGGGCATCAATTTTACACACATCTGCTTCACAGCTTATTTAACTCTCCCCAAGGCCTTGATTTTATATTGGTCCTTCACAGCAAATCCAATTGTCTAAGGGGTACACGCATGTTCGCATGCATAGCTCAACCTTCACAGCATTTTTAACTCTGTCCAAGGCCTTGATCTTATCTGCGTCCTTCATTGCAATCTAAGGCTGTATGCAATTTTGCATCGTAGTGCATATAGCATACCCGTCATAGCATTTTTAACCCACCCGAGATTGCGTATTACAAAATCTTGACTGTGAGACAGCATTCGGAAATTCTGCTTTGCAAAGCGTATGGATGCCTTTCATTCAAACGTATTTCCGTTAAAAAGGCATTTATTCATGACATAAATCATTACTGCAATATATGACTTCATAATTAGTTACAGCAGTGCACATAAAATCAGAGGCTAGCCTCGCAACCTGAAGCTCGGCAGCCCCGCTTAGTCATCCGGAACGGGGAAATGTGGCCGTTGACGACATCCCCACCAAAGCTGTGTCCCTCCTCCAAATGAGGCATCGAGCTAGCTATGAACCACATCGCATAGCAGCTCAACCCCCTCAATTATGCGGCGCACTCTCCAATCGGCCCTGCTGCTGGGCCTGTCGTCGCTCGCGGCAGCCGTCTTCAAGGACGAGGTCGGCGACATCGACTTCCACCACGCCCTGGTCGGCGTCCCGCAGGTCGAAACCACCTTCTTCCACCGGCCGAAAAAGGACGAGAAAGCGAGCTATCTATACACGCTCAGTGATGTTGGCATCCTGGGAGCGGTGAACCCCAACTCGGGCGCTCTTGTCTGGCGCCAGCAGATTGCTGATGGCGTCTCCAATGGCGGCGGCCACCTGAGGGCTCCCGAGGGCGAGAACTGGGTGGCGGCCGCGTATGGCCAGCGAGTCCAGTCGTGGGCTGCATTGAGCGGCAGGAACCTGTGGGAGGTCGAGTTTGGCGGCGAGGTCAAGGACTTGGAGATCATGGAGCTCACTGAAAGCGCGCGAAAGGACGTTCTCGTCCTGTCCGAAGAGGATGGCGTTACGGTTTTGCGGAGGCTCCATGGCGCTTTGGGAACTACTGTTTGGGAGTTCCGCGAAGTCTCCAAGGACATTCCCCTGCAGGTGTCCACAAGCCTCACCAACGTCTACGTTGTCAGCCTTCACGGATCACCTTCTTCGTACAGCTTAAAAATCACTTCCTTGGAGCCGGCTACGGGAGGACGAGTTGACCACTGGACAGTTGGCACCAAGGGCGAGGTCCACGAGCCAAAGGATGTCATGTTTGTTGGCGCAAACTCGGCGGCTCCGATTCTGGCATGGGCCAGCACCGACCTGAACAAGCTCAACGTCCATGTTCTCGGCACAAAGACGAAGCAAGAGTTCCCTCTGCTTGCCGATACCGTCTCTGTCACCATCCATGCTCCTCACTTGATCCAGTCTCAGCCCCATTTCCTGGTCCACAGCCGCACCACGACCGGCAACAAGGGCGAGGTCTTCCATACCGACTTGAAGTCTGGCCGCATCACCAAGGCATACGAGCTGCCCCTGCTCCCCGGACTTGGCACCTTCTCTACCAGCTCCGAGGGCGCCAATGTCTACTTTACCCGTGTAACCGAAGACGAGGTGCTTGTGGTGTCTTCCGACTCTCATAGCGTCCTGGCACGTAACTCTCTCGATCCCGAGGCCCGTACAGGAGCCATTCACGCAGTCTCCGAAGTCATCAAAAAGGCTGGCGGCAAAGAGTTTGCTATCCGCTCCGCCACTGTCACCGCAGCACAAGACTGGATTCTCATTCGAAACGGCAAACTCGACTGGACTCGCCATGAGGGGCTCAGCGGTGCTATCGCCGCGGCCTGGGCTGAAATCCCAGAGGCTGAGGATCTGGCCAAGGTTCTCGCCGAGGAGGCGCACACCAACCCCTGGAATGCCTATGTCCACCGTCTCACGCGACACATTAATGATCTTCAGTATCTCCCCGACTACCTCGCGTCTATCCCAACTCGAGTCATTGAGAGCATCACTGGTGGCGCTGTCTTGGTATCAAAAACGGAAGGTCTTCATCGGGACTCTTTTGGTTTCAACAAAATCATCATCCTTGCCACCCGCCGAGGTCGATTTTATGCTCTTGACACCGGCAATCACGGCCAAGTTGTTTGGTCCGCTGACGTATTCCCTCAAGCGTCTGGCGCCGCTCTGGATGTAAAGGGCATTGTGGTTAACGACTCGGAGGGCACTGTCACCGTCCGAGGCTCCAAGGGTGAATTCGCTGTCATCCAGGTGGCTGATGGACACATTCTCGAGGTCCACTATGGCGATGACTCCACCGTTGTCTCTTCTACCGCAGTCGTAGGCAGCGATGGCAGCAAATGGCTGCTTGCTTTGGATCAAGATAGAAAGCCAGTTGAGGATTCCCTGAAGGGTCGCTCTCTTGATCAGACCTTTGTTATCCGAGACGAGAATGACATCATCAAGGGAGTCAAGTTTGTCAACGAAGACGGCCAAACTGTTAGGAATGAGATTTGGCAGCTTCAGCTGCTCCCAGGCCAGAAGATTGCGAGCATCGCCAAGCTTCCCCCGCATGATCCCATTGCCTCTATCGGCCGTGTGCTGGGAGACCGAACTGTCAACTACAAGTACTTGAACCCCAACATCATTGTCGTCGCTGCTATTGATAATGCTGCGGCTGCTCTCTCGGTCCATGTCGTAGACACTGTGTCCGGCCAGCTGCTTGCATCGCAAGTATTTAATGGCGTGGACGGCGACAAGGACATTTCCTGCACGCTGTCCGAGAACTGGTATAGCTGTGCCTTCTTTGGGCAGTATACTCTCGACGACGGGACTAACCGAGATATCAAGGGATACCAGGTTGTTGTGTCTGACTTGTATGAGTCGCCAAACCCGAATGACCGTGGCCCTCTGGGTGATGCGGAAACTTTCTCACCTCTGGATCCTGTTGATACACCGACTGGGGTGCCTCTCCCATGGGTGGTGTCCCAAACCTGGATCATCTCCGAGCCCCTGACCAACTTGAGTGTGACTGAGACGCGCCAAGGCATCAGCAACCGCCAGCTACTGGCCTACTTGCCCGAGTCTCACGCTGTCCTGGGCATCACTCGCCACGGCATTGATCCTCGTCGGCCTGTCAACCGGGACCCGTCTGCGGCAGAGATGGAAGCAGAAGGCCTCATAAAATACACACCGGCCATTCAGATTGATGGCAGAAACCTACTCACACACGAACGCGATGTTGTTGGTGTGAGAGGCATCGTGGCCACGCCGGCCGTGGTCGAGAGCACAAGCTTGGTGGTGGCCTATGGCATTGACGTCTTTGGATCTCAAGTTGCGCCCAGCGGCACATTTGACATTCTGGGCAAGGGATTCAACAAGATCACCTTGCTGGGCACCGTGGTGGCGCTTACATGGGGAGTGGTGATTTTGGCGCCAATGGTACGTTTGCCCGTTTGCAATATATCAGGGGTTGTATACTGACAGTTTATGACACAGGTCCGGAGAAAGCAGATCAACCGAAAGTGGGAAGCATTCTTGTAGATGACGATGCGATAGAAGTGATAGATCACGGACACCACACTGGATTTATTAATAGGTAGCGCGCTCTTGCTTTGAGGCTTGCGCTTTAATGTGTATGAACAGAATATGAATAAAAGGTATTTTCCGTTATCATTTTGGATAACAAGTTGTCAAACAAGTTGTCTATTCTAGCTAGTTTATGTGTTCTTTCCCTTATCTTACATGTTTCCCCCCTTTACTCAGTACGTCGCCTCGCTTCTTACGCCTCAGGCCAGTTACCAGTGATTGTGACACAGCCTCCATTCGAACTCTGGCCAATGCCGTCCTCGCTCAGAAAGGCCGCGTATCTGGCCACATGGCTGATGGGCACATTAATCGTCTTGGGATGCGCCTCCTTGATGGCCATGAGTCCCTCCTTGTGCATACCCGACGCAAACGCATCGCTGATTCTCGTCTCGCTCATGCCACCGGGCTGCAGCGCCACTGAGTAGACGCCCCTGGGGCCGTAATAGCCCGCCGTGTGCTTCGTCATGGCCACGAGGCCGTGCTTGGAAACAGTATATGCCACCCCGGCAGTGAGGCCCGAGAAGGACGCCGTGGAGCCAATGTTAATAACAAGGCTGCCCTGCTCGCCGCCGCCACGCTCCTCCGCGCGAGCCAGCAGATGCGGCATGGCGTGCTTGGTGACATAGTACGCCCCCGTGAGGTTCACGTTCAGGATGGACTCCCACATGCCCGTGTCGCAGTCGCCCACGGGCGCAAACTTGTCCATGATGCCGGCGTTGTTGACGACGACGTCGATGTGGTGGAAGCGCTGGACCGTCTGCTCGACGAGCGCCTGGACGGACTTTTCGTCTGTGACGTCGACTTGCACGGCGAGCAGGCGGTCGGGGGAGAAGGTCGCCGAGAGCTCGGAGGCTGTTGCGGCCAGGCGGTCCGGGTTGATGTCGCTGATGGTGACGGAGGCGCCGCGGGAGAGGAGGGTTTCGGCGATGCAGCGGCCGAGACCGCTGGCGGAGCCGGTGACGAGGATGACTTTGGAGGAGAGGGACATGTTTGTGGGATGAAGTGTGAGTTGGAGAGAAGAGCAAGATGTAATATATATTGTATGTGTTTGCGTTTATGTGGATGAAGGAGATGATCGATACAAAACTCAAGGCAACGGCACTGCCTCTTCTTATACCCACGACAACTCCTCTCAGCACTCAATCTACTCCTGAATCTCTCCCATCTAGGCAACAAAAAAAACATGCTCGCCTGACAAACCCGCCTCGCTTTTTTTCAAAAACGGGATCAAACAGGCTCCGTCACCAACACTCCGCCCCCTGCATCACCAACCGCTCCTAAAAAGCAAACTGGTTCGTGCCTACTGCCCGTGAGGCCTCGCCTCCTCCCGCAAAAGGCTTTATACGCGTACATGTAGACGTAAAAAGAAAAGAAAAAAGATGGGGAGGGGTGAGACAAGTGGAAAAAAAAAAGCCACCCCCAATGCGATTATTCCCCCTCTCAGCCGCACCTGCGGAGGATTCCGATTTGACCAACAGCACTGCAGGTTCGCAGCTGAAGAGACGGGGGGAAAAAACAGTAGTTTCGTCTTAACTGGGTTTAGTTGCCAATGTTCGGCAAGGCAGCGCCTTGTCTGACTCTTTTTTCCTTTTTTCAGCTGCGATACGTAAGGCGGATTTGAGGCCTCGTGGACTCTTACGGCAGAGCCTTGTTCCGGGCTGAATCAATTTTTTTTTTGTTATGACTGTTTCTTTTGCCTGAGTGTCGAGATGCGAATACGATCATGTTCATCTTCACAGCTCAACTTATACGAAATACGCGTATTGAGTTATTATCACGTAGGTGGATATGGAGTGTTTTATGGGTATCGTGCGGAATACGCGTATAAACCCCATGCTGGAGTCGCAGCCAAGTCTCAACTAATGTGTGGAACTTGACCTGGCACTTTCTGCTTTAGAGCAACAAGATTGTTATCCATGCTAAAGTTGTATCATTCTTGAACAGTCTATCAAGTTCGGTGTCTCATTATTAAATCCAAGCCAAAGTGGTCAAACGGCCTATGCAAAATTAAATCGAAAAAGTTGGCAAATCATCTAACACTCGTCCTTCCAGTTGTCGCCAATCCACTCGGCCAACTTGGACGTCAAGGTCCCGTCCATATACGGCTCTATATCCTTGGCGCTATAGTCGCCGCCGCTAAACTTGAGGGCAGGGATGATCCATGGCTGCAAAAAGTCGAGGAAGACAAAGTCCACCGTCTTGGGCTCTTCCTCGGCCGAGAAGCCAATCTTTGCCTGGATACAGTTAGGCACGGCATAAAAGTCAATGGGCTTGTGCACGGTGTCATCGCCGTCCTTGCCAATGTCGTCCTTGGTCGTGTAGCCGCCAAAGAGATCGTCATTTCCGTCCGAGGCGTCGACCCCACGGAGCTCAAGGCGGGCCTCCGTTTCATCCGCATCTTGGTCAACGTGATCAACGGTTTCGGTCTCGTCTACGCTATCAAAGGTGGGACGAGGGTACATCAGTTGCGGAATAGCCAACTGTCTCGTGTTCGGCAAGCCATTGACGAATATCCTTGTTTCACTGTTGAGGATGCCAATGACCTTTTTGGCAATGTCGTATGGCACATCGGCAACATATTTGAAGCCACTGTTGAACGGGCTCACAGTGAATGTATCATCACGCGTAAACGGACCCTTGAAAATGTCGAAGCGGACACCGCCCGTGTTCACCATGGCCAGCCGAGGTTTATTCTTCCTGTCTTTGCTAGTGACGATGCCAGGTAGTACATCTTCCTCGAGCCAGCTAAAGATGCTGTCCTTACTGGGATACGGGACCCTGGTCATCCACAAGTCTCGGGGCGCGCAGCCATACCGATGGCCGAGGTTTAGACTCTTACGGGCGTCTTCAATCATCTTGCTGACTTTTTGGCCCTCGTTGGTGGGAAAGGTTGTCTCATTCAAGCCGGTGTGATAGTACATTCCGAGGAGATTGTTGTCCATGTACTTGCGAGTGAAAGAAGGACCCTTTTTAATCTCCACTTTCCCGTCATCATCGCCCTTGTCGCCGTCTTTGGGATGCTTCTTGACGAGCCCGTCAATGGACATCCAGCCAATGGTCTCGAGGTAGCGGCCAGAGGCAATGGCAAGCGACTTGGAGTCATAGCTCACCGCGTCCCGTACATGCAAGTGGCCGCCGAAAAAGGCAATGGGCGTATCCCAGTCTTCCTTGCGGATAGCTGTGAAGATGGTTTTGAACTCTTCCATCCGCACGCCGACATGGCCAATGACGACAAAGAGGTCGGGCTTTTCCTTGATGGCATCCTGGAACCATCCCTCCTTGACAGTGTCGGCCACCTTTTGGACGACGCTGTTGTTGGCATTGAGGTCAAAGTCGAATATGAAGCCAAAGGACACAATATTGAGGCCCAGGTTCTTCGTCTTGAACTTGCGATACCTCTGGGCCTGAGGAATCTGCTTGCCACTCTTGGGGTCGATGTAGTCTAGATTGGACGCAACATAGTTTTCTTTAAAGTTGGGCACAGTGGTGTTGTGCTCCATGTCGATGGAATACGCCTTGTACAGCTCATGGTTGCCGGTGCTGAGAAGGTCAATCTTTTGCTGGGCAAAGATGTCGTACTGATAGAGGCCCTTTGGGGTGGAGCTGTCGTAGATGCCGCTGCCTTCGATGCGGTCGCCGGTGTCGATGAGGAGCAGGTCGGCGCCTTTGTCGTCGGCCAGCTTGCGCATGTGCTGGGAGAAGGAGACGTAGTCGCCCCAGTCGGCCGAAAAGGAGGGTCTGGAAGATGTAGCTGTTAGGATGATGATGTTTCAATATAGCACCCCTGACCTGTCATGCCAGCAACGATCGCTCAAAGGGGGAGCAAGTCGAATCATCTTACTCTAGGAAATGCCCGCTGACCCAGGAATGGGTGTCTGTCGTGTGCAGAAAGTTGATCTGCCCCCAGGTCAGGTCTCGCATGGGCGCCGCGACGGGCTTCACAGCGCCGGGCTGCGCGGCCTGGACCGCAGCAGCGGCGATGAGGCCGCCGAGGAGGGAGGATTGGATCATGACGAAGAGGAGGCCGGGAGATTAAGATTCCATTGGAGAAGAATAATATAGATGCGTGATGAGATGCTGGCGGCGATTGATGGTGATAGTGGTGATAGGGAGAAGCTCAGAACAGCTGTGACAGGAGCCGAGCTCTAGGTGGTGTCCATCAAGGTTCAGGTGACATCAGCGGGCCAGGCACGAGGACAGCCACTCGCCACTGGCGATTTACAGTGCTGATGCCAGTGACAACACTGCCGCTGACTCAGCTCCGTTATGCTGCGGCTACCCTATCACTTTTATTGACGTTATATTCATTTTTCACTCTTCACTTTTCAACGTGCATCAAAGCAATGGCCAAGAAGAATTTAAATGATTAATTTAAAAGATATGCACTCTTTCTTTATTACAATGCGTGCACGCAAATTCTCTATATATACGGCGGAATAAGACACAACTCCTCACTCATCTCCGTCACTCATTCGCCTTGGATGTCATTACTAAGTCGTCGATATCATATACGCCGATAAACTTCATAAAGGCCAGCACCTGCGGCGCCGTCCCGCATCCGTGTCCCGTCGGCGACGTCGCGTTGAAATCAACCAATGGAATCAGCGAGTTTGCAATTTTGGCGGAAACGGTGTACGTCGTGTTGAGCCTCAAGTTGCGGCCAATGACCTGCAGCATGTCCAGCCCAGACTCTGGCCGCACCGTGACGAGGCCTGTTGGCGGCGGGCTGGCGTTGGAAGTGTACTTGGAAGATGGGGATGAAGCCTCGGTGAGCAGCTTGTTGAGCGCGGGCTTGTTGAAGAGGCCCTGCTTGCCGAGGTTCTGCGTGCCGTTGCTGGCGTCGGACACAGCGCCGGAGACGTAGACGAGCGCCTGGCCCTCCTGGCCGACGTTGACCGTCTTGATGACCTTTGGCGGAGAGGCCGTCAGGTCGATAAAGTCGACCGTGTCCGAGTGCTCGTTGACGACGTACAGGCGGGTGTTGTCCGCGCTGGGCCACAGGCCGTGAGGCTCGATGCCGCTGGCCGGGATGGCGCCGAGATAGACGGGCATCTCGGAGGCGCTTGGCTGCGAGTACATCTTGGTCTCGTTGGTGGCCGCAACGGTCACGAAGCCGTGCATGGTGTTGTTGACGACGGCAAACTGCGCGTGGTTGGTCTCGGCGCCGGTGTCCAGGGCGCCAATCACTTTGCGGGCCACGAGGTCGATGACGGAGACCTTGCCGACCATCTTGTGCGCCGCCCAGAGCCGCTGGCCGTCGGGCGAGATCATCATGTCGGACGAGAAGGCGTCGGCGAGGCCCGTGATGTTGGCCACCACGCGGCGCTGCGCAACGTCGATGACGGACAGCGACGGCGACCGGATGTGGTTTGCGTACGCCGTCTTGCCGTCCGGGCTGAAGACGACCTTGCTGGGCCCGCCGTACGACTCGACGTAGCCCACGACGCCGCCCTCGAGCCCGTCCACGATGTCGATGCGGTCGACGCCGCGCGTGCCCACCCAGACGTGGCGGTTGTCGTGCTGGAAAAAGGCCTCGTGCGCGTTGCGGTCCACAGACGACTGCGACACCACTGAGTTGTCCTCGGTGCGGAACACCGTCACCGTGTTGCTCGTCACGGCCAGCGACACAATCAGCTTGCCGTCGGGCGAGAAGCCCAGCCCGTGCGAGCCCACGACCTTGACATACTGCGGGTTGAGGTTGCTGCCGAGCCGCAGGTCGCCCAGGCTGATGGTGCCGAGGACGTCGCCGGTGCTGGGCTGGATGACGGTGATTGTGTTGGACGACTGGTCGCCGGTGTAGATGCGGTCTGAGCTGGAGATGGGAGCGCCTTTGCCGGGGAGGGCGGGCGCTTGGTCCCAGGCCGAGGCGCCGGCGTTGAGGCCGAGGGCGAAGAGGGCGTATATCGTCCTTGTCAGCATCTTTGAGGTGTCTGTTGATGGCTGACTTCCTTGATGATGCTTGGTTTTTATCCGGTTTGATTGTTTACTTGACTGTGAATCAAGGGATGCACATGTTTACCGGAATAGGACCAAGGCTGTCCCTCATTTATATTGTGTAACAGGCAAGACATATTGCGTGCCTTTCAACTTGGACGGAAGTCGGCTTCTGCCCTGTTCCATCACTGACACTTTTGACCCCAAGCCTGCTCCGTCACAATGCATGGTGTAGCTATGTAGAGTTGCATTGACAAGGATGATCAATTCAGGTACTAGGAATGGCACGTCAATCAAAACTGTGCGAATGAGTTGTGCTTCGAGAGGTTTGATTCATGGAGGATCTTGTTGGTACCGCGGCAGACGCCGTAGACGCCTTTGTCTCATGCCCAGCAGCATGATCTTGATAAGAGATTCCAAACTAATATATGGCTACTTTGCTCATGGATAGTTTATATCCAGTCTACTTATGCCTCAGACTATCAACGACTTTTGCTATCCTCATTAGAATCAATTGACTTTCCTAGTACCTGCGCGCAAGATCCTACACCTCTACAATAAACTGATAGATAATCAATTAACAACAAGCACCTACATCACGCCTTATTATCCCGACTCATACGACCACCTCGCAAACTCCTTCTCAACCAACCTCCAAACGGGCAACTTGACTGCCGTGATATGCGCTCACATATAGTCCTGTCACACTTTTCAAGCAAATAGGAACATTTCTTGTCTTAACCGCGGACCCCTAGGCTAAAATCTGACAGCAAATCACTCAAAAATCAAATTCAAGAGTGGAACTATTTGGGCTAATGTGAGCGAATCAAGATTGATGTGATGGGAGGTTGGTTCGCTGTCAGAACTCGGGATCCTTGGCACATCTTATAGGAAGTAGATCTGGAGTCCGTCCACCTATTACACGGCGCATATGTTTACAGGGATTATCGGTATTATTACCGGTATTAGTAAACTCTCTCATAGAGGAAACTGTTATGGTGATGCGGCTGTCGGGTCGCGGCTTGGTTTCAGTGCCGGTGGGTATGTGAGTCTGGCCGACATCCGATCTGGTGAGATGAGTTGGGTAAAGTGGGCATCCAAGGCATCATCAAAACTCCTTGTTATTATCATCAAACGCTTGATCTATTTTATTAGTTTTTTGAATTCTTCGTCTCACGACATAGATGAGCCCTATCCGTTGCCATCTCTCTCTGCCAATCTGCCATTGTTGCCTGTATCCAAAAACCAAAGAATAATTACCTATCGACTGTTAATATCGCATTAGTCCCGCTGTTGTTCAACATCTCTATCCCCAGCCTCGTTTCCTTGTCCATCTCTTTCTTCCTCTTCATCGCTATCGTACCAGTCGTCGCTTTCCAAATTATTACCCCGGATAAATATGGATCCTATGCAACCCAGAAAAGCCAGGCCTCCAAACAAGCTCCAGGCAAGAGCCTCGCCTTTCGGTTGAATCCCCATAGAGAGTGTAAATAAGCCGCCGGAAACAAAAGGACCAATGCTGCGGCCTAGGGCTGATAGTGTCTGAGCTACACCGTTGAGAGTCCCAAGACTGTTGTGAGAAGGCGCCGAGTTGGTGATCTAGAAGCTGTGTTAGATGTTTCTCACTCATTTGTAACTTGGGATAGACGTACCAGGAGCATTACGCATGACAGCCCCCCAACTGCGCATATAGTCTTCAGTATCAGCACCGCGCCAAGCTCGATATAGAGCCACATAGTCCCAGTGCCGATGCCAAAAAGGGGCTCGTCGTCGACGTAGCCAACCCAGGGAATCGCAATCATGGCAATCGCCAGGCCAAACAGCGCAAAACGATAGGTCCCCAAATTCCCAAATCGGCTTTTGAGCGGCTGGAAGAGGAATGCCTGAAAGACAATGGTTATCAAGCCGGCAAAGCTCAAGCTGATGCCAATTTTACTGGGAGAGAGATCTCGGCCAGCTGGGGATGGAGAAGATGCAAAGATGGGATATAGACTGTTGAAGCTAATGTTGGCCAGCTGGAAAATTAGATAGGTAACCAGGAGTGTCATTGTAGTGCGGTTGAGAAGCTCGTGCCATGGCGTAGGCTGCTTATGGTTGTGGCACGGCGGCTTTGATGCCTCGAGTCCCTCTTCACCTTCCGTGGGGCCATCATTGTCATCAGAGCCCGCCTCGTCAGAGCTTGGCGATAACAAGGGCTGGGTCTGGCTCGCTGCCCGAGGGCGAGGCCACCTCGTGCTCCACGATTCTCGTCGCGGCTTTGTGCGGCTAAAGAAGTCTGATATGCGAGCCGACATGCGAGTCGTCCATGTTGGCTTCCACGGGTCCTGGTCGATATCCTCCAGCGTCTCCTCAAACCATATGCCCACGACAATGACGGCCGCTGCGAGAACGGCAGCGCTGAGAACACTCGGGCCAAGGTAAGGGAAGTCTTTGCTCACGCGTCCCACCATGATGCCTCCAAGCGCAGGGCCCGTGAGGCCTCCGAGCGAGTAAATGATGGGCAGATAAGTGAATGCCCTGCTCTGGTTCGACCGGTCCGTCACCTCGCCCAGGACCGTCGGTACACAGGCGGCG
The DNA here is from genome assembly GCA_038502285.1 of Trichoderma sp. 2475. Taxonomy (NCBI): domain Eukaryota; kingdom Fungi; phylum Ascomycota; class Sordariomycetes; order Hypocreales; family Hypocreaceae; genus Trichoderma; species Trichoderma sp. 2475. The sequence continues at coordinate 90,100 of JARPVV010000006.1, forward strand.
TTGCCGTTGAGCAGGCCCATGAGGGCATGTACCAATATCATCTGCCAGTACTGCTTGCAGAAGCCAAAGGCGCAGAAGCAGCACATGAGCGAAAAGGTGCCCGCCAGCAGCACGGGCTTCCGGCCAACGATATCCGACGTGTAGCCCCAGAGGAAATTCGTCGAGAGCTGCGCCAAGGCAAAGGCGCTGGCCAAGAGACCGACATACAGGCCAATCTCATCCGCTGGGATGCCCGGCATGGACGCCACCATCTCGGGGAGATACGGCCCGATGGAGTTGAGCGCGGTTTGCTCGGCCAGAGAGAGAAAGGCCAGGAGCAGAAGCTGGCGGATGGGCAGCGGCGTCTGGTCGTCGGCGGACGAGGAAGTGGACGAGGAGTCGGACTCGATGGCGAAGCGATCGCTTTCGGCGTCGGAGGAAGAGCCCGGCGGCTTGGGCGGAGGAGTCAGAAAGGTTTGATATTTCGGGATCGAGGGCCGTCGCATAGCAGCGAGGGTGGGAATGGGCGCGCCGGCGTGGAACGAGCCCGAGGATCTGGAGAGTAATCGAGGATGGCTGGTGGCTCCGGCAGACCGAGAGCTGTTGCTGATGGAAGGGCGCGCCATGATGTCCGCAATTGCTCGCTTCGAGTCTTTGGCTATGTATTCAATCAAGTTCTCTAGAGCTTCAAGAGCGCTCTCCTTCTTCGTCTCGCTGACCGTCGTGTATTATTCGCGGATAGTCGTCGTTTCTTGGGCCGGGATGGTTCGTCAGACTGCGGGCGTATGAGCCAGAACCTGAGCGACAATCTGCCGCCACAAGATCATGCTGGAGAAGTAAAGAAAAAAAAGGAGAAGACCGCAAGAGAAAAGGAGCCAGTAGCAATGATTTGAACGCGCTTCGAGGGGGATCCGGGCAGATTGGGGACCGTCGTGAAGAGGGAAAAGAGCCAGGCGAAATGAAAGACGTCAGGCCCTGGGAAAGCTTTTTGAATGTGGGGACCTGGAGCTCGGTGAGATAATGGATAGCGGCGATAACGCCCGGCATCAGGTGGGAAGTTGCCCGATTTGGCTGGCCGGGGCGTTGAACAGTGGCTTTTTCATTCCTTTGGGGAGCTGTTCATGTCTGATTTGAGCTTTTCCCTCATCTCTGATATTCTTCTTTTTCTTCTTCTTTGAACTATCAATCTGACATGCATCTCTTGGAGCCGGTGGAATGCAGCAGCTGCAAGTTCTGCTTCCGCCTTGGGTGAGCGGCTCGGACCGTTAGCGGGTCTTGAGCGCTGTGGGAGTAGAGGCTGGGGAGCGAATGGCGAGCAGGCTGGATGAATCAAGCAATTAGTTGATCAATCAGTCAATTGATGTGAATAATTTAGATATCAGGCAGACCAAGAAGGGCTTTTCATTCACTTGATTATAAAGGATAGAGACCCGCATTGATAGAATGTTGAGAGCGCATGTCTCATAGCTTTGCTACTGGCTTACATAAGTTTGTCTGTCGTTAGAATTGTCTTGAGTAAACGACGTTTGTATTCGTGGTCGAGTAAATGGCTGTCATTGACCAGCTAATTACTCTCTTGGCTGTATAACATACCTACTCTCAATGAGTCCCTAGTTATAAACTTCAGTCGTTGTCTTTACCCTCTTTAACGCTCTGTCTGATCCATCATCATTGATCGCCTACTAACTCTCACAAGCGCGCGAGTCAGATTATGCAGTAGCCATACGATCTGCAGCGTTAAAAGGTAAACTCTTAGGCTTATGTACGTCAGTATATGTACAATGGGTAAAAGGAAATTGGGCCAATCGGAATGCAAAGACAGAAAGTGCTCCGTAAACATTTGACCATGTTGGGAACAGCATGTCTCGGCTCGTAGAACAAGTGCGGCTGTCTATCCCTGGAAGCGTTCTTACTGTAGCAAACATTGAATGAGTATTCTGACTCAAATATCTGCTGTGTCTGAATGAAATGTATCAGTTGGGACTTGTGGTGTACTCGATTTGCGTTTGCCTCCACGACGAGAAGAAGGCCATTTATTGCTGCTCCGATGCCCATTTACGCATTACGCTGGATATTCAACCGATAATCTCTATTTAAATAATCTACGGCGACTATTCAAAAAGGCCATATTCCGTTCCAAGAATGTTTCGTATTACAACCCCAGCTGATACCATTTGGGGAAATATCTCGCCGCATCACTTGCTCCATGGCACAAGTAGTAAGCCCACAGTCCAATTCGCCGCCACAAGCCCAACCCCAAAAAACGACTTATTATCGCATTCAGAAAATCAAAAGAAAAATCCTCTTGCTTTTTCCCCATTAATCTATGAATATTGTAATTATCCTATCATGGCGCATGTGGAATTGGGGAAAAGCAAGCCGCCACTATCCGCCCACGCCCTCTGACAACTTTCCTGCGCCCTCCAAGCACAAGGTCCGCATACGGCAGAGCATCCCCCTCTTCTGCAACGCAATATCCACCAGCATTTGCCATTTGGGAAGATTGAGTTTCTTGGAAAAGCTAGATGGTAAGTATTCTGGAACACCAGCCGTGCCAATCAGAGAGAGCGCATGCCTTGCTAGCGAAGTAGGATCTGCGGGAAATGGGGGGAAAGCGGGCTTGTTTTGTGTGGTTGGATTGGCGCCACGCTGGATGATAGAGATGGTTTCATGGATCTCATGATTGCTATGCATGCTTGCTCAGCTTCAGATATGTTTTGTATTATCCGAGATCGGTGGCTGGATAGCCGAGGATAGCGATATGTATTGATGGTAGTCTATTTGATCAATGTCGAGTCTGGTGATGTATATAAGTCATGAATACGTCTTTCTAATACCGACTTATATAAAAATTCATATCATTCAACCAACAATTTCAACAACAATAGATATACACATTAATCCATCCAGCCATCATCTTTTAGGTATTTCCATATTTACAACACTTCGCTCCAAACCAAGAGTCATCGCATCCCGCCTCATCCAATGGCCCTCAACATCCCCGAGCCCTTCGCCAGCATCCCCTACGAGTCCCTCCTCTTCGGCCCCTCTCCCATCCAGCACCTCCCCCGTATATCCGCTGCCCTCGGCGGCAAAGTCACCGTCTACGCCAAACGCGATGACTGCAACTCGGGCTTTGCCTACGGAGGCAACAAAGTCCGCAAGTTAGAGTGCGTCCCCCCATCTTCCACCTTGACATATATAACCAACACTCATCTCTCAGATATCTCGCCGCCGAAGCCCTCGCCCAAGGCTGCGACACCCTCGTCTCCATCGGCGGCGTCCAATCAAACCACACCCGCGCCGTCACCGCCGTCGCCGCCAAGCTGGGCCTCAAAGCAGCCACCGTCCAGGAGCACTGGGTCGACTGGGACGACGCGCACTATGAGAAAGTCGGCAACATCCAGCTCTCGCGCCTCATGGGCGGCGATGTGCGTCTGGACCCGTCGCCCTTTGGCATCGAGCATAAACCCACGCTGGCGAATCTGAAAGCCGAGCTGGAGGGCAGTGGGAGGAAGCCGTATTACATCCCCGCGGGGGCCTCGGACCATCCGCTGGGCGGGCTGGGATTCGCGCGGTGGGCGCTGGAGGTGGAGGCGCAGGAGAAGGAGATGGGCGTGTTTTTCGACACGGTGGTTGTTTGTGCGGTGACGGGGTCGACGATGGCGGGGATCGTGGCGGGATTCAAGCTGGCGCAGGTGAAGCTGGGATCGCGCGGGCGTAGGATTATCGGGATCGACGCCTCGGGGAAGCCCAAGGAGACGTTTGACCAGGTGCTGCGCATTGCAAAGTTCACTGCTGCCAGGATCGGGTTGTCGGAGGGAGACATCACGGAGGCGGACATTGTGCTGGATGAGAGGTTCAACGCCAAGGTGTATGGCATTCCGGATGAGACGACGATTGAGGCCATGAAGTTTGGGGCGCGCACGGAGGCCTTTATCACGGATCCGGTGTATGAGGGGAAGAGTCTGGCGGGCATGATGGGGCTGATTAGGAACGGGGAGATTGCTGGTGGGAATGTGTTGTATGCGCATTTGGGGGGGCAGATGGCGTTGAATGCGTATTCTTCTCTTTTAGACTGATGGATATTGAATTCGGCGCCGTGTTTTGAATTTCTGACGTTGGTAGATGAGTGTATTTCTTATAGCCTTCTATGCTGTTATATCCAAGTAGTATTCTGATGCCCCCTTTAAGCTTTTACTTTTTATACAGTTACCATGTGCCGGTAACTCGCAAATCTCTCGAGCTCTCTCCAACCGCAAACGTAAACTGCCCAGCTGGGATAACCCAGTTCTGTCTCTCCACATCCCAGTAGCTCAAATCTCTCCTCGTCAACACAAACTCCACCGTCTTCGTTTCTCCCTCTGCAATGAATGGCTTGTCAAATCCGCGCAGAACCCTGACGGGAAAGTCGATTTTGTCCGATTCGGGATACGAAAGGTAGAGCTGAGGAACGACTTTGCCGCCACGTTGTCCTGAGTTGGTCACTTCGACAGTCACAGTTACAAGGGGCTCCCACAGCGATGGATTGCCGCCTTCGCCGCCGCCTGCACCGGACAGGGGCTGCTGCACGTCGTAGCCGTCAGGATAAGGATACTTGCCTTTCTTGATGTCATCGACAGATTCAACGTATGGGTAGATGTACTTTTTCAATTTACGAATGCCCGCCGGGTACAATGCCTCTTTAGCATCAGGAATGGTAGAGGGAAACTGTGGTGCTTCAACCTCAGGTGCTGGTCGCTCATCTGGCAGAGGTGATTTCGGTTTGGCTCCTGTAATTTTGAGATTGTTGTAATCAAACCGAGTATATGAGAGTCCGAATCCAAATTCGTAGCGTGGTTCGATGTCATACTTGTCAAAGTGTCTGTAGTCGATGTATAGACCCTCGTTGAAATCTTGCTGCGGGACAGCTCCGTTTGGCAAATACATGACTTGTCCACCTTCTCCATAATCGCTGAGAGACTTTCCAATGGTGTATGGAAGCTTGCCACTTGGATTTATGTCGCCAAATATGATGCTTGCGAGGGCATTTCCACTCTCCTGGGCAGGCAAGTTGGCAGCAATGAGTGCTTTAACACTGGGAATATCGATCCATGCATCTACGGTCACAGGCCCGACGGAGTGAATAATGACAATTGTTGTTCCTGATCCGCCGCCGCAGTTGGCTGCAACTTCAGTAACGAGCTTTTCGCCGCCTTTTTGCGCCAAGAGGTCGTTGCGGTCACCACGAACTCCCTCCCAATTGCGATACCCCTCGCCCGAGTCGGAGTTGATGAAGACCAGGCATATGTCTTGGTCTTTGACGGCATCTGCTGCTGGTTTATCATTCTTCAGATGCTCTGTGAGTTGGACCTTTTCTTTGTTGAATTTGCCCCGGAGAGCCTCGACTGGAGATACAAGGTACGGAAACTCGACTGCGCCGCTTCCCCAACCAGAACCAAGAGTGCCTTGATTGCATGATCTGTCATCGCAGTAATTGGGCCCGTTGCCAGGACCTGCGTCTTCTCCGAAAATGCCAATCTTTACCTTGCCATCTCTCTTGGTCGGCTTTTGGTCACTGCCACCAAGATCTCCATCAAGGCTAAGGGGGAGGGCGCCTTCATTCTTGAGCAGGACAGTCCCCTCCGTGGCAATCTGACGAGATAATATTGAATGATTAGCTTGCACATTGACAAACTTGTTGACCTCAATCTCATCTTGAGGCGATGGACTGGCGGGTGATGTGACACCCATCCTGTCATTTGTCCACGAAGAAAAGTTGGGCCCTTTCCTGTCAAACAGGGACGTATCGTCTTGTCCAAGCTGATACCACGATGCCACTATTCGAACAACCATGTCGTTTAGACGCTCAAGGGGCAACGAGCCGTTGAGGACAGCACGAGAGAGGTTTGGTCCCCAGAGCGAATTGCCGTCTTGCCAACGCAGACCATCTCCCGGCATGCTCATGTCCAGTCCAGCCAAGGCACTTCCCACGCCCGATCGCTGCGCCAACCAGTCCGACATGACGAAACCCTGAAAACCCAGCTCGTCCTTGAGAATGCCATTGAGCAGCTTGGAATTACCACAGGCGTATGAATTGTTGACCATGTTGTAGGAGCACATGACGCTGGCAACGCCGGCCTTGACGGCATCGCCAAACGGCCAGGCATACACCTCGTGCAGGGTGCGGTCGTCGATGTTGGACGAGAGGGCGTTTGGCAGCACCCACTCCCACGCCTGGCGGAAATGCTCCTGCTCGTTGGCGATGAAGTGCTTGATGGTGGCCATGACGCCCTGGTCTTGGATGCCTTTGATGGTTTGCGAGCCAGCAACGCCTTGGAGATATGGATCCGCGCCGAAGCCCTCCCAGTTGCGTCCGCCAGCAGGCATTCTACCCAAGGGGCCAATGGCCGGGCCCAGTAGCACGTTGATGCCCTTGCCGCGGGCCTCCAGTGCGTGAGCTTTGCCGCGTTCATACATGAGCTCCCTGTTCCATGTCGCGCCGACTGTGACGCCAGCGGGAAAGGCCGTGGCATTGTCTGCGAAACGGATGCCCAGCGGCCCATCTTGGAGCGCCAGCGCAGGGAATCCAACGTGAACTGCCGGCGCCGTGTTGCCCACAGCAAGGCCCATGCTCCATCCGGTGCCCGTCGTGATGTTGACCTTTTCCGGCAGCGTCATCTTGGACACCATTTCAGCTGCCTTTTTGTAGCTGTCGGCCCATTGGCGAACCGTGCCTCCCCTCGGCGTGGGGTACCATGGCGGTGATTTTCCGTCTAGAGGCGTGATCCTGAGCTTTTTGATTCCAAAGACGCCCCCAGCGGCCAAGAGCAGGATGATGATGCCGACCACGCTGAGAACGGCGATGCAGCAGCGGCTCTTGCGAAGTCGCCGCGGCAGCATCCACGCCAGACGTCCAGGAACGGCGCTTCGCTGTCTTGCGCCGCTTAGACGCGATGAGTCGTGCGTGAAATCTCCATCCTTGGCGGGGTCCAGCTCATCAAGGTCGAGGTCTTCGTCTCCGGAGTCGACTGAGCTGCGATGCTGGGCGAGATCATGCTCCCGCAGTAGGCCCTCTTTGGCGGGGTCTCGATTGGCCGCCATTGTTTAGAGAAGATGAGCGGCCATTGAAGTGGAGGAATTGCTGGTTTGGCTGGTGTAAGCGGATGATTGTTTACAAAAGTCTAAGGTGGCAGCGGTGCCTGATAGAATGGATGGAAGCTATTGGTCGATGAATGAGTGGTGTTGCGTCATTGATAAGCAGCGTTCGTATATCGCAGACTGGTGGTAAAGTACATGTAGCTCTTGGGCCTTCGGGAGAGCTTAAAAATGCTGTGAAGAAGTTTCCTCCGCAAAAGGAGCCAATGGCGTCTCATGCGAATGACTGTGAAATCAGTTGAGCCTCGAAATAAGCCAATGGCATCTCAGTTAAGATCCCAATGCGAATGAACAGATAGCAAATTATCATCCTGGAAAGAAAAGACATTTGAATAGCTCTTAGGCCTTCGGTAGGCTTAAAATGCTGTGAAGCTCCCGGCGATCCAGGCACAGCCAATGGTAAGCAGCGATTGTACACTGACAACAGACTGATTGGGTACAGGTGAGTGATAGCTCGTAGGCTTTCGGGAGAGCTTAAAAATGCTGTGAAGCTCTTGGACATCACAGGCCGATTGGTTACAGGTAAGCACATGTAGCCTTCAGGCCTTCGGTAGGGATTAAAAATGCTGTGAAGCTGCCACCTTGAGCCTCAAAACAAGCCAATGGCGTCTTGTTTAAATGCCGATGCAAATGAGTAGATGGCAAATTATCATTCTGGAAATACATGGGCAATAAATTTGGATAACTCCTAGGCCATTCTGTGAAGCACGGTACTCGGGACAGATCTGACACGAAATTTTCATCCATGAAGCAAATGAACAAAGAAGATTTAATTTAGCAAAGAATAACTCATAAAATTACAGGTAATAATACAGTATCTTGTTTCGGTTTTCGCAATCTCATCGCCGCGCATTAACAATATCATTCTACTCCGCGCATCCGTACACCCAACTTCCAAGGTATCGTAACATTGTGTAAGTGAATCAAGTAAAATCATCGTAGTCGTGGTATCGTGTGTGTCTTTGCCTCTCTTACAAGCCATGACGTCCAAGGCCCTGTCCTCTCTTCGACACCTCCCTCGCCTGCTCCTGCTTGATCTTGGCCCTCCTCGCCTCCTCCTTGGCCTCCTCCTCCAGTCTCCAAACGTGGTCCTTGGCCGCCCTCACCCGCATCCTCGCCTCGCCGAGTGCCCGATCGGCGTCCACCTCGGCCGCCTCCGCCTGCATCACATGCTCCCGCGCCTGCAGGATGCTCGGGTCCAGCGCCTGCGCGCCGTTGTCGCGGTGGAACAGGCTGCGACGGCCACGGCTGCCCGAGCTGTCGGTGCTGTGGCGGAAGAGCCCGCCCGAGTTGCTGCCGTTGGTGGCGGCCATGTTGTTGTTGTTGAAGCCGCCCGGGCCCGCGCCGCCGGAGCTGGCGACGGAGCCGTGGTGGGACGAGACGGGCGAGACGTCGCGGTTGCGGTGGAAGAGGCTGTGCTTGCGGGCCGGGGGTTCAGCGGCCATGGGCTGGGGCTGGTAGACGGGCTCTGGGGAGGGCTCGCTGCGGCTGAAGAAAGGCATGATGGATGGTTGGTATGTAGATGTAGATCCTTTGGTGTGGTGTAGTATGTGTGTGTAAGTGGGTGGCAAAAAAACGTATTGTGCCTTTATGTAACTGTGAGACAGAGTTGTGTAATGAAGAAGTAATGAAAAAAAGGAGACTTAATTATCAGGGTCCTACTCGAATATTTATTTTTTTCTTGGCATCCCTTTTCTCCTTCCTATAATGCGTGTGCTGGTGGTGATGACGCTGATGATGATACCATCGAGCAAACCTGTTTGGTCCCTAGAAGCGATGATCGCGCGATCGCCGCCGCTGTGACGTAAATCTTGGTGTAGCTCACCACCAACAAGCAGCTGCTTGCCATGGCCAGGAACCAATCAGGCCGCGGGCATGATGATTCTGGTGCAGAAATGATGAAAGAAGCAATTTATGCACGCTGCAGCTACTGCGTTGGCGGCTTCAGCCCCGGATCGGATGTCATCACAGCTTCGCAGGATCGGGCAGAAGAGCAGGCCTGATACCTTGGTATGTACGATGGAGAGCTGCAGGTGACAGAGGAGGCCATCGAGATGATGCTGCTAAGAATAGCCACGTCGTTGTTTCCTTGCGCTGGACTACGTGAAAACCTGTCGTTTAGTGCCTTGTAATTCACACACGCAGCACAGCGTCATGTTTCGACACCAAGCAGACTTGTAACTCGCAAACTTGCACGTCACACCCATTTAAACAAACGAAACGTTAGTATTCGATCCTGGTCTAAGACACAAGCAAATAATCCCCTCTTTAATACAAAGCGTGTACAAAGAACAAAAAAAAATGTGATGAGAAATCTAGCCTGCGTCGAAATACGCTGCAGTAGCGCGTAGTGTATCAAACATTTTTTCTCCAGCCTCAGCTCCTTCGCTCCATTCCAGGAAAATTACAACAAAATAAAAACCGCAAATCGGTCATTCCGCAGTCAAATATGTACGGTGAAGGTCCATGATAGATTGATAAAAACTTGTTGGAAACAAGACAAAGAAAAGCAAAAGTGGTGAAGAACCGAAGAACACACCATGTTATAAATGAAACAGGCAAGGGAAAAAAATAAGTGAAAGGAAAAAGGCGGTTAGAAAATTGAATGCGTCGTTGCCGTTGAAATATTGTTTTCCCGCCGTATCTAGCGGTTTGAAAGGTATATCGAGGGAGGGTATCAAGAGGAGGACCCCGATATAAAACGGAGCGTCAGAATCTGCACATTCCTTACATGATTGTGCACTTGTTGTCTTCCCTCTCCTTCTTGACGCTCAACGCTACTCGAGCGGCCTCTGTGAATGCCTCGTTGACGCCGCGGTTCTTCATGGCCGAGCATTCGAGGTAGCGGGATGCGCCTATTCGCTTGGCGACCTCGAGGCCCTCGTCGTAGGAAATGGTCGGCGGCTTCTCGCGCTGTGCGTTGCCGTCTGCTGGGGCTGCTGCGTCGGCCTCTTCAGGCTCCTCGTCGCCCATCTGACGGAGATCGCACTTGAGGGCAATGAGAACCAGCTTGACGCCGGGGCAGTTGTCGGCAATCTCTCCGACCCATTTGGATTCGACGTTTTCTAACGAGTCTTTGCTATCGACCGAGTAACAGAGCACAATCAAATCGGTGTCATCTGGGTGCATGCAACGTTAGCCACGCAATGGAACGGAATGGAGGTGGGGCGGCTGGTAAATGAACAGGGCGTAAATACCGTAGGAGAGCGATCGTAGACGGTCGAATTCTTCCTGGCCAGCTGTATCCCAGAGCGAGAGCTCGATGTGCACGTTGTCGACGAAGATGTCTGCGCCGCGAATTCATTAGCCTCAATCATCATTGATTCTCCGCTCTTGCCAAGAGACGCCAAAAGAAAATAAGAATGCGAGGGGAGAGCCGCTTGCGCGGCACACAGTGTCGTACCATGAACGTAGTTTTCGAAGACGGTAGGCTCGTATACGGTCGGAAAGTATCTATCGGACAAGTGTTAGGTCAAAATCGATTGCTGGACAAGGGCGAGCAGGCGACGAACCCTCTCGTGAAGACGTTGAGCAGCGACGTCTTTCCACTGGCACCATCGCCCCTATAGGCACGCAAGAAGAAAGATTAGCAAGGCACCGCATCCTGAAGTCGGCCGGATGGCTCTGGCGTCGTCCACGTACAAAAGAACCAGCTTGCGCTGCACCGTCTTTGATCCGCCGCAGAGAGGCATCGTGCCGTGTGTCGAGTACGAAGCGGAGGTGGATGCGAAGCAGCAAGAAAATCAGGCGTCGAGGCTGTACGGCAGCAGTTGGATCGATTGCGCAGGCTCGTTTGTGTCGGCTGGAGGAATCGCGCAGAGTCGTCGTTGTAGCGGGGACGCGTGCTGGAGTGGCGCTGCCTTTTGGATATCGATTGAATGTTGAAGAGGCAGAGATGGAATGGAATCAGGAGCAGGAGAGGCGAAGCGAAACGAAGCGAGGCACGGGAGCTGGTCGTGTAGAGCACAAGTACAAAGTACTGCCGCCAAAGGGCACTGCATGCAGGTGCTGCTCCGAATTATTGGGTGCCAACGGGGGGGCCTGGTGGAGCCTGGATCTGTTTATAGCAGCTAGCAGCGCGCCGAAATGGGCGGCTAAGCCTTGGGCGGGAGGGGACAGCGCATTGGCCAGCCTAATTTCTGCATCGGCGCTGCGTGCTGTGCGTGTTATTTCAGCGCCACGACGCGGTACCTGCTACCTGCGCTGTACCAAAGGCGTATTCTGCCACAGTGAGAGGTCCAGTGTCTGCTGAGCTGAGCTGTGCCCGCGGTCGGGCTATATATGCGCCGCGAAGCAAAAAGTCTATCCTGCATTAGAGCGCAGGCGGCCAGACTGGTTCATCCAGGAACAATCTTGACTTTGGGCTGCGGCATTACGGCTGACACCGGCGGCTATGCGATTTGTATTAGCGGGCAGAGTGAGGGGCAGCCACTCATGATGCGCTGCTACAGCTACAGAGGACGAACCCCGGCACCACCACAAATAGAGTTCACGCAACAGAGCTTGAACGTTGGTATAAGCGCCGGGGGCTGAACTGCAACGCGGGCTGCTGCTGTTGGTACGTGTAGTCTATTAGATGGTAGAAGGCGGTGATTGTTTGTTTTGCAGCGCAGACTGTGTGAATCAAGGGTTTGATACGGCCTCGTCTGCTTTAGATGAGAAGTGGCCCTGAATTAAAATTCGTCTTACATGGGTGGCTTTGCGCTTAGTCATGAATCCGACTCGAGGCGAGCCAGCAGTCAAAGTCTAAATGGACTGAAAATATCAACAGCGCTGGTTTGAAACAGACATCGTTGGTACATGTACTCCATCATGTGCTAAAATAATGTCTTGGAATTAGATTCAAGTCTACATACTGTGTGCTGCCTGAAGCATCACCCCTACATAGAACAACACATCGAATTCATCTGCACTTAGTCAGCGACTCATGCGCTAGACAGAAACCGCGCCGAGATGCGCTGTAATTTCAGGGCCGTTCCGCGGTACCTTTTGAAGCGCATGTTTTGCCCTCTTGCTTCAGGTACTCCCTGCCAACACCCTTAAACTTCACAGTTTTCTTTTCTCTCCTTAAAATCCTTCTCCTCCGTATGCCATACTCAGACCGACAATAAGGGGCGTAGATCCCAACAATTGTATTTGGCGATTTGATATCTGTCAGTCATGCACCGCGTCAGTGGCAAGAATCACCAGGAAATTCGAGTCACATCAGTGCTTTGGCGCATCATATTGCTACAGTCCAGACCAAGTACAATCCCTCGCAAATGAGATCACAACGATATAAATTTAGCCAAGACCAAAGTTTCACTTACAAGCTCACCACGTAGATAACAAACTATCTTCTATAACAACTGGTCAGAAGAAAGCAAAGAGAATTTTTTTGCAACAGCGTGTCATGTGGACACGCAGGAGCCTGGCAACGCAGCTGGGGCAAGTTTCATGGCAAAAGGCATATTTCGCTTACCCTAAGCGATATATCAAGCTGCATCGCGGCTTAACAATCCATGGCATTTGCGCAGTTAAACTTGAAGTCAAACATGCTCGAATCGCTCTATCAGTATGTTTATTTTTATTCTTAGCTTTGAGTGCGTTTCGTTCGATTTTCAACGTGGTGGATGTTGACCATCTGACGACTCCGGAGCTCCGCAATGCAGAATACGTGTATATGACCAGCTACCTAAACAGAATGCCTGTCATATCCCAGTCGTCAATGTCCTTCCTACCTGGGAACATGTACTCCGCATTGCGTCTGCACGGCCACGAACACGTCAACCCCGCAAGAACTTCGGCGAAGCTTTTGTACAAGTATGAATGAAGATGCAGCAAACAATGCGTGGATGAACAGGGAACATGCATGTACGTAGCAAGAGCCGAGGTCACTAGCTCATGCAAGACTTCCCATCTCTTAGTTGATCTGTATATGGCGCTGTCCTCAATCGAATTCAATATATACCGCCGCTATTATTTCGATGACTGCACGCAAGTTCAGGGTCATCATTGTGGGCGCGGGCCCTGTCGGCCTCTCAGCAGCCCATGCCCTTCGCCTTGCCAACATTGACTTTCTTGTTCTCGAAAAGGGACAAAGTGTGGTCATTGATGTTGGTGCGTCTATCGCTGTTGGCCCTGCGAGCATGCGGGTAATCCATCAACTCGGCCTTTTGGAAAGCCTTTTGGAGGTTAGCCACAGATCTGAACGCAAAAAGGCGCTTACTATCGATGGCCGCCTCGTCAAGGATACCCCATATTATCATCATTTAAAAGAAAAGTATGGCTCAATTGTCAATCGTCTGAAAGGCTAACATTCCAATACCAATCTCAAAGCACTGGCTCCACGTCGATAGCATTCAATCGCGCTGATTACTTGCGACTCTTGTATGAAAGGCTTGGCAGCGACCAGGCCAAGGTGCTGACGGGAAAGGAAATCGTCGGCATTTCAAGTGTCCACTATACCGTCACGGTAGAGTGTGCCGATGGAACTCGTTACGAAGGGTCGATTGTGCTTGGCGCAGATGGCGTCCATAGCAAGGTGCGCGGCATAATGAGTCAGATGGGCATTGAAGACCACCCGAAGTGGAACTGGGATGCAGAAGACCCTTACTTGACAACGTATAAGTGCCTTTGGTTTTCCACGCCTTCACTGGTCAGCAAAGAGAACCTCTCCGGAAGCCCAGATATGGCGGTTTATGAAACGTACCACAAGGATCACTCCATCATGTGCCTGAGTGGAAAGCTGCGTTGTTGGGTATTTCTCTACAAAAAGTTACGGCAGCCGACAACGCAGCGCATTGCTTATACCAAGGAGGATGTGGAAGAAATGATGGATACATTTGCCGATTTCCATGTTACGGAGAATGTAAAGGTGAAAGAGGCTTACAATAAGAGGATCAACTCTTCTATGGCCTCTATTGAGGAAGGGATGACAAACTATTGGAGCTGGAACCGCATCGTGCTCGCTGGAGACAGCTGCCATAAATTCGCTCCGAATTTGGGCCTTGGCTATCAGAGCGGGCTGCAAGATGTAGTTGCTTTGTGCAATCGACTGCACTCAGCCGTTGCTCAAGCACCGGACGGTATACCCAGCATTCTCGCCCTCACCGAGGTTTTCCAATCGTATCATGCGTGCCGACGAGAGCCTGCAAACACAGATGCCAAGTTATCCGCGTTTGTACTTCGGGTGTCTGTCTGGGCAAATTCCTTTTATTATTTCTTGTCGCTATATATACTTCCCTTGCTATTAACGGATTATATCTTGCAGAATTGGGTGTTTTCCCCGATCGATCGACGGATGCTGGTTCTGGATTATGTAGAAGCGGAGGAGCCGTTTACAGGAAGAGTGAGCTGGGTTCATAAGATACCGACGCCTTCAAAAGCAAAGAAAGTCTGACGTTTTGATACGACATCTGGAGCTGGTGGAAGCTCAACAAATAACACACGATAACGACGATCACGAGGCTTCAAGACGGGCTTTTCCTTGGAGACAGACAAGTGGTATTCCGCGTATGTCATGACCCGTTGCTCGCGTGTTAGTCAGGCAAAATATTATTTCTACTACAATATACCAAATTAAAGCTAGTTGCCTTTTCAGGCATGTCATGCTAATAGCTGTATCCATCTTTGACTCAAGTGAAACCCGGGGTTCGGACATGCCTGTACAAATGGCAGCTCTCCCGCAGTTGGCGCCCGAGGCAGTTGTATTGGGCAGATTCGCCAGGATTCCCCACCAATCAGCAATTTTACCGCCTCGGCATTTGGAGATCATCTTTCGATTTGATAGAAGGGGTCCGAATCGCTACGATGCGGGGGAAGAAGGTTGAAAACGTGGAGTGCATATGCAGATCGCATTAGCAGTCTGCTAGCTGATCTTGGGGTTGGGCTACGTTACTTGACGCTGGTTGAAGAAGGGTCGCTGTCGGTGTTAGTGGAGGGGTAGGTGTTGAAGACTTATCTCAAGGTTACAGAGTATGAGCTAAGATGTGTTTTGGGTTGACGAAAAATGGCATATCCTTTTTGATGGGAATAAATAAGAAGTAATTGGTGGAAAAAAGAGAGTGAATAGGCTGGGCGTGCAGGTTTGTAAAAAGTCTTCAAGCAAAGGCATGCCATGAACCCTTCATAGGGAATCATCAGAGCTCTATAAAAAGAGATGAGATGCAAGAAGTCAGGATTGAAGATCACAAAAGCAAGTGTCAATTATAACATCTTCGCAACGTCTTTGGAAACATAAAAAGCTAGAAATATTGGCAAAGCATCAATCATCATGGCTCCCAAGTCCATCATTAGTCTTTTCTCTTTTCTGCCTATCACGGCTGTCCTTGCCTTGAATCCGAGCTGTGCTCCTGGAGGCAATTTCGACTTCACCGTTTGGAGCCTTCAGCTTCCCACAGGCAGCGACGGCAGCGTCGACACCATCAAGAGCAAAGCTCTTCAAGGCTGCAATGGCTACACTGGTCCTACCTTCTACACCGACACGACCAACGGTGAGCTCATTCTCACGGCACCGGGCAACCCGGACCTCACTGGCTGTGCCACCACCTCGGGCAGCGAGCACTGTCGGACTGAGCTGCGCGAAGTAAACAAGAGCGGCCAAAACACCAATTGGGCTCCTACGGGCACCAATACGAATACCGTGAGCTTGAAAGTTGTCAAGGCAGACGACGGCACTCACGGCACCGCCATTGGTCAAGTCTTTGCCGCCGAGGCCAGCAAGCCTCTTGCTGAGATGTACTACAGCACCAAGGGCGATATTGTTGTTGGCGTGAAGCCTGACGCGGATAGCGATCAGGTTGTTACCAAGCTTGGAAACGTCCCTGTGGGAACGTACTTTACCTATGTCATGTCCTATTCCAACAATGTCTTGAGCATTTCTATTAATGGAGATAAGACGACGCTTTCGACCTTTGACTGGGACTCTCCCAATTGCTATTTCAAGACTGGCAATTATAACCAGGGCAAGACGGCCGTTACGTCGGAGGTGCATATCCAGTCTATAAACGTGGTACACTCTTGAAAGCTTGCAAGGTCGTGGTGGTGCATGCTGATTTGAACACTTTCGGCGGTGGTGGGATATGGCGATGAGGAGATGAGTATTTAGTTGCCCAAGGGGCCACAGTGAAGAAGTCGATGCTACCATGGGGACGCTAGTTATCGTATATAGACATGATATACGAAACGATTATCCTTACTGATTACCTGTTTATTCCGAGCGCACTGGCGTTCTCGAATCGATCTGCTGAAATAACTGTCATAGTCTTCCTGTTGATTCATGGCTCACATGCTATGTGTTGGAATGTATAGTCGGTTTAGTTCATTCTGCGCGCTGACCATGTAACTCAGTAAGATATTATTTATACCACTTACACGTGCTCTTACAACTACCTTGATGGGAACTTCATGTGAGAAAAAGGAAGCCAGGCTTGAAGCAACCTCTAATTACGGCTATTCTATATATTGGCCGTTATCAAGTCAACCTACCGAAAACAATTAAGACTCCCTAAACCCACCCTTGTCTAATTGCATTTAAATACGAGTTCTTGAAGAACCTGGCGAGCTAGGAATTCTAGAAGGTTACTGTGGATTCCTTCGCTTGCTACTAGTATTATGACTTGAGACAACTACCCAAGCATGTTTTATTGGTGGACAATTAAATTCCCATAGGAATAGCAGGATGTCTATCAAGGTCGTCACGCATGTTTATTTATCCTATCGTAGTATGCGTCACAGCATCGCAAATATCTCTCCCTTTTCTGGAATCTATTGACTCGCTGTTGACTAAAATGGGCTATTGCTCTAAGACGCAAGAATGAAATGGCCGACATGAGGAGTTGTAGTAGTCGCTAAACGTTTCGGTAGCACCCGGGGAGTTGCAGCACGTTGCCGCATGCATTTAACGTTGCTCCATATTAGAGAAGAGCTAAGGAAAAGCTAAGAAAAAAGCTTGTCGAGAGTTAAGTGGTGTTAGTGCTGTATTTTACAATTTGCCGACGGAATCGGAGATTCTGATTACTATTGACGTGCGACTACACTCTAATGCGGACCTTGCCCGTTGTCCACATTGAGGAGATTGGGAAAATGCTCATGTTTCATGCTATGAATGAGGCTCGTGGGCGTAGGCTGTGTAAGGTAGAACGGAGTTTGAATCGTGTTGCGCATGGTATGGGTAGCTCTATCTTTGGTGGTAAAGCGCGCGGTTCAATATTCGGCGTGAAGCTGGAATACTCTAACAATTTAAAAAGAATTGAGGCCATGTGCAAAGCAGGTGCTACGGGCTATGGGTTTGTACATCACCTCCCACATATTGTTGACTTTATCACACTATTCATCGACTCACGTACACGAAAAATCAATGATCAAGCATAGTTCGATTTCAAGCACTGGTGGCCATTGTGCCTTGGAGCGTCTGATCTCCGGCCCTTGCTATACGTAGAGTGGGCTGCACGGAGATGCCACAGTCCATCTCCACTTTGTCTGCGGCCATGGCCGGAACATCATATGCAAACTCCTACTATTGTAAAGGATCTTGCTCTAGGGCAAACAAGCCAGTCGACTACCGATAGAAACAATTCGTCAATCTACAGTAAGTTCTCTTTTTCTACTGGCTATATTGTATAGATCTCTCTTACATCTTGATTGGTGGAAACGCCGATGCCAAACATGTTTAAGCTGGGCACAGTTCACAGCTTGTATCCACGTTGCCAGGCTAGCGAACTGCTAGATCGTTTCTAGTTGAGAACCGATCCTGCACCCGCCTAATACTCCACATGATCCTGATACGGTGGCTGCCGAGGTGTTTAATGACAGGAGCTCTCAGGGCAGAGATCTGCGCCATTGCACGACTAATCATGCCCCAATGCCTTGAATCAGACTTGCATCTCAACCCTCCTGCTTGGCGTAACGTTGAGAATAGATGCTGCAGAAGGGTGGATAATTTACTACCTGGCTGTTCTGACTTCTAAACCTCTGTTCTGACACTGCATTGCGTCAGACAATCTGATAACAGCGAAGGGAATGATGGTCAGCAGTTGGTGGATTATGCTCCTCATGTCCTTTATCAGACACTTAATTTAAGCTTCAGTTGCCTTCTATAGCCTAGAAGTTATGCTTACTCACCAATTTCCGCGGTAACATGTGCCCACGATGTGCACTCAACTGAGCTATGAGCTGTTCATCTGAGACGGGATGATTCAATATTACTAGCCTCCTGTAGGAGTCCCAACACGGAACAGAATTTAGACATTCTATTCCTCGTAAAGCAGGACTTGCCCTGGCTGAAAGAGGAAGCTGGGTGTAAGCCTTTTATTAACGTTACAACTAGTCACGGAAAACAAGGGGCGATGGGCGACTCAGCGCATAGAATTGTGGCTGCGGCAGGTCGCGAAAGCCGATGATGCAGAAGGCCTAGCGCAGGGGGCCGAGGAGCGCCACTAACACGGGAAATAGTATTGGCTATGTGTTACTGTTAGCAATAGTAATGGGAGGCCAGCCTTGCTGGCCTCGGAGGATTCCCTTGTCAGAAATAGCTGCACCGCTCGTATAGACACACGGAACATCGCGGGGCCAATGGATCTAAAACAATGGGAACTTTGTGTGGAGTGGAGGTGCCAGGAAGAGATGTCACTGTTCAACCAGATGTTTATATAAACCGCTTGTGCTGCCTCGATTGAAGTCGAGATCTCGCTCCTCACCTCCAGTCAACTCTCAATACAGCCACTCGATCAAGATGCGCAGCTTCGATACTCTCCTCTTCACTGCCCTCGCGGCCTCACCGGCTCTGGCTCGCCAGATTCCCGCCAATGTCCAGAGCTTGTACAACTCTATCCGTGCTCAGGGCTCTTGCAATAACATCCTCAAGGGCGGTTTCTACAGCCAGGAGGGTGACGCCAAGGGTAAGTCGATAAGACGACGCATCCCGGTTTATGCTTAATCATGGCCATGGTTTACTAACTGAGGCGTTAGACTCTAGCTACTGTGGTGACCACTTGAACGACTACGGCATCATGTATCTCCAGGGCACCAACGGCAACCTGGTCAACATGGATATCGACTGCGATGGTGCTCTTGGCACCGGCGACGGCAGCTGTGACAGCTCCACGGATACTCAGGACGAGACCGCCTTCAAGGACACCATCACCAGCTACAAGGCCGGTATCAAGGATCTCAACGCCTACATCCACTCTTACGTGGTTTTGGGTAACGAGGGCAGCAAGAAGGGCTACGTGACCTTTGAGCCAGAGTCAGTTGGCGTTGACCCTCTG
Organism: Trichoderma sp. 2475; assembly: GCA_038502285.1. NCBI lineage: Eukaryota > Fungi > Ascomycota > Sordariomycetes > Hypocreales > Hypocreaceae > Trichoderma > Trichoderma sp. 2475. The sequence continues at coordinate 109,464 of JARPVV010000006.1, forward strand.
TCTGTCGTTGCCGTGGTTTGTGGCAACAAGATGGTAAGCAGTCAAACGCCTATAGGACAATGATATCTGAAAGGCAATCTCAACTAACATCGACATCAGTTCTACGGTGTCTGGGGCGATACCAACGGCGACGACGGCCCACCATTGGTCGGCGAGGTCTCCGACGCCCTCGGCCGAGCCTGCTATGGCGACGCCGTCAACGGCAACGCGGCCCACGATGCCAACGACGTCCTCTACATTGCCTTCACCGGCGCCGGTGCCGTTCCCGGCGCCAAGGGAGCCGACTGGTCTGCCTCCTCCTTCACCGACTTCGAGGCTTCTCTCGGCGCTCTCGGCGACAGCCTCGTTGCCCGCATCGGCAGCACCGGCGGCTCTGCTCCTCCTCCTGCGTCCTCCACCAAGCCCTCTGGCAGCCAGCCTACCTGCTCTTGGTCTGGCCACTGTGCTGGAGCCAAGTGCAGCAGCGACGACGACTGCTCTGATGACTTGGTCTGCACGAGCGGCAAATGCGCCACCGGCAGCAACTAAGTCCTTGGCACTTGGTGTTGAGACCCGAAAGCGGTTTTTCAACGAGATTCTAGTTTCGGCGCCAATTGGTGGCTGAGACAAGGGCTTTTACGGCACGGCCTGATCAAAGTACGACTTGGGTTGTTTTTATTTAAATATATATAGGTGGTGCCATGCGCCGCCAACTGTATATACTCTTATGATAGCGTGAATTTTGAACAAGCATTTGATGGATATTTACGAGAGTTGTTTTCCTTTCACAATGCTAGAGCTTGATATTTGATTCTTGATGATGGCTGAACGCTGATGTTGCTCCGTAGGCACCTTAGCTCTGGCCAGCCATGTGGCCATGAACACATTGTAAAACATGTCAAAAACATTCCAGATTTCGAGATCCGCAATTCCGTTTCCAGTAGTCTCAGCTGAACCTCATGAAAACCACAGCTACGTTATGATTGCAGTGCTCCGTCTTTGTGAGGCATCAACTCCTGAATGAAGTAAAGCAATGCCCACATTATTCGGGGCGGCACCACATGGGCGAAACAACGATCGATGATGTTCCCATATAGGTAATTACGGCCCGCTCTACATCTTTGTTACAGTCATACTCCAACACTGTTCACATTACATCGTATCACAAGCATAGTCAGAAGACAGGAAAGCGATCAGGTCTCTGCAGAGTAATATCGTGCAATCATATATACATTGCGAGTCATATATACGTCCACATCTAGCGTATCGGCATCGCCGTCAACAATATGTACAACTGCCGGCGAAGAATCAAATGTGGTGTGTCTGTAAGGTATAGAAAGCCTTTGTTAGCCACACAAAACACCATGGCCGTGACTGGCGGAGGAGAGCGTCTTACGAACCATCAAAAAGAGGTTATGTACAAGAAGGAAGCCTCACATTACAGAGGTAAGGTCTGCGTTGTTTATGCGGAAGCCTTGGGAGCGTGGCCCTCAGGAATAGGACGCTTGTTGGCATACTTGAGGTCGACGAGATTCTTCTCGCGGGTGGCGGCAGTGGCGGCAACCTCGCGCTTGGAAGCGGCAGCCTTGGGAGCGTGGCCCTCGGGAATAGGACGCTTGTTGGCGTACTTGAGGTCGACGAGATTCTTCTCGCGGGTGGCGGTAGTAGCAGCAACCTCGCGCTTAGAGGCAGCGGCCTTGGGAGCGTGACCCTCAGGAACAGGACGCTTGTTGGCGTACTTGAGGTCGGAGAGGTTCTTCTCGCGGGTAGCAGTAGCAACGGCCTCGGAGCGCTTGCCAGCAGGGCCGTGAATGGCAGCGGCGTCAAGAGGCCTCGAGTTGGCGTATCGGAGAGCAGCAACCTCCTTGGTCTGCTTGGTGGTGGGAGCAGCAAGGGCGAGGCCAGCAAGGGCGGCGGCGATGAAGGTGGCGGTCTTCATGATTGCTGATTGTAGAGAGTTGTAATAGAAGGCTGGTTCAAAGGCGGCTGTCCTGCTATGCAAAATCCGGGGCAAGACTTCAAGAGGTTGGCAACAGCTCGGGGGGCGAGAAGCAGCGCTCCTATATACTAGATGCTACTGATCGATCGAAACAGCCTCCTGAGTCGAGCACTTGGCCAACGTATCTCATCCGGTTTGTTCACAACCCCAGGTTTGTCTCCTGCTCCTTGTAGGTTCGCGTGGGATGCATAGTAATATGCATTTTGACCGAAAGATGTGCCGATATGAGGCCCAATCAGGAAGGTGGATTTCCTAATAGGTGGTCAGGCGCTAGAGCTTCGTTTGGCCGCTTGCGGAAGGATAATGGTGCTAAACATCCGCTAAGGACAGGCAAAAAGAGAGAACAACGCACCGTAAGCACGGCATGCAGAGGCAAATAAGGACATGGTGCTCAGGTGAACTCTTGGGAGGCGTCACGGTTTCTGATCGTCGATATCAGATGGGCTGATATGGGGAACAATGGGAGCGTGCGAGATCTAGGCAGCACATGGGAGGCATATGTTGCTACTTTAGCTCTATGCCTGGGCTCCGCTCACATGAAGTGCTAGTGTTATTACAAGTATCTTGCCTTTATGCTCCTAAACGACCACGCAAGGCACCAGTCAAGAACCCAGAAAGACACGCACTTTTAGCACCGCTGGTACCGATACTTTATAGGTTCTATACCCCTTGGCACTTGTACTAACAGAAGCAGGATTCTATACCTGGCAGCAAGGAAGCCCGGAGGTTTTCGTCGATATTGGTGGGCATCTGATTGCCAGGTCCGGTATGGCTAAATCACCCGCATGCCGTACCTTAATTGCTCAGGTGCCTGGGCTCTGCAGTTAGCGTGCCATGGGTGGCCGATCCTCCACCCCATCGTTGCCTGTAACTACCGCTTAGAGGCATCGCCAGGAGGAGCGTGGAGTGCAGTAGACAGAATCAGGCTGCTTGGCATCATCTATAGCCGGGCCAGAAGGCCCGTTTTCATTGCCGGGCCATGCTTAGGGTGTCTGAAGTATATATACATGCTCAGGAGATGAGTGGCCCAATGACGACGAAGATGCCTGTCTTACGTACTACTTGAATACGCACACGTACTGGTACCTACTACATCATGCGAGAACTCCAATAGTCCTACTATATAGGCAGGCAGAGAAGAGGGCTCAATACGTGCCAAGCGTTCTCTCTTCTTTATCAGCGTATTGATTCTTGCATTACCGCCTGCCCCTTTGGCTTCTGACGGATACACTTAACCTCGGTTTCGTAAGCCGCCATGTCGACGGAGCGGTGCAACTGTTGACGCGCGACTTGAGTGCCAATAAGTCCGTTTAGTACCGCCATGGTCATTGGGTCGTTTTCAGTTAGCTATAGCTTGGTGCTAGACGAGCCGTTAGGATGTGATCGAGTCAGGTAAAGGGGGACAGAAATTGAAACAAACATGCGGGATAAACATGATATAGGTACAAGTAGACAAAGTGGACTGCATATAGTAGTTCCTTACCCTAAAGGTTAACGTTTTAAAGCATCATGAGTTGCTATAATGGCCAGTGATGGACGAATGAACAGTCTGCCTTCTAATCTTCTCTTGTCTTACCTTCTGTGAGCTCTTAGAGATGTGCCTCGGCTATTTGTAGCCCAATAAGTATTGTTCTTTTATCTTTATGGAGCTAGGTTCGGCAGTATTTACCGAGAAAGCATAATGGACTTCGCTATAGACTATATTTATGACTTCATATCCTGCATTCGATCTTGCGCCTTTCTCAACCCAGTTGCAAATGCGGCCTATCACTGCTCGCTCATTAGGCCTCGCTCGAGATTTTATATACAATCCTTGCTCCGCTAAAAGGTCGCATATACAATCTTCTCTCCGCTAATAGGTCGCATGTAGTCCTCTGTGCGGCTTGTATCCGGCCTCTTTGACACAAGTCCGCTGCCCAAGAGTGCGAAACCGTCTGGCACAATTCTCTCCAGCCCTCCTGGCATAAGTCGCACGGGATTTGGCTCCAGCTTCACTTTTCCATCAGCTGCGGCTGTGCTTAGGAAGTTGAAGAACTTTGTGGCAAACACACGTGCATCGGGATCAGCAGGAATTATTGCGTCTGTTATAATTATTAGTATCATGGAGTCTTGGCATCATGGTAGTTATTATCGTAACTCCATGTTAGCATGGACGACGGGTATCCTCGACCTACCGTTATATCCGATTTCATGACCTAGTCCCTCCCATACGGCTCCGTAGATGGGCTTGATGCGTAACTCGGATGGATTATATTGGCCTCCCTTGGGTCCACGGAATACAGCCATCTTTGCGGTTGCAGCCAAGGTGTCGTGGACGCCGTACACAGTCTGTCCCTCCGATATAGTATCCACTGCAAAGTCAATGCCCTTGCCCCCTGTAGCGTTTTTCACTTTGTCGACCCAATTAGGATCGCGGTAGTCAACCAATACATCGTAGCTATAAGGCGCTTTACGAAGCATATCATGTTTTGAAGGGCTTGCAGTCCCAATGAGACGTATTTTGCGGCCAGAAGTGCGAACCGCATGCTGAACCAGCTGAGCAGCGTATAGGCCAAGAGAGGTAGATGCACTATAGATGAGCACATTGGTGATATCGCTTTCATTGTTTGTCAAGGCTCCGGTTTGGTCATCAAAGGGACATGGGAGACCGAGACGCGAGTAGACTCCTTGTGCTGCAGTCAATCCGCACATGCTGATGGCTGAGGCATCAGAGAGCGACATGTCATCAGGCACTGACCAGAGAAGATCATATGGAGCAGTGATGTACTCAGCAAACGCTCCCGGCCGATCATTGGTAGAGCAAGCTGAAGTGCCAGAGCTGTCAGTATATCGTGCTTATATCACCGTGTGAAAGAGATACAATCTTTGTGCAACTCACCACCTTGATGAAAGCCTGCAACGCGGCCACCAATGCTAGCACGGAGATCGGTTGAGGAACTCAAGTCAGGCCCAACTGCGGTGATCACTCCGGCGAAGTCGGTTCCAATAACTCGATGCTCTTGTTCTGCAATAGGGTGCTCCACATATATAGAATCTATGGGGTTAAGCGCCACAGCATGAACCCGAATGAGGACTTCGCCATCGCGAGGCTTGGGCACGGGGAGCTCCTGAACAGAGACATTTTTTGTCGAAGGAGTGAGAACGAGAGCCTTCATTTTGACTTTTGTCTATAGATCAATTGAAATTAAGGCAGAAAATAGAAAGACTTTGGAATGAATGCTGGATAAGAGAGCTCTGATAGATAGCGGCGGGGTGAAGACCATATAATAGGAACTCGGCGCTAAGTATACGGGACAATTTACCATAAAAGGAAATCTCAGCAACTTGAGAACGAATCGGAATGTCGATCCTATTTATTCAAGGCCCTTTCTTTCTTACCCCGCTGATAGCTAGACCGCTAATGAAGACCAGAAAGTTCGTCTTCAGCCATTTGTAAGCCTTAGTGCTAGCACAAACTCCCAAGCTACAATGTCTGCATCGCCAAATGCTACCTCAACATGCGTTTTGCACTATAAACCGAGGTAGCACAATTTAGATGCTATACAAAAAGCCTCAATGATTAGTATCATTAAAATGGATTGATAATTCGAAACGGGTTGGATTTATAATAAAGGGTTCTAAATGTTCAAAATCTGAGCATTATGACATGGCCCTGTCGTTTTAGACTCTGAATCACGGCCATGGCGCTGGATGGAGCTGAGTGGATGCTATCGGTTGCAACTAGGTAGATACAGCACAAGTTTTTGAGTGATTGCTAGGCTAACGTGGCGTTCTAAAGCATTGAGACATCATTCAGCTAGTTGCTTTCAGCAAATCACAACCAGAGCCTCATAGAGTAGTTCTAGGATTGGCAACGAAGAAATAGGAACTGCGTAAACGAGCAACTCTAGTAGAATGAAGTACTCTCTTTATCTTCCAAGGATACGTGCAGCAGGCCGAGATTAATCCTGGCTTATCCTTGGCCTGATTTCCAGCTTAATTGAAGACTCAAGTATCCCCGCCGGACTCAAAACTCCTATACTGGCAGCGCTAATACAGCTGAACCAATCGCTAAATTATGGGGACTGTGCTTTCTCGTCGCGTAGGTAAGCTCTAACGCATCACTAGCCCTATTAGGATTATGTGGCCGCTTATTTCTCTGGTGCGGATACATTGCGGAAGATAAAAAAGGTACATGTGATAATAGAACAACCGTTCTACAACCTTCTTATTATTGACTCACGTATCTATTTTGAGTAATTTTTACCTTAGTGAATTTACGATCCTTTGGTTTAAACATCTTATCAAAGTATTAGTTGCCCTGTAAAAACCTCGGTTCTTTCACGGCCTGGCCATTGGTTATCTTCTCCACTAGCATGTACCTACAAGTGCAATATGCGCAGAGCACTTCATAACGAAATCGGCTGTAGTTAATACAATTTCTTCTGGAACATCATTGGATTCATACTGGATAATATCTTTTTAACAAGCGTCCGTCTAAAAGTCTGAAACAAGAGTAAAACCAGTTGTCTGCATCGCATGACTGGTGGAATTGCTCTGCCCGAGCTTTAGTTGGGTAACTAGTTGGGTAAGGGTGCAGCCGGCAGAAAATTATAAGATACAGATCTGTTATCGACATCCATATTGTTGATGGATACGGTTTGGCGATAATTACTGAAAAGCCAATTCATTCCGCGATAACGCGGTATATCTAAAGAATCTGCCAGATCCTGAAATATATATTGGCCGATAGGTCTTCTGTGCTTGGATAGTCGTTTCTTCCAGCGCTTGTTTGCTCATTGGATTAAGATTAGCACTGGTTTTGTGTTTAATTGACTAATAGTCAATCAAATCTCAAAAACTTGCGATGTATTGGCTACGCATTGATCACGAGCGGATGATCTAGACTTTTATGGTATACCAACCCATGCAATACTGCTTACTGCGTAGCCAACCATTGTCAGGTTGTTTCTATGGTCGATGCTAGGCCTGTAATATGCTGCTTGGTATGTTTTTCTTCGAGAAAATAGAGCAAGCATTGACATCAACGGATATAAGAGCAGCTATCTTATCCTTCTCCCTTGTAACATTAGTAATAAAGAGAGCCACCCAATATCTTTATAAAACGGACTTTTTCGACGTATAAGAGTTGCACGCCTGAATCTGTTGTTTTGAAAGGAAGTTTAAGATTTGTCCTGAGCTGTCAGAGGATATGCATAGTACGGGGAACAGCGTTATTAATAGACGGCCAACGAATTCCAAGTCTACTTAAGGTTGCAAAGGTGCCTCTTAATAAATGTCAGGGCTAGGTCATAAGGAAGAGTAAAAGAGGATTAAGCGGATCTATAGCAGCCTTTTAGCTAGGCTATAGCTAGGACTTTAAAAATAACTATATTTATCTTTACCCTTTCTTTTATAAAGTAAGGAAGCTTTATTTTCTTATATACTTATTTATTTTATAATAACTAGGTTTTAATTAATTATATTATAGCTTCTTTATCTTTAAAATTTAATAAATTACCTATCTTTTATAATATTAATCTAATGCCTTAATTATTAATATAACTTATTATAAAAGGAATTAATAAATATATTAAGATACTTTATTTAAGCTATTTTAATATAAGGTACTTATATATTAATAATAAATTTATTAATTCTTTATTTAATTACTTAATAAATAAAAAGAAAATTTTTTTTCTTTTTTTTTTATTTATTAATATAACTACCTTTTAAATTCTTCTTTATTTATTAATATAGCTATTCTTTAACTTCTTTTTTATTATAAGTTAATAAATTCTTTATAATTTAATTATATAAAAGAGCCTAGGCTATAGCCTTAAATAATAATAAAAATAAGGATAATAAAAATAAGCCTATATATATATATTAATTTAAGTATTATTTTTTTATTAATTTATTACTAAAAGAGATATATATTATTATTATATATATTATTATTAATATTAAAAGAAAAATAATAATAAATTTACTTATTTTAGCTATAATAATAAAAATTTCTTAATACTTTTTTTTTATTTTTCTTTTAATTAACTTTAATAAATAATAATAATAAGTATATTATTTATATTTATATTAAAAATAATAAAAAAGGTAAAAAGAAATACTTTAAAATAAATAATTATTATAAGCTAATTTACTATAAGTTAATTATTAAGATTATTAAGAATAAATTAAATATAATAATACTTTCCTTTTTTTTTTCTTTATAATATATATTAACTTACTATTAAAAAAAAATTACTTACTTATAAAAGTTAATTAATAAATACTTATAAGACTATAAGGCTTAATTTACTTTTATAAATAAAAATAAAAATATAAATTCTTTTTCTTCCTTAATAATTAATAATATTATTATTAATAACTCTTTATTAACTTACTTAAAGGCTTATAATATTATTTTTTATTATATTTAAATAAATATTATTAATACTTTTTATTCTTTAATAAATATTATTATTATAATTATTATAAGCTTCTTTTTACTTAAGTTTTATAATTATTTTACTTTTAATTTATTATAAATTAAGATAAAGGTAATAAAGAATATTAAACTTCTTAAGTATATTAATTTTAAAATTATAAATAAAATTAAAAAAGCTAAGTATTTTTTTATAATTAAAATATAAATAAATAATAAAGGGAAGAATATAAATAATAATAATAATAATAATAATAATAATAATAATAATAATAATTAACTATAATTTTATTTATTATATATTCCTTTTTTAATATAATACCTTAATATAATAGCTTTATTTAAGTATTTTATTATTTTTATTAATTTAATAATTAAGTTATAATTAATTAAATAAAATTTACTTTATTATTATTTTTTAATTACTTAATTAGCTATATTTTAATTACTTAGCTATTAATTAATAAGTAATTTATTTTATTTAAAAGTAATAAATTACTTATAAAAAAAAGGCTTTTTTTTTTTTTTTTCTTTTTTTTTTTTTTTTTTTTAAGCTTATAAATTTTAAGGTTTATTATTTTATTTTTACCTTACTTATAATTTACTAAGGTCTAGCTATTAACTTACTTATAGCTTATTTAAGATATTTAATAAAATTTTATTTTTTATAAAGAATACCCTTAAACTTACTTTTACTTTATAAGTCTTATTATTAATTCTTTATTATTTTATATTTAACTCCTTAGTAATTAATATATATTTTATATTTATTACTTTTATTATTTTTTAAATTACTTAATTACTTAAGAGAAAGAAGCTAAATATAAACTTTATTTTTATTAAAATAATAAAAGTAAGTAATTATATTTTTATTATTAATTTACTATTAATTATTAACTAAATATCTTTAAAAAATATATTTATTATAAATAATTTAATAAGACTTATTTACTTATTAAATATTATATTATTTATATAACTTAAAATTTTTAAGCCTTAGTTTTAAAAAATAATTACTTAATTAATAGTTCTTTATTAATTTATTATTAATTAATTATTAATTTATAATAAAAAAAGTTTAAAAAAATATAGCTTATTAATTAAAAATATACTTAAGTTATAAAATATAAATAAGGAATTTAATAAAAGTTAAATATTAATAAGTTAACTATTAAATAACTATAAGCCTTTAATATTTATATAAATATTTTTATTAAAATTAATATTAATATTATTAATTTATTATTTATTATAGCTAAGTACTTAATTATTTATATTAATATAAGTTTATTAAAGGTTTATTAAAGATTTACTATTAATTAATATAAAAAAAATATTATAATAATAAGAATTAGCTTAACCTTTACTTTTATAAATATAAAGATAAATTTATTAAGGTAGTTTATATTAAGGCTAAGTTTAAAAATACTTTAAAGAAAATATTAAAAAATAAAGAATAATTTACTAAGAATTTATTAATAGTTTATTAAAAGTTTAATATTAATTTAAAGTTATTTATTTAGTTTTATAGTTTTTTATTTTTAATATTATATTTTAATTTTACTTTATTAATATTTTATATAAAGTAAGTATTTAATTTATAATAATAGCCTAGAAAATAAAAAATTAAAATTTAATTATTATTATTTTAACTTTATATATTTTTAATAATTTATTAAAAATTAATTAAAATTTTATTAATTTATTATTATTTTCTTGGTTTATATTTTTATTTATAATTTTAGAATTTTAATTATAGTTTTTATTATTTTTTAGCTTTTCTTATAATAAAGCTAAAAGTAAAATATAATAAAGTAATTATAAATTAATTAAAGTTTAGTTATTATTTATATTTTTATTAAATTATATTATTAATAAAGTTAGATTTTTTAATTTAAGTATTTTCTTTATTTAAATAGTTTTTTTATTTTATATAATAAAAGTGCCTTTTATTATTATATTTATAATTAATAATTTTTTTAATTAAATAAGTTTTCTTAGCTATAAAGGGATTATCTTTTAATAAACTTAATTTTAATTTCTTATTATTATATAACTTAAGATTAATAATATTAAAAATATTATAAATTTTAATTAAAAATAAAAGTAATAATTTATATATAAAATTACTTATATTAACTATTTCTTTTATTTAATATAATTTAATAAGCTTTTTTATTAACTTATAAATAAGTCTTTATAAGTTTAAATATTTTATTAATATAAAAACTTAATTTTTAATTTTATATATTTTATTTAAATAATTATTATTATATTATTTTTTATAAAATTAACTATACTTTTATAATATTTTTATTATTAAATAATAAATATTTTTTATAAGTTTAGCTCTTTTAATAGCTCCTTAGTTTAAATAAAATAATATTAATAATTAAAAAAATAATAAATTAAGCTTATATTTTAATAATAAGAATATTAAAGAATAACTATAGGCTAAGTAATAAGCTATATTATAAGTAAATTAAGTAAATAAAAGCTTTTTTATTTAATTAAGCTAATCTTTATTATAAAAGGCTTATAAATAATATTTTAAATTTTAATTTTACTTTTTTATTTAATTATTTATTTATAAATAAAAGGCTATATTAAATATTTATTTACTTTTTAAAAGATAATAAAAGCTTTATTAAAAGGTATTAATAAATATAAATCCTTAATTTATAATTATTCTTTATAATATTTTAAATAATATATATATATAATAAAAAAACTTATTAATAAATTAGCTATTAATTATTTTCTTTATATAAAGAATATATAAAGTATATTTAATAAATTAATTAATAATTATTAATATTAAATTATATATTTATTTTTTATATTATATTTTAAAAAGGTTTATAATAAAGTTTATTAAGATTTTAAATTAAAGGGAATTTAATTATAATAAAGGTATTAGCTTCTTATAAAATAAATAATATTTTAATTTAATTATTTAATATATTATATATATATTAATATACTCTTTTATATTAGTTTTTATATCTTTTTAAAAGAATATTTTATATATTCTTTTAAGTATTTTAAAAACTCCTTAATAGCTAATAGTTAAATTATTATAAAATAATATTAAAATTTTAATTCTTAACTTATAAAAAATAAATATTTTATTATAAAAATATAATAATTTATTTATATTTAAGTATTAATATTATTTATATAATTTATTTATAAAATTTAAGCTATTTACTTTTATTTTTATAAGTTTTATAATTTAAGTATTTTCTTTTTACTTTACTTATAAAAGTTATAAAAGTATATAATTAAATTTTTATAATATTATAACTTTTTCTTTAAAAGTTAATCTTTAATTATTATTTATAACTTTTAGTAAATATAATTAAAAAGAAATTACTTACTTAATTATAATTAAAATTCTTTTAGTAAAAAAGATTAATATTAATAGTAACTTAGTACTTAAGTAATTAATATTTATTAATATATAAATACTTTAAGCCTTTACTTTAATATTTATTTTAATTAATTAAGTTTTTATATTTATAAATCTTTATAAAAAAGCTAATAAATAGCTAAAAACTATCTTTTTCTTAATTTTTTTATTAAGTAAATTAACTCTTTTTAAAAGCTTATTTATTAAATTTAATTTTCTTAATTATTATTTAATTTAAAAATTAAATAATATTAAGTATTAAAATATATAAACTTATTTTAAAGTTAATTTAGTTTTTTTTATTAAATAATTATAATTTAAATAATTTATTAATATATAAATTTCTTTTTTTATATATAGTAAATATAATAAACTAGCCTTATAGCTATTATAAATAAGTATTTATAATATAAATTATTATTTTTAAAAAGAAAGGGAATTTTAAGTATATAATTCCCTTATTCTTAATATATATATTAAGGCTAGGAATTTCCTAGGCTTAAATTAAGTTTAAGCTAGGCCTAAATAAGGCTTAAGTATATATATAAATTAACTATAATTTAAACCTAGGCTAAATTCCCTTAAAAATAAAATAATAATATTCTAAGTATAGCCTAAATTTATAATATACCCTCTCTCTTCCCTCCCTTAATTAATTAAGTTTTTAGCCTTTATAAGTTAAGTAGCTACTATTTCTTAGGCTACTTTATTATAAGCCCCTACTTAAAAAAAATCTTTATTTTACTTTATATTTAAATTACTATATCTTAATAAGGGGCTAGATAATCTTATTCTTAAAATAATACTATAATATACCTAAGGTAAAGTATATTAATATATTTATTAATATTATTTATTTTTTAATATATTTCCTTATTATCCTTATTTTATACCTTATTCCCTTTATATTAAAGTTTTTCCTTATTATCCTCCTCTTCCTTTTTTCTTTTAAGTAAGGCCTAGTTAATTATAATAAAGCTATTACCTAAGGCCTAGTTATTTACTTATATAAGTCTTTATCTTTATTATTTATATATATACTAGCCTTACTTATTTATTATAAATTTTTATTATATTCTTAACTTAATCTTTTCTTATTAATATATAATTATTATATTTTTATTTAATACTACTTAATTATTTTTACTTAAAACTTTATTATACTTATATTATTATTAGTATATTATTATAATATTATTCTTTAAGGTATAGCTAACTCCTTTTAATATTTAATCCTCCCCTTACTTAATATATTATTAATATATTCCTTATAAAGAATAACTTTAATAATAAGTCTTTTAAGCCCTTAATTATTATTTACTTATTTTATAAGCTTTATATTAACTCCCTTTCTAATTTTAATACTTAAATTTATTATATTTTTAAAGTAAGAGCTAGCTATATTACTTATTAAAATAAGTATTATACTTATACTTAAATTAAGAATTTATTAATTATTAACTTTTAATTATATTATACTTTATATAAACTTAAGGTAAGTATTAAAGAAGGCTAAAATTATATTTTTACCTTAGCTAAAAAAAAAGTTAATAATATTAAAAATATTAAAATTAAGTTATTTCTTATATTTATATAACTTAATTATATATATAAGAAGGTCTTATTTATAACTAAGGTAGTCCCTTTTTAAGCTTAGTTTATATATATTACTTAACCCTTTAAAAATAATATTAATAATAATATAGCCTTATTTAATATACTTATTTTTATTAATATTAACTTTAAAACTTTAGCTTAGTATTATTAAAATATATGGGCTATATAGGTTTTATAGGCCTTTAAAGTATATATTTAATTATATTATATTTAAATTAATTTTATTAATAAGACTAGTAATATATTAACTAAGTAAATTAAGCTTAGGTTATATATAATATTAGCCTTCTCTTTACCCTTTATAAAATTTAAGATTTATTATATAAGTTATAAACTACTTTATATTATCCTTATCTTTACTTTTATAATTACTTTTATTCTCCTTACTATAGCTTATTTTATTACTTTAAGTATTATTATTATAGCTTTAAATAAAATTATTCTTAGTTTTATAATTAATTATATAGCTAATTATAATAATAATATTACTCTTCCTTCTCTTATATATTTAAGGCTTAAGATAATTATAAATTTCCCTTTAATAATATTATTATAAAAAATAAATTAATTAATTTTTAATTAATATTAAGCTTCTTTTATTATTATTATAGTTATTATAATTATTAATTTAAGTCCTTTATTACTTATTACTTTAATTATTATTATTAAGGCCTTATTCCTTATACTTTTATTTCTTTATTATTACTTTTCTTTTATTTATTTTTATAAGTTTTTATTACTCTTTACTAAGCCTTATTATTCTTTAATAATTTTTTCTTTTATTTTTATATTATAAATTTATTTTCCCCCTTCTTAAGCTTTTATTATTTTTTAATAATTTTCTTTTATTTTAATATTATAAACTTATTTTCCCCTTCCTTAAGCCTTATTATTTATTAATATTTTTTCTTTTATAGCTAAATAAATAATTAATATATAAGTTTTATATTTACTTTATAAGTTCTTTATAATAAAAGTTTATTATTATATTATATATTTTCTTATTATTATTTAAACTTATTTAATACTTATATATTTTATAAATTATTTAAGGGCTTTTATATAAGAATATTATAGCTAATTTATTTTATAAGTACTTATTTCTTATATTCCCTTTCCCTTTTATTCTTTACTTAAAGGATTTCCTTAACCTTATACTTTAAGTATATTACTTTATCCCCTTCTAAAAGAACTTATATTAAGTTTAATTTAAAATTTAATAGAGTTTAAAATAATAAAGGATTTAAGGCTATATATTTTAATAAATTTATATAAAAAATTAGGTAAATATATTTAAGAATATTTAGCTTAATATTTAAAGGGCCTTATATTTTTAATACCTTATACTTTATATATTATTAATTTAATTTTTTACTTACTTTATTTATTTTTATATTATAAGTAAAAAGTTAAATTATATTCTTAATCTTAAAGTATTTTACTAAATAATATTTTTAATTTATAAATTCTTATTATTATTATTAAATATATATAATTATTATTTAAGTAAAGTCTAAGCCTTCTTTTAAATTTTAAAAGAATATATTTACCCTTTTTTTTAAAGATAATATATTAATATATTTTATATTAATATATTATATTAAATTTATATTAAATCTATTAAGTAAAAGGTTTAGGCTTATTTTTATAATAAAAAAGTTTTTATTATTTAAGGCTAATTAATAAATTAATAAATAGTTTAGCTAATTATATTAAGAAAATAATATTAAGACTTAAAAAATAATTTAAACTTCTTAGTTTATATATTTTATATTACTATTAATTTAAGAATAATAAATTATAAATAAAAGTTATTTAATATTAATTAACTTATATAATATTATTTAAAATTAACTTACTTAATTTAAACCTTAATTATTAATAAGCTAAGAAGGAAAGCTATAAAATCTTTATTAATAGTCTTAGAATTATTTTATATATACCTTAGCTATTATTAAGTATATAGCCTTTAATTAAATATATTTTAATAAGTAGTTTATAATAATTATAAAATACTTTAAGTTATTTATAGTTTTTATAAGTAAGTTAATTATAAAGTTAATAAAAATCTATTAAAAGTATTTATTTAAAATTAATAATAACTATAGTAAGCCTTATTTTTATTACCTTAATAAATAACTTTTATAATAATAGTAATTTTATATAAATTTAGCTATTAATTATAATATAAATTCTTAATAATATAATTTATAAAGTAAATAAAAAGTAATATTATAGCCTAAGTATCTTACTATAGTAAAATTATAAGTTTATTAAACTAAGATAATTATAAGTAATTCTTAATTAAGGACTTAAAGCTAGCTCTTAAATATAAATACTCCTTATATATTAAGGCTATAGTTTATTATTTATTTATATATCTTTACCTTTAATAAAAACTTTTAGGTATTATATTTAATAGCCTTTAATTAAATACTATATACTATATTCTTTTATACTTCCTTATTTTATAAGAATTATAAGTAAATATTTAAGAATAATATTTTCCCTTTAAGTAGTATTTTCTTTATTACTAGGCTAAGCTAGGCTTCTTTTATTATAAGTATAGCTTATAAAAAGGTTAAGAGAATTTTAATTAATTATAAGATCTTACTTATAATAAAAATATTCTTACTCTTATTTTATTCCTTTCTTAATAAAATATTTAAATAAATTACTTAATATTTAGGTTAATATTATAAGATATAATAAAATTTTAAAAGAAGTTTTACCTACTATACCTATCTTTTTAAAAGAGTATATAATTTAAGAAAGTATTTTAGGTTTTTATAATTAATTAAAATTATAAATAAGTTTATAATCCCTTTTAACTTTACTTCCTATATCTTTAAGTAAAAAATAATTACTAAGAGTTCTTTATTATAAATAATATAATTTCTTTTTATTAAACTTAAGATTATAAAGTAATATATTATAAGGTAAAGTATATTATTCTTATTAAATTAAAAAAGGTATTTTCTTAAAACTTAGCCTAAGTAGTTTACTTTTAGTATTATATCCTTATTAAGATTCTACTAAGCTAAGATAAAATAAAAAATAAATATATTTTTTAATATTTAAAATATTAAGTCTTTTTTTATTTTTTATTAAAAAGGGGTATTCTTTTTAATTAAGTAAGTTAAAGGAGTAATAATTTTTATAAAATTTAATATAAATTCTTAATAAAAATTTATAAATTTTAAAAAGCTTTAAATCCCTTTTACTTTTATAAGTAATTCTTATTCTTAAATAGCTAAGATTTTAATAGGGTTTAGTTAAATAGCTACCCTTACTTTTATAATATAGTTAAAGTATTTAACCTCTTTTATTATAAATATATACTTCTTTAAATTAATATTTAATTTTATATTCTTTATATATTAAAGTACTTAATATACTTTATTTATATAATCCTTATATATTCTTTTTAAGTAAATTAATACTTTATTAAGGTAAGCTATAGTAAAATTACTTAATATATTTCTTAATGCTTTATTAATATATTATTAAAAAGTAGCTAAAGCTTTTATAAGTTTAAAAAAAACTATTAATTATTTAAAAAGCCTAAAGTAAGTTTAAAAAGCTATAAAATATTTATTTCCCTTAGCTATATATATTTTATAAAATATTAACTTAATATTTAATTTTATAAATTAATAAGTATTAAAAAGTAAGTAAAAAGTTTTTTAAATTAATAAAAGGGAATAATAATTTTATTTTATAACCTTATTAAGTATTTTATAATTAATATAAAACTATTAACCTTTATTTCCCTTCTTAATAAAAAGAATTAATATTATAGCTACTAAGGAATTAGCTTAAATTTAATCTTTATTTATTAAATTAATAATTTATTTTTATAACTTTAATAAGTAGTTTTATAATATATTATATAATAGCCCTTAAGGAAGTTTTACTTAATTTTTATCCTTATTTATATAAAGTTTAATATAATAATTTAAACTACCTTAGTATAAGAAAAGACTATTTACTTTTTCTTTATTAAATAAGTCCTTAAAGTTAAATAAGTATTATAAGAATTTTCTTATATTATTATTTATAAGTAGTTTTAATTTAACTTATAATATATTTATTATTTTTAATAAACTTATAATAAAGAAGGAGTACTTAAGTTATAATTTACTTAAATATCTATAAGCTAAAGTTATAAATATTAATTTTAAGATAAGGGTAAAGATTAATATCCTTTTATATTTAGCTAGCTCCTTAACTTATAAATTATTAGCCCTCTTAATTTATATTTTCTTTTTTTTTAAGTTTAATATAACTTTATATTATTTTATTTAAGGTTTCTTTAAAATAATATTCCTTATTAATTCTAAGATAATATAAAGTAATATAAGGTACTTTTAATTATTTATATTAATTATACTTTTAATAAGGTAGTATATAGTAAATAACTCCTTACTTTTTATTATTATCTTTATTTTTTATAATATAGGTAATTAAATAGTTTTTAATCTTAACTTCTAGGCTACTTATTTATTAATAATATTATAATAATTATAATTATTATTAATTTAAATATTTATAAACTTATAATTATTAAAGAGTACTAAGATTAAAAATAAAAATTTATTTAGCCTTTATAATATTTTTATTATTTTATTTTTTAATATCTTCTTATAAAAGCTATAGTATTATAATAAAGGTAACTTAAGCCCCTTAGTAAGACTTAGCTTAAGGGTAAGTTATTTCTCTTTTCCTTTAACTTAAGTTCTTTTTAAGATTATATATTTTATTATACTTCCTTAAATATTATCTTAACTATAGTTAAGTATATTATTAAGTAAAATAAGTAGTATTTAATTATATATATATCTTAGCTATATTATAAATATTATTTATTTTTATACTTTTTTTATAAAATATTTTATATTACTTACTTTACCTAAGGTATATTTTATTTTTAAGTAAACTTTACCTTAGGAAGGGTAATAATATAAGTATATATTATATATATTATATTTACCTTAAATATATAAATATCCCTTTTTAAGTCTTAGTAAAATATTATTAAGTATTAAGTCTTTATTAATTTTAAGTAATATTTCTCCTTTAAGGTATAGGTTTTAATTTTTATTATTATATTTTTATAAATCTTTACTACCTTAAAATAGTTAATATATAATATTTTATAGCTAAGACTATAGTTCTTAAGCTTTAATAATAAGGTATAGTAAAAATAGCTTAATTTTATTTTATTTAATTATAAAAGTTTACTTATAAAAATAAGCTTTTACTTAAAGTATATAAAAAAAGCTATAAAGGATTTATTTTATTATTATATTAAGTACTTAAGTTTAATTTAAGTAATCTCTTATTTATAAGGATTTATATATATAAAGATAAAATAGTTTAAGAAGGCTTTTAAGTTTAAGTTTTTTAATTTTAATATAGCCTTATAATAAGTAAAAATATAAAACTAAATCCTTATTATTAAGTTTTTTTAAATAAAAATAAACTAATTTTTATTAATACTAATAAACTCTTAGTTTATTTTTAACTTATATATTATAATATACTTTTAAGTATAAAAAGTCTATTAATTACTATTATATAAGTCCCCTATTAAAAGTAACTTATATTTAAGGAATATTATAAGTATTTATAAGTTAAGTTTAGGTTTTATTAATATTTATATTAACCCTTTTATAATAAGAATAATAATTATAAGTATATTAAGTATAAGCTATTATTAGCTATTAAGGTAGTTACTTAAAGAGGTAATTATTATTAATAGTATTTAAAGTATATTTAAAATTTATAGCCTTACTTTCTCTTAGCTACTTTAGTAAACCCTAGGCCTTATAGTAGGTTTATCTTTTATTAGTAAAGAATAATAATTATAATAAACTAGCCTTATAGCTATTATAAATAAGTATTTATAATATAAATTATTATTCTTAAAGAGAAAGGGAATTTTAAGTATATAATTCTCTTATTCTTAATATATATATTAAGGCTAAGAATTTCCTAGGCTTAAACTAGGTTTAAGCTAGGCCTAAATAGGGCCTAAGTATATATATAAATTAATTATAATTTAAACCTAGGCTAAATTCCCTTAGAAATAAAATAATAATATTCTAGGCATAGCCTAGATTTATAATAGTAAATAATATTTTTAAGTTATAAAAATATAAATAATAATTAATATTTTAATATTAAGTATTAAATAATTAATTTTATATTTTTAAAGCTTTTTTAATAAATAAGCTATTAAATACTATATACCTTATTATAATTAAGTAAAAACTATATTAATAATAAATTTAAAAGTATTTATTTTAATTTTAATTAATACTTTAAGATTAAAATAAGCTAAAATTAGTTTTTTTTAAAATTTTTATTTTAATACTTAAAAGATATCTTTTTCCTTAAATATTAATATAAAGATAGCTAAAGGTTTATTTTTAATTTAATTTATAAGTAATATAATAATTTTATTATAATTTTTAATAAATCTTTTATAAAAGTTTATAAATCTTAAAAATAAAAGTATTTTATTTATAATATAAGGCTTTAGCTAATTAATAATATTCTTAATATAACCTTCTTTTATATAAATATTATTAAGCTATATAATAAATCTTAAATAAAAAATTAATATTATATAAAATTAATATTTTTATAAATTAATATAAAAATTATATTTTTATAATCTTTTAAAAACTATAGTAATATATTATTAATATTTTTTTAGGCTATTACTATATATTAAGATATTATTTAAATAAATAATATAAATAATATTAATAAATTCTTAAAGTATTAAATTTATATAGCTTTAAAAGATAATAAGTATATTTATAAGTTTAAATAATAAAACTTAATATTTATAATAATTATATTTATAATACTAAGCTATTTTATATTTATTTTCTTTATAAATATATATTTAATAATATATATCTTTTAAGTTTAATTTTATATAAATAATAGCCTTTTTTAATTAATTTAGGATTTTATATATAAGTAATAATAATACTTAATTTTTATAAGTTATTTTATTAAAAGTATAATAGTTAATATAAAGTTAAAGCTTATTTTTTTTTTAAAAATAAATAATATTAAGGCATTATAAGGACTTTATAATCTTTTAATTTATTTTTAAGTTAATACTATTTATATATATTCCTTAAGTTTTTATAACTTAATTTTTATTAATATATAAATAAGTCTTTATAAAAAAGCCTTATTTATTTTTAAATTAATTAAATATAATAATTTATTAAAAGTTATTAACTTTATTACTTTTTTTAAAGAAAAAACTTTATTATAAGCTTTATAAAAGTTTAAAAGCTAAATAAATTCTTTTTTATAGCTAATTTAAAAAATAATATTTTATTTTAATTTATTTATTATATTAAAATTTATTATTAAATAATTTAATATATTAAGTATAACTTAAACTTTTATTTATTAAAGCTAGCTTTTAATTTATTATTTATTTTATATTATTTTAAAGGTATTTTATATTATTAAATAATATTAATAGTTTAACTTTTATAAAATAATAAAGTTAATTATTTTAAACTATAGTCTTTTAAGTATTATATTATTAATTATATTAATAATAAAGATATAAATTAGCTAATTTCTTATTACTTCTTAATTATCTTTTAATTATATTATTTTTATTATATATTTATAAATTATTTTAATTTAATTTAGTTATTCTTTTTTTATTTACTTAGTTATTAAAAGTAAAAAAGGAATTTATTTTATATATTTTTTATTTAATAAGTAAATATTACTTTTTAAGTTAAATAAAGTATTAATAAAGTATTAGTTATTTCTTAGTTATAATTTAGCTAATTTTATTATAAAAAAGTTTAACTTAGTTAAATCTTTTAAATTCCTTAATTATTAACTTTAAATTTAATATAAATAAAAAATAAGTTATATATTTAATTTAATTACTTAATTTATTAAATTATTATATTTTTTTATAATATATTTAATATTATTATATAATATATAATTTACTACCTTATAATAAAGTTAAATATATTTTTTTTTATATTTTTAATAAATTAATAAAGGTTTTTTTTATTTATTATATTTCTTTTCTTTTTATTAAGGGGTAGTAAAAAGTTTTTTATTATTTTTTAATTTCCTTAGCTTAATAAAGTTTTATAATACTTAATAGCCTTAGTAATAATAACTAAGCTTAATTTCCTTAATATTATTTTAATTTTAAGCTTTTACTTTAACTTTCTTATTATATAATTTTATTTAAGTTATAATATTTCCTTAAGTAATTAAGTTCTTTTTTATTTTTAATATATATTTTATAAGAAATTATTTAATTTTAATATAATTAAAAAGGGAAAATAAAGCCTTTATAAAAATAATATTAAATTTATTTATAAAAAAAAATTTTTTTTTAATTAAGCCTTACTTAAAGCATTTTAGCTTTAAGAATATTATTATTAACTTAATTCTTTTATTTTTAATATAAAAAGTATATTATTTTATAAATTTAAAATAAATTATATTAAAATTATTAAGAATTACTTAATTATTATTTTAATATAGCTATATAATTTTAATAAGCCTATTATTAATATATTAAATCTTTTTTTTATTATTAAGATATATTTTAAAATTTAAATAAAAGATTATTTTAAATTATATTTAAAAGCTTAAAAGTTTTTAATAATTATTTTCTTTAAATTTAAGTAATAATAAGTTATAAGATTTTTTAATAATAAGGCTTTTATTATTTTATTAATAACTTACTTTTTTAAAGTAAGGGCTATTATATTCTCTTAAGTATAAAGAGTTAAGTCTTTTCCTTATTATATAAACTCTTTTATTATCTTTAACTTATATTTTCTTAGTTAAGTAACTTTTACCTTTAAGAGATATTATAACTTAGCCTTTTCTTTATTAATAATTATATTAAATAAGAGTTTATTAAGGGTTAAATTACTTTAAGTATTAAGTATAATAGGTTTTTAAGTTATAATATTTTAAAGTATTAATTTTAAGCTAATAAACTATATAGCCTTAATAATAGATTTACTTAAAGATTTTATTTTAATTTTTAATAGTTTTCTTTTTTTTTTAAAGAGAAATAAAATTATTAAAGCTAGGTTATAAGAAAGAGTAAAAGAGGATTAAGTAAATTTATAATAGCCTTTTAGCTAGGCTATAGCTAGGACTTTAAAAATAATTATATTTATCTTTACCCTTTCTTTTATAAAGTAAAAAAGCTTTATTTCTTTATATATTTATTTATTTTATAGTAACTAGGTTTTAACTAATTACATGATAGCTTCTTTATTTTTAGGATCTAATAATAAAGAATATAACCCACCTGCATCTAAATTAAATGAAGGAGCTGCAAATCTCCTGAAGGATGCATGCCTTTCATCTGCTTATCTATTAGAACAAGACACGAGATGATAGCGACTTATATACTTTTCATTTTCTCATATTCATCATTGGAGGCTATTAATTCGACGAGCCTTGGATTAATAATGTCGATTTGAAATGTTCATCCAGATAGTGATGTTACATGCATGTGGTTGCTCGGGGTTGTAGCAGCGATCTCGTCCGCGGTGGTAGAGAATCTACGCTAGCTTACGTCAAATCACAAGGCATACGCCCTTCGAACAAGTTTCTCTGTTATAGCTTATTTGTCAGCTTCGTGGAAACTTATACTGAGCGTGATATGTAATCATGTTGGCAAATATGAGATGAATTAGGTCGTGAAGCTCCAGGAAAGATGCATAGTTCATATAGTCGGCTAAGAAGATATTGGCGGACTAAATCACTTGTAAAATGCATCCGAGATATGATAGGATTGTAGTCAGCCTCATTGACAGCCATCAACTCTAAACAACGCCCAGTATTAAGTGTCCAAGTCATTCGATGCGATACGCGGTATAGCCGATATATGCATATGCGTGAATTGAGATTCGCTGCACCTTAAACAAAGTATAGATATTTCCAAAAGTGGAACAATAGAGTCAATACAAAGATACAAGATATAAATACACGATGAATAATAGTAGGATTAGTAGCTAATGCTAGAAGGTATCAAAAATTGGCCGCCGTTTATGTGGTCCTGAAGGATACGGTTTAGATCGAATTCTACTTGTAACGATCGATGCTGCCAGTCGAGGCAAATAGCTTGGCTTTGGAGCCAATCAGGCGTGAATAACTCCATATCCAGCCCCTGTTGGTGATATATATGGACAATTTGCTCAATATGGCCGTCTGGTAGCCGACGTGACAGACGTGTGTCGCCAAGAAGATAATACATCAAGCCGTCGTTGCTTACAAGCAAATCATCTATTGCAGCTGGCTTCGCATAGTATGTAATAAGGTCAGTGCCATTTGCATCTGGGATGAGGACTGCTATTGTTCGCGATGAGGGCTCCGGATAGTGCAGCTGCAAATCTTCTTGCAAGATGCTATTATTCACCTCCAATGAATGCCAAGTTTCGAGGCTAGCTGCATAGACCAGTCCATTATATAGTCCTTGCCTCCCAGAATGCTTCATCAGCTGTGTGATCCAAAGTAGCCAGGAGGGCTCAAGGGAGCATTGTCCAATTATATAAAGCATAGACAATGTTCCGTTTTCGAGATCTTCGCAAGGTAATGGAGCTGAACATCTCGGACTCCTGTTGCTCGGCGGTATCGCTTTACAAGCTCCGTCAGTTGCCGCAAACCGCAACGTCTCGTAAAAGTGTAAATATGCCAGACGTTTATGTGTTTCTGAATTCACACCACCTTCGAGAATGGACAAAAGCCAAAAGGTGCGGCCCAATAGAAAACTACAGAGAGTAGCGGAGGCATCGTAGAGTGTCGTCGTCGGATAGAGAGGAGGTGGGATGAGAAAAGGGTCCTCTTGAAAGTTTATTTCGTTCGATTCTGCCATATCTGAGGCCAAGGGCGACAGAATTGATTTGTTTGCGTCTCTCCACGCTCGCAGCTTTTGTTGTAGCCAGTAAATCTTAGCGAGGGCCATAGACTTCGAGTATCGTGGCACAAGATTCCATATTAAGTCTTCTAATCCAGATTCAGCCAAGATGTTGAGTAAACTTTGCCGCAACGACATCGGTGTTCCGGGAACTTCTTCGGATATTGTAAGGGTTTGCCTGGTTGATGGCATCTTGTTTTGCAGAGGCAGTGCCATGAAGCACATCCAACTCAAACTCTGAAGAGCTGTGTCAAGACAGTCCAGAGCAGGAGTGTCTTTTGCTTTTTGACGTGAAACACGAGCCTTGTAGAGCTCGAAATAATAGCTTGCTGAACGTATATGGCCGTATGTTGCCGTGGTATTGGATGAGAAGCACTGCAGTTTATTTCATTAGATTGTAAACGGCCTAATGGTTTCGATGCGAATACTTCTCGTTACCTCAAAGTAGGCCATTAGTATAAGAGTAGCAATGAAAACCTCTTGCATCTTCTTTGCATCTTCCAAGTTTCGATTTAGCTCCTGAAGAGCAAAAGTGTATGATTGAATGGCAATCACTTTTGTGTCCAGTCCGCGATCCTGGTCGCTTTCACCCGGCATCGACATCATTAACACGGCACGATGCATGCTGCCGAGCGATGAAAACATCATATACAGGTATTCGATTCCCCATCCTTCTTCGCATAATCTGTCTCTCCAAAACCACAAGTGTTCTGCGGGAAACAGAATTGGCAGCGTGCGAAAGAGGAACTGGTGATATGCGAGCACTTCCCGAGCCCCTGCTAGTGGCCTCTGAGAGGGACGAGGGTTGCTAGGCAAACCAACAAGTGGAAGTCCATCGCTGCGGAACAGTTGGTGGGGATAATTGGCGACGTCCCCAGTTGCTGAAGGTGATGAGACGTCTGATGCAAGAGAATGTGGTGGTGTTGGAGCAATATTGCTGAGAGATGAAGACTGGCCTCGACGACCTCGACGACCGCGGCGCTGCGATTCTCGCACTTCTACTTGCTTTTTCGGAAGATAGCCTGCGCATTCGATATTTCCAGCCTCGCAGCGTTCACATTCGGGTTTTCGTTCATCGCACTTGACATGCCGTGCTCTACAGGTGAGGCAGCCTGTTCGTCTCCTGCGTCTCTCAGTCATGGTTTACGAAATTTGTCAATACGCGTGTATAATTGAGTTGTTACGCCCTTGGATCCAACAGCCCGGATATCCTCTCGTAGTTATCGAGATAATCGAGTCAAGCGAGGTAGCCGTTTACATTGCTAGTTAATAAGCAAATTGGCCCGAGTATGACCGACCAATGAGACATTAGTCTCAACACACAAAATCAATCCACCCTATGCCGAACCTTCGGGTCGGGTAGACATTCGGGACTTTCTAGCGTAATACGGAGCAATAATGCCACTGAGTGGACTCCGCGGAGATGACATGATTTACAGCTGAAGTAACAAAGCCTGCCGGCTTCATTAATCAGCGGAAAATATACCACGGCTGAATAATGTTCAAAGATATTGTTAGAAACTTCGTGATGAACAATCGTTTGATTGGAATTGAAGATGGATTGATGGAAAGCAACAGGAAAACATCTATAAAGGTTAAAGAATCTGTGCCATGAGTTTAGAAGTTGTCTCATCAATAGAAAGCATCATCATTAGCATCATCAGCTCTAATTCCTCAAAATTTGATTCTTAGCATTTTGATCTTGCTTATAAAGCCTTACATAACAAACTAAAGGCCTTTTCATATATCTTCAACACCATGTCTGCTCGCTCCAACAACACTGTGGTCATCATCGGGTCGGGCCCGGGAATTGGTTCCCACACCGCCTCCATCTTCGCTTCCAAGCGATTTAACAAAGTTGCCCTTGTGGCCAGAAACTCTGCCCAATTGGAAAAGGATGCAGCCACTGTGAGCGGCGCCGCTCCAGGACAAGTTCAGGTCAAAACCTATCCTACCGACATTATCGACAGCAAGAAACTTGCTGCTACTCTTGCACAAATCAAGAATGATTTCGGAGCTCCCGAGTTTATCTTGTTCAACGCTGCTGTCATTGCTATGACTCCGCTTTTGGAGTTCAACGACGAGGGCATTGTACAAGACTTCCAGATCTCCACTATTGCTCTGTACAACACTGCCAAGTGGGCTATCCCGGAACTTTCAGCCCTGGCTAAGCAAGATCCCACCGCCAAGCCAACTCTTATGGTTACAAACTCTCACCTTCCCGAGACTCCGATTGCCGATCTATTCTCTCTCTCCCTTACCAAGGCTTCTCAGAAGAACTTGACCCTCTCTCTTCGCGACAAGTTTGCCGCTCAGGGCATTCACATCTGCTTGCTTGCTGTTGCTGGAACAGTCCGCGATGAAAACCCCAACCTCAACAACAAGAACGTTGCCAGCAAGGCCTGGGACTTGTACAACCAAGAGAAGAGTGCCTGGTCTGAAGAGATTAGAATCAACCCATAAGCAAGCTAAAATTGGTTGCTAGCGAAATAGTAGAGCAATAGTTATCTAGACACTATAGAAACTTAGAATCATCGGCATTTATTCCTAAATAGGCAGCAAGCAAACAATACTACTGTTTCATTATGCTCTGAACGACCGTAAACGGTCCTAATTCTCGATAGCTTTGTGCTTATTATACGTCAACTCTATGCTTGATACACTTTTAAGATGACACTATCCACTTATACGGCCAAGGAAAAACACTGGATCGGGAAGATCCGCATCTCCATCAATCAGCTGATGGCATCTTAAATTCTGACTATCTATTTTGTCTTAGTATTTAAAGCACAGATTGCTATTGTCATATCCACAGCTTTGGAATCAAATCAAGATTTAGGATTTTAAACAATGTGATTTGCTACTGCCATCTCTAAGGTGGAGGAATTAGGTCAAGACCTTTGACCTCCAGATGGAAAGAGTCATTCCGCGAATAAGATCCCGCAACGTCCAAATCCAACCGGCCTCTCTCGCACTCTTCAAAGTCCAACTCTTGGATGAGAAGCTCACCATCCTTATCCCATAATGGGCCTGCCAGAACTTGGCCAAAAGGCGAGATGATACAAGATCCTCCGGGGCTGACCATTTTGCCCTCTCGCTTAATCTCGGTAATCCATTCGGGGAGTTGATCATCCCGAACGGCCTGATTAGCGCTCATAACAAAACAGCGACCCTCGTATGCAATTGTTTCCATCAGCGGTAACCAAGTCGGACGAGCATCGGCTGTGGGTGCCAGGTAAAGATTTACATTCTGCTGATATAAGGCCTGGCGCAGAAGAGGCATGAAATTCTCCCAGCAGATGGCCGCAGCAAGACAAATTTTGACCCCCTTAATTGTGGTACTGATGGCTTTGAGAGATTTAGGCTGGCCTTGGCCCCAAATGAGACGCTCAGATGCAGTTGGTTGAATCTTGCGTCGTTTTCCCACAATGCCTTTGGCAGGGTCAACATAGACTACAGAGCAGTATAGAGTGCCTCCAGAACGCTCCAGAACACCAGTGACAATGTACACTCCAGTTTCTTGGGCAATTCTCTCTAGCTCTTCTCGAATGCCGTCTCCGCGTAACCCATTTTCACCAGTGGGAAGCCTCCGATGGATCCAGTCGTCATCTGCGCCCTGAGGCGTGTCTCCTAGATCGATAGCGCCTTGGAAGTACGTCAGATACTGCTGATAGCCATCTGGAGTCCTCTGGCCAATCTTGGCACCAAAGGTTGCGAACCGGGGATATCCGCCCAGGTAAACCTCGGGGAACAAGATGAGGTCGACGCCTTGAGCGGCAGCCTCTTTGACCTTGGCCTCAAGTTGCTTAAGGGTGTTTGCGTTTGTGTCGAGAGTTCGACACTGAGCCGAAGCAACTTTGAGGGTCTTGGGCATTGTGGCTGATTTCCTTTGCTCCTCTTTCGGAAAAGACGGGTATAACGGAATGTCGGTATGATTTATGAAACTAAGCTAAGCACACAGCTTTGCCCTCAAGGACATGAAAGATGGGATGGTGAATGAGAATTCTTTGAAGAAGATTGAGGCAGTCTTTTCCGTCTTTTATCTAACAGATCACGAGTATTCAAATGTCTGTTCGAAGCTGCCATACGGTTACCCCACGAATTGTAGGTAGTGTGATTATGTTTAGTTTCCGCTGCGTTCCGTGGTTTACGTTGGAAGCGACTTAAGCGATACAGACGGTGGGTGCTTATTGGCTGCCCCCTTACTAAATTAGGCAATTTCCACCGTAATCCTGATGATGTTCTTGTATGTCGCAATACCAACTTATATGACATCTATATAGAAATATACAGTCTAGTTACTATTCTTCAATGTTGTGTCTATACGCTCATAAACGGCTGTAACACTGGACCACGCAGGTTGCGTCAATACAGGATTTCTCAGTACACAAAAAGGCCATCGCTGGTTGCATGATATGGCTCCTAAATCTCAGCAAAAACTAAAAATTGCGACAGCGCAGGTCCATACTGTTCATGACTCTCAACGTGCACTCGATGTGCTTGAAACAAGGGTGCGAAAACTGAGCGCTGAACATGTGGATCTTGTGCTCTTCCCGGAAGCTTTTGTCGGCGGGTTTCCACGACTATCTACATTTGGCAATTCTGCAATCGGAACATTTGGAGATGAAAAAGATTACAACCCATGGGTGAATCATTGGCGAGCATCTGCAGATCTTGGAGATACGCCTAAAGGAGCTGGTCAAAAATGGATAAACCGGGAACTGCCCCGAGCTCCCAACCGTGCCTATAGAGGAGATGGGACGAGGGAGCGGCTGGAGAAGATAGCAGCTGATACCGGCGTCTTCATAATAGTTGGTGTTGTTGAACGATCTGGTGGAACGCTATACAGCTCTATTGTCTATATATGCCCCAGGCTGGGAATAATTGGGAAGAGACGCAAGGTAATGCCAACCGGACTAGAGAGAGTTGCGTGGGGCCAGGGAAGCCCCTCAACGCTTGAAGCGGTCTCAACGACGATCAAAGGGGTCAAGTTGAGAATGTCAGGTAAGTTTCATGTTTCACTTGGCGCTTATTGAGACAGAGAATGCTGAATATGAGGTTGTAGCTGCAATTTGTTGGGAAAACTGGATGCCACTGCTGCGGCAAAGCATCTATGAACAAGGCATAAATTTGTTTCTAGGGCCTACCGCCCATGCTACAGAGATCTGGGTGCCATTAATGCAAACGATTGGAGTTGAGTGCAATGCGTTTGTGTTATCGGCAACGCCCTGTATCAGGGCAAGCGATCTCCCAGAATGGATAAATGAGGCAGCTGAGCGCGGTGATGAGATGGTGAGCAGAGGAGGGTCAGTGATTGTGTCTCCCAGCGGCGATGTTCTTGGAGGCCCAGGATGGGATAACGAGGATGAAATTTTCATCGCAGAAGTTGACTTTGCGGATTGTGAACCATCTGGAGATGACGTGGTGGCGATGGTTCATATGAAGAACAATGACTTTATTTTCACCGTTGACGGGCTGGACATGAGTATTGCATAATGAAGCTCCAGCGCGGCAAAAGTCAAAGAAACAAACAATATTTTGACAAGGATCTTCAGGCCAATGGCCTTATACACCACAATTGGCTCAGCAGCCAAGTAAAAGGCTCAGTGAAAGGTACATCTATAGACTTGTCTGCTTCACCCGTTGCACAACTATACCGTAGCCGTAATCTGCTTCTACTCCCGCGGAGATGTGTTTTGCACGCCCTCATTCATGCACCACAATTACAATTCGCTTGGAAAGCATTTCTGCTTATGAAGCAAGTACGCGCTTAATAATCAAGCTAAGAGTGAAGCTATACACACACGAAGTATAGCACTGAAGAGGCAAAGGTTGATGTGTTTGTCCGCAATCTCGTCGCCGATCGACGGAGAAGACTAAGCAACCTGGAACTGAGAAATAGGCGACAAATAGACCATGGGGTAACTCTAGGCCAAGCCGAATTTTCCGATCCAATAGCCAGCTTTACAGACTGCGGCTGGATTATACTTTTGTTTCAGCCAAAATTTATGATTGAGTCGCTATTGGCCGCTAACTCACTATGAGCCGGTGTTACGAGTACCTAAGAAGAAATAAATTTGTTCAGGGTACTTACTTACACTGTGACGTCGACGCTCAACTTCTTCTCATCGCTTGAAATCGACAAATATATATACGAGCGTTGAGCATTAACTGTATCTAAATCCATTATTATCGTCACACTTGTCCTCGCCGAGTGTTGAAATAAGAGTCCTCGCTGCCATGGCCAAGATACTTCCAAAGGGCCTCTATGCCCCTCTCCCTGTATTTTTCAAGGACCAAGACGAGATCGGTGAGCCGGCAGTTGCCAACTATTTACAAGCCTAATCTTTCATTAACTAATTAATCGTAGATTATGAAGCATTCGCGAAGCATGCAAAATGTAAGTACACTCGTTCCTAATTGGACGTAGAGAGCGCAAAGAGAAGCGTAATATTACTAGGCACTAACATGGGGAAAACAAGACGTCACCGCCCCTGGAGTCTTGCCAGTTGTTTCTGCAAGCATGGGCGAAGCCGTACACCTGGTTCGTTGATATTCTATTCTTTGCCTCTTTTCATTTTTCTAACATCAGATTTTAGACTCCGCAAGAGCGTGTGAAGCTAATACAGACTCTGCGCAATGCCCTCGACTCTATTGGCCTACAAGAGACACCAATTGTTGCCGGTGTAGGAGGCAATAGCACCCGTGAAACAATCCAGTTGGCTCGCGATGCTGCTGCGGCCGGCGCAAATTTCGCTCTTGTCATCGCTCCGGGATACTGGGCTGGCTATCTTAAAGGAAACCCGACGGCGGCAAGAAAGTTCTTTGTTGACGTGGCTGCGGCCTCGCCAATCCCAGTGTATGCCCCCCTTCTGTCGCGAAGCCGGGTTATTTTCTAACTCTACTATGATGATTAGAGTCATATACAACTTCCCTCCTGTAGCAGGAGGGATTGACTTGGACAGTGACGATGTGGCGGAGATAGGAAGACTCGCGCCCAATGTATGCGGCATCATGTTATCGTAGGCATCCCGGTCTTCATGTTGCATATACGCCGCTTTAATAGTTGTCGCTGCTAACACAAACATAGATGTGGCAACGTAGGAAAACTTGCAAGGGTCACCGCTCTGCTCTACAATGCCTCTTTCACAACGCTGGCTGGTCTCATTGACTTTCTCCTCCCTTCTGTGGTAGTGGGATCCGCTGGAGCTATTAGTCCTCTACCAAATATTGCGCCGGTTTGTCGATTGTCTGTAAGTAATGATGGAATAAGAGCTAACACTAGGCTTAGAAGTTTTCCATGAGGTTGTGGAAATTGACGCAAAGCTTAGAAACAAAGGTAGATTTTACGAATGCGCAGTTTGCTCAAGGAGTAGCTTCTTTAGGAGAGGCTGCGCTGTTAAAGAGCGGCGTAAGTTTTATTGCAAGACCCCGGCTATCATCCATCACTAATTAACTTTGGACAGGCTCCCGGGATTAAAGCATTGCTTAACAAGCAATTCGGATATCCCGCAGCACCTAGGTTGCCACTTATGGCCTATGGCGATGTAAATGTCTTATCCGAAAATAAGTATATTGGCGACGTATTGAAGCTAGAGAAAACTTCATAGAGTATGAAAGTAAATTCTTTATACGGAACTATTTATTTATTATCTGTGTGACGACCCGGGTCACCAATATCCTAGATAGTTAGTAGCTCGTAAGATTCCCAAGGGACAAACCTAGTCTTATGGTTTATGTTAGCGGATGGGTTAGGAGATCTATGGGCAATAATAAATAGTAGTAATAAATATTACTAAATAGTAAGTAGTATAGAGTATATTATAATCTTAATTCTATATTAATAACTAGCTATTTAAGTTATTTAAATAAGCATAGAGAATTAAACTTATATATTTAGTTAATCTAGATAAAGTTATCTATAGTTATATTAACTTTAGGTAACTTAATTATATAAGGTTATATTAACTATATATAATTAATATTTTATTAATTAGCTTAGCTATAGTTAATCTAGCTTTTACCTTACCCTAAAGGCCTATTATTATAACCATAAAGGTTAGGTTATAATATAATATCCCCCTCTTATTAGTCTTATCCTTAAGGCCTTAAATCTAGCATTCCCCTCTTACTAGTCTAAGGTAAGTATATTTTCCTTCTTCCTTTATTCCTTTATAATATCTAATTATATAATTAAGTAATTAATTCCTAAGAAGCTAGTAGTTATATTAATTCCTTTAGCTAAGTTTATTAAAGATTTTAGATTTAAAATGCCTTAGTATACTCCTTATTAAAATATAAATTATACTTATTTTATTATAAAGGGTTCTTCTATATATTATTATATATACATTTATTATAAGATTATTAATTATAATATTAATAATATAAGCATAAAGGCTTATAAGTTATTTTTATTTATATTATAATTATAGCTAACCTTTCTTTAATTACCTATATTATATAAGAAAAGGATTATCTTACTACTTAAAGGGAGTAAGCGGAAAAAGCTTTAAAGGAGGCAATAGTATAGCTCTATTATATTTAAAAGCAGGAGTAGTAGCTTTATAATAAGGCAGCTAAGATAGTTACTAAAGGCATAGAGTTACTAAATAAGTTAAAGAGTATAAAGGCTACTAAGGAGCTTACTTATATCTAGGCAGAGAAGGTAGCTATTATTTAGGCCATTATATCATAAGCTACAATAGGTTCTTCTAAGGGCAGCCTTATTTCTTCTTTAGCAGCTAGGGATTATTTAGGAGCATAGGTAATAGATCCTAAGTTAGCATAATCTTTAGGTTTTAATAAAGTTTTTTTATAAACTCTATTATATTCTTAAGATACTTAATAGGTTCTTATATTTCTTCTTTTTTATCTTCCTTTTCCTATTATACTCTATAGTATTATTTACTATTATCTCCTAATTTTATAATATTAATACTTTTTACTTTATATTCTTCTTCTTCTCTTTCTATAATAATTTTATCTTAAATAATTCTTCTAGTATTTTTATTAATTTATACTTTTTCTAAGAGTAAAATATAAAAGACTAAGTATATTAGTTTTCTATATTTTTCTTATTTCTCTAAGAGTTCTAACTTATAATTAACTTTTCTAATTTTTTTAAGAATTTTATATAGGCTAATTTTCTTAAAGTTAAGCTTATTACTTAATTAATTTATTTTAATATTTAGCTATTTATAACCTTATATATAATATAAAAGCTAGACTATATCTCCCTTTTAAAGGATTAATCCTTTAATCTAATATTTATTAATATATATAGTTATTTATTCTTAGGCAAAGTATAGTTATTATTAGGCTATATTATATACTTTAATTATATTTTCTACTATAATAATAGCTTTTTCTATATCTTCCCCTTGCCTTAGTATTCTATAGGCTTTTAGTTTAAATCTATAGTTTAAAAAGAATAATAATTAGCCTATAGATTCTAAAGGTGCGCTATTATAAGTAAACTATAAGACTAAAAGGAGTTCTACCTAGTTATTTTATTTAAAGTTAATATAATAATAAAGGTAGGTTTTAAAAACTTAGTTAATTATTTTTATTTATCTATTTATCTATAGATAATAAGCTATACTAGCTTTATAATTTATTCTTAATTTAGTTATAAATACTTTCTAAAATTTAAATATAAATATATTTCCTTTATTAAAAATTATATTTACTAATAAGCTATAGCTACTAACTATATATTTTATAATTATATAGGTAAGTCCTTTAATATTACTTACTTCTTTAAAAGGTATAAAATAAGCTATTTTTATAAGTTAATTAACTATTATAAAGATATTATTATATAATATCTTTATAATTAATTCCCTAAATAGTAAGAGTTTTATAATTAAGTTAAATAAGATTAATTTCTATAGTTATTATAATACTAATAATAATTATAAGTATTTATATAGTTTATACCTAAAGTTTTTAGCTTATTAATAAATATTATATTTTAAGATAATATTAATAACCTTACTTTTAAGCCTAATAAATTAATAATAATATTTATAGAGTTTATAAATTATCTTAATTCCTTAATATACTATAGTAATTATTTTTTAATATATATCTTTTATTACTTCTTCTTAAAGATCTTTTAGTATTTAAATTTTATCTCCTTATATAAGTAAATAATCTTTAATAATAGCATCTTCTAGAAATCTAGGTAATAATAGATTATTTAATTATAGCCCTTTAAATCATTCCTTAACTTTTTTAAAAAAGGGGTTATTTTCTTTTATAATAAATAAGGTATTAATTTATATTTATTTATAATTCCCCTTATAGTTTTTTTATAAGATTTAGGCTTTAATTTCTAAGATTTCTTTAAAGTATTCTTCCTTCTTACTTAAGGCATTAGCTTATCTATTAGTAATATCTTTATAGTATAAGAGTTTATAATTAAAGTTAAATAGTATCTTAAAGTAATATATTTATTATATAAAGAGTCTTTAGGTTTTAATAAAAAATATAATATTATAGTAATTAATATATACTTTAACTTTATATTTACTTCTTAAATAATAATATCTTTATTCTTTAAATACTTTAAGGATTACTATAAATTCTTTATTATATATAGAATATTATAACTTAAGTTTATATAGTTTCTATAAAAAGAATACTATTAAATAATTTTTCCTATTTTTATCTTTTTAAATTAATACTCCTTTAATAGCAAAGTTTAATAAGTTAATTTTAATTTTTAATAATTTATTAGGGTTATATATAATAAATATAGGCTTACTAAGGAGTATGTTTTTAAGTTATTTAAATGCTTTCTTTATTTTTAGTTTATATATAAGTTTCTTATCTTTTAGTTTCTTCTTACCTTTCTTATTTTCTTTAAGTTAAGTAATATTAATAAATAGTTTTATAATCTTACTATAGTTCTTAATAAATTATTAATAGTAGTTTACTAAATCTAAGAAGCTTTATATTCCTTTCCTTATTTTTAAAAATTCCTAATCTTAAATTACTTTAAGCTTATCTAGGTCTATCTAGACTTATCTTAATAAGATTAAGTATTCTAAGAACTTAACTTCTTATATATAAAAACTATATTTCTTAAGTTTTATTAGTAAATTAATATTTTATAATATTTATAATACTTTATAAATATATTCTTTATATTTTTTAAGGGTTTTTAAGAAGATAAGAATATTATTAAAATATATAATTATAAAGTTATTAATATATTTTTATAATATATAGTTAATTATTTACTAAAAGATTACTAATGCATTAATAAGCTTAAATAGCATAACTAAGTATTTAAATAATTTATAGTATATTTTAAATACTATTTTTTATTTATCCCCTTCTTAAATATAAATTAAGTTATATACTCCCTTAAGATTTAAGGTAGTAAATTAATTTATATTAATTAAGTAATCTTAAATTTTTATAATAAGTAGTAATAGAGTTTAATCTTTCTTAATAATTTTATTTAACTATTAGTAATTAATAACTAATTAAAGCTTTTTATTTTTCTTAAGTATAAATATAATAAGATATTTAGCTAGTAAAATAAATAGCTTAATATATTCTTTTTTTAGCTATTCTTATATTTATTCTTAAAGTATTTTAAGTTTTACTTTATTAAGGTTATAAATTAAAAAGAACTTAGTAGTTTTTCTATTTATAAGATTTATATAATAATCCTATTATAAATATAGTAGTTATACTATTTCTAATATTAAGCTAAATAGTTTCTTATATTTCCTTTAGTATTATTAAGGTACTTTTTAAAAGATTTTATTAAGTTCTCCTAGTTCTTCTTTTTTCTTAGCTTTTAATAATACTTTATCTAAAGCTTATAATTCCATTTTAATTTATATAATAATTTAGTTAATATATACTTATTCTCCTTTAACTTATTTATAATTATATTATAGTAATATTAGTAATTTTTCTATATTAAATTTAACCTTTTTCTTAGGTTTTATTTTTATTTTTTTTATTTTTTTTATATTTTCTTATTTTTATTATATAAGAGATTTTATTATTAGGTCTAAAGGCATATCTTTACCTTTCTTACCCTCTCCATAGCCTAGTTATAGCTCCTAGGTAATATCTTTATTTTAGAATATTTCTTTTATTTTTTAATTAATTAATAGGTTATATTATTTTAACTATAAGTATTTAAGTATAATATTATAATTTCCCATTTTTATTATATTAAATTTAACCTTATTAATTTACTTAGTAACTATTAGTAAGAGGTAATTAATCTTATATTTAATAGTAATATAGTAATTAAGGTATATAATGCTAAATATATATAATAGTATTAGCTTTATAATATATTATAGGCCTAATTAACTTATAAGTTTAAGAGTAATAAGGTTATAATCCATACTACTATCTATATAAATAGTAACTAGTTATTTATTAAGGTATCCCTTAATTATAAGCTTCTTACTTTATTTAATTAAGTTAATAATAATTTTATTTAAGTAGCTCTTTTACTATTATATACTTTACCCTTAATATTTATAGCACTATTTACATTTAATATTAAAGATTCTTTCTTTAATTATTAAATAGAATTCCTTAATTAAGGTTTTATTTTTATATCCTTTATCTTTATATAAGATAATATTATATTCTCTTTTAATTAATTTTTTAGTAAGTAGTTAAAATTTATATTTTATTATAGTATACTTAGTATAAT
This sequence comes from Trichoderma sp. 2475, assembly GCA_038502285.1. Classification (NCBI taxonomy): domain Eukaryota; kingdom Fungi; phylum Ascomycota; class Sordariomycetes; order Hypocreales; family Hypocreaceae; genus Trichoderma; species Trichoderma sp. 2475. The sequence goes on from JARPVV010000006.1 coordinate 146,552, forward strand.
AATTTTTTAAGTAGTCTAGGAAGTATATTTTATTATAGTCTCCTTTAATTTATAGGTTTATAATTTATTATTTATGCTAGTCTTTTAATTTATTAAAAGTATATTCTTAGCAATATATACTCTTATATATAAGCTAATTTTATTTTCTATAGTTATTATTAAGTATATTAAGGATAGCGCTAAATAGTATTTAGGTATAAGCTTTATTTAGGTTAATAAGTATAGTAGTTTTAAGTATAGTTTTATATTCCTTTAGCTTTATTAGCTTATATTTAGTACATTTATATATATATAGTATATTTATTCTTCTATAATATAGTTCTATAGGGTTATATAGTAAGCATATATTTATTTTTCTAAGTTAGTTTAATACCTATTCTTTTAGTTAGTAAAACTAATATTTAGTTTAACTATAGTTAAAAGTTTTTAATCTATATTTTAGGCATTAGTTATTATCTATATATTATTTATATACTTTTAAGTAATAATCTTAATTAGTACTATATTAGCTATACTTATTATTTAAGTTAAGGTATTTAAACCTTAAGGTTTCCTTATTAAAGGTAAGGGTATTAATATAAACTATCTTATAGGATTTTTTAGCTTATAATTTCTTAGGGAAATATAATAAATTTTCCTTACTATCCTTATAAATTAGGCATAAGTTATTATAGCAGGCTATTTAGCTAAGATAATTATAGGGTACTTTTATAATAGCATTTATTTAAATTAATGCCTTAGAGTTCTTATCCTTAGCTATATTTTTCTTTATATAGTAATAAGCTTTATTATAGCCCTTTTTATTATAAAAGGTATATATTAATTTAAAGTAATAGTTTACTTCCTTATATCCTTTCTTTTTATAAGTATAGTAGGTCCTAGTAAATTTTTAATAGTTAATAATATTAATATTTATAAATCCTAGCTTAGTTTTATTATCTTTTATAATATAGTCTTATTTCTTACTTTAATTTACCTAGGGTAAAAATTTAAGTATATTCCTATTTCTTTTTACCTTATATTCTTACTTCCTTTTATATTATTAATTATTAATTTTAATAGCTTTTTTAGTAAACTTAATAAAGCTTATTTTATCTTAGTTAAGTCTAAAAAGTTTATCTTTAACTTTAGGTTTAATATTTATATAGTAGCATTCCTTTTTAAATTCTTTAGTCTAATTAACTTTTTAAAGTAAGTAAATAAAGGTAGTAATATATTTAAATAATAATCTTTTTTATACTAATGCTTAAAGTTACTTTTTAATATCTTATTATTTATTAATAGTATTAAAGGCTTTAATAAATTTATCCTTAAAGTTTTAATATAGTTTAAAGATATATTATATTTTAGCCTTTAAGTTTACCTATCCTAGATTTATATTCTAGTCCTTTATATATAATTAAAACCATTCTTTAGCTACTTTAATAAGGTAGCTTATTATAAAGTAAACCTTATCCTTATTTTTACTTAAAGTAATATTAAAGTAACTAAAGTAAGTTTTTACTTTATTAAAGTATTTCTCCTTATTATTAAGGTTTTTATTATAATTATTAGGTTGCTTAGGTTAAATAATTTCTCCTTTTTCCTTAGTATAATATATATTTAATTAGTCTTATTATTCTTTAATAGTAGCCTATTACTTATTAATATATTATTCTAAAGTCTTAATTTAGGCTAGAAGTGCATTAATAGCTTATTATTCTTAAGTAAGTAGTACTATAAGTAGGGCTAGTTATAAAATAGCAGGCATATCTTATTACATAAGCTTAAGTACTTCTTAATTATTTATTATTTTATTATTACTTATAAATTTAATAACTATTTAAATAAGAGTTATTAATATATAATAACCTAGGTTACTAATATCCTAAATAATTAGTAGCTTATAAGATTCCTAAGGAATAAACCTAGTCTTATAGTTTATATTAATAAATAGATTAAGAGATCTATAGGTAATAATAAATAGTAATAATAAATATTACTAAATAGTAAGTAATATAAAGTATATTATAATCTTAATTCTATATTAATAACTAGCTATCTAAGTTATTTAAATAAGCATAGAGAATTAAACTTATATATTTAGTTAATCTAGATAAAGTTATTTATAGTTATATTAACTTTAGGCAACTTAATTATATAAGGTTATATTAACTATATATAACTAATATTTTATTAGTTAGCTTAGCTATAGTTAATCTAGCTTTTACCTTACCCTAGAGGCCTATTATTATAACCATAAAGGTTAGGTCATAACAGTCTGCTAGTAAATAGTACCATAAGCTTAAAGCTTCAGCAGGTTCTCTTTGATATACTGTGCAATGTTCGGGCGCTGTTCAAAGGTCTCCTTGAACTTTGTGATAGAAGTAGAAAGGTTCGCCTGTTGTAGATGAGGTTAGCGATAGTGTAATAGCCAAATTATGACTCATATTAATACTCACTGGCAGAGTCCCCGTTCTTTGGTCATTGTCAATAGACTGATATACAGCAAAATCAGCGTAAGTGATTTTGTCGCCGAGCAAGTAAGGGCCATCCATTTCGGCGTAATATTGCGCTATTGTGTCGTAGTAACTTGGCACAAAGCTGTCCTTGTACTCGTCTGTCTTTGTTCCCAAATTTTGAATCCATTTGAACTATTGATGTCAATTTTGGCATCTAATCGAAATGGTGGGATTGCTCACTCTCCAGTCAATGTAAACATCTGATACAGCGTCTACAATAAACTTTTCCCAATTTGTTTCTCCATCATAGCGGCCAAGATCTCGAGCGATATAGCGTAAAGTTGGAATATGCTATTAAAGGAATCAGTATCTCAGAGCTTTATTAATGAAAGTCAGAATGCCGTACCTGATTCAAGACTACACCCTTGTATTCTAGTGCAGGGACTTTGCCGGTCCTTGTAAGCCCCTTCCGCTTCAGCTCCTCGCTGCTTTGGGGCCAAGTGTCATCATTAGGATATCGGATGTCTTGGTACTCAATTCCTGCGTCTTTCAAGAAAAGACTTGATAGAAGGACGCGAATTGATTAGTGATTCAAGACGGTAATCATTTTTAATTTCATTGATTAGAGCACTCACTTAACTACTTCACCACGGCCGAGTCGGCCAATGGCCAAGTAATGAAGAGCCGAAACCGAAGACCGAGCTGCCATAATGGAATCTGTGAACAAGTTCATATGAGATAATTTGCAATACGTGAGTTAACTCAAAGGTAGTTCTGTAATTTTTGGTGCCCAATTCTGAATCGTAGGCTTCTCACAAAATGGATTTATTTCTCTACGCGTGCTTTGCAGGAAGGGCGCCGATAACAAAGTAGTAACACCGACAAGGTATGCTGTATTATAAATCCAGCCCACTAAGATCGATTAAACTAAGAGGTGAGGTGAACGCATCTCCGGTCCGCGTATAGTAAAAGTTACTGAAATCGTAACTTAGCAACCAAGCTGAGTTAAAGCGAGTTAGACGATATAGACGAGATTAGCGACAGCTCGCAAGACGCACTGATCTTCCTGATCGTGTGCTATGGTAATGGCCAATATGGAATCATGAGATGAATGGTAAGATGTGACAGCAATGATAATCTTGCATTATGTAATGCTTTAATTGAATTGTATCAGTCATTAGACATTCTTCGTATTTAGCTTTGGCCGCATGTAAGGTTCTAGAGTTGTAGAGCGAACACCGTTTAAGAATCGCCAGTAAGAAATGTTAAACCAAACAAAACTAAATCCTGGCCATTACAATACAGGATAATCCGATCGCAATGTCGACATCTCAGGCGTCTCAATTGACGCTCTTTTACTCGCCGGCGGCTTGCTCCTTCGTTCCCCATGTCGCCCTCTGCGAGGCAGGACTGGATTTCCAACTGGTTCTCACTAAAATTGGACACATGACGAAGGAATTTGAGGCCATCAACCCAAAACGACGGGTACCAGTACTGGTAATGGACAAAGAAGTGATTACTGAAATGTCAGCCGTCCTCACGGCAATCGCAACTGTTGCGCCGGAAGCACATATCTTTGGGAAAACTCCGCTCGAGAAAATCCGAGTATACGAATGGCTCAATTACCTCTCAACCACAGCACATGGCCAAGCCATTGCAGAGATTTGGCGAACTGAAAGGTTCACAAACAATCCCGAGATATATCCTCAACTTCGGGCCAAGGGCTACGAAACTATGCGAGAAATTTTCGCCCATATAGAAGCTAAATTTATCGAAAACAACATCACAGAGTTTGCAGTGGGAGACTCTTTTACTGCTGCCGATTCTTTCCTGACGGTGTTATATCTATGGGCTATCAGATTTAAAGAGGTTACGATTGACATTGATAACAACTATCCTGTCTATGCTGCCTATGTGAAAAGAATGGTTGGAAGAGCGGCCTTTATTGAAGGTAGAAGGATTCATAAATTGTGAACATAAGGATTTATGGTAATATGTAGCTAGTTTTTTGTTGTAAATAGAGCCCTGCTAACGGCCCTGGGAGTTGTATCATATTTCACAACCGAAAAAGGCAAACCGAGGAACACATAAGTAGTACAGGCACAATGACTAATAGAAACTTCCCGACGATTTTGATTCCAACTAGATTAAGGTGCCAAATTAATCTCCGCTTCCAATGTTGCATCATTGAATTACCCACCTGCCGACGGCACGCTGCTCCGGTCGTGAGCTGGTAGCGTTCCCCTTAAAAATAAACATATTGCCTGGCCATGATGGACGATTAGCTGTTTTCATTCCACCTCTTTAAGCATATTTACCGATGACATTTAGCGTCTAATTTACTTTCCATCCAAATATACAAGATGATGGAAACATGTCAGATCGAGCACGAGCTCTCCGAGCTCCACGAGAGAAAAGCCACAGACGGCGCGGTATCGAACTTGGTCGACTCCCCTCATGCCAAGGCTGCAACGAATCCTACTATATCGAGAAATAATGTTGGTCAAAGGCCAGAATGTTTCAAAAATACTTTTCAAGAGATTTGTTTCATCTTAATGGCCACGCTGGCAATGGCGACGAACAGTCTCGTAACTGGCGCCATGATTATCGTCACAGCTTCAATCGGACGAGATTTGCACATGACACAGGCTCAAATCACTTGGATCAGTGCTGCAACGACGTAAGTGTTTCTTTGATCTCGGAATTCTGATACTGTAGTTATATATGGCTAAAATTGTGTCCAGTCTTTCTGCCGGAGCTCTCCAGCTGCCTCTAGGCCAGCTTACTGACCTTCTCGGCCGCAAAGCGTTCTTTATTGCTGGTATGATTGGCTTTAGCGCAAGCAGTCTCATACTAGGATTTTCTCGAAACCCGTTCTGGATGAACATTCTGTGCGGTTTTCTTGGCCTCTTCTCGGCTGTAATTGTTCCACCGGCGATCGGAATACTCGGTGCGGCTTACTCGGAGCCATCAAAGCGCAAGAATTGGGCATTTGCGTGTTTCAGCGCGGGCAATCCTGTCGGATTCGGACTCGGCAGTATCATCATGGGAATATCTGCCAGGATATTTGACTGGCGTGCTGGCTTTTTCTTCTTCACCATCCTCTGGGGACTATTAGCCATCGTTTCAATCTGGGTTGTGCCTGATATCGAAGCCTATGAGCCTGGACCGTTTGGGCAAAGATTACGCGCAGGTCTGAAGCAGTTCGATATAGTTGGAACGGCTCTGACAATTGTCGGTGTTGGGCTTTTTACAACTGGTCTGACGTACGTTAGTTTACAACTAATACACAGAAGATGTTTGCTGACTTGGTATATAGTCTTGGACCAGGAGACGGCTGGAAATCTGCTCATGTTATTGCAATGCTAATTGTCGGCTTCTTCTTACTCGTGGGATTCGTCATTTGGGAAAGAATTTGCCCAAATCCTTTGATGCCACTTCATATTTGGAGAGACAAGGGGTTCTCCTTTGTGAGTTTTTGCCTATTTTCACTCGATCACTCCGTCGCAACATGAAGTCTGACTTGCCTCTAGTTAATGCCTGTTTCCATATTTGGTGTCATGGCCATGCTCTCATCAAACTTTTGGCTTGCCTTGTTCATACAAGAGGTTCATCACCGTTCTGCTCTAGCAGTTGCTGTGCAGCTTTTGCCGCAGGTCATATCCGCAATAATCTCTAATATCGTAGCCGCAAATATTCTTCACCGAGTCAACAATAGCCTCATCATGGCATTTGGCGCCGCCATGTATCTTGTTGCGAATCTGTTACTCGCTATTCAGAATCCCTCAGCAACATATTGGGCCTTTATTTTCCCATCGTTGCTGACAAATGTTATGGGACTTGACTTGCAGTTCAACGTCACCAACGTGAGTGGCTTCACCTCCTTGGCGAATCTCTTTTCTAATTACTTTACAGATGTACGTGATGCAATCGCTTCCATCTCACCAACAGTCCTTGGCTGGTGGCATCTTCAACATGTTTATTCGCTTGGGCACGACTATCATTTTTGGAATGTCCACGGCAGTATACAGCTCAGTGAAAGACACACCAGGGGGAGAAGATAACGTATTCAAGCCGTTTCAGAGCGCATTTTATGTGTCTCTAGGGTTCGCTGCTTTAGCTTGCCTATTTGTCCCTTTTCTACGCATCGGTACGCAGGGTAATTCTCCGAAAGAAGAGTAACATGTGAATACATGTACCTCACTTCTTTATAGAGTCGCAGCGCGACGTCGTGGGACAAAGGTTGTATATGTCGTAGCCTGTATCAATAAGCAAAGAGTTGTTTTAGCCCAGGATTCACTAGACTGACTAGAACACGACATACATGTCAAGGAGTTACCGCTGCCTACCTCCTTAATGCGTTGAACTGCTGGTGGAGGATCGTGATCAAAGACAGCCGCAATTATAACGAAATTGAAATACATCCCGTCGTCTCTTTCAAATAGCCGGCTTGAATTGCCATAGCCTCGCTTTGAGGCACCACAATACGGCAATAATTTAGGTGGGCAATCTTGCTACTGGGCATCGATTGACTTTCGGCCTTCGGCGTCTCCTGTAAGCAAAACCTACATCTCATAGGGCGTCGCTTCTCGCATCACTGCGGCGTGCGGAGAGCGGCGAAAGCGGCATTAGTGCTGATTTTCTGCACATTAGGAATCTTTTTAGCCAGTTTGAAGTTATGTAATAGTCGCCCAGCTAATAGCTCCAGCTTAGATTTGCCGATGTGGCTTCCGCCCGATCACAGGGCTCTACGCTGTTGCTATGTAATCCTCCATATTCCTCTAATTAATCATCAAAATACGTCATGCGGTGGTGCCATCTCTAGTGTTGATGGTTTATATATGTAGTTTTAGCTGCAACGCGTGCTATATACGTGTACTACTTTGGGCGATAAATCTCATTCAAAGAACAAGAAAAAATCTGTTAGCTGGTCATACGTGAATAATACCACTCGCAAAAAGGTAAACCCAGAACGATTTAGAGTTGTAACAGTCGCACATCTTTGCAATCATGGCTGTGGCAATATCAGGCCTTCAGGGATGGCATCCCGGAGAAGTTGCCATGCAGTCGAAATTAGGCTTTGCCGAAGCAATGGCTTCTTCATGGCAGAAGATCGAAGACAGGATGCGCGAACAACATCGCATTTTCCACACAGGAAATTTGCCTTTTATCCCGATAACCACCACGGACGATGAAGGGCGACCATGGGCTTCGCTTGTTGCTGGCGCCGACGGAGAAATTGGATTCGTAGAGGGCCCCGATCTGAAAACCCTCATCGTCAACGCAAGACTATGGCCTGGGGAGCCATTGTTGGATACACTCAATAAATGGGTTGATGGAGATGGCCAGAATCCGACCACACCAGAAAGATATTTGACCGCCGGTATAGGAATTGAGTTTCCTACTCGAAGGCGCAATAAGTTTGCGGGATACATAAAAGACGTAAAGCGAAAGACAGACAGGGACTTCAGGCTGAACTTGCAGGTCAACCAAACCACTGGGTAAGTCTCAGAGGCTAATCAGCTCATTGGGTCACTTTTTTTTCTGAGGGTGGTTCTAACTTGTCATGATTGTAGAAACTGCCCTAAATACATCAACATTAGAAAGCTTGTGGGCTGTAAAACCACCAATCCGACCATTGCATACGAGAAGCGACACATGACACAGTTTGAGAGACTTCCCCAGGAAGTTATCGATTTTATTACGAGCGCTGATACCGTATTCATTGGATCGGTCTACAGATCCGACCCAGCCACAGCAGCAAAGTTTCCATCGCATGCCGGGTCGAATGCGCGAGGTGGATTGCCAGGCTTCATGCGTGTCAGTCCGTCGGATGGGTGTTCAGTGGTCCTACCTGACTACTCCGGGAACAGATTCATGTCCAGTCTCGGAAATGTTGAGTCGAGCAAGCAGATGGCCCTTACCATTGTGTCGTTCACAACTGGCGATGTTCTATATCTTACTGGAACAGCGGAAAACCTTGTCGGTCCTCCCGCCCTCGAAGTCATGGTTAAGCACGCAAGCCTTACCGTGATGAAAACTAAAGGATTCATCTTTGTTCGAGACGCTCTTCCCGTACGACAACAGTTTGGCACAGAGATTGAGCGCAGCCCATACAGTCCTAAAGTCAAATATCTTGTCGAAGAACCAGAGGGTCAAGCAAGCGCTGGTGGCCTGCACAAGGCTAAGTTATCCAGTGCAACACAGCTGTCGCACGATCTTGCTGTGTTCAGATTCAAGGTTACCTCGAAGCCTGGCGCTGAACCGATCAAAATACGGCCTGGACAAGCTATCGCTTTGGACTTCATGGACTGGATAGGCCCTCCGTCATATCAGCATATGGCTAACTCTGCGCCTGGGTCGGTCAACGACGATAGAATACGGACTTGGACTGTTTCAAGTACTCATGAGAATCGAGATGTTACTTGGTTCGACCTCACGATGCGCGAGATGAAAGGAGGGGCGGTCACGGGGGCGCTGTTCGATGTATTGAGGAGGCATTCTTCAAACAAATGGGAGAAGCCCATAACAATTACCGAAGACGTTGTCTGCGAAGTTGTCGGTGTAACGGGCGACTTTTTCTTGGGAGACGAAAACGTCAATATGCTCTGGGTTGCTGGCGGCATTGGCATCACCCCTTTCCTCGCCATGTTCAGCGCGCTGTCTGAACGAAAAGCAAAAGCGGATGGCGATGTCGTACTCGCCTTGTCAACAAGAGAACCCGAAATGATGCTGAGACTGGTCCAGGCTTCTCTCCGAAATGCGCTCTTGAAGGTCCGGCTACGAATCGATATCTTCACAAGCAAAGAACACGTAGACATGGATGGCATCGATCAGAAGAATATACAGATTAAAATACACAAGGGTCGAATGACGATGGAGTATTTTCCAGAGGTGGCAAGCGACCGAGATGTTTTAATATGTGGTCCGGGAGGATTCGGGGATCTGGCAATGGATGGGCTGAGAGCCGCGGGAGTAGCGGACGAAAAGATGTTACGAGAAGGGTTTTACTGATGTGGCAACAAATGCGTAAAAAAGGATTGGGTGGCGTTATGGGATGCAAGCGACAATGGGTAGCATATGAGATTCGTTCAACTGATGGTTTTGATCAAGATATTTAAAACAACTACTCACTTATTATTAATGTCATGCTGCGTGTCGGGACTTCCCAACTTTTCGCCGTAACGTCTTGCTCGCAGTCTAACAATGGCGTCCACGATGCCATGGTGTTTCATCTGCATGATCAACAGCTTTGATGCCTTGTAAGGAAGGTTCGATGACATGGTTCGTCAAATGTGACAATTGAAACGCGCGTTAGAATAAGGGAGACATACCTCGGCTATTGTATGGTTTAAGCGATATACGCGATATACGCGATTAGTAAAGTTGTGGTGAACTGGGTGTGTCTGTCATTCTTTAGCAGCCGGTGGGCGGGAAGAACATCATAACTAGGTCTCGCTGCCAGGGATCGTTTCTCTTGTAGAGCTTTTGCTATCTGCGGCCTCATTACCATCTCAATAGACTAAACACATGCTACCTCCCGAATCTACGGTACTTATCACTGAACATTGGAAGCTGTAGAGTGAGATTGCCCCCACTAACGCATAGCAGTTCAAAACATCCTATTGACGGTATATCTACCTCGACAGGCCAATTGTTAAGTTTCAGCTATGGCTATCACATCTGGCTTACCTGTGAAACTGTGGTATTCGCCTGGAGCTTGCTCTTTTGCTGCTCATATAGCACTGCTTGAAGCCGGACTTCAACCCGAGCTGATTCTTGCTCAAACGGGCAAGATGACGGAAGAGTTTGCTCGCGTGAATCCCAAAATGAGAGTGCCGGTACTAGCAGTTGGCGACGAAGTAATCACTGAAATGCCAGCTATACTTACTGCTATCTCGGCATTGAACCCTACTCGGCAATTACTGGGACAGAATGCAGCAGAGGTTGTTCGTTCATACGAATGGCTAAACTATCTCTCTGGCACGCTCCACGGACAAGGATATGGAGGGCTCTGGCGACCAGAGAGGTTTGTGAGTGATGAGTCGTTGTATGCGGCAGTCCAAGAGAGAGCGAGACAGACCATCAAAGATTGCTGTGCATTTGTAGATGGCAAACTTGGCGGATCCAAGAGCACCAATTCCGTGGGAGATTCCTTTACAGGTGTAGATGCCTTTTTATTGGTATTCTATCTATGGGGAATCAGAGCTGACATCGACATGGATACCGATTACCCGGCATATGCTGCATTGGCCCATCGCCTCTTACAAAGAGAATCCGTAATCGAGGCTCGAAAAGTTCATGTACGTATGTGTTAGCAGAATAGCAGAGTAACCGAGGATGAAATAGACCAAACCTATATATCCTTTTTTAACTAGTCTTGAAATTGAGAGTAAAAGCCAACTTCAGGGGATCATAGTTTCTATGTATGCGTTTGAAGTGAGTCGATCTTGTACTCAGAAACAGGCCACTCCCGACAAATCGAAAAAAGTATTGCATAGAAAGCTACTTGGTTCAATTGATGTATATTACGTCTCGGAAGACTGAAAGAATTAAGAAACTAGTTTGGTCGCATGTCATCATAGGCTTAGTGAACAAAATTATAGCAAACTCGTTTCTACTTATGCTAATCCAAATGTGAAGTAATTTTTTCCCGCCAACTCTATCGTATTTGTAACAACTACCTAGTCTTCTTGCCACTCCTGCAATAAACTCATATGTGCAATTTCAAGAACTTTATCCTCCATAATCACCTTATCTCCCCGCTTGCTTAGAAGCAAGTCTAATATTTTCTTACCATTTTTTCTATTCGCCGCAGCAATTTTAATGACTTCTTCCGTAATTGTTATTTTTTCTTTTTGCCAGTTGAGAATCAATTTTATAATCTTTTTGCCGTTGTTCTTGTTCCTTGCTGCAGCTTTAATAATTTCTTCCGTAATAGTAATCTCATCTCCCTGCTCGTCAAGGAGCAGCTCCATCATTGCCTTGTTGCCATAATGTGCATTGGCCGCCACAGCCTGGACAATGTTCTCCGTGATGATTATTTCATCTCCTCGCTCGTCAAAGAGCAGCTTCATCATTTCCCCGCGAAAAAAATCTTCACTTGTTGCCACAGCCCGAACAATGTTCTCCGAGATGACTATCTCGTTTTCTCGCCAGCGAAGAAAAAATCCCATCATTTCTTTACCACCACCTTCTGCTGCAGCTATCATTAGTTTCTCTGTAATGATACCTATCTTGCCCCCTTGCCGGTGAACAAGTAAATTAATAATCTCCTCTCTAGGAGCACTGGGGTTTAGCATCACCATTTTAACAACATCGTCTGTAATGACGACCTTATTTCCACAATGTCTGAATAATAAATCCAGCAATTTAATGGCATGTCGACTTTCTGCTGCTGTTTGAATAATCGCCTCGGTAATGGTAATCTCGTCTCCTCGCTCTCTAAGGAGCATTGCCATCATTTCAGAATTATTTCTTGCCGCAGTTTTAACAACTTCTTCTGTTATAGTAATCTCATCCCCTCGCCGGTCAAGAAGCAATTTCATCACGTTGGTGCTTTCTTTATAGCTTGGGTGACCAACAATAGCTTCGATGATATCTTCTGTAACAGGTATCTTATCACTGTACCGGTTAAGGATTTCCATCATTTCTCCGCTCCTCCACATATTTTCTATCATAGGTTTGATCATTCCCCATGTAAATGTGAATGTAATATTGTCTTCTGATTGGTCAAAGAGCAATTGCAGTGTGGCTGCGGTAACATTTGTGTTCTCTACTGCAGCTTTTATGACACCCTCTGTGATTGTGATCTTGTCTCCTCGTTCAAAAAGCAATTGCAATATGGCTGTGCTTTCACTCGAGTTTCCTGCTGCAGCTGCTATAATACCTTCCGTGATTGTGATTTCGTCTCCTCGTTGTCTAAGGAACAATCGCAGTATAGCTATGCCATTTTTCCAATTTTTTGCTGCAGCTTTCATAACACCCTCTGTAATGATGATTTCGTCTCTCCGTTGGTTAAGTAACTGGTTTATCATTTTCTCGCTACCGTGACCACTATTTTCTGCTATAACTGTAAGAATCTCTTCTGTAATTATGATTTCGTTGCCTCGTCGGTTAAGAAGTAATTTCAGTATAGCTGTGATACCTTCCCGATTTTTTGCGGCAGCTCTCACAATTTCGTCGGTAATGGTAATCTGGTCTCCATACTGATCAAGTAATAACCTGATTACTTCCCCGTTGCGAAAATTTCCTGCCGCTGCCTTGATAATTCCACTTGTAATAGTGATATTGTTTTGCTGTTGCCTCAGGATCATCTCCACTACTTGGAAATCGAACTTCTGAAAAATCATGGATATGGTATTCTCTCTCCATACCATTTCATTTCTTCCTGGCCCAAGAAGTAATAATACCACTTCTTTATCAAATTTCTCAACAAGGATAGGGATAGCGTCTTCTGTAATAATGACTTGATCTCGAAGCGGGTCAAGAAGTAGTGTCAATATTGTTTTGCCATGTTTGTAATTGCTCGCCGTGGCTTTAGCAATCTTCTCTGTAATTATAATTTTGCCTCCTTGGCGGCTAAGGAGTAGTCTCATTATTCCACTCCCATTCCTTGAGTTTTCTGCTGCAGCCTCGATGATTTTCTCCGTTATAGTAACATTACCTCCTTTATGATTAAGAAGCGCTTCCATTGTTTCATTACCAGTGTCATCCGTGAAAATTCTTGCCGCTATTATCATAACCTTCTCGGTGATAGTGATCTCATCTCCTCGCCGATCAAGTAGCAGTTTCAGCATTTCTTTGTCATATGTGTTCTTTGTAGCAGCCTTCACAATCTTTTCGGTGATAGTGATCTCATCTCCTCGCCGATCAAGTAGCAGTTTCAGCATTCCCCTGGTATATTGGTTCTTTGCAGCAGCCTTCACAATCTTCTCTGTGATAGTGACCTTCTCTTCTCGCCGGTCAAGAAGTAGCGCCATCGTTCCCGAGGAGTGATATTGGGCAATGATAGGCACCACATTCTCCGCAATAATGATTTGATCCCCGTGATTTTTTAAGAGTATTGGAAAGAAAGCGCTCATTGTCTTCCTTGCGTTAATAGAGCTTGTTGTAATGCTGATTTTATCTCTTTGTCGATCCAAGAGCAGTTTCATGATCTCTTCATCTCCCCTGTAGTTATGACTGGTTCGCACAGCACCGATAACCTCCTCTGTAATAGTAACTTCGTCTCCTCGTCGGTCAAGAAGCAATGCCAGCACTTCTTTATTGCTATGCTTGTTTCTTGCCGCAGCCTTGACGACTTCCTCCGTGATAGTAATTTCATTTCCTCGCCGATTAAGAAGTAGCGTTATCACTTCTTCATCGTAGTTTCTTAAGAGGTGCGCCAGCTTTTTTGGTGTGATTTGATTGTAATATCCTTCCCGGCCAAGTATACTTACCATTGCCTCCAACTTCTTCCCTTCCCTTGAAGCTATTGGCTTGAAAGAAATGTTCTCACTCTCTAGAGGCGTCGACCTTTTATAAATCCACGCTAATTTTCGCATGGGGCTCAGAGTATATGGATGCTCGTCTCCAAATTCTGTTTTATAACCTTCAATTGCCTTGTTCATAAACCGTTTCGCTTTTTCATGAATTGTTACGTCTCCAAGTACCAAAGCTGTATTTATTAGCAGCTCCCTTCCGTCCAAAATATCTCCCAGTTCTATCTCCTTATATCTCAGCGCTTGGTAGTTGAATAGATCGCCCTCTTCATTGTTTTCTGCTGCAGGTGAAATTCCTTTCCAATCCCAAATAAGTAAAAAATCACGTGGAAAGTCCACTATCATTGGTAAGATATCTGGCCAGCTATTGACTTTCTTCTTAGATGGCTTGATGTCAATTGGGCTGACTGCAATTGCAATGATAATAAAGAAAGCGTTGTACGGTCTGATAAGTGTAGGTTTGGTTGCACCTCGAAGAAGGCAGAGAATGTCGCCGGGCTGAATTGGTTTCGCTAATACATTAAGAGTCCAGACTTCGTTCCAGTCCTCTTCGTTGTCTTCCCTATCCCGGAATTCATAACAGGCCTCGTGCTGATCCAATACATTCGATTTGACTTTCGAAATCACAACGGTCTGTCTGCCTCCCCGGACCCCGCCGTTTTCTACCAGAGTTGCCTCAGATACTTTGCCCAGAGTATAGCCCTTACTCTTGATAATTGCCACATCTTTGTTATCCCAAGTCGTTATAGATATCGGTTCATTTCCAAGAATAAACCGGATAACTTGTTGGAAGAGTGAGCTCCATGGAGTTTTATAGACAGGAGAAAAGCCACCGGATCTATAACCATCAGAGCTCATACCAAGCAGAGCATAAATCTTATCATGTCGATAAGATGCTTCTCGGGCATGATATGCATCTAGCAGTTCAGCTAGAGTGCTTATGTCAAGGGAATAATGGCGCAATTCACAGGGTGTTTCTTCAGGTCGATACACTGTACGACCTATAAGATAAAGAGCTGTGGGGATAACGCTTCTTAAATCTGGGTTTCCATGATACACGTGGCTTAAGGAATTGACCCCTAAGCAAAATGTATGTCCATCTATCTCTATGGAACCATACATTATAAGGATGTTTCGGGCCGCTGCAACTTCCTGGAGAACCTACGATTCATTATTAAGATTAAGTCAAGATTATACAAGAGATTTCTCTACATACCCAGATTCGTTTAAACCATGGTCGCTGCAGTAATTTAAGGACTCTATTCTGAATTGCGTGGTCGGTTCCAGTAGGTTGCTCACTTAAATAAGCCGCTCTGTGGATTTCCTCAAGCGCTCGTTCACAGTCAGTTTCCGCTTCCCCCAGCCAAACGATCACATGGCTAGCCATAGTATAAATGATTACCATAAACTGGACCTGCAAACGTCGCTCGTCTATATCTTCTTGGTTGATACAGATTGCGTCGATCCATAAGGCCCGTGGAAGCAAGGGATCGCGAAGACGCTGAAGCGCGGAATAAAGATTAGTAGTAACAGGCAGACCCCGGTTATTTATAGAAATAAAGCGAGTCTTCTGGAGAGAACCCCATGTATAGGATAAAGCTTCGTATAGGTGATGAGCACTCCTTAAGAAATCTAAAAGAGGGTAGTCGAAGATCACTCCATGTACAGGAGCATTTTTATCACGATGGGGTGATAGTTGAAGTAAGCGAATATGGCCCTCGGGCAGAGGGGAATATTGGTAATTCGCTTCAACTGTATTTAGTCTTAGTGTAAAGGGCCGGAGATAGTTGAGACTAGCTGGTGGCAAGCAGGCTAACCTGTGGGCGGCATTGTAGCGTCGTTTTGAGTTACTCGTTGTGTGAGATCAATTTTTCCTTTACTGTTGACCCAAGAATGGCTTGGACGCGAGCTTTCTGAATCCGTGGACTTGAATAAGGACAATGTTGCAAGTGAGGATTAACAAGCATTGAGAGTCAGGCATCAATTATCTCAACCCCGCAATAGAAGAAACCAATGATAAGTACCTAATACCTATATGGATTAAGGATGATGCGTCCCGATAACTGTAGCAGAGGTTGGTGAGTTACCCAGTACATGTAAACGCGGGTAAACGTAATTGGAAGATTGTACTCTGTATGTGTACCCAACTTACCCGATTAGTTGTGGAATAAATGAAAACTTATCGTTTGTTTAGATAAAATTAACCTATTGAAGGAACACATGCCTTTCTTTTAATCTCATAGGGGTTACTAGCTTATAATAGTGCGGCGCTTCGCTCTGCATGCAACAGCGCAGCACATCAAAGCGCCTTATCAATTATAGTGGCGACTCTAGTGCTCTACCTACCTTAATTGATGCTGCGTTGTACCCATCAGGATTAGATTGCTCCGCGACGTTGTAGATTTAGAACATCTCATACAGGTTCTAAGCCAATTGTCGGTTCATCCCAATTATTGTTCAGAGATCCAGTATCATTCAACAAATGATCTCACCGACACTGGTTTGCTCGAAACTCATAGACGGCTTGTCATAAAGGCGTTCCATCGGCGTGTTGTGGGGTACAGTTAGTTAATAGCGACAAACTCAACCAATTTCATGAGAGAGATACAGCTTGTTTACTCATCTCTTAAATCCGATACCGATTTTCGCCAAAGTTGTTTCCCCGCATCATCCTCAACCTTTTGCTCTGGAAATCTCATTTTCGGATGGTTCTCTGAGCGCGCATTATCTGATCATGGCCAATAGCTCTTTCCCGCTCTCGAGGTCATTCGGATCCTTGGACGAGTATGCCAAAGCCAGAGAGTCCCTTGTGAGGGCTGAGAAGGCACACGGCTATGAAGGCCTAGTCCAGAGAACAAACTTGGAATCAGCGGCCGAGGAGGTTATCCAGCAACTCAAGGCTTGGGAGGATGAAAATGTTTATGGTATCAAGAGCGACGGCTCTGGTTTCGAGGCGGGCCATCGGTTTTTCCATGGGTTGGATTTGGCACCAACGAGCAAGCTGTTTGAGGCTGCCGTCAAGGCTCCTAAAGGCTGTCTTTTACACTGCCATTATGACTGTCTCCTGCCTCCGGATACCGCCCTCGCCGATGCACGCAACCAGCCGAATCTTTATATCAAGGCTGATGTGCCATTGGTCTCTGAAGGGCTCTTTGCATACGCATTACCGCAATTTGATGTGTTTAGTGAAGATATACCACTGGTTGACTCTACCAACATGTTCAGCAAGGCTTATGTAGCTGGATCCTGGATGCGTTATTCCGATTTTTTGGCTAAATTTCCGGGCGGAGCCGAGAAGGCAGAGGCATGGCTCCATAAGCGAATGGTGTTGAAGCCAGAAGATGCGTATCACCCAAAACAGACAGTTGATGGGTAAGTTCAGGCAAAGGCACTATTCAAAAAACAAGGGTATTAACGTTTTTAGCATTTGGCAGCAATTCATCCGGTCAGTAACAGTCATTCGATCGATGCTCGGATATGAAACTGCGTACAGAGAACAGTTTCGAAGAGTTTTGTGGAAATTTGCGCAAGACGGCATCATGTATGCAGAGATCCGAGTAGCTCTTAATTATGGCTTTGCTATCAAGTCTGATGATGGTACTCGAGAACTCAGGCAAAAGGAAGCCTTGGAGATTTTTCAGAGCGTCCTGCAAGAAGAAATTCCAAAGATTCACGCTGCGGGGCATGTTTTTTATGGCGTGAAGGTTATCTATGCGTGCATGAGATCTTCTTCTAGAGAGGCCATGCTATGGTGCATGGACAACTGCATCGAGATGAAGCAGCTGTTCCCCGACTTGATTTGCGGTGAGACATCACAAGTACCAGTCCACTTTCCAAAAGCTAACAAAGTAATAAGCATTTGATATGCAAGGCCAGGAAGATACTGGCCACCCGCTCTCGTACTGGGTCGCCGACCTTCTCGACATGCGCGCTAAAATCACCCAGCTAAATCTCGATTTGCCATTCATCTTTCATGCTGGAGAGACACTTGATCACGGCGGAGAAACTGATTCCAACTTGTACGATGCTATCCTCCTTGACACCAAGCGCATCGGCCACGGCTTCAGCATTACCAAGCACCCACTACTGATGCAACTTTGCAAAGAGAGGCAAATCGCAATTGAGACTTGCCCTATATCTAACGAAGTGCTGGGATTGGTCCCCACAACGAAATCTCACCACCTGCCAGTGCTCCTGGCAAACTGTGTACCTTGCACTGTCAACAGTGATGATCCGGGATCTTGGGAGTGAGTGCTTCCGCTAGTAGCTAAGTGATGCTGACACTAACTTATACAGGGCGAGCATGCTATCCCATGACTTTCATCAAGCAATGATGGGCAGTGAAAACATGACACTCATGGGCTGGCGAACTATTGCCGAATGGAGTATCTCATACAGTTGCACAAGTGAAGCGACAAAGAAAGAGATGCTAAACGACTACAGAGACAAATGGACAGATTTCTGTCAATGGATTGTTGATACAAACGGAAAGAAATAGAATTATCTGAAACAGATGTAGGAATCAGGTTTGCTTTGTTTGGTCAAGGAGTTCAACAATACTAATACTCATTCTCAACGGAGTATAATAGATTGGTTAAGGAGTTCAACAAAACTGATACCCATTCTCAACAGAGTATCATTGGATGGTTCATGGAGTTCAACAATATTAATACTCACTTTCAACTGAGTATTTGGTGGTATAACATTGATCGACTTTCTTTCTTGATATTTCAACATTTTATGGCTTAATTTCGTGGGCGCTGTCGATCAACACATGGCAGCAAGATGTCCAAGAATAGACCTATATATTAGAATTGCTATTGACAGTTTGCTATTGGTAATCCGTTCTCTGTTAATACTGCTTTTGTGAAAATAAGCGTGGAGTCTGCTCACAATAATATCTTTGCCCCAAGTCATGAATTTCATCTATTCATATATTGGGTCAATCCAGTAGTCTGTAGCGAGATATAATGTCAGTTTTCGTTAATTCAAGTATGTTGTGAAGCCTTCAATTTAGCGTTCAATACATGTCTGGTAGATAGAAAAAAAAGAAGGCCTCTATATTATTGCGACCGCTCAATTGATTACAACAACATGCTCACTATAATATAGTGCACTAAGCGCTGTATTATAGCGACACGGAGCAATATTGAAGATAGAGCGGGCGGAGATGAATACATGTATGTATCCTCTGACGCTACATATACCTAGTCCCACAGAGGGCTACATGTAGCTTCAATATTCTACACCTTGGGGGGCATGGGGTTAGTTTGGGGGAGCCAATTAGTTTGCGAGAGCCAATCTTGATTTGCTGGTACTGTTCCAGTCTCGTTTCTACAACCATGTGAGTTAGCTTCACACTTCATGTTCTTTCCTCTCTAGCGGGTGGAAAAGCGTGCAATAAGTAATGAAATGGAAAACTCAATGTGGGAAAAGGAAATCAAAGTCGTAGGGAAGTGTGCAAGTTAGAACTTTCGTTTAGGGGGGTTTACCTTTTTTTTGGCTTCACATCGTTTCGTATCCCCAAGGACTTGGCCCTCTGAGTCATATTTAAGCCCACCATATCCTTGATATACTTCATGAATTCTTTCCTATTCTCTAACACGGCTTGGATGTGCTGTACTTCAAGAAATTCGTTCTTGTGCCTCGCAAGATTTTGTGCTGCGAGCGCAATGTTGCGGATATCGCGACCGTTGATCTCGAGATCTTCTGTTCTGCAAATGTCTTCTATGGAGTCCATTATACGCGAGTAATTTTTGACTTTGTATTCACTAATGGAGTGCCCCCAAACTTTTTGCAGCCTCTCGCCTCGCAAAGGAGGAAAGTTGATGGCAAGGTCAGTGTAGGACCAGACGGCTTCATCTAGATCTCCCACACGGCTGGTAGTTAAGAGGAGTATACCAGTATATGAGTCCATTGACCGGATGGCTAACGTCACTACTAAAGCACCAGCCTCTTTTACTGACCTTTGTTTGAGAAAAGCATCGGAATTTTCGAGGACCAGGATCGCGCGCCAGCGCTGGGCCAGTTGAAATACCTTGGACAACTGGCGTTCCACAGAAGAACTATCTCGGATCCCAATGGTGTCTGATAGTAGTGGAGTCTTTACTGTTTCCGCAATACAAGTGGCAGCAAATGTCTTGCCCGTTCCAGGACCGCCGTGCAACAGCAGCGTGAGCCCTTTTTCTCTTTCTAAAATCCCTGGTCGTCTTTGTATAGGTGGCTTATGACCTTCGTACAGATTCGTCAGGTATGTCGCGTCATTTTCGCCTGAACCTTCTTTTGAGGTTTCTTTTGCGGACATTTGATACAAATGTGATTGGACGAGGGAAATAGCGAGAGACTTCTTTTCGGCTTCCATAACCAATGTGCGAAGCGCTTCGTCCAGAAACTGAACATCGTCTACATCATCGACAAGTACAGGGCCTTTTTTGAGTTGTCTTTAGCGAATGAAACAGTCAAAGAGGGTTCGAAATATGATACACATGATTCAACTTACCCCAAATGTTCTCTTCAAGATTATATGCGTTAATCGTTGGCGGGCAGACCATTAGGATGCGGGTCTTTACTTCCTGATGAGGCTTGATTACGAAGTCTCCGTCAAACTCGAACTCTGCTCGCATCTCTGATGGAACCGACTCTTGATCAATGACAATTCGATTAGGCTCCTAAAACATTGGAAATAGAGTATAGATCATTAAATCAGCATTTACTTCGTGTGGACATGAAAGAAAAACATAGTGAAGAAAAGAGATGGGTAAATGATCTGAAAGACGGGAGTTGGCTATATTACCTCATTCTTGATAATTCCCTTATGATGATAGCTGTACGATAGAGCCCTGTATTTCCGCCCTCGAGCAGCCAACCTTTTCCGCTGTTCGACTTCATCTTTGAGATAGCCCGCCGGGATATATTTCAGACTCGCCACCAACTTCTCCCCTTGGAACTGCGATATGGAGAATTCGTGGTAGCGTTTGGTGAGGCGTTTGCCATCGTGATCTATGGACCACACGCGTAGGCGAAGAGGCGCATACATGTCGCGGGTCTGCTGTTCCATACCATATACACCGGCAACTACGAAGGCCTGGAGCTGGCCGTCGTGAACAGTGTATATGATAGAATTCAGCGGATATATCAGGGGAAGCTGCGAGAATTTGAGCCTCTGACATCTCCTTTCTTGGATCTCCACCAGCTTTTGTGGCACCAGCAACATTTCGTCTTGCATGATGGCCAGAGACAGCCGGCGCAGCGGATCTCTAGAGTGCAAGTTAGGTGTCGTGATGAGGACCATTTGCTCTTCCATCGAATCAGGCAACTCAAGACTTAGGCTCCTACTGAGAAGGATCTTAATGAGCATGTTACTGTCCCGTACGAGCGCGCGCATGTTTTCCATCACTGTCTCTTTCTCACTCGAGCCTTCGCTGGCCTGGGCATCTTGAAGGTAGTCGATGCTGTCGATGATGATGAAAACGCAATCGACTTGACTCTCTCGGAGGCACTCGAGGAACAACTTCCACAGCTCAGATATATTACTGGCGCACTCTCGAGTGAGGCCAGCCAGCTTTTGGCCAAATGACTTAGGGCGCTGTTTGAACATCTGAACGATGAGAGCTTGAACAAGAGTCCGGAAGTTGTTGGTCTTGGTGGAAGGACTGTCCCCGCAGAAATGGCGCAACACAAGGACCGATTCAAAAGAGCTGTCGCCGAAAATGAGCAGAGGGCCGACAAACAGCGAATTGAAATCGTATCTGCCGAGTACCCAGCTGCCATCGACCAAAAGTAACTGTGAGGCACTGGATTCCACCCACTCTACAATTTTCTCGGCTCGCAGCAGGTTTTGGTTTCGAGTCCGATGTGGTCGCATCTCTGGCAGTTGCTCAATTATCCTCCGATGCTGTCGGGCATCTTCATCAAATTCGTGGAATTCAACAAACACTTCGCGAAACAACGCATCTATCTCTTCTTCATGGAGAACAGACGAGACCTCGGCTGTGGCGGAACCTGCTAGTGACGTTGTGTTAGCACAAATACAAATACACAGTCTTGCTTTGTTGTCACATACTCGCATTCTTGGTTTTGTCTCTTTCTGCACTCATGTTGGAATCAGCAGGCTGGTCGAGCCCTTCCGCCACGCGTTGCTGGAAAAGTGCAGCTATTTGAGCGATATCCTCCTTTGTCGCCATTGTAACTGAGATGGCTTCTAGTAGCTGGACTCCGCCGTTAATTGACGCGATACTTGTGCTAAAGCTCTCAAGGATCTGGTCTAGCTTGCTTATTGCTTCATCCACCTTCTGGTTGATCTCCGCGGACTCTTTCAGTCGATCTACTCGCCATTTAGCTACTGGTTTTCATATAGGGTAATGTATAACGGAAATAAGACGCACACTCGTGTTGTATAAGTGGTAGCCAGAGGTCAGTGGCATTTGTAGCCGTAAGCATTTTGTCTTGCAGCTGCTGTAATGGCTGCTCTGAGAGCGAGTAAAAACTGTACCATACTCGGCCTGCACAAGAAACATTCAGTCTAAAGACAGATTACAAAAATTGAGAAGATAGCATCTCACCTCCAAAAGACCTCTTCCTCTCAAGTTGAACCGTGGCTGAGTACTTCAGAATTGCTTCATAGCTAGAGCAGAGCTTGTCCTCTAAATGACGGACGTCAGGTATTTCTTGATTGCGATAGTGGGCTTCAATATTAGCGTAGCGATGTAAGTTATCGGCGAGAAGAGCAGAAGCCTTGAACACAGACTCTGTTCTGTCTTGGTAATTCTGGACCAGCTTATGCGAAGATCAGCACAGCGCTTCTGCGGCACACTGTGTTAGAGCAGACTTACTTGGAGGCCGAGAGAAATGACAGTCCAGGCTGAAGCGGCTTTACAAACCAGTTAGAAGAGAAGACATCAGTCGCTGATCTTACTTACAATAGCCGGTAGGATCGAATTTGACAGCCGCCTCGACAATGCCTTTGCTTCGGAGGGCACATTTTAGAATACTCTTCGCACTCGCCCGCACATCAACCTTGACGCTCTCATCGCTGCGCTTGATCTTCCAGCCTTTAGTCTGGTACTTCTCACAGGCTTTCTCCACCTGCTGAGCGACCTCGTCGATGGCTGCTGTTAGTGAGAGTGGCTGGTCAAGTTGGAGGCCCAAGATCTTTTTCTCTTCGTCATTGAGTTTCGCAGCTGCTTCTTTCCATAGAAGACGGGGCTTTTTGGGCAATGAGGTGGTAGATACATCAGAAGGCGCAGAAGCGGCAATCACATCATCATCGACTGAAGTTCCCAGCTGACGCTGATCTGGTGCAATAGAAATGGTAGGCTGCCTGGCAGGCTGCAGTTTCTTCTCCTTTTCAGATTTCGAAAAAGGGTTTGCAAATTTGGCCATTTTTGAAGATGAAAAGTTTTGCATTTTACTGACAATCATCCAAACATGTCGGTCATCGCGAAGCCAGTGATTGTGAAATGAAGAGCCGGCTGTTGATGCGACACAAGTGAGCGAGGTTTGAACGCGGCACAAGCAGGCAGCTAGGATTTTCAGCCCCTCTGCTGCCCAATATGCAGATGCAGGGATTTATGAGCCAGTATAATTGGTTAGTGTTAAGCAAGTCGGGGCAGATTTTGGCTATTGGCTGGCTATGATGCAAGGTAGCCTATTCTATGAGACACTCGATGGCATAACCATTTCCACAAGGCAGACTCCCCTCTGATGTTTTGGACCCCTCTTTGTAAATTCGGGACCTAACGAGACACTATCTAAACATCCCTGTCGAGTGTTGTGATCCTTCACATTTTCGCTTTATATACATTTTCATATCCATCATAATAATCGGCTTCATAATTTATTAGCCCTCTTAATAAGAACAGATGTCGATGTTAGCAGGTGAATCTGCCTGGCCCCAAACCCAGTTGGGATTCAAGACAGATACGGGGCGCAGGTTGTTATAACCCCAGAACTGATAATCGTCGTTGCGGTAGTCATCAGCGGAGAGGGGAGGGCAAGTGTTCTTGAAAGCTGCGGTGTACCAGTCCTGGTGAACGGAGTGGTGGAATTTGCCAAAGTAGAACTTGCCGTGATCAAGGTTCTTCTGAGCAAAGTTCTGCCAGTCATCATCACTGTGATGATAATTAGCTCCCGTGGTAATACAGTGCTGTCTTTGAGCTGCCAACTTACCCCTCGAAAGTGTCATCGACGTCGGACCAGCTAATGTGCACATGGTCGCCGTCTGTTGAAGTGTCAGTAAAACTTTGAGCGCAATTAATTGCTAGTGTACGACTGGATGCAACCGACCTTGCTCCATAATGACTGATTCGCGAGTGTAAGTGTTGCCTCCGTCAGGAGAAGTGAATCTCATAACAATGCCTTCCCAGTCGCTCTTGTGGCCAGTATCCTTCTTGAAATAAACGTAGTAGATGATACGATATGAAGCGTCAGAGCCGGAGGAATCGCCATTGCAAAAGGTCGACGCCCAGTACGTCGGAATGGTGAAAAAGGGTTCGCCCGAAACATTGCCGTAGAATGTGTTGGGTCCCTGCCAAGTGGGCTGTACGGGACAGCCATCTGCTAGAGCGTTGATGTTGCAGTTGTCTGTATCAACACCGTTTGTCTGGTTGCCTTCGCCATCTTCAGCGGCTGAGGGCATACATGTGCCAGATGGCATATACCACATGGGCGCTGCTTGCTGCCTTGAAGAAAGTTAACATAGCTGGTCTGTTTAGGAGGCTTCTTATGAGCGTATAACACTCACGCAGCTGCTAAACCTCCATTGTTGGTGAAGTCGCTGACGGCAATCGGCGTATCCGCCAAAGCATTCTTGGCAGCGAGAAGCAACAACGGGACAAATTTAGCGAGACCCATGACGCAAATGGATAGCTTAAACAGTTAAACAGAATTTATTAGTCTTTGATGGTGAGCATATAAAAAATATGCCTAAACGTTGGCGCATCTTGGCGATATCGATCAATCTTTATACAATTCTAAGCAACCGTACGGGACTATTTCTTGAATGGCGGGAGATTAGCGATCTTCCTCTCCATAGTAAGCTAGAATAGGAAGGACGGCAGCCAGTGGTCTGTTGATCCATATTAGCGACAACACCCATCACCTTCTCCATTGGACCTATATGTGGACTTTTGGGCAATACAGCTCATATCGCGCCGAAATCATGGTCCCTGCGTACCGCGAAATGTTTTCACGGGTATTTAATAATCAATGACTGGATTTGCGATGCTAGTGGACTTGCCAAAGCGGGAAACACTCCCATTTCGGCGATGGGTATCCGATGGTTCAGCTAAAGAGCGGTCGAGGCTCGCAATGGCCAGCGGGCACGTTCTTTTTGACACTGATGCCATTGGGGAATTCATATATCACGGCCTCGATATTGATATGAAGAATCTTAAAAGCTAGCGAAAGTGACATACTTTTACATGGGCCCCAACAATTGCGATGCGCCTTAAGCGATCAGTCAAGATCTTCGGGCGGGCTTGATACCAGTGGTTTACTCTCTAGGGCTTACTTTTTGCAATAGATCCTGTGGATCGACAGTCCTATCTGAGCTCTAACATGTGCAATTGACACTTTTTATCACGAACCACGTCTATTCGTCTTGTTAGCGCATAGGAGCCTGCCGAGTTTGCCGTAACCGCTGTTACATTACGACGTCGAGTCTGCAGGGGAAGGATACTCTATCGGCACGACTGCTCCGGGATTTTTACTTCCACTAATCTGGGACCGAGGACTGCTAGAACCGACGGATGTGGTGATATTCTTTCACCGACAAGCGGAGTTCTTAAGGCTACGCTTAAAAAGAGAAATTGCCGATCTTAGCTAGTCGCAGAACACATGTAAGCTAAGAATGGAGTCTATATAAAGACGTACAATAGCCATGTCCTCCCATTCAATGACGCATTCGAGCGAATCGCTTCTTCAGTTAGACGAATAAAGCACGTATTCGAACGGTACGCGAATAATACAACAAGAAAACTAGAGGAGAAAGAGAGGGGGCAGAATAGAAAAAAGGGAAAAAATGACTTATTGAAAAGAAAAAATGAAATAGAAAGTGGGATTTTTTCCGTAACGCTACACATCTTTGAAGATTCTAAAGAAAACCTGTTAATCGCAGCTTTGCTCTTTGTACAAGCACTAATAGAGGTATGGTGTAAAGCTAAGCCGCCTATTGTTTCGCTCCACAAGCCACGATGTGGAGAGAACTACATGTAATCTGTAGCTTTCAGCCGCATATTTTAATTCCAGCAATGAAGCTTTATAATCTCATCCTCATACAATCAAAGACCATATATACTGAGCTCTATCTGCATATGTTTTTACCTACAGACCTCAAGACTGATTTAGGCACATAGGCACTCTAATATGGCTTCACAATAAACCCCTTTTTAGTCACCTAAGTCTACCACGTGACCTTTGAA
The DNA here is from genome assembly GCA_038502285.1 of Trichoderma sp. 2475. NCBI lineage: Eukaryota > Fungi > Ascomycota > Sordariomycetes > Hypocreales > Hypocreaceae > Trichoderma > Trichoderma sp. 2475. The sequence goes on from JARPVV010000006.1 coordinate 172,895, forward strand.
CTTTCGGATTTCGCATTATCTAATTGAGTTTATTTTTGCACCAACTAAAATCGACACATGTAACAACTGCGCATTGAGTGTCTAATGCGAGGCCCGTGAAGTGCTCTTTGGGTGGATTGAAACCGCGATATCCCGGTTTTCTGGATATGAATTCGTTCGGGAAAGCATCCCAACCTGGTGCAGAATGGTTCTCTGTCGGCCTCGCTTCGTCATTTCCAGACGTGGGATCCGACAAGGACAACTTGGCAAAATATAGAGCGTGTAGTGCAGATTCTAAACCAGGATGCAAAGTTTTCCAAGTGCCCAGGGAAGATAGCCTTCAAAGCGCAGAAGTTGCTATTAGAGAAGATGGTACCCTCCAACGATCGGATATGAAAGGGCTCAAAGACCAAGTCCTAGTGTTTCGATACAAAGGCAAATTTCATGCTGTTGATCATGTAAGTCAGACATTGAGGCAAACCGATAGCCAAGTTTAGGTAGCCAATAATGACTTTTTTCGAGAAATGCCCTCATTCGTCGTATCCCCTCTCACAAGGCACACCATTCGACATTGAAGATTTCGGCATCGTTTTTAGCGCGGGGCTCACTTGTCCAAAGCATGAATGGTCATTCGATATATTTACAGGAGCAGGAGACCGCGGAAATTACCAGCTGGATATATGGGAAACGCAACTGCGCGAAATTGAAGGCCTTGGTTCGCAGCAAACGGGAGTTGGCGCTAGTGAAGTGTCAGGCATCGTGGATAAAGAAGTATGGGTCAGAAGAAGACAGCAAAAGAGATAGCCAACTACAAGATAAGTTCACGTAACTATCCAGATTAAACGATGCTCTTACATAAAAGAAACTGAGTCCAAAAGTTCTCACAAGCATCGGGAGGTTTCTCAAAGGCCGTTTTTCCTTTATATCGTGATGCGAATTAATCAGCATCCAGGAGATGCTGCTTAATAATTAGGGAATGAATCAATAGTAGATCGCATCCTTCCAATGCAGCATTAATAAGCCAAAGAAGAATACAAGAGCACCAAGATAATTGTCAACCGAGTAGGATGCTTGTCAGTCGATCGGACGTACTTGGCAAAACAACAAATGATTGCCATCAAAAGTCGGATTTAAAATCTACCTCCTCCTATCTCCGCTACAAAAGATTCATATATATATACCAATATCCTGCTACAGACAGAAATATTTCTATCGACAAACAGCCTTTCTTGTGTTAACATTATTGCTTTATATTATATCAACTCAATCAACTTCCAAATGGCGAATGTATTGGTTACTGGAGGGGGGCGTGGTCTCGGCCTTGCTCTTGTCCGTCAACTGGTAGACAACTCAAGCGTTGCAAAGCTTTTCGTAACGACGAGAGGAAGCCCAACGGCCGAATTGAGCGCGATTATCAATACTTCTGGCAAAAAGGTCGTTCACATAAAGTGCGAAGTTGTCGAAACCGCAAGTGTTCAGCGTGCTGCAGCGGAAGTAGAAGAAAAGCTGGAAGGTAAAGGCCTTGACATCTTGATTAATAACATCGGTGTATGTAGAAAACTTGACCATTCTGCCAGCACATTTCATGCTAACGAAATCCACATTAGTCAATGCCAGTTACGCCTGAAGGGATCCATACAATGGATGCAGAAGAGATGCTTCAAGTTTTTGACGTTAATGTCGTCGCAGCTCATCGAGTTACCGCTGCACTAATCCCGTCTTTGAAACGGGGAAAAGAAAAGAAGGTTATCATGGTGTAAGAACTCTATCTCTTTTCAGATCAGCCGCCCAGCGTTTTGGCTAATGAAATTGAAGTTCGTCGTCTGTGGGTTCAGTTGCGTGGGCGGGCCGCTACCGCTGGTCATCGGCATATGCGTATAAGATTAGCAAAGCCGCGATGAGCATGTTGACAGTTCAATATGCAATAGAGTATAAAGAAGAAGGATTTACCTTCTTATCTTTAAGCCCAGGAGTAAGTATCACTCTAGTCTTCGATATTGTTTGAGTTCTAACGCTTTCTTTAGTGGCTGAGAACAGATATGGGATCCGATAAAGCCGATCTCGACGTCGCAACGGGAGCTAAAGCGGTAACGGATCTTGTCATTAAGGCAGATACTAGTTACAATGGAAAGTTTTACAACATCTTTGTTTCCGGCTGGGAGCATGCCGAAGGAGTAAATCAATACGACGGCCTTGAAATCCCATGGTAGAGGAATTACAAGGCCCTAGAGAGCAAGCATTTATTGTTTTCATTAAGCGCCTGCATTTTACTATACATTTAGCTATTGAGCAATGAACTGTTAAGATGTGCGACTCATTTGATTAACATGCGAGCTATGTATCATTAATATGTACATGTCAACAAAAAAGCCAGTTGGCCTCATTGTGTAGTATACATAGATAAGTCTGACGTAATACGCATTGTATTACCACATTAAGAACGTAATACGCATCGGTGTAATCTAAAACGTGATAGACATGCCACCATCGACCACAATATTGGCCCCATTGATGTAGCTAGAGAGTCTGCTAGCAAGAAAGATGGCGGTGTTGGCAATCTCCTCTGGCGTACCCGTCCGTCCAAGTGGAACAGCATCCAGCAGAGCTTTGTAGAATGGATAGTTGTCTCTCTTTACAATTTGATAGGAACTCCACTGTATCGTACCATCAGGTAAGGTGATATTGGGATTTTCAATGGACCCGGGTGCAATAGAGTTGATCCGAATACCTCGAGGGCCAAGGGTTCGAGAATAATCCTTGGCCAAGACAGCCTGAGCCCTCTTAAGCGTGGAATAAGGGCCGGCGATTGAAGGATGACGTGCTTCAAACCCTGCCATGGAGCTAAGTACAACGATAGACGCATTCTCTGAAGCCTTTGATTGCTCTTCAAGAAAAGGTGTAGATGCGTCAATCAAAGTAATCAGGCCCAGTATATCGGCACGAAAACTCTTCTCCCAACTCGCACTTGTTGCTTCCACAAGAATAGGGGATGCTATCCGGAAGCTTGTTGGTTAAAACCGGTTGATCAAAGGTTCGAGAAGGGAAATGCGTGTCGCCATAGCTTACCATTAGCGATAACGGAATCAATGCGACCGAATCTTTCGGCTGCTTGGCTTACCCAAGCTTTGATCTCATCTGGGTTTCCAATGTCAACAGTTGAGCCAACGGCTTGTGCTCCATGACTGGTGCCCGTGAAATATGAGAATTCGTCTCCGCGAATTGTGCGAGCGCAAAACGAGACATTCGCTCCCTCGGCTAAGAACCTCTCTACGATGGATCTGCCGATACCCTTCGAGCCACCTGCAGCCAGCTATTAGTAGATATATGATTATAGGTTTGTTGAAGCTATTACCTGTCACTAGGACATGCTTCTTGGAGAAGTTGCTGGAGAAAAGAGCCATTGAAGCTGTTATTTATAAGATGCGAATTTGTGCCCACAAAGCCGTAGTAGCATCAAATCTTTGGTTGATTTAAGTGATCACTGAAGCAGAAGAGTGCTACCAGTTTCCTGGAGTCGTCCGTCGCAATTTCACAGCCATTTTATACTACGCAGGCCTTGAATATCGACACATTCGTTTTATAAGCAGCTTTTGCTACCGGACACGATATGTCGAATATTTGAAGTATCTCCGCTCCTTCGTAGTGATGAGTGGACTTGGGCCTGGCTTTAAGTGAGTTTATTTGTCTAGTTCACTGTGTGAAGAGAAAAGCAAATGGTTCAGTGATCAATAATGAAGACTTCAAAAGTGGTAAAAAAAGACTTCAATAACTTAGACGTACTTTTGATTACCAATTTTGCTCACTCCCATTGAAACACTATACAAATTTCGCGTTGAGCAAGTCATTTCGCAAAGTCAATTGCTACTCTCATCCCCGTGTAACAATTGTCTTAATGCCGCTAACGAAAAACTAAGTCCGGAAGGTCCGCGGATCCCACCCCTGGATGGGGCGTCGATATTGGTAATCCGCTAATCCTAGATAGGTGACCGCGCGGATGCATGGTTTGGTGATGGTATTCTCGCCATCCCTTTCTCTTTCCAATGGCGGTTTGAACAAGAGGCGATAGTCTCGAAGAAATATACTGCCGCGTAACATCGTTTATTTTTGTTATTATTCTTTGTCTTTAACTTTCTAATGAGTCACTTATCTTCGAAAACGTGCTGGACTTGTCGGATTCGCAAGAAGCGATGCGACCGAAAACAGCCGGCTTGCAGTGCCTGTTGCTCACTTGACATAACTTGTTATGATGGCAACAGCCGTCCAAGCTGGATTAATAATGATCGCGAGCGAGATGAATTTGCAGACCAAATTAAAGCGCAAGTCAGGGAAAAAGCAGAAAGTCGCCGCGAAAAGAGCTATGTGAAAGTAATGCCTCTTGGAAGAACTAAACGGTCGAAAAGCGGCCTAAGAGTAGCTGCTCGCACACCCAAGGCGGATAAGGCTGAGGAGGAGGCTCAAACATTATCATCCGAAAATGAAGGCTCAAAAAATGATGTACCACGGGATGAAAACGTCAAGTCGGATAGAGACGTTACTGATCCAGTTTTACTTGGAGTCAACAACGACATAGATCTTGATCTTGAGATCATTTTTCTGGACTATGCTTTTCCTTTCCTTTTCCCCTTCTACCACCCATCAATCTTTGAAGGGGGGCGCGGTTGGCTGTTGGCGACGTTGAGAAATAGTATGCCACTATTCCATACGGCCATGGGGTTTTCAACCTATTTCTTCACCTTAGTCATGAAGAATGTCGCGGCTGGCCAAGATGAGCACGAGGCCTGCAGAAGATTAATTGAGCGCAAGCTCACTTCTCATATTGATAATTCAATCAACTCCATACGGAAAGGAATAAATGATCTCCATGCCAGCCCAACCCCGATATCGATTTTTGGAAAAGCGCATCTCCTGGAAGGTGTCGTACAGCTGTTGGTGTTTGACACAAACATTGCAAGAACTACAGAATGGAGCGTCCATATAACCGCTGCCGTTTCACTGCTTAAAGAAATATTAGAACTGCCTGAGCCTCAAGGTGAGATAGCTGACCTGAGCTCTGTGTTTGCTATGATGCAGAGGCCGGGATGGTCGACTGAGTCGCCAAGCCACAGAATGTGGAACAGCGACCAAAGCGCCCTTCGGTTTCATGTCGCTTTCATCATCTTTGCGGATATTATATCTGCAACCACTCTGGGAGATGTTCCCAAATTGCGAGAGTACTATACGCACCTAATTAAGCCTAGAGCTAAAGCAACTCATCCAAGCCAAGTATTGGAATTGGGAGACTTTGTTGGCTGCCAAGGCTGGATTCTCCTTTTAATGGCTGATATTGCGATTTTAAAAAAGGGGGAAAGCTCTAAGCGCGCACTCAAAGATTTGCTTTTTGAGAGTAATAGGATTGCTCAAGATCTTCAGAAAGGCATAGCCAGTCTTAAGGACGGGATGCAGCAGCCCACAGCCAACCTTGTTCTTCCTCAGGCCTATGTCCATCCAGAGACTCTTCTACAGAGTATAGATACCATATCTGTTAGCTTGACATGGGCACATGCTGTCGTTGTCTATCTATTCGTCACTACATTTGGATGGCGAGAGCAAGACCAAACTATTCAGGAAAATGTTTCATTGACTCTGCGCTTTCTACGAGAGATCCAGTCTCCGGCAATCTTACGCAGTCTCGCTTGGCCATTTTTTATCGCCGGCTGCCTCGCTACCAAGAGCCAAGAAGCAGAGTTTAGACAAATTGCTTCCAAGATGGGCTCTTTGTCGGCTTTTGGCACGCTGAATGAGGCACTTAAGATAATGGAGAAAGTATGGAACACTCGTGGAGAGAAGGACGAGGAAACATGGGACTTCACTTGCTGTTTCAGAATGATGGGATCAATACCATTGCTTATATGACAATATACAAAATATATTTTGTGTCGTACCTCCATTCTCAACCATTCTTAGCATCTGGCACTATTCTTAGCAGTTATCTGCTTGGTAAGTGAGTATTTGGATTGCACTAGTGTCCCTTCCATGCACCAACGATCTCACTCAGCTTGGTTGTCTTGATGTCGGGGAATTTGGCGTTCAAGCTTAGATCCTCGGGCACGTCAAAATCTCCGTTGATGATCCACTTGCCGAACAGTGCAAAGATTCCCTGGAATACTTCCTTTGGTGCCATGGAATACATGGCAGGATGGGAAGGTAATTCTGTGACCTCACCTTTGTTGAGCTTCTCAACTGGGTCATATGTAACATTAAACTTTGTACCTAAAATAGGGTTAGCAATGTGCAAATTATTATACGTCAAATGAAAAGAGTGTGACATGGAATGGCATACCACGAGCTTCTTCTGCAAGGGCAAGAATCTTGTTGTATGATGATTTTTCACCATAGCAATAAGTTATCTCCTCCCACTTAGGCAGGCCCAGAGATGCAACAACAAATTTGGCCACATCGGCCGTATAGGTAAAAGCAACAACGTCATCTCCAGAGCCAGGGATGCCAGCAGCCTTGTTTTTGACGTCAACCACGAAGGAAAGTGGCTTCAGATACGTTTTGACGTGAGGATATCCGTAATAGTCCATGAAGTAGCCGTTAGAGACCCGGGTCCATTCTAATCCGGACTTGCGAAGCTCAGATGCAGCATCTTCTCGGAATTTATACATAGGAGATCTGTAGAGACGTTAGGTAAAATTCGGACTCTGAGGAATAGGTGCGAGCTCACGCTTCAGTATGGACAATGCCCCATTCGCTAACGATGAAGCGCTTGACCGTACCAGATTGACTGGCGGCTTTGATCAAATTTATCTGCGCAGTGGAAGCAACCTCTTCCATTATGTGAATGGTGGAGATGACGACTTCTACTTTGCGGCTCGCAAGAAGCTGTGCCGTTTCGGCTACGTTATTGTAATCGACTGCAAGAACAGGAGACTTGTTCTCATTCTGTTCCGGGACCTTGAACACTAGATCAGCTATCAAGCCTCTACTTGACGTCTCGCAATTTTCTGCAACATACATTGCGGGCCAAGACAATGGTATCGTAAAGAGAAGACTTCTCCAGTTCATCCACGATGGTGCGGCCAACACTGCCAGTACCGCCTGCGACTGCAATGACTTTTGACATGATTGAAAGTTCAAGTAGGTTACGTTGGTTGGGAGGAGATAGTATATGTCGATGCCTGATCTCTTGTGTGTGATTGAAGTGATCAGAGGTGCAAATGGTGGCTGCGTCTTACCTTTAAATAGAGCTGGGAACACACCACGACTCGCACTTCTATCCCGGATCTCATTGTTGATTTCTAAGCTCAACATCGTTAATTTCATATATAATTCGCTTTTCCGCGTGCAAATGCATCTGTTGGAGACTCTTTGTTGGTGATTTCACCGCGCGGTGCCTAAAAAGGGAAACACCAACCATGCGATCCTTGGTCTACCCCACATGGCACGGTGCCGTTTATAACTGATACTGATGCTGATACTTCAGTGAACGAGGGCACTACGCAAGAGAGATTGTAACCATCCCACATCTTTTCTGACTTGAAAAGTCTCGGGCGACTCGGGAAAAGCGTACCATCATTTTGAAACGAGTATATATGCGGATGTTAACACGTAGATTGCTGGTCCTTCAAGAAGTTGCTGATCAATCAGCTTGTCTACTGTTATCCCTACGTTGGACTGCGAGTTTGAGATGGATGGAAAATTAAGTCGCCGAGGTACTCTGGAATACTGAGACATTGCATTTTGGATATTGCTTGGCTAAACCACTGTAAATGTTTTATTGTTTTGTGCTCTTCTCATAAATCACCTTTAGCCCTTTCGCTTCACTGTGCCTTCTTCTGTTTAGATACGCTGAGCTTTGCATCATTGTTTTGCCTGGGCGTCATCTCATGGCCGGACAATTATATAACAGTCGCAACCTTCAAAACGCGCTTATCACTATGAAAGAAATTGTGTTGCGGCGTTTAATTCGTAAGCTGGCGGCGCAATCGACCAGTCCCCTAAGCTACGGCTGTAGAGTGCTGCAGATCACAAAATCGTTTCAAGCAGTAGGAAAAAGTCGATTGAAGTCTATGGATTAGATTCAACGTACATGTCGCCATGGAACTTCTATAAGCGTGCCTCATGATGGCTTTCAGCATTTGGCCGTTGAACTTTTCGGGGACCCGCATCTCTTGAAACTCTCTAACGCTTATCAATCCAGCAGCATCCGCATTATACTTGAGTTCAGCGCGAGATTACGTCGAAAGCAATTCTGCACGTACATAGTCAATACCCAATATTGACCACACTGTCCGCACGAGCCGGAAAAAGATACATGTTCTATCAGAGTGGTAGCTGATTCGCTTGCGCTAGGTCTAGCACTATCGTCATGAGCGCACTATACCTGTAATGTTGCTCCTGCGATGCTCTAGGGCAGTAAGCTAGCTATTGGTGCTATGGCATATCGTTCAAGCCCTACGGGCCGCGCCAAACTTTTCCCAGCGATCAGTCATATCTGACTTCATTAGCCACGGCCACAGCAAAGGGCTGTGCGTTTTGATCATTGAAGATATGCCCGATATTATTCGCAGCAGTAGATATGGTGATAAGTCTGATGATTGTCCGTGTATGTATGGTCATACCACTGCGAATATGGGGTTGAGGTTGAAAAGTGGCGACTCTTGCCGTCGAATCTATTTCAAATTCAAAGTATTCTGCAGTGCTTAGAAATCGGTTTTGACTCTTGAGCAAAGTCTTCCGCAGCGTCTTAGAGTCACACAAAAGCTAAGCGCAAGATACCGCAAACACCTTGAGTTCTAAGTCTAGGTCTTAATCGATATCTTACAAATGACTCCTTCGAATCCATTTTAGCGATGACTCGTTCCTTGATAAGACTATTTAACAAATTAAACAGGCGGGAAGCATTACCATAGGCTGTCTAGCATAGTTACGGGACTCTCGGTGACTCATTGAGGAATGAGCGCAGATTGCCCCGCCTTTCAGCCGTAATTTAATGTTGCCAGTTCCAGCCACAAGCTTGCTGAACACATGGAGATATCGCCACTGTAAGCCATGCTAATGGAGATCGCCTGGAGATTGACCTCCTTAGCTTCTCAAGAGCCGCTTCCGTCGGAAAGATTAGCGTAATGTAGATAGGCTTCTCCTCGTCAAATATATATCTCAATCATCCGCCAGACTTCATCTACGTCTGCACAACAATCTTTTCCAAGGCCCCCATCGAACATAGATCATTGCATTTAGAGGTCCTCTTTCTCTGCTTACTACCGCTGCTCTTTTCTTCCAGCCATCATGGACTCATTCACCACATACCCCATACCAGACGGCGTCGACGCTATTCCTCATGATGAACTGGATCTCCGATCTGATGCGGAAGTGGATTATGACCTTCTCAATCCCAAGCCGATAACAGACGAGAAAAATCTATGGTTCTTCTGGAATGGCGGATTCCAGAAAATGCACGGTTACCATCAACGTACTGTTCGAAACTGGCACAGGAGATTCTCTAAAAAGGGTTGGGTTGTACGTCTTTTGGATGTTGAGCCGGGTTCTTCTTTGAACGTGGCAAATTATCTCGATGTACAAGATCCAGAAGTTTTTCCAAAGGCCTTCGCAGACGGAACCATCGGCGGCAGCCATGTGAACCAGCACATTTCAGATCTTGTGAGATTTCCTCTACTGTTAAGATACGGCGGCGTCTACGCAGACGTCGGCTTGGTTCAAATTGGAGATCTCGACAGCGTATGGAACGAAACCGTCGGAAATCCAAGCTCTCCATTCGAGATTTTGACATATAATACGGGTAGCGCCCAAGACCGCAGCATGACAAACTACTTCTTGGCTTCAGGACGAAACAATCCCTTCTTTTTTAGGTGCCATAAGCTGTTACTGACACTATGGGCGGGAAAGACGAGTACCGAGGGAATGCATACAAGCTCTCTGCTGAAAGGACTCCCTCTCATGGATACCGGACTTACAATGGAGGAGGATGGCATCACGTATGGACGCGAAGAAACTGCAAAGATGTTGACGGATTATATCATCCAGGGGCATGTCATCACCATGGTCATGGGCCTCATTGATGTGGAAGATGACTGGGACGGCCCCAAATACGTAGCAACGCACGTTTACGCATACGATTACATGATTGGATCACAGCATATCAACGAGCTCACTGCATGGAACGGCCCAAAGCAATTCGAACTCATGTCTTTACAAATACCGAAGAGCGATGAAAAGGAAAGCGACGACCAAAGACTTGCGCGCAAGATTGTCGAGGATTGCTTGACTAAAAGTTTTGGCATGAAATTGGCAACAGGAATGATCGTTAGAGTCATGGGAGACACATTGAGCTCTCTTTGGAGGAAACACGATGGTAGCGACAATGTTCCTGGTACATACGCCCATTGGCTGAGACATGGTACTCTGTACTGGCGTCCTAAGAATCACCCCGCGAAAACGGACTTTACGGAAATGCCAGCGTTCAAAATTGGACCCCTGCTACGAGAAGGAGAGGTTGGGCCAGGGGCTTGTGCGGCAACAAGTGGAAGCCGCGTACCAAACTAAACAACTTGGAGTTGCAAATGGATGACTGGTCATTGACCTGTTTTTACGTCTTAAAGCGTGCAATTCGCTTCGCATCTAGATAGCCGACTCGAACGAGATATGTCTGACAAATTGAATGTACATCATAGAGCAAAGAATGTGGTTCAACGTTTCGTTTCTTTAGTTGAGCATTTTCGCAAAATCCGATACACTATCGGAGTATCGTAATACAAATGAGGTATCATAAGCTTTACAAATAGAATGCATATGTACTATATAGCTCATTACTAGATATTGACAATAGCATTGTATGCAGTCTTGGGATTGAAGTTACTGGCCCAGGTGTATCTCGGTTCTTGGCTTTCCTCGGTACGGCCTGGGCCTTAAACTGAGCCAACATACCATGACCTATGCTCTTCGCAATGTCGCATTCTTCACACTCAGTTCTCATGAATACGGCGTTTTCATATTTAAGAGAACAGGTGTGAATAGCCGTGACGTAGAGCCATATATAGATAGCTTGCAGGTCGAGATATATATTGGCAAATTGAACTATGAGACTTGACTGATCAATGATGCGCACAGTCATGTCTACTTTGTATGCTCAGCGCAATCAACTCTTGAAAGACCTACAACTCGGCTGTAAGTATCTATAAATAGCAATAACAAGGCGGCTTAGCTGCATGCGTAGCCAGTGCCATGTCAGCTCGCAAACTGTTTGCCACTGTTGGTAATTGGCTAACTGTATATTCACAATTAGGCGAGGGGATCAAAGAGACCCACAGTCCAGTTGGATAGTCTGCGGTATGCCTGACAAAGTTCGCAAAGGCTGTGTCAAATCCTTTGGCAGCGATAGTATTTTCCAAGGACCAGGCTGAGCTGTATAGATCCATCAGTCTCAGCCACTTCGACAGCGTCAGGAGTATTTGCTGTTCCGCGAGGCTTGGTGCCGTTATCCCGCTTGGCGCTTATCGCTGTCCACGTTGTCGCTATATGTTGACGCGTCGTAGTTTACCTACTGCTATGTATTCAAGATCCTCCTATTCTTTATAATTCGAGTATAAATTCTAAAACCTAATCATATTAGATATCATCATCATTCTTTAACTCCCTAACAATCTTATTCTCGTTTAATTTCTACTTGTATTAAGCATCCTTTGCATTGCTAATTTAATTACCTTGTTTCGTCCAGCGATGAAATACGTCGTTGTATCCGCGACGGCGGTGGCTGTCTTTCACCTATTCTTGCCTGTCATAGCACACTCATGTCCACCTCTTGGAGCTGTGCTTCCACCGCCGCAGGCTCCCAGCCAAAACGAAGCCGTCAAACTGGCCAGTCAGAAACTCAAGTCAACCATCGATTCAAGCTTTAGATCAAAGCTAAACTCAAGCGGCATCTCAATTATGGTCAAATCCATACATGAAGACGCACCGCTATTTAGCTATCATTTCACACCCCCGGCTCTCTCTGACATCGGCACTGCATCCATCGATGACAATACAATCTTTCGGGTGGGAAGTTTGTCAAAGATATTCCCTGCACTGGCAGCTTTGCAGTCCAAGTCCATTCACATGGATGACTCAGTGCTTGAATACATTCCTGAACTGAAGGATGCTGTTTCTGCTTCTGCAGAGGCTATTCCATGGGAAGATGTAACAATTGATTCTTTGATGACTCATCTCTCTGGTCTTGCTACTGATAGTAAGAACTTTCTGAACTTCGTGATTTCTTTCAGCTTAATGACTAAAAAGGCTAACTTCCGATATAGCGGCTTTTGATCTGGGAATCTTTCCCATCCCCCTTTGGCAGACAATTGGACTACCAGCTATTCCTCAAGGCACCGGCCCAACTTGTTCGGGGCTTCCTGGCACTGAACCATGTACACAAGATGATCTTGTCAAAGATTTACAAAAACGAGAGCCGATATATCTACCATACACTAGCCCTTCGTATTCTAATGTCGGCTTTGCCCTGCTTGGAATGGTTATTGACGCCGCAACGAATAAGAGCTATATCGACAACATCCAAGAGAACGTATTCGACATTGTTGGTATGAATAGCTCTTCATTCAATGGATTTGTAAAATCATTTTCAGAAGATGGTTTTGTTCCTATTGGAGAAACTACATGGAACGTTACTTTAGGTGTTTTTGAAGGGTACGTGAAGTTCTCTCTCCAATGTCGCCACCCAAATTATGACAGACATTGTATTAACACCATTTTTAGTGCTGGTGGCATGTTTTCGAGCACTTCGGACCTAATCGCTTTTGCTGAAGGCATTCTTAACAACCGTTTTCTCAGCCCGCGACGCACCCGGGAATGGATGAAGCCACGTAGCCACACTTCTTCTTGGGGATATTCCGTTGGTGCGCCTTGGGAAATTCTTCGAAGTGACCATTTGACAGCCGATGCTCGCATTGTCGACTTATATACCAAGAGCGGCGATTTGGGCCTTTATCATTCTGTTTTTGGGCTGGTTCCTGATTTCGATATTTCTGTTGTACTGCTTATTGCTGGTGCTGAAGTTAGCGAAAACATGCCGTCTGAAATTTTCAGTGCCATCGTCGAAGAGCTCATTCCGGCAGTTGACAAGGCAGGGCGAGCAGAGGCCACCTCAATGGAGGCTCTGAATGGCACATACACTGATCATTCTACGAATTCCACCATCGTGTTGACTGTCGACACGGAAAACAATTTGGCAATGGAGAAGTTTATCGTACGAGGATTCGATGTACTTCATCACCCCGACTTGTACAGCCTCGACGGTCTCTCTGCCAACTTGAGCTCCATCACCGAAGCTTCTTACGTCAACGCTCGTTTATATCCAACAAATCTCGTTGCTCAAAGTTCAAATGGCAATGCTCAAAGATCGTGGCGCGCTATTTATGATACTACCACTGCTGCGGAAAACCTGGCAGAGGACGCAAAGTTGGTATGGAAAAATGGCAGTTGCCAGTCCTGGCTTGAATTGGATCGAGCTGCATATGACTTTAAAAGCATAGGAGATTTTATTTTCAGCTATGGAAAAGGGGGCAAGCTGACTAAAATTTTGGCCGTTGCTTTCAATGTAACATTGACAAGAGCTGCGTGAGAGATGAGTATAGGCCATCTGGTCGTGAGATTATCATTGTATTGTCCGTTTGTCCATTCAAGATTCGTAAAGGAACTCTAGTTAGAATTTAGAATATTCCTAATTGAGAAAGCCATCGTATACATGAGCGCAGGTTATTAAACTGGCCTTTAATTTTTCTAGTTAGGAGAAAAGAGCAGATATCACTAGCCATCAATGGCACGTTGTGAAACTAGTCCAAGAAACTGTAGTATACCCAATGAGAGCCAGTTCTGAAAGAGCCCAGGCCATTTGGGTAACTGGATACCGTTGTAGGTAATAGGAGTAGGTCATTCTGGGAGCTATCTACTATGAGGAGAGTGATTCATCTGTATACGAAATTGGCTTGATAGAGAAATGGTCGGCTCTATTGACGGTGCAGCCAACGTGATTTCTTTGACCGATTGTTACAGGATCTAGTTACACTATTACACCATTGGCATCGGAAGCTCATTACAAGAGGTCCAGTAAGCTTATAAACAAAATTCATCGTAGGAAGGCCGCTAGTGGGAAAATACATTTGCTGAAGACTGTAGTCCTGCGTATAATTAGCGGGCTGCTATTTGGCGAACTGATGATGGTTGTATAAATATAGACTTCTGGGGCGCTTTTGGCGGTGCTGGACCTTGGTGTTTAAATATGTAGCTTAAACTTTAAGCTCATTTCTTCCGTTGTAAGAGGCTCAGAAATTTTTCAACGCTTTGCAGATAATTTTGCTGTTTAGCCGGCATTCTTCTTTAGTATAAGACAATGCTTAGTGGACCCAATACCTCACTAAAGCTATTTTGCTTGCCATTGTAGTTCGGAACTTCCGAAACGTTTCTTCAAAATTCGTACGCTCTGAACAGTAGTTCGGATATTCCGAAACGTTCTTCAAAAGTTGTGTACTCTGGACAGTATTAAAAAGAAGAAGAATATCTTCTTGTACTAGTTAACATATCGAGTTACTATTCTTGTTTATGGAAAGAGGAAGCTTTCTGGCAGATTCCGATTTTGACAGCAGCATGAGACAACTTGGCGCCACCTCAAGCGAACAATTATCCATGACATGCCCAGATAAACAATATAAGGCCATAACCTATTGTTTATTAAACATTTATGGTTAACTCGATTAGTGCGATTGTAATGGTGTACGACACAGTCTAGAAGCTGCAGTGGAGGTAGCGCAAGTGCGACGTCACTCACAAAATCCAAGAGATAGATCACGGCACGAGTTTCCATGCACTGTGCTCCGTGGAGAAACATCTCTCAAATCAGCGGCGGTCGGACTTGGGTCATTTGAGTTGCTAATCCGCTGGCAGTTGAACAACAAGTCTTCAGATTCTCGTCGGCTTTAGGACAATTCTATAAAACCCGAGGCCTGTCACCAGTTGTGCTACTAGACACTTGAGATATAAAGAGCAAACAAAGGGCACGTAGCTAAGAGTCCAAGTGCAACAGCAGTGAAAATACAACTCTTCCTTACATCTGCATCTTCAATATTTCAAGTCTTCAGCTTCTTAATTACGTGTCATCTAGCAGAGCGTTGCTGTGTTTACATCCGTCTCTTCTGAGCAAGAATTTACCACCACCAATTTGAAAATGTTTGCAATTGTTGGGGCTACCGGCAAAGTAGGCTTTGCAACGACACAGGCACTGCGAAAGGCGGGCAAGCCGGTTCGAGCAATTCTACGCGATGCTTCAAAAGCAGCCAAGCTACGTGAGATTGGCTGTGAGATCTCTGTAGCCGACTTGCAAGACCCCAAAGCCCTTGCGAATGCAATTGGCAATGCAGATACGGTTCAAGTTATCGTCCCACCGGCTCCACAGCTAAAAGACACCGCTGAACAAATGAGACAAGCTATCGAAAGCATCGCTACTGCGCTGGAAGAAACGCGGCCTCAGCGTGTGCTAGCAATTTCTGACTATGGAGCTCATATCACCGATGACATTGGGATGCCGACAATGTGTCGGGATTTTGAAGTGCGACTCAGCAAAGTCCCCGGCAAAAAAGTATTTTTACGATCATCTGAACACATAGAAGCGGGATGGGGACGAGCTATCCCAATAGCCAAAGAGTCTGGTATCCTACCAAGCTTTCTCGATCCGACGTATACGCTTTTTCCTAGGATCTCGGCGTCGGACCTTGGTCTGATTGCTGCGGACATCTTGTTGCGGCCCGCTGCTACGGAGGATGTTGAGATTGTCCACGCTGAGGGTCCACGCCGATACAGCGCCAATGACGCGGCCGCGGCTCTGAGCGAGCTACTGGGGAAGACAATCCAGGCGAAGGCCGTTCCTCGGTCTGAGTGGAAGGAAAGGATGGAGCGAGTAATGAGCCCAACTCTTGCTGAACTGCTCATCAAGGCCAATGACGCCCAAAACAAGGGTGGTATGGTCGACGTGGAGTCTGAGCACAGCAAGGTTTTCTACGGTAAAACGGAATTGATTGACGCGCTGCGCCCTCTGGTTTAATTCTATCTCTCAAAATAGAAGTCAAGTTCATATGGTTTGTATTATACATACAACTTAGATACTGTCAATACAGATTATCCCAGTTTAAAGTATCCTGGCTGTAACTTCTGCCACACTCCTTGTGGGTCGTACTTGGTACTTATTGATCTTAGTTTTGCGAGATTATCTGCTCCATAGCTAGCAAAAACATCTTGCTGATAAGAAGCGTAGTTTTGGTAAAGGTAGGGATGATCGAGGCCTTTAGCAGTTGCAACAGCGACAGAGCGGTTGACAATGTTTTGCGCAGCAGCGAGGACCCGCTCATCATCCGAGGCGTTTGACCAAGATATGTCGACGTTAATTACTATTGCCAAAGTTAGTAGAGCAAGAGTGTAAAAGGAAAGAAGCTACACACAGTTCAGAGGACCTTGGCCAGCAAGTCCAAGTGCGTTACCGCCGTTCTTGGAAAAGTGATCGGTCATATCAGTAGTAATGAGCTGAAAGATAATAGAAGGGCCAATCCCTGTCACGTTTTTGATGGAGTCGATTTCTTCCATGTAGATAGCGACCATGTCAGCCATTAACGCGGCATTGTTCTGAGTTGTAAAAGTCCAGTACGTTTGTCTGTAGGAAACAGATTAGTCTCAGCAAGCCGTATCTAGAAAGCGAAAGCATACCGGAAGCCACCTGGGTTGGAGTTGTTGAACTCAACCGTTAGATTCGAGAGGTCTGTGATGCGGAGTGTGCTTGCGATAGCACCAGGAACCGAGGTAAAGTTTTGCAAAATTGGAGGATTAACGACTGGTTTGGCATATTGTAGATCAGACGCAATGACAAAGAGATCTTCTGATTGCGCATAAGCGTATGCAATGATAACTTGAGCGTACGGATCCGAAGGAGCGTTGATGCCAAGGTAATAGAAAGCGTCGTTGATGGCAGCCGCCGTCTCATTTGTGTACAGAAAGGTATCTGAGCCCGCCCAGAGATCGCCCTGAGGATAAGCCGCGAGATCGAATCTTGTTACGATGCCAAAGTTATTTCCTCCTCCGCGAAGCGCCCAGTACAAATCGCTATACGGGGATGAGTAGCTGACTTGGCGGATTGAGCCGTCGGCAAGCACGACCTATTAATACAGGCGTCAATATTCCAATCTTTTTAAGCAAAATAGAGGGTAGGAAGTACTTCATAAGAATTGACATTGTCACATGCCCATCCCTGCTGGCTTGAGAAAAACGACATTCCGCCTCCCAAAGTCAGACCACCCACGCCAATGGCAGATACTCTCCCGCCGATCACAGTAACGTTGTGAGGCTGGAGGTAATTGTAAACATCATACCAGACGTTCCCTGGGCCAACAGAGGCCTGGGTCTTATCGGATGAGAGCGTAATTTGATTCAGGTTGATGAGATCGATTGTCACGCCATTGTCAATATTCGAGGCACCGGCAAAAGCAGCATGGCCACCACTTTTAACAGCAAACTCGCATTGTGTGACACGAAAGGTTAGAACGGCCAAGGATACTTCCTCTGGAGATGCGGGAGAGAATCGACAAGTGGGTCTAGTCAGAGCTTGCTGTTGTGCCCAGTATCGCGATTCCTCGAATTCGTACGTTGAGCTGTTGGGATACGACAGCTGCGACGGTAAAGCGAAGGCTAGGAAGCCGCACTAACATATTTGTTAACACTATCCAAATTCGCATTCTGGGCTTGGAGAGCCTACTGCTAGCTGGCAGCCCGATGGAAGAGCGGGTACTGCAGCGTAGGCCGTGTTATGGGCTTGGAACGAGGATATCTGGGCCTCAACCTCGTTCAATGAGTACGCATTGGCAATTCCCGACCGCAGGAACAGCGTAAAGACGACACTGAAGAGGCGCATCTTACAGGATCCAGGCGAGGCAGTCTTGCGAAAATTGGAAGATGGATGTAGAAAGACAGTTACAATTGAGAAGAGGGTTGTTCATCCATGATAGTTCTTAGTTGGCAAGCGGACATGAATTGTGGTACAGACGTTATTAGCTGTTGGCCGGTGATACAGCTGCTCCTTGCCCTGCATAAGTCCACGGAGCAGTGCCTGAAGACGGTCGAGGCTACAGGACATTTGGTCTGTTATAGAACCCTTGCATTGATTCCTGCCTTAGTGCGTGGATATCCCAGCTGCTTGCCCGTTGAATCGGGCAGTAATCGCCGTGCTACGGCTCCATCGCCTTTCTCACAGCACATTCTCGAGATCTTCGGCGGATTTAGTGTTAGGATTTTGCGCTACTATCGATGCGAAATCTCATAAAACAGCGCAGGTTGGTCCGCGCCGTGCACCCGTACCTAGCACAGCTGGCCCGAAGTTCCGAGGTCTAGAGAATAGCTGCGCTCGAAGGATCGCATACCTTGCTCCTGTGAAGTCGTCGCGTTCTTTTCAGGAGCGGCCTTCAGCGATGACATTGGCACTTTTGCAAAACCAATGCGTGAAGCCCCTCAGCGATCTTCAAAGGCGCTTCCCGTGTGGCAAACACATTTTTATTTCATCATCCCCCGCGACTGGAAAGCTTGGAAGCGAGTTGATGGGTGCAAGAGCACATAGCAATTCTATAGAGAAAGGATCTCAAATTACGTAGCGTACTTTCCGCGCCTTCATCACCTTCATCACCTTTTGTGTATCAATTCAATGCTTAGCTCAGGAATCCTAGCACTCTGTTAACTGGGCATCCATCTTCCATGACGCACTTTATGCCATTGCCTCGTTGCATGTGGTATGGCTTCTCATAGACGGATTGGCCCTCTAGCAAATGCAATACGAAATAGCTCCTCCGACGATCTCTCATCCATCGGCTGTTGTATTCCTTCAAAGGAAGTGTCAATCTGTAAGCGCGCAAACTCGATGAGCTAACGGCAAAGTTCAGCCTATAGCAATAGCCGTCATATATATTCTCTCTGCTATAGTGTTGATTCGTAGCTACGTAACCGTGGGTCAATTTATCACCAAATAAGGTAACTGGCGACGCTGGGCTTCGGCAGATCGCGACCGGGTTGACAGCTGAAAAACTGTTACGGAGGTGGGAGCGGGAGCGGAATATGAGCCGAAAGACATGTAGCCTGCTATGACAGTCTAGCGCATTTACCAAGCTTTTTTCCCCTCTTTCTTTCTTTCTCTTTTTCCTTCTGTTACTAGTGGCCCTATAAGTAATGAAGTGCATGCAACCGCCTCCATGATGATAGAGCTTGTCGACAGGCTATTTAAAATTAAATGCTCGTTCGAGGCAAAAAGTTATTCAGCTATGTCTATTATAATTATCGTCGTGACACGGAAACAACTTTCACATGCAGTTTGCTTGCCAGGTACACGTGTGGTCCGTCGCTAGATCTTGAAATCGTTTACCCTGTAAACGCCGCGTTTATCTCAGCAGATTTGAGTTTATCTATCACTTATATCTAAATAAGCGTTATCGTTGTAGAGTTAGTTATCTCGCCTGCCTCTGCCGACGACTCTAAAGATCTCATGTAGGCAGCAATTGATTAGATACAAAATCCGTAAGCGTGTTCTCATAGGCATTTACTGTAGCGAGCAGGCGTGTATAACTGTTTGTCCACTTTGAACCTTCCGGAACCTCCCCCTCCCCTCCACCGCCTTTATCAAGATATCTAAGCTTTTCTTCGACTTCAAATAAGAAGTAAATTCTCTTTTTTGGAAGACGAAAAAGGGGGAGGGTATTGTAGCGAAATAGCTTGACCCTTTGCTCCAAGCTACTGTACCATCTCCTTCCAAAACAGGCGGCGTGACAAGAACAACAAAACTCAATCTTTTTATCGTTCTCTTCGGTTATACCTTATAACATATCTGATCACTGGAAGCTCATCTAAAATCACCTTAAATATTGTTATTTCACACGATGCCAATCCTGTATTTGCATCGTGCATCTCGACAGAATGACCTTGACGCGGCCGAAAACTAAGGAAAAAAAAAGTTACATCTCGAATACTCTATGATTGCATGATTACTATGAAACATCACTAGGATGACTTTTAATAGTGAAGTTAATGGACGAGGCTTTATCGCCGCCAATTAGCTTCTTGCGCAGAGAGACTTGAGATTCCCAGGCCTGAAGACGCCCATCGGAGCGACAGAAACTGCACTTTTGCATTACCTAGCGTATTGGGCTTCAATTCATAATTAATCGGCAAACAGAAATGTAAATTCTATGTATCTCTTGACAAAAAATTAGATAGTTGGGATTACTGCAGCTGCTATGGGCTGGGCAGACCACCATGACGATGTAACACAGGTTGTGAAGGCGTTGGTACACCGCTTTGCATTGTGTTGCGTATAGGTACTGACTATATCAAAACTGAGTTAACTTAATCAGCTTTGGAACAACTACTCTAGATCAAGAGCTGGCCAATGCAGAAGCTCTAGTTTTACGAGCTGAGAATATAGTTCTTCAAGTTTTACTCCTGATCGAGGAATCAATTCAGCGCCGTTTTGAGTTGAGATTGAATGACACGCTAGCTGGCTGAGACTTTGACTCGTTTATCTACTTTTACACCCAATTAGGCTGCAGTTTTGAAGATCACTGCTCGAATAAATGTGCTTTCCTTCCATCAACACGTTGCATTCATCTGAGCTGAGCTGGCAGCTGGAGAACGCGTGAATCGGCCCTCCCCCACACCCCACCTCCCCTGTCTCTCCTGAGCCCATATTTACTCCGCATATGCGGAGTAATGGTGTTTGCCTCGCAATTTGCTATCACCATCATGTGAAGAGGTTGGGCATACTACTATATTGAAGGAATCATTCAATCAGGTTGAAGAGGTGTAACGTTTGCTCTTTGGTGCCAAAGCACGCCTTGTAGTAACCAAGGTTTGTGGGTTTGTGTGTGGCGTATTCGTGGCGTATTGCCATCACTTGGCGATGTTCTCGGCCAAATTGGCGGAGGAACAGAACTTGTAATGCGTAGCACTCAGCTAAAATAGCTCCGAGCTTTTAGTCTCGGTACATCGGAGCATGACGAAAACCACATGTCAATTCTAACTTTATTTCTGGATCTTGAGTTAATTTCCTTCATTTACTAGGCATATACAACTACCCCAGAGTACAACAAAGCATTCGCCATAGGCCTAAAGGTATTAGATTTGGGGTAGTCAAGTTTCTCCAGACTCGCAAAGAGTCTAGTTTCCCCGCACTTGACTTGTACGAGTTAGATTCTCCCCGAATCTATACGGAGAATATGGGGATCTTTCTGTTGGCTAGAGCCAGCTATTGGCCTTTGCTTGAACAGGCAAGGATGGGGGTCCTCAGCGAGAGAAGCGGCCCAATCTGAGACAGCGAGGACCTGACCTCAGCGAGCCAAGTCTTGCCCTAGTAAGCAGAGGCGCGGAAAGTTATTGGCCACTCCTGATGCGCACCTATCACATCCACGGATTCATACAAGGGGGCTTGTATATGGACCTTGGTACTAAGCAACATCGCGCATAACATCGAAAGATGAAGTGCGAGTTATAAGAAGACCGCGAGTTGAATAAGGCCGAGAATCATGGACATAGAATTATATAAACCCCATAATTGTCCTCTTCCTCTTGTTGTTTGAAAGCTGCTCTGTTTCCCAGGTGACATTGCATCGATTTGGAGAGAGATAGCGAGCAGCCCGGAACACAATGTCGTCAAGCGAGAAACAGGATGATCTGCATCTTGATGCAGCTCATATCGATGTCCCGGAGGCGGAGGTCCTTGGAAACAAGGATCTGATAAGTGATGCCATCGATGGTGAAAACCAAGAGCATGATATGGGTGTCTGGGAGGCGGTGAAGACACATCCTTGGGCATGTCTATGGGCTTTCACTATGTGCTTTACTATTGTAAGTTCATTCTTCGTCGTCGATCTATTGTCTGCGTAACATAGCAACTGATATCCACTAGGTCATGGAATCCTTTGATATGTTCCTGAACGGCAACTTTGTGGCACAAGCGGCCTTCCAAAAGCACTTCGGCGTTTTCGTAGAGGGCTCCGGATGGACGATTCCAACCAAATGGCAGAGCGCTCTCTTCCAATCGGGCCAATGCGGTGCCTTTGTCGGTGTCTTCCTGGCCGGTCCTATCACCAACCGAATCGGATACCGCTGGACTACTATTGTGGGACTGGTTCTTATGAACGCCACGATTTTCATCTCCTTCTTTGTAAGTGGCATTGCCCGCTAGCTGATTTTAATAACTAATTGGAATTCCATAGGCCGACTCACTTACACTGCTTGTTGTCGGACAAGCCCTGGAAGGTGTTCCTTGGGGATTCTTCATTGCGAACGCCCCTGCATATGCCAGCGAGATTGTCCCCCTCCCCCTTCGAGGCGCCTGCACAGCTACTCTCCAAATGGCGTGGTCCATCGGCTCAATCATCGTGGCCGCTGCTACACTTGGCTACAATAAGCGTGACGACCAGTGGGCATGGCGAGTGCCTCTTGCACTCCAGTGGATCTTCCCCGTGAGTCTCGAGTTTCAAATTTAGCAGAGGCAACTACTGACTCGATTAGACTCCCCTTTTGGTTCTCATCTTTATTGCTCCTGAATCTCCATGGTGGCTCATTCGCCGCGGCCGTAAAGAAGAGGCTCTTCGTTCCATTGAGCGTCTTGGCGGTAAATCCGGACAGAATTCAGCAAACACACTTGCCATGATGGAGCGTACCGTCGAGATCGAGAAACAGATGGGCGGTGCTCCCACGCTCCTTGATCTCTTCAAGGGCACTGACTTGCGACGAACGATTATTACTTGCTTGATTTACGCATCTCAGAACTTTGCTGGCAATTTGATTGCCAACCAAGCAACTTTCTTCTTCGAGCGTGAGTACAAACCTTCCGTGGATATCCCCGAATATAGATAGCTAACCCCAAATTAGAAGCTGGTATTGGATCCGATCGTGCTTTCCAGCTTAACCTGATCAACTCTTGTCTTCAGTTTGTTGCCAACGCTTGTTCTTGGTTTTTAACTGCTTGGTTTGGCCGACGAACCATCTACCTATGGGGAACCGCCACAAACATAACCCTTCTGTTCCTTCTTGGTATTTGCGCATCTATTCCGCAGAACAACTCAACCAACTATGCCCAAGCCTGTCTCGGTATCATTATCTCTTTCGTTTTTGCCGGTAGCCTGGGACCAATCTCCTATACGATTATTGCTGAAACATCCTCGGTCCGACTTCGCGCTCTGAGCACTGGTGTCGGTCGTGCTGCATACTATGTTGCGGAGATTCCCATGATTTACCTGGCTTCACGGCTCTTGAACCCCACAGGATGGAATCTTGCGGGCAAATGTGGTTACGTCTGGGGAGGCACTGCTGTCGTGTGCTGGTTAATGGCCTACTTCTTCCTCCCCGAGTTGAAGCACCGCACTTACCGTGAGACTGACATCTTATTTAATCGTCGCCTTCCTGCTCGGAAGTTCAAATCAACCGTCATCGACGTGAGGGAGAACCATTAATACAAAGAAGTAACAAAACACAGCGCATAGTTCGAAGCGTCATAGTTATGAAGATAGTTAACATTTTAAACCTTAATGGAATAGAAGCTAATTAGAATATATGTTTTGCGCATATTAAGCTATTTACAGTGGTGTAGACTGCAAATTAGCAGCGTTTCGAAACATTGTGTTTGCTATGATACACTGGTTGAACCGCCCGAGAAAGCAAGCTAAGCAGACACGCCTTTACTTCTCCATTAGCTATTATATAAATCTAATTCTCTTCTACAATTATGTGAATTTGAAATAACCGCTACTGCTGTCTATGAATCGGAGTGTATCTATTTTACATATTAATATTACAAATCATGAACATTTCTTTCATGAGAAACAGTTCACTTCTTCAACATGGTACCTATTACGCATTGCGAAGACCTAGCCGGTGCTTTGCTTCCGCGACAGCATCCCTAAAAAGCATATTTGCGTATATTGAGTGAAAACCCCCAAGAAAATTAATCGCAATCGGTTTGTTAACGGTTGGATTGCACACCACGCACTCTAACTGTATGTCAAACTGTGTGGTCTGATTCTGTGTCCGAGAATTTGCCTCGATTCGTTTGATGGAAAATCGATGGCAACCAGCAAATTGCCCCCGATTATTACCGAAAACGATGTCAACTATACTTCTATTATCCCTATCCTTAGAGGTCGATAGTTCAATATTGGCGACCTGGAAACATCCCCATAGAATTGCTGTTTTCACGGGAAGCTGAACACTAGACAACTGCGAAGTATTCCAGATGGATTGCGCTGCCGGTCCCAAGCCTATTCATTACACTGATGAGCAATGGGGAAAATGTTATTGCTTTTGACAAACTCACCCTCAAACTTTACGAATTGGAGTCCTAAAAGTCGAAGGGCAATTCTTTCTGGCATAAAAACAGGACCTGAGAAAAAACCCTTCACAAGCGCAGATAAGATGGCCTCGTCTGATGGCGTCTCTTGCTCTGAGTTTGCTGTCAAAACGATGGAGCAAGCGTCTCCCATGGCAACATGATCATGAGGGTTGACTAGGGTACGGACTATGTTCGAGTTGTTTAGTGAGTCTGGCACACCTATCTCCTGTCGAATATGTGTCTGGTATTCCCGAATGAATCGATTATATGCTCTAAAACTGTATGCGCCGCCAGCTATACTAGCGAACACAAGTGTAGCACTCAATGCAGCAGTTTGTGGCTTGAGTGTTTTTGTGACTCTTAGCAATGGCGCGAACATATCGACAGCAAGAGAAGAGAAACAAAAAGCGAAAAAGACTTTATCAGAAACTATAGGTTGTGACAGCTGAAATCTGAGTGGCAGGTGCTTTTGGTGGTTAGTTAGGAGGGAACAAGGGATTTAAAGAAGAATAGTACAAATTTCCACTCTCCGAAATCTTCCGCCATTCTACTACTTGTCGCGTAGCGATGAAGCAGGTATACGGGCTGCGGAGAAATTCGGGAAATATTTGCAAAAAATATGTTGTTGGTAAGCGAAAGGATTCTACTAAATCCTGCGTTTAAATATCTATACGGGACAAATACAGCGAAGATTATAACCATATTATGAGCAGTTGCGGCTACCAGGTGTCTCTAGATAAAAAAGAAAAAACCGCTGGATAATTTTTCCGTATTGGGATGCGCCTACTAGGCCTACCCGACATTCTCCTACATCAAAACGTAAATTGTCGAGAAAAGGAGTAAAAAGTAAAGCAAGAAATAAGAGGGTTCCTCATAGCTGAAAGAAGTTTTAGAGGCTGTTCTTTTACTCTAATATCCACGGTAAGTCAACCAATATTGTTATGGGTATGACTCATTAGGTGTGTTACATTGTAATTCAGCGCTGAATTGTGGAGATGAGTCACTGAGATTTCAGCTGGGGCAACTAAACGCACCTTGCTAATAAAGGTGGGCTTAGGATTGTTGGGCAAGTTACTTTTCTCTTTTCCTTTTATCATCCTTAGGGATATTTTCCACCCGGACGAAGGATGTATATAGCTATGTTGACTTATCCATGTTCGTGCACAGCAGAATAAGCCCGCGTATTGTACGGCAACGTCCCCTGAGAAACACTAGTAGCGAAGCAGAGGTTCTTCGTCTTACCTCAGTGCTCAGGAAGCCACAAATTTAACAAGTCGATGCCAGCCTACCATATTGACTTCCAGAATGCAGTCATTTTACTTTAATGAGAGTAATAAGCAAGCAGCGTTATCAGTTCGCTTTGTAATCAGTAGCAACTGCGATTGTATTGTAGCATTCTCTCCCTCTTTATCCGCAATTCAAGGGCTGCTCCAGATGACATTCCAGAGAGAGTATCAAAGATACTATCATATTAAAAGGCACTGAGATCGGCTTTCACCTCTTAGTACATAAAATGAAACCCCAAATCCGAGAGATGTATTCGAGATAGCCAGAAGCCCTGTAGATCGCTAGTTCTAACGCTTTTAGATCAGCTATTGCCTGGCGCGTTCTCTGGTACCTGCAGAATATGCATAATCCAATCTGTAAAATCCCGTGCGGCCTAGCGTACAGCCCTGCTGCATAATTATAGTCGGTATTTTTCAAGAACATTGTAACCTTGAGCTAGTCTGTCTGAGGAAGCTGCCAAAATAGCTGAATAGTGCTAATACGTATTGGTGGAGCAGCAAAGATTCCAGAGAAAAAGATGTTCCGTATTATGTTTCGACGCATCGATTACCCGATATAGTGCCCATGTAAGCATCAATATTGATTACCTATATCTGTGTCAGCTGTTCAATAGAGGTCAGAGAGATTATTCCGTAGCCTATGCGGTAATCAAAAATCCAGAACTGAGACGCCCATCAAAATATTTATTTTGCTTATGCCAGCACATGTATTGCATTCATTTTAGATGCTGTCTGCGAGAGACAATTAGCACAAGTGAATAGGACACGAGATTATGCTATTGTTGTAAGGTTATTTTTCCACGATCCAATACGAATTTTACCCCATTCGGAGTACACGATGCTGCTAGCTGGTGTTTCGACTTGGCATCTTATACCGGCTATCGTATTCCACCAATCGCGCAAAATCGCCCCCGATTATAGATTGTAATCAAGACCACAGGTCATTGGAGTGGGTCTATCAACAGACAGCAAGGTACATTCCTCGCAATAAGTAGCAGAAATAGTAATAGTAATACTGTCACCTGGTAGGCAGCAAGACCTTTTCGTAGCACCAATATTCAATGCAAGAATCCTCAATGGGACAAGACGTCTTAGAGAGCCCTTATGTATGACTTTTTCCTCCGACATTCCCGATCCGATTCCGTAATCCTTCCGATTCTAGCCTCGCGAAAAAGTTTTGACAATCAAGCGGTATGCATCTGTGATCCTGCTTTAACTTCTGCCTGGAGCAGGGGTATTGCAAACCCAGCGTTGCATTACTATTCGTAGTCGATGATCCAAAGCGTTGTTCCATTGGTCAATTGGTTCTCGTCTCATGAGATGCTTGTCTGGAAGAAAAACATTGTATGTTTAAAAATCGGCTGATCTAGTTAATAAAGCTTCGGTGGGAACCTGAAGCTTGATGAAGTCGGAGATGCAGCTTTTGCAAAATTATGGCCCTCCATCTTTGCTCACATTCACTGTCCGCACATTTTTACGGTATTCTCTGAGCCCAAAAGTGGAGCGAGCGCGCGCATCCTGGCAAATGTATGAACCATTTCAATCCTCCATATGTAGGTCTAACTACATTGAGGCATAATCTTATGCCTGGTGTTACTATAAAGAAAAGATCTGAGAGATTCACGACTTTTATACGAATCGTATGATCGCAGTGCTCTTTTATTTTTGGCCACCCACAGTTGTCTCCGCATTAGCGTCTGGTCTTACCTGGGCACATGTTCCTTCCTAATAGCGATAATAGTTCTTGCTACATGTAACCTTCGCCCTTGCGGTTGCTGGTTGAAGCTGTTTGACTTGTCCATTAGACAAACTTGATACTGGCTTAATACCAAGTAATCGAAAGGCGACATGAATGCCGAGTAATATGACAAGTTCAAGTCACATCGTCGAAGTATGACGAGTCGCTTTTCGGCAGTCGACGAATCGTTCAAAGTCCTCACAGAGTTGTTCATTGAGTTGTATTGCTAAATTCTTATAGAGCGAGGCGAGGCTGTTCAGAAATAGGTTAGCTAGCTACGCTGGTATTAGTAAATACGGGAATCCTTTCGCGGCAGTAGGAACAATTTGTGGGGACCCGGAGATGTGATGCTATGGAAGGAATTGGCAAGATTTTGAACTGCCGGGCCTAGGCGAGAATTCGCTCTGTCGATCGTATTCGTTAGCAGTATTGATAGTGCCTAGAATTTGTAACTATTTGATGATATCTAGAAGAATGGTGGAACGGATATTTTAGATTATAAAGCTCAAGATATGAAAATAATGTCATTGTTTCAAAACGGAAGAAACGAATGGCGACAAATTGTCAGGGACAGCTCCTGCAATCATATAGCATACTAGTAATCAGCTCAGAGAAGGCACCCCTGCAAGGCTCCGCCGATCCCGCGTTTAATAACCAGCTCTTCGGCATCGGCTTTGAACCCTCATATACTTGTATGCGGCTTTAGGCCTTAGGTCAGGTAACAGCGGGCCTAATAGGTCGCTATTCATTTATTCCGTACACTAGGCCACTACCAGCAGGATGACTGTGTTCCAGCAAACTCAGCCCGCAAATCTCCTTCGGACCGACCTAGTGGCATATTCCAGCTTCCTAAAACGATAGGGGGCTGCACGATATTGCCACAAACTCCTGCCCCTTTCGTCCGCCTATTCGCCAAGTTTACTATCCATAGGCATAGAAGCTATTCTGAAAAGATGAGAATCTCACTCTCGTCGGGTATCGGGTATTGTAGCAGATATATAAGGGCAGGATGAAGCCCATGAAGGAGAAGGAGACTTGATCATGCCAAGCGGTTTTCTCGCAGTCATCTCTTTGGCACATTCACGATGAAGTCGATAGCAGGAGTCTTCCGCCGCGCTGGCCTGACGGCCTTCGCCGTCGCCGCAGCCTTGTCCTCCCTGGTTAACGCCGAGATCGAGGTCCGATCTCTTGAGGAGCGTGCTGCTTCTGGCAACCGCCTGGTCTTTGCTCATTTCATGGTTGGTCTATCGTTAAAATTCAATCTGATACGCGAGTAAACTAACCTTCTCCATAGATCGGCATTGTTGGACAGCGTACCAGCGCCAGCGACTACGATGCTGATATGCAGCGTGCTAAGGCCTATGGCATTGACGCCTTTGCCTTGAACATTGGCACTGACTCTTACACTGATACTCAGCTCGGCTTTGCTTATCAGTCTGCTGCCAACAATGGCATGAAGGTCTTCATTTCCTTCGACTTCAGCTACTGGCAGACCTCCAACGGCAACGGTGTTGGCCAGAAGATTGCTCAATACGCTGGCCAATCTGCCCAGCTCCAGGTCAACGGCCGACCTTTCGCCTCCTCCTTCATTGGTGACGGAGTCGATGTCAATGCTATCCGCTCTGGTGCTGGCTCCGACGTCTACTTTGTTCCCAACTTCCACCCTAACACCGATACTTCTACCATTGATGGCGCTTTGAGCTGGGGAGTGAGTAGATATCGCCTTCATTGATTACCCCATATAAGGAGAAATCGTGCTAACTTTCAAATAGGCTTGGGACAGCAACGGCAACAACCGAGCCCCTTCTAACGGCGTCAACGTCACTGTTGCTGAAAACGATGCTGCTTATGAGAGCTGGCTTAACGGCAAAACCTACCTCGCTCCTGTCTCTCCCTGGTTCAACACCCACTTTTCGAGCAAGAACTGGGTCTTCCCCTCTGGTGATCTTCTCTTCACTCGCTGGAACGAGGTCCTTCAGCAGGGCTTCCCCATGATCGAGATTGTCACTTGGAACGACTACGGCGAGTCTCACTACGTTGGACCTCTTAGCTCCGAGCACTCTGATGACGGCAGCTCTCAGTAAGTTCTATAGCCTCTAAATACTTGGCCAACAATATACTAACTCTCAAACCTCAAGCTGGGCCAACGATATGCCTCACGACGGCTGGTTGGATCTCTCCAAGCCTTTCATCGCCGCTTACAAGAACGGTGACACCAACGTTGCCAACTACATTACCCAGGATCAGGTCATCTACTGGTACCGCCGAAACTTGCAAAGCCTCAACTGCGATTCTACCGATTCTCTGGGCCGTCCCGATGGTTACCAGACTTTGAGTGATACCGTCTACGTTGTGACCCTCCTCAAGTCTGCCGGTTCCATCACCATCCAGTCTGGCAGCAACTCTCAGACTTTCAACGCAGGTGCAGGCGCCAACATCTTCACCGTGAACGCTGCCCTTGGTCAACAGACTTTCACCCTGACCCGTAACGGTGCCACTGTGCTTTCTGGAACCTCACTGATGGACATTACTAACGTCTGCGCTTGTGGTCTTTACAACTTCAACGCTTACGTCGGCACTCTCCCCGCTGGCGCCTCTGACCCTCTCCCTCCTGATGGTCTCGCTCAGTACACTGTTGGACTCCAGGTCACAACTTGCCAGCCTACCCCTTCCTTGGGAACGAACCCACCCTCCAGCACCACTAACAACGGTGGCGGTAGCTCTCCCACACCTACCAACTGCAACGCCGGAACTGTGGCCGAAGGCGAGTCCGGAAACTTCACTGGTCTCTGCCAGTTCGCTTGCTCGTAAGAAATAATCTACATCTAATTCTGGTCATCTAAAACTCACAATATTAGGTTCGGATACTGCCCGCCCGGCCCTTGTGTCTGCACTGGCTTTGGCCCCTCAACTCCACCAGCGACTAACGGCCGCAACGGCTGCCCTATCGCCGGCGAGCCCTCATCCTACGATGGTCTTTGCAGCTTCACCTGCAACCACGGGTTCGTAGTCACTAGTCCAAGATGATGATTCACTTGCTAACTTCTTATAGTTACTGCCCCGAGGGAGCTTGCCAGTACTGTTAGATTTGAGTCGACAATATTGTAGCCATTGCTAGGATGGCATGTATATAGGACAAAGTAAATAATTAATGCTAAAAGCCATTTACTTATGGACAGTACAAGATAACAAGCACATGCGTGATGCCTGATGTGTACCCTTTCTATTACTGGGCTTTTCCACTGCTCCTGTGACTCTTGCTGCTATCTGATACCATAGTCATGACAGTAAATCTCTTAATGCTTTTTAAACAGTCTCTTGAATCTATTGAGGCTATATGCTAATAGTAGGAGTAATATCAATTTGAAACATGTGTTCTGCGATCGCTAATACTGTTGCATTCTTGTCTTTGCTCTTGCAAGCGATAGCAATATGTGAAGACAAAGGCTATCCTGTTCCGGTTCTATTATTCAATGCCCCAGCCATCGTTTGACATGGATGTTGGTCCATATACACACCAACTCAATAGCTACCTATATACCTACACTCCAAGGAATAGCAGCAGCGGTAATAATATATAGCATTCTGAATTTCCGGACTGTTATGACGACGTCCATGGAAAGCAAATTACGATGAGACCTTGGGTTTCGTTTTATAACATTAAGCATTCGTAGTTCACCCAAGTGAAATACCATATTCCTGTCAACATTGCGATGATTCAAATTGGTCTTGCCTATACTTAAGCCGTTTTAGAAAAGGGATTAAGCGTTATGCTAATTGTATGAGCTCCTAAACTTTATCTATCTCGGATCCTCAGCAACCTCAACGAATGCTTGTTTTCTGAACTCCCGCCCGCCTTTATCATACGTATACATCCTTAGCTATATCTGTTTTTCTTCTCCCATCTCTCCTTATTGCCAACTTCCTTTTGCTCAAGCATAAGCCGCATGTGTTTGAGATGTGTTGTTGACGTTTATTGTAAAGTTTTATCAAATATCACTGCGATATCCTGCGTGGGAAAGGATTGCTGCCACTCCCAAGATTAAGATTTCTTACTCTAAAGGTGCTTAAACATTTATCCGGTCTTGGCCTCCTGATCTCCCTTCCCAGATCCTGATAAATGGAACCAGTTATTTTATGCTTCAGAGTTATTCACAGTAATACTAGGTGAGACAAAAGAAAAATACATGTACATCGTCCAAGCTGAGGCTTGGACTAAGCAAGAGTGATAAATGGCCATACAAGGTATTCAAGTACATAGCACGCATTACGATCTAGTGATTGGTGCGGATCAATATATTTTGTATTACCATATGGGTTATAGACTTTGGAGTACTGCCTTGTACGCAATGATGTCTGTATGATGCCGAATCCTTGTCTGCCTGGTTCCGTATGGTAGTAGGGCGGAGAAGAAGGTAAATAGGAGCTAAATAGCCACAGAAATCAGACGACTTTTTCAGCCTTCTAACCAGCATTTGGCATTTATTACTCAATATAGCTTGACATCGAATAGAATAACAATAATACGATTATATATCATCCGGACTCGCTGCTGTACTCTCTGCAGATCGAAGTATTGAAGGCTGCTTGCGTGCCGCTAATTGGTGCGCATATTCCCCCTCCACATCTGGGGTAAATATACCAGAAAAATACCCGCCGCGAGTTTAAGACAACTCTAAGGCCTATGAGGAGCTAAACATCATAAGCTCTTGTTCATGCAGAGTCGAAGAGCAACATCACGACATATTTTAACAGGAATATTTAGGCTACATGAATACAGCCGGCATATTGGTAGGTAGCATTCAATGAATAATAGTTTATGTCTTTAGCTATTAGAGGAAATTTCTCTTACGCTTCGTATGCAACCCCGAGGTTAGAAAACAAGCGTCTTGGTAGACTGAATGGCGGGTATAAAAAGCCCAATAGGATCCGACATGAATTCGAAGTTGGAATCCTTTTCATCACAGTGCAGCTTCTAATACTTCATGCCAATTGATAGTTCAAATTTTTGTGCTGTTGTGATACATAGTAGCTGACATACACTCATTATGGTCTCTCAAACAACCCCCCACCGAGCCCATGCTCTCGCTTTAGCTATTTTGGCTACTGGCTCTCTAGTAACTGCCGGGCCTTGTGACATTTATTCTTCTGGAGGCACTCCTTGCGTCGCAGCACACAGCACCACTCGTGCTCTCTATAGCGCATATAGCGGTTCCCTCTACCAGGTGAAGCGCGGTTCTGACAATGCCACGACCAACATTGCGCCGCTTTCTGCTGGAGGGGTAGCCAATGCCGCCGCTCAAGACTCTTTCTGCTCGGGCACAACTTGTCTTATTTCAATCATCTATGATCAGTCTGGCCGAGGCAACCATCTCACTCAGGCACCTCCTGGTGGCTTCAACGGACCTTCCTCTGGGGGATATGACAACTTAGCCAGTGCAATTGGAGCCCCGGTTACACTAAATGGACAAAAGGCATATGGCGTGTTTATCTCCCCAGGCACAGGGTATAGAAACAATGCTGCTTCTGGGACTGCCAAGGGTGACGCAGCGGAAGGCCTTTACGCAGTCTTGGATGGAACTCATTATAATGGTGCATGGTTTGTCTACCTATCATTTGCTATTTAGCTGAAGTTGTGCTGACTTTCCAACTTAGTTGCTTTGACTATGGTAACGCAGAAACTAGCTCTCGCGATACTGGCAACGGCCACATGGAAGCCATATACTACGGCGATTGTAATGTTTGGGGTACAGGAAGCGGTAGTGGGCCATGGTTCATGGCTGACCTCGGTAAATTCTTCTATACGCGCTGAAGCTAATTCTTGTAATTCTAACATGAGATAGAGAACGGTCTGTTCAGCGGAGCCAACCCAAAGAACAATGCCGCTGATCCATCACTCTCGTACCGATTCGTTACAGCAGCTCTGAAGGGTGAGTCCAACCAGTGGGCCCTTCGCGGTGGTAACGCCGCTTCTGGCTCGTTGTCGACGTACTACAGCGGCGCGCGCCCAAGCGTCTCTGGATACAACCCTATGAGCAAAGAGGGCGCTATTATCTTAGGCATTGGGGGAGATAATTCAAATTCTGCGCAGGGTACCTTCTATGAAGGTGTCATGACCTCTGGTTATCCATCTGATGCTACTGAAAACTCAGTGCAGGCGAATATTGTGGCCG
This sequence comes from Trichoderma sp. 2475, assembly GCA_038502285.1. NCBI lineage: Eukaryota > Fungi > Ascomycota > Sordariomycetes > Hypocreales > Hypocreaceae > Trichoderma > Trichoderma sp. 2475. The sequence continues at coordinate 206,468 of JARPVV010000006.1, forward strand.
CAAAGTACGCCACAACCTCTTTGACCAGCGGCCCAGCACTTTCTGTCGGGTCCCACATCTCCCTGCGTGCCACTACAGCTTGCTGCACAACTCGCTACATCGCTCATACCGGCTCTACTGTGAATACACAGGTTGTGTCATCCTCTAGTGCCACAGCTCTCAAGCAGCAGGCGAGCTGGATCGTCCACGCCGGCCTCGGAAATAGTGCTTGTTTTTCGTTTGAGTCTGTTGATACCCCTGGAAGTTACATCAGGCACTACAATTTCGCTCTTCAGGTGAATGCCAGCGATGGCAGCAAGCAGTTCAATGAAGACGCCACATTCTGCCCGCAAGCCGGTCTCAATGGCCAAGGCAATACAATTAGGTCATGGAGCTACCCTACGAGATCCTTCAGACATTATAACAATGATCTGTATATTGCAAGCAACGGCGGTGCCGACACCTTTGATGCTACGGATCTATACAACGATGATGTGAGCTTCGTGGTTAGTTCAGGATTTGCTTGAGTCGGAAATTGAACTGCATAGCGATGAAGCCATTCTAGGTATAGGAGCATTTATTTGTGTATGACTTTACCGAAAGTATGACTTATACTGGTCTTTGCAATGATTAGGTATCTCTATATGAGAATGATTTTTTATCTTCTTTTTTGTCTCGCTCGAATGCAAAACGTATTGCGATCAGGATTGAATGGAACCTCAGCCCAACACTATGCGCGGCATTCCAGCGACTAGTACGCTGGAAGACGCTATAACTCAGAGCACTAGTAATGTTCAATTCCAACATTGTGAGAAACATCGAAAGTTGTCCAGCACCTGAATTCAATTATGCAGCACTCCAGCTGTAGCATAAGCTACTACTGATACAGTTGATACTTGCTCTCCTCAAATGCATTTGACAGCAAATGTGTATATGTATTTTGATATGCGGACTGGCTGCCTAATTGTGCTATAGCTGGGGCGTTTCCAATTACATGTAAAGAGAAGCAGCCTATAATACTATGGAGAATGGGAAGAAAAAGTCTCTTTTTCTCATTGCGAAGATGTAAGTTCGTTTAAATGTATAAAAAACATAGAAAACACTTTGATGAAAACCGCATGAGACACCTTTTGTGGGCCGATTTGGCGCGGAGTACGAGCATGGTATAAGTCTAGATCCAGAGGTTTCTGTTGGGCAGACTGACTCCCGAAAGCAAATTGACCGCAAGACAGTCAAAAAGAGCGTACGGGTATCGAGAGCATGTGGCAGTGGACTCAGCACTCCGTTTCTTATGAATGCATCGCATTTGAATCACTTACTGAAGATTCGCGAGATAACTTTGAAGCTTTTTGTAGACAGCTTCCTGAGCCAAGATGTAAAAGAAGAAGACTTGTTCTATAGAGCTATCAATTGGGATGTGGATATCTTAACTAGCCGATATTTTAAGGAATTGAATCTTCGCTTTATACAGGGTATAACATTGTTACGTCGCTGTCTTTCGTCAAATTGGTTGACCCAGGCTGACGGATGTGACATCTCGGAGGCGGCGTGTAAAGAATCCGGTGATGATAGGACATTTGACACCTTGGTCAAAGATTGGTTTGCATGTATATAGACGCCTACCTCAATTAGCATACAGCATAAAGAGGAGAGTTGAACTAGACCTTCAGTCCCCTTTGGTTGCGAAGGTTACGCCCGTGACGATCTGCGTCAATGGCGCGGCGGACAAGCACCCCTTCTAGCTCCATTACCAAGAATCGTTGGAGAGATGGGTGTCACTCATGTTATTAATTAGTGTCAGATATGTATATATCAACATTTTTCAGTTAGTTAATTACAATGCGTTGAGTCGTTGGAGGTGCTAGATGAGAGGAATGAGAGGATTCGAGGCTGGCTGCGGCGGTTGGTTCAGAATGAGTATAAGGATAAAAAACAGAGTGGGTGGTAAAGCCTTTTGAACAAAGCGTTGATTATCTTTTGAAACGTCGGATTGGCTTGATCGACTGGTTTGCATTTGGCAAGCGTCCAGATCAAAGCTATTCGGCCGGCGGCACGGGCGATTCAGAAGCATCCATGACTCGTCTGCCGAGCTTCAACATCGGACAATGAGTGAGTCATCTGTAAAACGAGCGCAAACATGCGCAACAACAATACTTACAATAGTGTAAATGTACGGCGATACAGCCTTGCTGCAAGGAGATTGTAATTAGAACCGTGCTTCTTTGCCATAAGCCTTGTCTATAAGAACTGCGATCAGATTCATCGTATCCGCATCAGTCACTCAATTTACGAGTGGAATCAGAGCATTTGAATGACTATGCATGACGGAGAATTTGCGAGTTTCGGGTTAAGCCTCCACGAGCAATTGAACGAAGGAATCAGTAGACGAGGTTTCCATGAATCGAAATGGGCTTATCAAGTGGGCCTAAGTTCAAGGTGTAAGCTTGCCAGAGAAATTGTAAACTGAAAAGTCCATTAGAAAGTGGAGAATGCTCTAATATACTCATTTTATATATAAGTAACATATATAATTGACTCACGATAAGAAATATTTCCGAACGCCGCTCTCGGCACTGAGCAAGCGAGGCAGAGTCCCTGAATTGACTTGCGGGCGGAGAACTTTTACCATTTTACTCCCGTATATGAATCTGAATACCTATATATGTTAGGACCGCGTTAAGCTCAGGAAGTGCATAAATATCTTTTCTTGCCCGTCTACCTTGTTCTATCAGTGTGTGGATGAGGATTTAAGGGACAGATTAGTTATCTAAGGGTTAGCAAGAACACTTCATCTAGCAAGGGTATTTCTACAGTCCAGATCAAATCCACCGGTTTGAAGTGAAAGTGAGCCCTGCAAAACAAGCATTTAAATGATTGTGATTGTTTTAATACTCTAAGCGACTTCGTATCGCCTGAAGCAGTTGATTGCAAGTGATATGGCATTGACTGCAATTATACTAGAACAGTATACTAGAGACAGATACGAAACACTCTACAATATGTTCTTCGAATAATATCTCTCCGAGAGGCGTCATTCTTTGCCCACATTTTATATTTTGTCTTATCCCCTGTTGCCATACAGAGAGTCGGTTGTCTCTACACGGTCTAACTACAATAAACAGTAGCACAGCCATTGTGAGATATTGGGGCTATTCTCATTTGGAGCACATCTTGAGATTTTTTGCTCATTTTTATAGCATAAATGAGTCCATCAAACAGGAGCTCTCACGATGTGGATTCGTACAGAAACATCCCGGTGCCCTTCGGCCCCTCTTCTATCACCAGCGCCAGCTATAAGTCTGTAGATATGTCGCATTATCGTGGTGGCAATTATCAGCCTTCGCAGCCCCACATGCCTTAACTGCCTAATTGAGTAAGTAAAATTCACCGAGCACAAGACTCAATCCAGTGGAAGCTTCTATGGCCCCGAATAAGCCCGGCTATACACAAGAAGCTTCTCATTTTGACTCTATCTCGGCGACGTATCGGATTGATTAAGCTTATGGCCAATCAATGATATATCCGTACGTCATTGCAGCGATGGCTGCGATGGAACATATAAAGCGTCCGGTTCCCTCCTACTTTGCAAGATTTGCACACACCAACCAATGACACAAACTTTCATCTTTTACACTACACATTTAGCCCGTAACATAAGACACAATGTGCCAGAACGAAACTGCAGCCAACGGCTGGACTAGCACGCCAGCCAATGCTGGTAAATTATTCAGTGGCCAGCCTCTCAACAACGACCCGGAGCCTCTTTCAATCGACACTGTGAAGTTTCCGTTTGACGATCCTGTCGTTGCAAAGACTTTCGAATATGCACAGAAAACATTACCTCGAGAAACTTTCCATCATTCTATGAGAGTCTATTTCTACGGTATACCAGAAAGCCCTCGCAATGTATTTCTAATTGTATGTTAACAGTGCATCAGGAATGGTCATCACAAAGCAGCAATTTCCCCACATTGCCGCTACTCTCAGTCCTGCGACATGGGCTTTAACATGTTTGTTGCATGATATTGGCACCACAGAAGAGAATCTGACAGCAACTCGTATGTCCTTTGACATCTATGGAGGTATCAAAGCACTCGGCATTGTCAAGGACTTTGGCGCTACTCAAGATCAGGCAGAGGCTGTTTCTGAGGGGATCATTCGACACGAGGATATGGGCGTGGATGGGACAATTACTTACATTGGTCAACTCATCCAACTGGCCACGACTTATGACAACACTGGCATTCACCCGCATGTCAAAGGTTTTGAGAAATTGGTCCACGAAACTACTCGTGCGCAGATCAACGAGGCTTATCCCCGTTTGAAATGGAGCTCGTTCTTCTCTACTTTCATTCGCAGGGAAGAGACGCTTAAGCCCTGGTGTCATTCGACGCATCTTGTCAATTTTGACAATGAGATTGAGACAAACATCCTCATGAAGCAATATGAGTAGAATCGCTCAATCGTTTTCCCAAGCCTCTCCATTCTGCTGTTTGTAATATATAGTCTAGATTCTCTACGCGAGTTTGATAGGTCACAAAAGAAACCATCTCCACATTCGAGTTTTCTAAACCTAGCCTGACAAAATGCAATTTAGTTTCACTTATTCTGCTCCATTTAACTCAACGCTACTGTCTTTTCATATTTCGTATTATACAGTCTGTTAGACATACCCAATACTCATGATCTTTGCAAATAAATTACAAGAGCGATCCTGTTTCACGCTTGGTCATTGTTGTAAAATTATATAAGGAGCCATCCATAAGCCAATTCGTCTATGCTACTTGTTCCCGGAATTCGAGTGTCCGTCTGCTCTTTCTTTTTCCAGTAGTCTTGCAAAATCTTCGAAGCGCTAATCACATTTAAACAACTTGTCGAATCCCAAAGACTACCTAAAAGTTTGATGACGGTAGCTTTTTGGCTTTGTGCTTGGCTACCAAGACCGGCCATAAACGTCGGCCAGAGAAGGCACTTGAACAACGTTGCATTGTTTTTGAGTGTTTCCACCAAACTCAGCAGCTGCGAAACCAACTCATCGTTTCGCGTTGTGTCTGCCGATGGGCCAAGGACATGCCTTCCATAGAGCAAAGCAGCATTCTTGTAGGCTTGGGATAGCATACAGAGCTGATCAATTTCTTTTGTAAAAGACGATTCTGGTTGCTGGAAACTCGATGCCCATTCAACACAATCGAACTTTTCGGTCAAGTCGAGCATAGCGATGGTATCGATAGTACTTCTTTTAGATTCCATAAGAGCTCGCTGATTGGAAAAGAAGGAGATGGCTCTTAAAACAAATTCAGGGCATCCTAAGAAGCTTCTGACAATAGATTCTTGATGCACTATGCTTTCTTGGCCTTCGACAGGGCTTTCAAATACTGGCGTTGAACTTGAAAAGGCGGTTCCGAGTGTTTCAATTCTGTGGCTGTCAGTAAATCAGATTTGAGGTGAGCTGAAAAAAACGCGTACAAGAAAAGCTGCCTGGCTATGAATTGTCTTATCTCCGTGGCCGTCTCTCCGCGACCTGTTTTGATACTGCCATCGGAGCCCAGCTCTGCCAGTAACTGATGTATGACTTTGGCACCTTGAATGTGCAAGCTCCAGCCATCGATTCCCGATTCAAGAAGGTCAAGAAATATGAGCAGTAGGATGGCCGCCAGTGTCGCGTCTTTCTTACAGGACTCTATACGAGACAATGAACAGGACAAAGCATCTATAGATTGCTTTTTGGACTGAAGTGCAAATAGCTCAGCTTTTTCATGTCGATGTGAGCTAATCGGTTCTATCCGGTCAAAAGAATACCCTGTGTTGGCAAAGTGCCGCGCTGCAAGAGCGACTATAGACTTTTGCAAAGCCACATCTTCCAGAGCGTAAGGAAGTAACTTGCGGAAAGGATTGCTATCACTGTCGTACAAAATGTACAGTTTGCAAACGCGTTTGTCATCTACATGTATGTCAGCATATCTGCAATGTTCCCTCCGTCAAGCTAGCACGGACTCACAGTAGTCGAGATAAAATCTCTCCACGCTGCTTATATGAGGGTCCTGCAACACAGGCGAAGGGCCGGCTTCCACGGCCCACCTTTTCTCGGAACTGGGCGAAGGTTGTTTTCGCCGAGGATGTGCTAATTGGGACTTCTTTGTGTCAAAATCTTGTCCTCGCATCTTACCACGAATTGCAACGCCCTTCACCCATCTCAACGGTCTTTTGTCGAGGCATTCCAGCCCCGCTTTCTCACATTTGGCGCATGGGGAGCGAGATTGATCGCACTGAATAGTGCGCTTGCGACATGTCCAGCACGGTCCACGCATCAAGAGAGTACACTTGTTGCGAGTATGACAGAGGATGCAGAGGAATCGGATCAAAGGGCAAAGATGACGAGGCGGCACTTCCCGACTTCCGAGCTTCGATGTGCATGCTCGGGCCGGAATTATAGTGGTCCGGCATGACCCAAAAGCGTCGCCGGCAGAACCTTATCGTCGTCAGACAAGACTAACATGTATTATAGAGACTTTACAAAAGAGTAGAGAAGTAGAGTACAATGTGGGAACTATATAAACAATGCAGATTGGGTTCAAGATCAAAAGGTGGAGGCTGCGATGGACTACTATTTCGCCTAAATTGATTTCGAAAAACTACCTGCTTTTAGTGTGGCTGAACAAACTATGTACATGTATTCTTGTATGAATCCCGAAGGCTGGACTCAGCTTTGCTAGGATTTCTGGTACTCGACACGACTATAGAAAGCCAAAAGACATCTTCAGAGTAAGTTGAAGTTTAAATTTTGTTTGTGAGCGTAGATATTTACAAGTCTAGGTTAGGAGCACCAGTTGCAGAGTCAACTCCCCAGTGGAGCTGCTCCCCCAGGAATATGGATACCGACCATCAGTCAAAGGATGCGATCCTCGATCCTCGATCTCCATTGCCCACAGTCAAGGAAGGAGACTAGATCTGCTGACGTAAGAATGACGGCTTCGAAATGGAGATTCTAGATCACGAAATATTCCCTGGTTGCTACTGTTATTTATGCCAAGAGTGTATGTAGGATTTGGAAAAAAGCCAACGCGCCTAGTTGAAATGCCCAAGCGCTGTAGCTGTTGGTTTCCTCGTGTTGGGGAAATATTACACTTAGCAAACCTGTTATCAACCAATGAAACAGGCTGTCTCGCGAAATTATCTACCCCACTTCAGTATTCCCAAGAACTCCGCGCTCTTATTTTGTCTAGCTACGAGCTAGAGCTCCTTCAATAGTGGCTATGCTAGAAGGGGGGCCAAGACGTCGCATTCTGCTTGAAACGCAGCTGCGGTCGTCCTCTTACTGGTCTCTTCAACACACAGTCTTTGTCCAGTGCAGCGGGCGTTAGTGGGATTGCCGCTGTCATCAATCCGTAAATTTGTTGATCAGTGCCATATTCTGACAATATGGATGTAATCCTCAGCACCATCTTCTCCCGTATCAGCACTTATGGCCTGTAGTTAAATGATCGACTCATAAAGGCTTACGTACTAATTTACTTCTGATTCTCTACATGTTTAGTTTCGGTTTCATTCACTCTCCATCGCATTTACTCATTCCAGCCGATTTATCTCCCATCTTGGAAACCCAGTATACGCATTATACAGCTGAGCATCTACGCAGCCACATTACAAAGCCACGATGGTTTTCAGCATGACATTTGACCTATTCTTTGCCACAAGCTGTTGGCCGCTGAGGCCGCAATGCTTTTCAGGGGTTAATAACAACTTAGCCCTTTTGGGTCGCAGCCATTGTGGATCTTAGCCTCGTTAAAGGACGAATATGAAGGAGGTTTCGTGTCAAGATAGTGTTAGCAAAAAGCGTATAAATAAGCTACACAGCCCCAGCATGCTGTCGTGCACAGCGGAGCTTGTTGCTGCGCTGCGCATAGAGCAATTGAAGGCGAAACATGGCACCAAGAACCGAATGCTTGACTGAGGAAGAAATTGCAAGTATGACTTGATACAAACGTTTATTATTTGGCAAAATTTCTCAATTATCTTGGAGCTATTATTTCGTCAGACCGCACGTCCGACAGAGCAATCGCAACCATGTGGGAGTTCAGAGATCCTATAACGGGGACGGTGTGGGCAGCTTTACTCTGCACCCTTTTCACGGAATATACCTCATCGACGAGATCTGAGGCATACTCTGAGCTGTTATGCTGGATGACGTTGCCCGCCCTTTTCAGATCCGTGAAATATAGCGATTTAAAATCCGAAATTAGCGGTTCTTACTCGGAAAAGAACATTGCACAATACAAAGCGCCGGGCTCTTTGTGGATAATTGCTCTATCCATTGCCTTATCATGTGCATATAAGACCGAGAATAGGGTGATCCAATTTTTTGTATGTCGTCTCCCATGAAATGCTATGCATACCTGACTAAACAGATGCCCAGCCGGTTTTGACGCCTGTACTGTTGCTGCTGCAAAGGCGATTCCAGGCCGACTCATTCATGACGACAATTCCTGTTTCGCTACAAATGCGAGCCAGCAAAGTTGAGACATGGAAAATTGTAATATTTTCCACATTAGCCATGCTTGCTTTGGCGAGTCGAGACTATCATAAGTCTATTATATCCATCATTCCCGCTACAGCTCTTCTTCCTTTCTACATGGCATTGATCCCCAGAAGGAAGACATTGACCAACGCCATCCCACTCATATTGGACGAAAATTCTGTTTCATCTCTCGCATCGAGGGCTGTAATTCTTCTGTTTATTGGGGCGGGGATAGAATCTTGTTTGTTCGGCTTCAGCTTGAGTAATTTGGTGGCTGCAATAGCACCGGGCGTTGGAAAGGCTCTGTCTTGGGTCTTTCTGATACGTACAGTAAGTCTGCGCTACAAGTCTCCCTCAAATCTCACACAGAAACTTTTTTTAACCTTTTGTGAAGGCTCAGCAAAGCTCTGTGGCCGTTGCCACCGCTATACAAACATTTACCATCGTCGCCATGATTGACCTATCTATACTATCTACAAATATGCAAGTACTTTTTTGCATCTCAAGCACACTCTTTGCTATCGGCCAGATTATCCATATGCTGCCCAGGCAAATGAACCATAAACAAGCTTTGTGGATTCTTCCACTTCTTGTTATTGTTCCATACATACAAAATACTGTCGCCATCAATTCGCTCAAGTCAGCTGCTCAGCTAAGCTTTGATGCTTCTCCCAGCCACCCAGTGGAGGCGATGATAAATAACGCCAAGGACGGTTTCGAAAATATGAAGAGAATGCAGTCTCAAAGCTACGTTGCCGCTCATGACGAATATATTCGTCGATATGGGGTGGAACCTCCACCGGGCTTTCGAGAATGGTACAAGTTCGCTGTCTCGAATAACTCTCCTATCATTGACGAATTCGACACTATGACCAAAAACATCTTGCCTTTCCTCAAATTGAGTGGCAAAGAGATCATTGACACCATGAGCGCTTTACAAAACGACGCGCGCAGCGAAACTTGGGACTGCACGTTCAGTGCTCGAGAAGGTCAGACTTGGTGTACTCATACTTATCGCTCTTGGGATAGACATATTTCATGGATGTTCGATACTTTACTGGGCAATTTGCAGCTTGACTTGCCAAGCATAAGATTCTTTGTGAATCACCTGGATGAGCCAAGGGTCATTGTCCCACCACAGCTGGCAGCAGGAGAACACCATCAAGATCAGCGGTTCAATATAACGAACTTGTCTCACCAGCCCGTCTACAAAGCCATCATTCAACCATGCGAATCGCACAAAAATGGATACGAAATTGAGAAAAGCGAGTCTTTGACTTTTGGTCTACCTTTCGTCACCAACTCCAGCTCAGCGATAGATTTGTGCCAACACCCCGAATACGAGACACAACACGGCCTTATTATGAGTCCAGTATCTTTTAACCTGATCGAAGGGCTAGTACCTGTTCTATCGACAGGTACTCTCTCAACCATGGCCGATATATTATTTCCTAGTCCCGCCTACCTGGAATCCGAGTTCCAATACGAGGAAAGCTACGATATCCCTTGGGATGAGAAAGCCAACAAGCTCTATTGGGCTGGTTCGACAACGGGAGGATTTGCTACGGACGATAACTGGCGAAGCTACCAGAGGCAACGGTTTATTTCGCTGGGCCAGAACTTGGGCTTTAGGCAGCATTCTTATCTGCAGAAGAGAGGCGGATACATTCAACGAATAAAATCTTCCATTTTGGATCGGAGGCTCTTTGATGTTTCTTTTACTCGAATCTTTCAGTGCACTTGGAAACAGTGCAAAAGCCAGCGCAACTACTTCAGTCCCAAATCATGGGCTCATAAAGATGCAGCATTACGGTCAAAGCTTGTGTATGATATCGACGGAAATGGTATTAGCGGGCGATATTACAAGCTTCTGGCGTCTAAATCAACTCCGCTTAAGCAGACCCTTCTGAAAGAGTGGCACGACGACCGCCTTATCCCGTGGGTTCACTATGTACCTGTGAGCCAAAGCATGGATGAGCTTCCTGAGCTGATACTTTATCTTACATCGACTCAACGTGGGCAACAAAGAGCTCAAGAAATTGCGGAGCAAGGCCATGAGTGGTTCCGTAAGGCTTTCCGGACTGTGGATTTTAGTATTTATACATACCGCCTGCTACTAGAGCTAGCAAGACTTCAAGACGTTACAAGGGATGCGATTAAGTTTTGATGCAGCACTTTAAAACCGGAGAGGACAAGCAAGACACCATAGAATGAACATACACAAATAGACCACAAATCAGTTTTAAGGGCGTGTTGTGGCCCGGCAGTGAAATGTGACGATGTTATTTTACAGTACGGCCAACAAGCATTCGAAATTCGCATGTCTTGTCCACCACGATGTTCATATTCGACTAGCGTTACTTCACGCTAAGAGCCATGAGCTCGGCGGTTTTATAATATAAACTCTTCATCTCTATTATAAATCACTTGTTCTCAGCGATTGTGGTAAACAACTTAGTTTCAACGTTCTACTTCAATTGATCTATAATCTAGAAGAGTATCTTAAGTCTATCGTCGATCCGACAACGAACGCGTAGGAGTGAAACATCTAGTTACACCTTCACTACAACTCCTCCCCAAACATTTGTTACCGGAGGCTCAGCCTCTCCCTCTTCTGCCATATCTGGCCTCCATTCATGAACCAAAGTAACACCTGGCTCTACCTTCTCAAAGCCTTCAATGATCTGCTCGACGTCGGCCAGTGGCCGCATAGTCAGTGGTGTGGGTGTTCTTGCATATGCAGCGAGAATCTTCTGCACGACTTCTTCACTCAGGTTATCTGTTACACCGTGAGTGATACTGACTTGACTGCCAGAAGCAAGGTTCTTCCTCAAAGTGGCGAAGATGTCGCGACCGGTGTCAATAGAAAAGAAATGCACCAGTCCCATCATGACCACGCCAACTGGCTTCGAGAAGTCAATGAGTCGCTTTGTCTCCGGATGGCTCAAGATGTGGTCTAAATCAAGCACTGAGCCATGAATAAACGTAGTACTCGGTACGTCACTGAGGATTTGCTGGCCATAGGTGACAGCGGCTTCGTCAATGTCAACGTAGACAACACGGGCGTCAGGAATGACTCTCTGGGCTATTTGATGCGTGTTGTCTGCGCTGGGCAAGCCAGAGCCAATGTCAAGAAATTGGTCAATGCCTTCGTAGCACATGTATCGAATGACCCGGCGCAGGAAATGGCGGCCTTCAATAGCGATGTCAAAGATTTGTGGGTTCGCCTCTTTGACAGCATACACAGCAGCTCTATCTGACTCAAAGTTGTTTTTGCCACCAAGATAGAAATCGTACTATGCTTGGTTAGAAATTTGAAGCAGCGTAAACATCATAGAACATACCATTCGAGCAACAGAAGGTTTCTGGATATCAATACCGGCGGGAGGCGCGGGATCTTTGCTAATTATAGCCATGATGAAGTAATCTAGACTATGTATCCAGGGCTTCTGGAGCAAGTTTTGAACAAATTGCTTTAAACATAAAATTGAGAATGAAGAATAAAAGAGAGAGTCACTGAAATATACCAATGCTTAAATAGTTCCAAAGTGATCTGCACACACAAGTATACAAGGATGGCAGTTACAACCTTACTACATGCAGAAGTTCTTACGAGCTGTAACATATCAATAAGTCTTAATACAATAACATGCGGGGAAATATTTTGAGCCCTTAGCGACGTTCGATTCATGCTTGGGCTAGGTGCTATCTCACGCGGCGTACTTCGGTAAGAATTTAGACATATTGTGTATTAGCTCTTATAAGCTCTTAGAAAGGTGTGGATGACTAAACATATTACCTTCTTGAATCACAAGTCGAGTTCAGATGCCTAGCGTGCTTACTCTAACTTGCTCATCTGTAAACTCCTCTTGCCATTGGCGTCCTTTAAATACGCTAGTCACAATACGCTACGGCCCGGCATCAAAGGATTTGTATAAGTGAAAGAAAATCGATGGGTGTCAATTTGGATTCTGACGAGCCTAGTTACAGAGGCTGGTAAGCTTTGCTACCTAGTCCTAAAAGCCTCTATAGTCTTCTATATCCTGGTAAGTACAAGGGGGGGTTGCCGTCTACGAGGTCTTCATCTGGCACATTTGGAAAAGGTTCTAGCCGTTTGCGGCACTGATAAAGTGCCCTTGAGACCTGGGTGCTCCGATCCTGCAGTGAGATCTTGATCCCTAGCAATACTAAACAAAATCTCCATACCCCATGCTTTCGATTAGAAGTCTCTGAAGTGTTTTGATGCTGTAGATTCGGAACTTCTTAGCGTGCTTCGGCTTATGATCCTTATGATGAACTTTATTAAACATCTTTATAATGATACAAAAAACATATAGTATGCTCCTCTATTTTCTCAATGTTCCTTAGTTTGCTTTCTTCAATTAACTTCTTACCTTTTTTGTTATCACTTGCCTCTCGCCCTGCCTGATTATCTTACATTCTTCCAGTTTTATCCTTGCTATCCTTCCTTCAATCCTTTGATCTCACCATCCTTGTCTATTTCTTCTTTTGTTCATATGTTTCTTGACTTGTTTCTACTCATTGATTCTCTTGTATTTCAGAAGCGGCGTACTGTAGCAAATAGAGCTTGTATTATTCTTTGTTCATTACAGAGTCTACTACAGCTAAAGGTAAACTGTATTACTTCTACTAAACCTTTATGTAATCAAACTATTCAAATCTCACAGATGTAGAGTATTACAATATTCAATATCTAACTGGGGCTTTGACTGCTTTCGGTAAGCAAATCTTTAGATAGCCCTCCCCGATAAAGCGCTTATGCCTGAGCATCTTTTGCCCCAATAAGATGCTGAAAGCAAGATTGATCAGCTGGCGTCGATGGTAACTAGAATTAGCGCAACCTTTAACCGAGCTTGATTCAGTTACCTCCAAGGCCAATTGCATCTATTCGTTCTGTAAGATACCAAGGCAATCGTCAAAACCTGCCACTTTCATGTCCTACGCTACCCATTTCGCAATACACTCTTTCGCTTAGGGTGGCACATTTCTCAATCCTACTCTGGTTTGGCCAATGATAAGTCGCTATATCGTAACCAAATCCTGCAGGAGGATATGACTGTGTTCGCAGCTGAGTCAAACTATTTTATTACAGCCGACTCTGCGTCGGATAATCAGGTATTAACGTTCCCAAATCTTTTAATTTATTTATGAACTAGGATCCTTTGGCACACAGCCGTCTTCGTCTGCAGATTGATTAGGGTAATGGCAAGGCTTTCAACAGAGTGACTTTTTGTACCCAGACAAAAAGGACTACAAAAGGACCAGGGCAAAAGAATGCTTTGCTTACAGAAGTACACTTTACTACGTATATAATAATCACCATGAACATCTTACACTAGTGCTCTTATCATAATATGCACGAGCGTCTTACTACATTATATAACCTAAGATGGCGCATAAGACTATTTATGATAGGATTTCAGCCTTTCAACTAGGGTTTTATAAGTAGTTATTTGTCTATTACGTCTTTGAATAGCCTAAATCAGTAGCCTGTAGAATCCTTTTGCAATCAAGCAGAGACGAAAGTGTAGCGTCATATCATCGTACATGTGCGAAATAGCGTTGAACAAACGGGAAACGGGAGAACAAAGCCAGTGATCCAACGACTACACTTAAGAAGAAATAGTAAAGAAGAATGTAAATTGATGTATATCAAAGGGGAGAAGCATAAGTGTATGAATGCTCATTAAAGACCGGTATATCCTTCAATACTACAGATAAGGAATTGAATGAAGTATGGCTGATGAGTAAATCATTTATGATATTACAATAAGCACTAGCCTTAATAAAGCTAATATACGGCCATTCGGTGTAAATAATGTTTCGTTTTCCCGCGATCGAGCTGGCGTGTCTTTCAACAGTTCATCTTTAACAACGTGTTATGGGACATACTCGTTAATTTATTGTTATCCTAAGCGCTTGCAAAACAAGATTTATGGCTATCTCTCTCTTTCTATTTCTGTTCAGTTTTGCTTCAACAACACACTATAAATCTCTCTTTGCAAAGCTCTGTCTTGTCAAACCACGGATTTTGTTACTTAATTGACGTGGCTTCTGACACTGTTCTACTACAGAGCCAGCATACGAGGCTCTAGTGTTTCTACTACACTTTCCTTTTTGTTCCATCAGTGGCTTTCAAAGTGATTATCATCGGAGGCGGCCCTGTTGGCCTTTTCCTTGCGAATGGCCTACAAAGATCGGGTATAGACTACCTGCTTTTTGAAAAGCGACCTACTATTCCCCCAACGACTGCCTTTGGTATCTTCCTGTGGCCTCAAGTCACTAGGATGATGCATCAATTAGGTCTTCTCGATAAACTCAGAGAAGTATCTCATCCTATGACGGGCATAATTCACAGTGCTCCGTCAGGAGAGCAACTGAGTGCAGATACAATCTTTTCCAAGACTCACCAGATGTAAGAGATACAACACAGTCTTTCACTTCTTCTTCTTTTTTATTTCGCTTTTGTCAGTTTCTCTTGACTAACTCCTTCGCTAGTCACGGATACCCCGTTGTTGTTACGGATCGTGGTAGTCTGGCCAATACGCTTCTTGGCGGTCTTGAAGACCCTGATAATCATATATTTACCGGGAAGCAGCTTAATAATATTATTCCTCATGAAAATAGTGTAACTGTAGAGTTTACAGACGGCACTAGCTATGATGGATCTATTGTTATTGGCGCAGACGGAATTTGGAGCACAGTCCGTGACCAGATTCGTCAGCATGCACCCAGGGGCCTGTTTCCAAAGAACCCATATGAAGCTTCATATAAGGGAATATTCGGAAGAGGGCCGCTAGTGGAGGGTATTAAATCTGGGCAAGGCATTGAGGTGCATGGCGATGGGTAGTTAATTCAAGCATTTCCCTCTCAAAAGGAAACTCACATGTTCATCTACAAACGCATTCCGTCAACCACTACCAAGACCCCCTTCTCATCAAAAGTTTCAGACAGCGATATCGCAGAGTTTTATGACGCTAAACTAACACCCGAAGTCTCTTTCAAAGACATTTGGGACAAGCGCTACGCCCAAGGCACTGCAAACTATGAAGAAGGCGTTTGCAATCTCTGGCATTATGATCGCATCGCTATGGTTGGAGACGCTGTGCATAAGGTATGTAGATTGCCTTTCCTTCTTCTGTCTTCCTGTAAGATAACCATAATGTGATGCAGATCTCCCCGAAGCAAGGCGTGGCCGCAAATGTTGGCATGGAAGCTGCAGCGACTCTCACCAACAAACTTGCGACCCTCTTGAAAAATAACCCAGATCCCACTACAAAAGAGGTAAACAAGGCGTTTAGTACATACCAGAGTGAGTTGGAGGGCAAAGTGGGAGTTTGGCAGCGACTATCCCGCTTTAATCTTGAATCAGCTGTGGATAGTAACGGGCCGCTACTTGAGGCTATGAGCACGAATGCAGCTGCTCGCGTACCTACCATGGTCTCCAAGTCGTTCAAGTTCGAATACGTCCCCTTTGAGCAACAATACGCAAACGAACTACCGTGGGTATATTAGAACAGATGTTGATCTAGCGCTTGTATAAGCGTTTAGCTGCTATGTCGGTTGAAGTTTCGAGGAAAGGCAAAACAGACAACTATAAAGACAGAAGATTTCTCCCCTTTAATGCATATTAATATATGTATTGCCAAATATACAATAATCATCTTCAATCCGTTCCAGTTCACGAAACGTAAAACATCAGTGGGTTCTCATACAGAATTGGTCGAATCTGTTATAGTAGGCGTAATAGATACGATGTACGTGATCCTTAGACTGGAGATATAGTTCAATAAAACGAAGAAAGTCAGGCCCCACGTTACCAAACCGAGATCAAGAGCAAGGCGTTTTTTTGCTAGAATTCATTCTCATCAGCCAATGTTCCAATGAATGTCCGCTTGTGTTGTCACTTGACTTGATGCTCCATCAACATCTCAAATCCGCCACTTCTCAGCTGGAGGAGGCGTCGGTATGCTATCACTCAACTTTTGGATATTGTGGTATTATAGCTCTAAGATGCCTAGAAAAGTCTACAAGATGAACAAACTTAAGAAATTCACTAGAACTTTTTGATGCATGGTCGTGGCTGTACAGACAGTGAATATAGTACAACCTTTCGCGGTGAAAGGAGTCATTAAATATTAGGTTGAAGTCACAAAGTCAATACACTGAACAAGTGAAAGCCCTGAGGCTCGTAATATACATATTATGCAAGTAATTTGGCCAAGTAGCTCTGCGACGTCTAAATGTCCAGGAATACAGTCCCGTCCACTCGCAAGCTGGCATTTGATAGCTTCTCCTTCAAATATTGCTTTACTAGCTTTGTTGTGTTTTGATCAATCTCATTTTCTAGCTGCTCCATCTTATCGCTTGCTTCATTATCCAGTCGCTCCAGTGTATCGTCAACCTCTTCTTTGAGTTCTTGTAGTATGTCATGAGATTCAACCTTTAGGTCTGTAATGCAGTCATCAATTCTATTGTCGACCACTTCTATTATTTCAGTTCTTTCTTCTGTTCCGTATCGACATGAGGCGCGGTCAGCATCCAGTGCCTCCGTCACCTTATCCTCAAGCTGGCCCATACGGCTTTCTATAGTATCGAGGCGGGAACAAATGTTCTTGAGAAGGAGTAAAATTTGATTATTGACGCCGGGAGAGCGATCATCATCAATGTAGGAGTTGACACGCTTACGCTTATCTGGGATAGCCAGGTTAGCACTGGAAATTCATGAGATGTACGAGCGATAGGGACGAACTGGAGATGTGGCTTGAGCCAGGCGTAGCTTCAGTATATAATGGAGGTGGTTGCGTTGCAGCATTTACAGTAGCATTAGTGCGAAAAACTTCAGCACCTTTGCCTGCATACAAAGCATTGAGATTGGCGCGTCTGGCATTCGTAGACGGCCGAATGCCACTGAATGTTGGCGAGAAAACTGAAGCGACGGATCTCAGGTTGCGTAGGGCTGTTGCGACAGTGTGAGCGTTGCTCAATGAAACGGTAAAGTCCGTCATAGTAGCCAGGATTTGGATTGAATCTAAAAGGACTGCAGTCTTCGGTCTGGACTCCAGGATACTATTTTGAGGGACAACGAGACGAGGCTCTTGCGTCAGAGAGAAATACAACGAGTGGTCGTTGGATCCAAGATTGGTCAATGGTTGAGGTGCTGAGTCATGAACAGTCTCTAACGTGATGAATCGGATGCTCTCAGGATGTATGAATAAATAAATGGCCTGCTTGCCGCTTTTGCCTCTATTGCCTTTGAGAAGAACGTAGCCATATAACTTGAAAATCGCTGTATTGGTTGACATGTCCAAGTACAGATCAAAGGATAGACTATCAGTGCATTCGGTTTGGCCGTCGGCGTTCTTCCAAGATACCACTGTATTTCCAAATGTCATATCGATATCGGAGACCTCTTCATTCTCTTGACCGGAATCCGACTCGGTCGACTCTTCGTCATCGTGCTCATTATTCACATTGTTTTCATCATGGTCGAAGTCACCTGCTTCAATATCGTCTCGGGTCACGTAAGGGGATCTAAAAGTAAATGCGTCAGTAAACTACACAGTAGCGATGGCAAACTCGGCCGTGTATCCGTATCGCTCATGGTGAAAGGTGCGATGCCAAGTCCAAGTGAAAGGGTGTTTAGGAAAAGTCTCGCCGGCCCGCAAGATGGCATTCTGCAGAGAGAGTACTGGCATAAGGAGGCAAGATAGGAGCAAGGTATCGCACGGCGAAGTAAATCGCGAGCAAGTACCTTACGCAGGTCCATCGCGATATACGACGAACCGCTACTCGCTATCCGCGGCCAACAAGGCCCCTACCATTCTGACAGATTTAGCGGTGACGCCAAACGTGCCAGGTATGAATAGGAATTTCCCGGTCTTGTTTAGCAGACAACTGTCAACTGCAGAATGCCATGAGCAGAAACGGCACGGCTCTCCACACAAGCACGAGGCTCGATAGGCGCCTAAGAACTATTTCACTGACCCGGGCGAGGAGACAGGCTGCGTCGCATCGTCGCTTTCGCTGGCGTGGGCGCCGTGGACAGGCGATACAGCAGAGTCCGTCATGGCAGAGAACGAGGCATGTGGAATGGTTGCGAATGAGTTGCGAGATGAGCGAGGCGGAGTCTGAGATGCTGCGAGATGATGGTGTGCTGCGAGCGAAGATGATGCCAGCAGCCGTGAATTGCATTGCCCGCGATTGGCGAAGCCAAAGGGTGAGCACCGTAAATTAAGTCACGTGAGGAGCGATTCCCAACAATGATTGGCCAACACTTTTGTTTTTGCTTACTAAGCATTCCAAATTCAGCTCAACCATGGAAGTTTACAATAACACGCCCTTTGTTCATGACAAGACAAAGTGTGGAAAGAGTTCAAACATCTTGGAAATGAGGTTATTTACTGAGCTCTTTTGAATTTAAACGCCAAAGAGCGGGTTGGTCGGCCCGACTAGAATCTGGCAGCGTACATGTACTGAGCCAAGTACAGGGCTTGTTGCGCTTCTCTCAATGACTTTAAAACAGGCGTTTTCTATCCCAATATGTTTTGCACGAAACAGAATGCGCGCTGCATTTTTAAATGGTGATTGATAAAAAAAATGGAATATAATTCATGTGTGAACAATGAACAGTCACACGTGCACCATATTGGAGAAGCCGCGTGCATCCACCACTATATCCACCACTATATCTATCTCAATTCTTTGAGTATACCAATAGCTCCCAAAACATCAGTATCCGGCTTTTCCATCTTCTTTCGAAACACTTCTCCCAGACCCGCAAGCTGGGACTCATGTTTCCATGTCAAACAGCTCATTTCAACGTCTCCACTGAACCATGAAGGCGTTATTGGGCAGCCAAACTTTAGGATAAAGTAGTCTTTAGGGTATCCCGGCAATCGTGCCCGTTTTGCGCTCTCATCAAAGTCTAGCCACCAGAAGAAACTCTCGGGTTCATATGGTGTTAGATCGAATGTATTGGCGGAGGAACCCATGTATGCGACTTGAAGTTTCCCATCTGTTTCAATGATGTTGATGGAAAAATTGTCAATGGCGTTATGATAGCGACCTGTATACGCCGTGATATCTCGCATGGGCTGGTCAATAATTTTACCAACCAAAAGATCTTCGTATACTTTATTCATAGACTCGATTGTGTTTTTGGTAGCAGCGATAGCTGTATTCAGGTATAAATTCTCATCGACTTCGTTTCCTAGAACAGTTTCCACGATGACTTGACCCAGAAGCCTCATGGCGTCAGTCAATCCGGCAGAGTTTCCCAAAACAACGACAGCACTCGTTGTTTCTGGAAAAAGCGCAGCATAGCCAACATTTCCGGCAATGAACCCTTGATGATGTATCATGAGGCGTGAGGCTGATTCACTGCCCAGAAGTGGTGGCTCATAATCGGCAAATAAATCGATAATGGCAGGGAGTTGTGCGCGAATCCACCCTGAAGCGTAACTGTACTCTCTTAAAGATTGATTGGGTAAGCCGATCTTGCCTTGTAATAGCTGTGGCATCTGTTTAAAGACGTTTCTGGCTTCTGACACTGAACTTTGAGTGACTTGAGAGTTTGCGTCATTAATGAGAGCTTTGTATAGAACCAGAAGATCGCTGATAGAGCTGCGAATTGCGCCTGCAGCTCCTATCAATAAATTCTTCCCATGACCCCATGGCGGAACTTCATAGAAGGAGCCGTTCTTTAATGTAGTATAGGATTTGGCAGTATTATTATCCAACGGTTCCTCAGCGTAGAACGTACGATGCAATTTCAATGGCTCGATGATCCGCTTATGAAGTAACTCTGAGTAGTTGAAACCAGTAGATCTTTCAAGGGCTTGGCCAAGAACTTCGTAGGCGATGTTATTATAGATGAACTCGGTACGCAAGGCGCTAGCCGCAGGGGCATAATTTAAGATTGGGATCGCCTCCGAACGATTTATAAGGATTTGGTTATCCGAGCCGAGCTATAGACCATCGTAGGGCGCGAGACCGGTTCTATGTGATAAGATATCTTCAATCGTTATGTTCGCCTGAGCATCATTTCGACGGAATTCTGGAAAGATTTGATGCAGCTGTGTTGAAAAGTCTAGCTTCCCCTCATCAATCACCATGCCGATCAGTGAAGCTGTAATGGCCTTCGTCAGGGAGCAGATAAGAAAGCTCGTGTCGACATTAGGCTCGACTTGGCGCTCGACGTGTAGAAACCCGTAACTCGCAGTATGCAGAATTTCACCATGGTGTAGAACACCAAGAGAATTCCAGGAGTTCCAGTGATATCGCAAATCTGCGTTATCAGCAGACCCAAAGCTTCAAGGCGAGTTTTCACGAGCCTGGGAAAGAATCGTGAGTGGATATCCATCGCTCGAGGCAAGGGCTTGGACATACATCGTTGGTAATCGAGTTACTTTTACCTTGACCAAGTCCAGCGGCTGAAAGATGTAGCGAAAAAAATAGCTCAACTTGGCCTTAGATTGCGAAGATGGAAGAAGGCTTCGTCGAATGGAATGATGGAAGTGAATGGATATTGAAGAGCCTGATTTATTGTGTTGGCCGTGGCATATACGATTACTTTATAAGTCTAATTTCACATAAGCGAGTTGGAACCAGCGCATGTCCCAATGCTGTTCCATCCAACAGACTTGAGATAGGGGCACTATTGCTGCTTGGAAGTAACTTTGCCACACATAAGTTCTTAATAACACTTGAATACTTGAACAATTCTACTAGCTTATATATAGAAATAAATCTATGCTCAAGGTGCTGCTTAATTAAAACACATGTGCTGTCCAACCACTTCCTTTACAGAATATGGCTGGCCCTAAATAACCTGCTTCGTTCGATCTTTGCCGAAAGAACAGCAAATTTAACGGCTAAGCAGATGCGGCAATGCGTTGTTCAATAGCCAAAAAGTTCTTAGCAGTGTCAACAACCATTTGCCTCAGTGGAATAAAGTCTATGCCCAGCTCTGATTTCGCTTTTGTGTTGTCCACGCCGTAGACATCTGGTAAGGGCGCCCCAGGATTGCCGATTGGGACACGGTCGCGAAGCTCAGGGAACTCTTCTCTCAAGATGTCACAAATTTGTTGGAAATTAAAGCTTCCCGATGTGGTGAGGTATCGCTGGCCACCTGCCTCGGGCTTTTCATAAGCAATCTTATGAGCACGGGCAACGTCTCGCACGTCGACAATAGCCCATGTCGTCATTGGTGGCGGTTCAGTGCGAGAGCCATTCATAAGAGAGTAAAACATGCCGGACGAAGTATTGAGCTCGCTGAGATTGTCGATGTAGTGGTGATTAGGGCCGTAGATGACAGGTGGGTTGATGACAGAGACGGTAAATTGAGGCTTCTTTTCTTCAACAAAATTCCAGGCCGCTTTCTCTGCGAGTGTCTTGGACGCGCAATACGCGAAAACAGGGTTGCCATTCTTGCCTTCGTCATAAGTGGCCGGGTTGAAGTCTTTCTCAGAGTATACATAGCCTGGGCGGACTCCTTTGGATAGATCAAACACGGAGGCAAAAGAGGCAGTAATCACAACTCGCTTCACCTGAGGCGCATACTTGTAGGTCGATTCCAGTAGTTGAGTAGTGCCCTCGATTGCGGGAATAAGCAAGTCCTTCTCGTTGTCTTTGATGTTGATGGTGAAGGGAGACGCAATGTGGATAACTCCCTCGACACCTTTAACAGCATCATCAAAGGCTCCTGGAGCCGTAATATCCGGCACAATGGCGAAGCTAAGAAGTGAATCATATTTGGCGTTCACCTGAAGAATGCGATCTGCTGAAGACTGAGAGCGAGCGACTCCTCGAACTGGAGTGCCTTCGGAGAGAAACTGCTCCAGAACATGAGCACCAACAAAGCTGGAAGCTCCAGTGACCAAAACTGTTCCTTTCGACATATTCAGAGGGTTCTTTTCTAGATCCAGATTGCAACTGAAGGATAGAGATGATATGGGTTGAGCGAGTGAGTAAAGTGCACCGTCTATGTTGTTGTTTTGTCCTTACTCTGTACACTGAAGAGTCAATGATGAGAGCGAACGATTTTATTCTCCCAACTCGATAATGGGATACCTATATATGCGTCTCAATACCAGAGAGCTTTTCAATGGCAGACATTCTGGAAGCCGTTGAATTGAAGCCCCGAACCTATCCCCGCTACCCATCTTCTGGTTTGTTTCCGGAGTTTAAGGCGGAGATATTATCTAATTATCAATATTTATAAGAGATCAAAGCGTTCAACAACGAGATAACCGACTATGAGCTGCCTTGAGCGAACTGCTCCGAAAGCTGCAGCTGGAGCTATAGACTTCTGTCGGCGTTTGTCTATGCGAGTGGGTCTCAGATCGGATTTAGTTCTGATCGCGATCATTTCAGCGCTTCGGTAACTTCCGCATCTTAGTTCCAGAATAACTCAACGAGCTGCAAAAGGAAAGCCTTTCGAGCTGATCAATTGTTCTAAATTGATTTGTAATAACGAGAGTATTTCTAAATACCATTGTTGAGAAATGTTAGCTAGAATGGTCGCATCTTTGAAGCTGGTCAAGTGTATCGCAACTTGACTTCTGCTTTTGAATCATTGCGTTGTTATCATTGCGTTGTTCCGCCCAGCATTTCCTCCATGCTGGGAAAATCCGCAGGAAGACCATTGCCGGTATGGTGAGCGATCTTCTTTGCAAATTCAACGATATCGCCGAGAGTCTCTTTCTCGCCGCCGTGTCTTAGGTATCCGTCTGCATACCATGAAGCTTGGAGTGGACAATGCATCGTGACTAGTACCGTCAATAGTAGTGACATTGTGGCAAGCCCATCATGTACAGAGTAATCTGACAACAGCTTCTCTATTGATAGATTCAGTGTAATATGTGCTCGGATGTTTTAGCCTCCGTTACCACTATTCATTGGAAATAGCATGTACTTACCCACGTCAGGTGCATATGTGGCAACCTCCTTATAGCGCTCAGCCCAGTCATGGTGTGTTAGTGTTGCGTACTCCCAGCCTCTCGCCGTGGTGTCGGCTTCCCAGTCTGACTTTTTCAAGTGGGCTAGATCACTCTTTTCGACCAAAGGCATCATTGAGTAGAGCGCGTTTAAAGTCTTTGGCAGTCCGACAACTATGAGCATTTCCGAGAGCGCATCCGCATAGCGCCGCCACAATAATGGTCGAGATTCGGTAGGCGTGGTCTCCAGGGCCGACTTATATAGATAAGCGGCGGATTGCCCTTCGTTGATAGACGTGAGTCCTACGAGCTTGTCATATTTAGCTCAAGTCGAAGAAAGTAAGTCTCTGATTCTCGTACCACAAGGCAGTCCCACGGTGAATTATGATTGCTCCTTTTCTGCCTATCGAAGGCTTCATCTATAAGGGCCTCGATTTCCTTCTGCTTCGCCATTTTTGAGAAATTGCTCCATGAGACAAAAGATGGAAATGAGATACAGGCTACTAAAGTGAGGAAAAGAGCTCTTTATCATGGACAACGCCTCTCAATTGTTATATCCTTTCAATAAAGAACAGACTGAGTCAGCACTAGATGAAAGTAAAATATAATATGTTGACTAAAAGTAAGAGATTCGGTCGAAGTAATATATCTAGAGTTATTCCAGTGGTAAGACGATTGGCAATAGATCAGTGATCACTGAGCTTATAACTGGTACACTGAACCCAACGTTCCCGACGCTTGTATCAGACGGAGTGAATTACTACAGCAAATTTCACCATGTTGTACCTGTAAGAGTGCCAATCTTAGCTGCATAAGAACCTATGATACATTCGTCGAATCATTTCAAAAGCATAGCAATCTTGAAGCGTGAAGAGCCCCAGAGGGCGTGAAAGCGTTTGCCACTGAAAGACATAGGTACCTACCATACCTAGCGACACGTTGGAGAGATTGGTGATGAGCGGCGGAATAACGCATCACGCTCTCGATAGCATATGAATCTAAGTACGTCATCCTCTTAGAGGTTGGACGCTTTACTGCTTATCTCACATGCTGCGACTCATCGCACCCATTGTAGCCCCGCATGGCGGAATATTCTCAGACCGCAGCATCGAAAGTTAAATCTAAATCTTAGGTAGGTGAATCAAGGAAAACAATGAACTTTCTTGTTTAGGCAATTTTACCACCTACCTTTCTCCCAGTTTCGGATGTTAATTGAGATTGTATCGAGCAGTATTACCTTGAGAAGCACTATATATTTGTTTCGTCACGTATTGTTATGATGAACCGCAAACCTTGTATTTACATCTGAGCACATTCTGCACTGCCATATTATGCTTGACTCTTTTCACATCGAGCACGATATTCGCCGAGAACAGCTGGTTCTAAATATGGTTTTCTAAAAATCTGAGAATGGCAATAATCTTTTCATCGTCAAATCTTCTCCCAACCATCTGCAAACCGATCGGCATGTCATGAAATAGCTCGGGGCGATCTGTGGCTATTAGCATGCTTGGCGATCTTACGAGATACGGTGCATTGGGGATGAAACTCACATAATTTCCCATTTTGCTTGTCCAAGTCGCTCATAAAACGCTTTCTATTCTCCTTAGTGTCTACTGCTTTGTCAACTTTCCCGACGGGAAAAGCAAGTGCTGGATAGTCGAGCAAGTTCCACACAGCAGAGTATGTCCAGTATTTAGCTGTGCTATGCTTCGTAGCCACCCCAGGCGCCACGGGGCAGATGATGGCATCCACAGTATTTTCCCATGTGCCCGAAGCCTTATTGAAAACTCCAGTTTTGTTCCAGTGCTGCGAATATTCCATCCGGAATTCTTCTCGTTCTTCTAGCCAGTATTCTAGCTCACCTCGATTCAGCTTTTTAACACCTGGATTGTCTTTAATGATCCACTCGGTCAACGGTAGCAACGGCTCACCAGATTCAGCCATAACAGCTATATCTGCTTCGCCTCCATCAGTGAAATAAAGGCTCGATGCAATGGCCCATGCCTCATCATGCTTATACGGCGGAAAGTCAACCACTTCTACATGTGGTACATTGCGCACTTTGTTCACAAAACTTTTCAGCACTCGCGTTATTGGCGGATGTGGCTTGACGACTTCATCGTGCCATATAATACCTAGACGCAATGGCTTTTCTCTGCTCGGGGCAACATCGACAGCCCTCCAAGACAGTGGTATTAGCGCTGGCTCGATACGCCACGGCTCTGCAGCTGCCACGACCTTCATAAACATCTCTAGGCCTTCCAGATTGACGCTCATGGGGCCCAAAACAGTGACTATGGGGTCAGCGCCTGGCGGGGTGCTACTCCAACCAGTAGTTGGTACCCGAAATGCGGTTGGCTTCAGTCCATAAATCCCACACGCAGCGGCTGGAACTCGAATCGACCCGCCTACATCACTGCCAACACCCAATACGGAGCCGCGCAGTGCAATCAGAGAAGCCTCTCCTCCTGACGAGCCGCCTGAAGACATGAGAACGTTGGAATAAGGGTTCGTGGTGACTCCATAAAGATTCGACGCGCACTCGAGCTGCATCATGCTCTGCGGCTCTGTTGTTCGAGCATGGACAATGGCTCCGGCCCGTGTAAGGATTTGAACCACCAGTGCATCAGTTTCAGGGCGTGGACGTGAATGGAATGGAGCGCAGTAGCCAGAGGAAAGTGGTCGATTTGCAATGCCGATGTGAGATTTGATACTCACTGGCAATCCGTGAAGCGGTCCAAGCGGAGCGGGATTGTCTAGAAGGCGAGTATCGAGCTCAATAGCTTGAGAGACAGCTCGCTCAGGGAGAAGTTCGGTGAGGCAGTTTGTCTACCAATAGCTATCAGCCTTTGCAAATGTGATCAAGGGACAGAAAAGTACAAATGCCTTACAAGATTTTGAGCAATGACGGCTCTCTCCAAAAAAGCCTGAACTACCTGTTCAGCAGAGATTTTGCGTTCAGATACCAAGGTGATAATCTCTTGAGGCGCTAAAGATGTTATTCCAGCACTGGTGGAGGATAAAACTTTATCAGGGATACCGGTAACGTTTCTTGAAAGCTGAGCTGGGATTTCGATGCTTACACCAACTTTCGCAAGCGTTTCGTCACGGAGCGCTTGCGCTTCCTGGGCGATCTGTTTCCACATTTTGTTCGACCTTTCCATTACTTTTCCCGTGATATAACTACACTAAAACAATTCATGAGCATAATGCAGGATACAGAATACGACATGTGCTTTCTCAGTCTCCTTTCTCAGCAATTTAATTCAAGCATAAATAGCGTCAGCAGCTTAGCTAGGCAGCAATGATTGCTGACATAACGGACTCGACTGCGCCTACTCTCAGGAGCCAGCGTGTAAAAATGAGAAGGCTTTGTAAATGGGTTAGTTTTTTTAAAGGGTTCAGGTTTCCACCTGGCTATGCAACAACATTGAAGCGCTGATATGCGCAGAGCGTCTGGACATGGGATGACGTTCAGCGTACATGTAGTGAAAACGGAGCCTATAGCATGCAGCCAGTTCGCTAACATAGCTCTATGTAGCTAGCAGGTAGGTACGTGAAAGAAATTTATGGATCATACAAATTGCATTATTAAGAAATAAAAAGAAGCAAATGATATGACGTCTTGAATTAAGTGTAAGTTATACAAGTCTAACAAAAAGAAACACACAGAAAAAATGATATGCCAATTATGGTTTCGGCTCGAGTGCATTCCCCGTATTTGGCACAATCTAATCATGCTGCCTCTTTGCTCCCCAATTCAACTAGCTATCTTCATTGTCACCGCTAGTGGTATTGTTGTTATTAGAAGAAGAGCTGTTATCCCCGGGCTTCTTATAGTCCTCGCTATCATCACCTTTAATCTGCATATATTCGCCTGGGTAGTATTTGGCAACCCACATTTCCGCCAGCATATCCTTAGTGACTGGCTTGAGATAGTAGTTAATGGGAACGCCACCAGTCAGATTAGCAGCCTTCGCGATATAATCATCGAGCGCTTCCATCATGGAGTTGATGTCTAGAATTTTATTGTTCTCCTTGGCAATATCTCCAAGCGCCGATAACGCGGCTTTGACTTGTCCGCCTTTCATAGCAACCATCTCTCCTCCTGTTCTCGCAGCCGCCGCAGCGCTGTCGACAGTTGCCTGATCTGCCACTGTGGCGTTTTGAATCTCCTGGATTTGCTCCATAGATGACTTTGGATCAAAGGTTGCAAACTGTTTGACTCCCATTGCTAATTCGTTGGACTTCAAGGTTGGAATTAAACCCATGCAGGTCATGGTGACGTGCGACTGCACATTCTGAGTGCTGAGCAGATTCTTGACGTCGTTGGAAAAGCTCGCGTCGACGCCAAAACCTCCTTGGAATTTATTCATGAACGCACCCACTTCTAGCTGCACCTGAGCCTTTGCAGCGATACTTTTCAATTTCTCGCTGGCCATGGTCGAGCTTGACCTCAGGATATGAACCATTCCGACGAAGCTGGATCCGTACGATACACCGGAAATGAGAGTAATTGAGGGCTTGCCTTTGCCGTCAGCTCCTTCCGGTGACTCAATCTCCTCGGCGATCTGAATCATTGCCTGGGGACTTGTTGGGGTGATTCGGTCTTTTTGATCCGGGTACATCTGATTCCAAACTTTGATTGCCTTGTCCACATTCATTATGAATGGAGCCAAGACTGTAGCATTCTTGTGCGTGCAGGTGGCAGCTATAACAAGAGTGCCTTCGATATCATGTTTCTCTCGTTGGGCACTAACTTGACTCTTCACATTAGCGGCCACTTCAGCCGAGCGCTTCGCTCCGAGTTTCGACATCTTTGCTGTCGCAAATGAAGCTATATCGTCTGCTGAGGATGATGAACTTTGATCATTTGAGTCCGTGGAAAAGTATTGGACGTCCAAGTTGATAGAATCGGCAGCAAGAGGAAAAGTCTTATATCCCGTTCTATTGTAGTCCACCGGACTCTCCCACTGCACATGAACTTGGGGAATCCTGGCGCGGACTTTCGCAATATTTTGCTCAGCAACGATTTTTGCCTTGGCATATTCAACCGCCGCTGTAGCAACATCTTTATTGAAGGCTTCGATTTCTTCTTGAAGCGGCTTAAGAGCATCATCGCCGAGCTTTAGACCACTAAGCTCTATAAGTGTCATGTCAAGACTTCGCTTCGATGCCAGGAGCCCATTGTATTTGTCCTGAGCCGCATCGGCAGGTGCTTCGTATTGAGCCATTTCTTCGACATTTTGGAGGGCTTCTTTGGTGACTATTTGGCCCATCACAAGGCTGGGGTCATATGGAATGGAGGAAGGCATTGTCGAATAGTTGCAGGAGACTCTAAAGCCAGGCGCAAAATAATCAGGCAGTATTTATCAGATTGTTCGGTATCAGACTGTTATCCAGATTTGCGCAACTTGCCGGTGCCAGCACTATATGAAAGGGCTGTTAGCAACTATAAATACTTGTTTGCCTGCTTTATCACGAGCAATCAATATTCGTCCTGCGGCCCCTTCATTTTCGTGACAGATTAATTCTAAGCCAAGCTGATAGACCACTAATGAATCCTAATTTCCATGTTCAGCTCCGATTTGACACGGATTTCGGCCGATTTTTAGTTAGTGAATGGGACAATTGCACAGAAATAGCCTGCATGTAAGCTGAGCGTTCTAGTTTCAGTAGCCAAATTCAGCGGACTCCCGCACTCTCCGTCATTCTAGAGAGTGAGTAGAAAGCACGCACGGCAGCATGAGAAAAGAATTTCCTCATTTTTAAAACGATTAATACCGGTGTTTCGTATGGTTGGATCGGAGCCGCCTGTCCAGCGTTCTGTCTAGCTCAATTCTGTTGCGCTTAAAGGCTGCCTTTGAGGTGAGAGCACATGTACCTTACCGACTAATGCCGCATTCGGGTGCTAAATGCTACACACATGGGTGAACGAACTTGTGGTTATTGGGAGGATAATAGCTTACGGTTACAGAAGCTGGCTGGGCAAGGTGGCTTTCAAGTCACAGCTGACAGCTGAACTGTAGAAGAGTCGTAAAACTGTGGGTAGAAAATCGCTTGGAAAACGTCAGCCACAGCACCACGCTAGGGGGCTTCGGCAATATCTGTCTGTCCACGAAATAGAATACGGGCGAAATGAGAAGCGATATTCATACAGCTGAAAGCTGATGGCATGTTCCATTGCCAAATGCATTCTGCATGCCTTTAGATATTATGCAATTTGGCTCTGTCGCGACAATTATAAACATTAATTACCTGTGTCTACCGTTCTGATCGCGTAGAGATAAACTCACGGCCAGCAGCAGACATTGCAGAATCGTGTAACGATATTAGGTATAAACCCAATAGCGAATCTAGTTCAGTGCTGCGATCTCTAGTTCAGAAGGAGCTTAGTCCCCGCTTGACCTATGTTCAGTAGCTGCCGAGCTCTAAATCACTGTCGTATGTAGGATCTTCAACCACACACCGCTTGAAATATATGTAAGTACCTATGTATTCAACTACGGTTATGGTGTTGCCGGTAGACAGCTATGGCCCTGTCAGATAGTTCAGCGCTAATACTGTATATGTCAATGATCGTTTAGTATCTTTAAGTATTAGGAACAATCATTTTTCCCTATAGAGAATAGTTGAACAACAATGTGCATGACTGTGCAAACGCGCTTATAAACATTAACTGCATAATGATATCTGCCGTATCGATACCCGCAAAGCAGTATTAAGGGTGACCAATAATCAACGCTAACGCTGCTGGACTAACACGCCTTGTAGACATTTTCATTACGGCACATAACATTCTGCAATAGAACGCGAATCTGATGCTCACATTATTCTTACCACCATATACCCAAAGACTCTGTATAATGAAATATCTTAGGGATTCTCCACCTTTGGGAGCCAATAATGGTAAGAAAATGTTGGGGTCCAGAAGCGTTCCCACATGAAGCCGACTTCGGGATTTGTAGCGTTGGCTTCAACAAATCGTTGTAAAGCACGTTCATATACTTCTCGTGGGCGACTCTTGATTGTATCGCGACGAACGGCAAAAGTACCGCCATGTGCGGCTCGAATGGCTGGTGGATGCTCCTCTTCTAGCACAAATTTCCATAGCTCTGCCGGTGTATACGGCGCAAAGACAAGGGATTTCAGCTCGCTTGCTGTTATCCAAATGCTTTCTTTGGGATTAGTCCAATTGATCTTGGCCCAATCATCCACGTCGTGGAAAAGACTGGGGTCAAAAGGATCGACTTCGCCGGGATGGACCTGAAGCGCTACGTCCACCATTTGTCTCGTAGTGTTGACGACGGATCCGATTAGATCGAAAGGGGCCGCTTGAGAGAAGATCATGTAATCTTCCAAAGTATCCCAGTTGTTCACAATATGGTGTAAGTGCGTGTCTCCCTCTCGACCGAGGTTGGGTAGCTCAACATAAGAGCGGAAAGCGTCGTGGTCAACAGTGTCGTTGGATTGTGGGATATGACCCTTGTCGTAAACATAGGTGTAGTTGGCCACTGGGAGCCAGGGTACGAGGTCCTCTTGAAACCTAGCCACAACAACACCCAAGCTGGTAGTTGGGACAGGCCATTGAGGCATCGTTGTTACTGATAGAAATGGACTCATAGTAGCGGCGTGTCAGAGATTTTAATTGCCAAAGAATTTACAGACAAAATGTTGAATAGTGGGAAGAAAACTAGGTTTGGGCAGAGCAGGCGAACTTTATAAGATTCTTATATAACACAGTCAGCACAGGAGAACCTTGAATAGGAGAGAAAACTTGAATCCGCTGAACGGTCAGCGCTAATCGTGATTCCCCCACCTGTCAGGATATTTACTTGAGCCCCTATAAAAGCACACGACGATTTATTAACAAGAACTACAGGAGTCCCATGTCGTAGAACGAAAGGTAAACACTTTTGGTGTGATTGATTACTGAACTTCCCTATCCCAGCTCTGCCAACACGATTTATCCAATTCATCAACGCTAAAATACAGATCCATGCGTATTGTAAGGTTAGCTATCTAATTCTGACAATACTTTCGAAAAGAGTTGGCCATATTGTCCGAAATGAAATGGAAACCGCCCAAGACGTACGAATAATGTCACCACAGACCTACACTTTGCTTCGTTGAATATCTTGATTCACAAAAATCCGAAACAAGGAAAAAGAATAATAGGCAGCTGTCACATCGTCACAAGCCATGGCGATTTACATGACACTGCTAGAATTAAAAGACGTTTTTATCGACATATTCACTATACATAGGATAAGAAGATTCAAAAATCCGCAACGAGAAGCATTTCTGGCCAGCTGGTATCTTCTGTTCCCTGGCATCAGACGAGGATGCTGTAGAAATGCATTTTTACGGTGATTAGTATTGTGTCAGAACTTAACTTTGAACAGCCGCTATAGAAAAATGTCACAGTGACATGATAGTTCCACTTTACAACGGGATATATAGATAATTTTGACGCTTATTAAGAGAGAAACAAGGATAGACACAGTATTCGATGGCTGCGCATCCGCTATAGGTGAAATGTTTGGACATAGACGTAACAAAATACTACTGACTCCATCTCCACGATGAGTTCCTGACAGTTATATGTCTATATATATCTAAAACACTATTCGTAAAGCTCTATTGTTCTAGCGCCAAGCCTTTGGATTTTTATGAGCTTCATTGACACCATCGTCATCTTGCCATTAGCAGAGTCACCTTTCGTAGTCTCTATAAAAATCGTCATTTCCGCCACATCTCACTCCTCCTTCAGAAACATTATTATTTGTTTCCATATTGAGAAGTATTTATAGCCATTTCAATAGCAACAGCTATGGCTATGGCTATTTCTACATCTTGCGTTATGTTCAAATTTGACGATAGGATCTCACCCTCTCCATATTTCTCGACATTGAGTTATTTGCTGCCCTACAAGATTTTGTTATTATTGCATCGTTCTTTTGAGCGTTTTTATGCATGGCTATTACTATTTAGTATTCCACGTTGGTATCACAAAGAGTGACAAACCGAGCTCAGTGGCCATTATAAGCCGAAGCTGCAACACTTCAGAAGCAAAGAAATGTGGAGGCTCTAGCGACAAATAGTCGCCTCTGCAAGACCCTAAGATATGTTCTACGTTTGGACGTTGTAAACGTATTAAAATCCTGTTACCCTTCTGCGTCAATTACTCCAGCGTACAACTCCAGTAAAACGTCATGCAGCTGGCTTTCAACTCCGAAGCCTTAATGCATATAGTTCGCTGTAAACTCCATGTCTCGACAAACTTATCTCCGCAAGTATCAAGGCCAGATCTTTAGTGCACAGCAAACGCCGAAATGGCGGCCCCGCGCTCCACTATCCGCTCGCGTCCGCTCTCATCCGCTCTGGCGAGATCCGCTAAGACGGGCCATCGCGGAGAAGAAACAGACAAACGGCCAAACGGCTTCATGAAAAGAACATGTTTCGAAAGAAAAGTGGCCAAAAGAGGCCTTTCTCTAAAGTGAGTCATGCCGAAATCAAGAATTGGAGATGATCCAGAGACTGCTAGACCCGGACTACCAGAATGGCTTGATTGTTGAAGTATAAAGATGGAGCTTCCTGCCCTCAAGAGATGGTAAATCAGCTTAACGGATAATTCAGTATCATACTCAGTTAAACACCATATATTCAATTACACACCAGAAACACCAGAACCTCATCAAGAATACACAAATTAAGCAACAATGTCTCCTCAAACTTGGCTCATTACAGGCGCCTCATCTGGTCTTGGCCTCCATCTCGCCATCGTCGCTGCGAAGCAAGGCAACAAGGTCGTTGCCACAACACGCTCACCGAAGAAAGCGCAACAAGCTCACGACAACATCAGCTTCGTTTACCTTGACCAGAATGAGCCTCTGGACAAAATCAAGCAAGACATGAACCTCATTATTGCCTCTCAAGGCCCAATTGATGTTGTCGTTAACTGTGCGGCTTATGTCCAAATGGGAGTTTTGGAGGATCTCTCACCTGAAGACACACATCAACAATTCCAGACAAATGTGTTTGGAGCATTGAACGTATACCGCGCCATTCTTCCTCACATGAGGAGTAGAAGATCCGGAACTCTGGTAACCATCGGATCAATGGCCGCATGGTTTGCCCATCCAGCCGCAAGCGTATACAATGCCTCCAAGGCAGCCCTGCGGCTACTCAGCATTGGTCTTGCTGCTGAAGTTAAGCCGCTTGGCATCAAACACTTGCTGGTCGAGCCCGGCCGCTTCCGCACAGAGCTGTTGAAGCAGAATGGCGATTTCAAAACATCAAGTGGGAGCACTGGCATCGCGGATTACCGAGAGATAAGCGAAGAAAACAAGCGCATTATTGCTTTTGAAGCCGACAAGCAGCGTGGAGACCCAGTCAAGGGTGCTCAGGTCATCTACGACGTGGTTACGTCCAGCGGCGTGGCCAAGGGTAAAGAAATGCCTTCATTCTTGCCCTTGGGTGTTGATGCCATTGAAGACATCACTACAGCTGCCCAGGCTGCGATCGATGTGTGCCAGGAATGGAAGGAAATTGCTAGCTCCACGGATTTGGATGTATAAAGAGAATGGGAGAGCTGTATGAGGGCGAGTATAGGATAAAGAGCTAGTTCTTGAGGCAAATATACTGAGGTGTTTACCTACATAGGTACCTACACATTGTCTAGATCCATGAATTATAATCGCCTCTCGTCTTTCATATTGCAAGCCGCCACTGATATCGAAACCATGGTCTTCTAAGCCTGAAAGGGAAGGCGCCCTAATTCCGAAAGAGAAGTTGCCGTAATTCTAGAACCTTATATCCAACTATAGCTTCATCGCTACGCCTCTACAAAAAAAATGCATTGAGCGCCAATTCAGCCACTTGTTCCAGCTATTCATTATATCAAGACTCAATAGTATCGGTAGAGAAGCAGAATAGTTGAGCATCTTTGTCCACTCTCAAATTTGTTCTCGGGCTACAATTGCCTTTGTTAGTCCTGCTTCACTTTGACCCCTCCTAAGTACTGGCAATCCGCACTAATACTACCAAGTTGGATGTATTGCGATTGGACAGCGATTTGATACCCCTTAGCCTTCTTTACAGATTCTCTATAATGTGAGGCTACGCAAAAGATATAACTGTTACTTCCAAGTTCAAGCCTGGTATGCTTTGTAAGCTCGGACGAGTACGGAAGCTCTCAACGACTAGGACGACCGTCGTGCTAAATCACCCCGCATATAAATGTCACTTCTCCGCGCAAGCCCAACATGATCACCATTCTACCTCTGTATTTTCAACTCTATTTACCGCTGTATAGAGACTCAATATGGCCCCAGACGGAAAGTTGTTGCTTCGCAATGCCCGCCCATATGCGTTTTCTTGCCCTGCCGCAACCACGGCTCTGGTAATAATTGACATGCAGCGAGACTTTCTTGATCCAGA
Organism: Trichoderma sp. 2475; assembly: GCA_038502285.1. NCBI lineage: Eukaryota > Fungi > Ascomycota > Sordariomycetes > Hypocreales > Hypocreaceae > Trichoderma > Trichoderma sp. 2475. Next base: position 241,367 of record JARPVV010000006.1, read on the forward strand.
TGGCTTCGGGTCTGTTGTTTGCGCAAATCCTGCTGCCTTTTCATCTGTTCGCAGAATCGTGCCCAACGTCCAGAAAGCACTCGAAGCTGCCCGATCTATTGGCATGCATGTGATTTTTACCAGAGAAGGCCATCTCCCCAATCTCTCCGACCTGCCCGCTGCGAAAAAGCTGAGGCAAGCGAGTGTACCGGACGGCAGCAAATCACTGAGCATTGGCGATGAGGGCCCTATGGGAAGGCTACTTGTTAGAGGCGAGAAAGGTCATGATATTATTGACGAACTGAGACCGCATCCTGGGGAGCCAATTATCGATAAGCCTGGGAAGGGGAGCTTTTGGGGCACTGATTTTCATCGATTGTTGTTGGCCAGGGGCATTACACATTTGATCCTTACTGGAGTAACGACTGAGTGAGTTGGTGTAAACTATACTGCTGCATATGTGACTAATAATGTGTGCAGATGCTGCGTAACGAGTACCCTAAGAGAGGGTAATGACAGAGGCTATGAATGCTGTGTTCTATCAGACTGTACAGCAGGTTTCAATGAAACTATGGCAGCCACGTCCTTGGATATTGTTTGCTGCCAAAACGGCCTCTTCGGATACGTTGGCCACAGCTCAGAGTTTACCACGGAAGTAGAGAAACTTCGCCAGCTTACCCCGTCCTCAGCTGAGTTTGACCTCAACTCTCCAATGCTTCCTTCTATCGACCAGCTCAAAAGTCTCTACAAAGATGGTCAAACTACGCCAGAGACAGTTATTAACTCCGTGTTTGATCGCATAGCAAAGTATGAGGATATCAACCCCGCTGTTTGGATCTCTAAGCAGTCTAAAGGGGATGTATTAGCGGCTGCGAGAAAACTGTCTGCAACATATGCTGGCAAGCCACTCCCACCTCTTTACGGCATTCCGTTTGCCGTTAAGGACAACATTGACATTGAAGGGCTGGTTACCACAGCAGCATGCGAAAGCTATGCGTATACGGCTACTTCTACAGCTCCGTCAATTCAGCATCTGCTCGATGCGGGAGCACTCTATATAGGGAAAGTGAACCTCGAACAGCTGGCAACTGGCTTGGTGGGATGCCGCTCGCCTTATGGAGCTGTTCACTGCTTCCACAGCAAAGATCATGTCCCCGGTGGCTCATCTTCCGGATCCGCAGTCGCCGTCGCCGCTGGACTTGTTTCCTTTGCCATTGGAACTGATACGGCCGGGAGCGTTCGTGCCCCCGCTGCATTCAACGGCGTCGTTGGCTTCAAACCCACCAAAGGCACAATCTCCGCCAGAGGCGCGGTGCGTGCAAACCAAAGTCTCGATACAATTGGCGTTTTAGCGCCTTCTATAACCGACGCAAGACAGGTCTGGTATGTTCTTGATCGGCACGATTCTCTGGATCCATATGCCAAGCCGCCGGCAAGTTTGCCAACGTGGGCGGTGGATTTCCGAGGACCGAAAGAAGGGGGATTTATCTTTGGAATCCCTCCAGAGTCTCTTTTACAGCTGTGTTCAAAAGAATACCAAGAGCTATTCAAAATGGCTGTCAATACGCTGCAGTCGGTTGGAGGAACACTCGTTGATATTGATTACACTCCCTTTGCTACGGCGGGCGATCTTATTTACAGCGCATCTCTTATTCACGAACGTCTCGCGTCAATCGGCTACGAGTTTCTCTCAAAGAATATCGACTTACTTCATCCGACGACTCAGTTGGTGTTTCGGAAGGTTCTATCGTCAGATTTGAAAGGCTGGGAGGTATATAGAGATCAGGTCATACAACTGGAATGTATCGCCAAAGGACGCCAAATATTTGACAAGTTTGAAGGTGGAATTGACGTTTTAGTCGTGCCAACCGTGCCATGGCATCCGACTATACAAGAAATACAAGATAGTCCGATTATTCCGAATTCCAAGGTTGGCATATTCACACATCCGGGAAATGTCATGGATTTATGCGGAGTCAACGTCAATGCCGGATGGGCCGAAGATGGAGGAGTTCGGTTACCATTTGGCATCACATTTCAAGGCGGCAGCGGCTATGATGGCAAAGTATTGGATATCGCAGCTGTTTTTGAAAGGCATTTGGCAGAAAAGCAAATTTAGATTCAATAGCACAGAGAGCCTACAACATAAACGAGAAATACATGTAGTCAACGCTATTTGTTATCTTGCTCATAAAGATGAATTAATAGTTCCTATAGAAATGAAGGCGGTGAGTTCATATGTACATTAGCTAACTACAGCATGCATCAGCAATAGGTAGACAAAATGTATAAGCACGAAGTCGATGTGATTGTTCTGACTCGATATACACTGCCGATGCAAAAGCCGTCTAAAAGTTTCCCCCACTAAAAGTCCCCGAAGCCCACTGCCGATGCGGGGATGCTGCTAAGAGATGCAGAGTCTATAAATCCGATCCTGAAATGGGTACTTGTAAGCCAGCCGCTGCGGAATGGTATATAATTCTCAAAAGAAGATGCTTTAGATGAGAATACTTGTTCAATCACTAAACCAGTTGTATCACGCGACTACTCCTAAACCTTGTTAAATACTCAAGTTCAAAATGACCACACCGATTCCCACACTGCAGACTGCAGCTGTCATCCAAGAGCCAGGTCTAACCGGCACAGTACAAATTGACAACTCACATCCCGTCGAAACACCAGGCGAGAATCAAGTTCTTGTCAAATTAGCTTATAGTGGTGTCTGGTAGGTCCTTATTCCCTTTCCTTTCGCAATGGATATCATACTGAGTTTATTCAGCGGATCAGAAGTTCGAGCACTGCTTGGATGGAGTAACTACAAGCCGGTAGTCGGCCACGAAGGCGTCGGCATAGTCGTTAAATTAGGCGAAAATGTCCCAGAGTCAGTGCTTGGACAGCGCGTAGGCGTAAAGTGGCTTCACAGTGCCTGCGGTCAATGCTCCGAATGCCAACGCGGATCTTCAAATCACTGCATGAAACCAGCCTTTACAAGCGTTCATACTCAAGGAACTCTACAGCAATACGTCGTTGCAGACTCACGATACTTGACGGTTATTCCTGATGGCGTGGCAGACGAGGTGGCTTCTCCTCTTCTATGCGGAGGGTTAACAATGATGGGCGGAATTGCAAAACTTGACGCGCATGTACCAGAGGACGGCTGGGTCGTTGTATCAGGTTCGGGTGGCGGCTTGGGACACATTGGAGTTCAGATTGCCACCAGACTGAGGAAATTCAGAGTTATCGCAGTCGATACCGGGTCATCCAAACGCGAACTCAGTCTACAATGCGGTGCCCAAGAATTCATCGATTTCGCTACCGAAGATGTTGAGCAGAGAGTCAGAGAGATCACTGAAGAAGGGGCTCATGCTTGTCTCATCGTTTCGGGATCAGAAGCTGCATTTGAGCTCGCTCCAAAGCTGGTTCGGAACAATGGGCTACTGGCAGTAATTGGCCTGCCTGCTACCACGTTCAAGTTTCCCTTGGCAGCCAGTTTGATTGCCGCAAGAGGTACAGTTTTTTTTTTCTAGTCCATCTATATAAATTGTCTGGCTAATTATTTCTTAGCACTCACTGTCACAGGCGTGATGGTAGGAACTGAGAAGCAAATGGAAGAGCTCCTCCAACAAACTGCTGCAGGGGTAATCCGTCCCACGATCAGAGTGGAAGAATTTTCAAAAATTCCAGAAATCTTCGAGAAACTGAAGCATAACCAGGTAACAGGACGATTTGTGGTAAGGATTCCTCAGTGAGAAGATGAGACCAGACAGGTCAGATGGGGAATTGCGAAAGTGGCGTTTCTTGATCAGGCGCATGTAGATTTGAGTATTACGGCAATGCGATTAAACATCCTAACGTTCTGTTATACCAAGTATACAATACAACTCGCATAGAAAAATATACGCTGCCATATTCTATATTGTCGCAAATCCTGCATCTTGACAGCCTCACAACACCGATTCAGTCATCTCCACCAAAATTCCACTTGTTTGTAGATCACCATCCAAACTCCAGCCTCTCACGTGATGCTCTCCTGTCTCAGACGTGGATTCATTTGCAAAACATTCCTTTCTTCACTCTTAAAACTCTAAACAATACTACATCTGCAACAGGAGCTGGGTAGGCAAATTGATGCAGGATGCCGTCTCCGATGATGACAGCGACGCTGCAGGCGGCGTTTCTGTCAACCGTCTCCAACTTCTGTGCTCAGTTCATCGAAGCATGCTGGAATAATGTAAGATTCATAATTGGCGCAATCTCACTGGACATGTCTCAAATGCCCTTTCACAACGTTCAAGACCACACACTTACATCATTGACAGCGTAGCTTTTATCTGGACTTTGTCCAACTCGCCCGCTTCATTGCTTACACTCTCATCACGGCTCCGCCAAACTATATATGGCAGCAATTTCTCGAAAAGGCTCTACCTGCATATCCGCCCATGCATCGGCAGCACAATCATGGCGATAAAGACATTGAGCTCAGAGCCATGGAAGAATCGATTGGAGAAAGGGCCGAGCCACAAAACGAAGCACCAGCGCAATCCAAGTTTAGCATTCGCAACACACTGGCCAAATGGTTTATTGATTGCATCACCGCTGGAGCTATTATGAATACAGTGGCATTTCTTGTCGTCATGGGCATTTTAAAGGGACAGCCTGCTTTTCAGATAACATCCAACATTAAAACCGTGAGTGTTCAGCCAATGGGCTTTTCAATGCTACTACAACTAACATAGCCCAACCAAGGAAACAATCCCTATTATCATCGCTGGGTACAAAATTTGGCCAATTGCTTCCATCATCAGCTTCAGCTTCATCCCCGTGCACCGCCGCATAGTTTTTCTGAGCTTCATTGGCTTGTTGTGGGGAATCTATATGAGTTTAGTTGCGGCTCGAGTTTAATGTTATGCTTGCACAGTTCAATGTGTATTAGAGGCTGAGATTAGGGGTATATGAACAGTCCACTCCAAGTGTCTGAAGAATTCATTGCTATTTATATATATGCCCTATTGAGGCTGACAAAGCTATATACAGTGAACCATTATCTTTCCTTGTCATGTTGGCACAAACGTCTCATCATTAATCGTTTAACACTGCTGGGGTCTCCAGTTGGGGATAATGTATCCACCATTGGGGTTCACGATGTCAAAAGTATCCTCGCCCTGCCAAGCGTGAAGGAACCAGCCAACGTTCTGCTGCTTGAAGTAAGCGCAGTTCTGGTCAAAAGTCTTCCAGTAGTTGGTGTACTGAGAAACGCCGAGGTCCTGGTGTCCGGGGTAGTGGTCGGTAGGGCCCCAAGCCCACTGGGTCTCGGTAACAAAGGTAGGCAGGCCAACGTTGGCCTTGACCCATTGGATCTGGGACTGGATGTAGCTCCAAGCCTGCGACTCGGGGTTGTTGAAGTGGTAGAAGGGCATGGGATGGATGTGAGCAAAGTCAGAGTTGGCCTTGACGCCGGCACCGATGGAACCGAGTCCCTGGCCGTTGTTGCCGCTCATGGTGCCGGGTCTGTCCCAGTCCTCGCTGATACCAGCCAAAATGCCCTTGGCGTTGAGAGTGGCACGGAACTTGCCGAGGTCGTTGACAAAGTTGCCCTGGTCCATGCCATCGCCAACGGGCTCGGAGCCGAACTCTGCCCAGTGGACGACATAAGGGGCAATTGCCGCGACGGAGGGGTCGTTGATGGCGTTGTAGATGGCCTGCTGGGACTGCTGCCAGACATTCTGCAAATCATCCTGTCAGTACTTGGGTTCTGATACTAAAAATTTTGTTTCCATAGACTTACACCATCGCCAAAGTTGGTCCAGACCTGGACAATCAGGCCCATGCCGTTGTCGTAGGCAGCCTTGATGGCATTGATGAAGACGCTCTTATTCGTGCACGTAGGGTAGTACATGCGCACAATGCTAGCACCAAAGTCCCTCTTCTGCTGGGCAAAGTCCGCCTTCATCTGAGCGTAGCCGTTGTCAGAGTCGGAGCAGGTGCTGTCCTCGAGGGGATATGAGAAGCCCATGAAGCCATAAAAGTCGGACTGGGGGCACCACCAGTTGTTGAGAGAGGTGCTTGGGGCAGCATAGTTGCCGGGGAAAGTTGCGGTGCCAAAGGGAAAGCAGTTTCCGGCAGCAGCAGGAGTAGGAGCCGCAAGAGCGGGAACGGCTGCCAAGGCGGCGAGGGGGAGCAGCTTGGAGAACATGGCTGCGGATTCGTCTCTTTTACTAGATGGCGTAGTCTGGTATAAGAGATTGGAGCTGAGATGGCTTCTACCGAGAGAAAGAAAAAAGCAGATGCCAAGCCGGACTATTAATACTTGTCGAGATCTGGGGAGGCCCTTTTGATTCACAACCACCAGGCGGCGCCTGATCAGCCTTGTAAGCTGAATTCATCAATTCACTACGGAGAAGCCATGCCATCCATACCATACGACTATCCACACAAGGGTTCCTCGGCCCCCTCGTTCTTCATGCTCGCCACTCCACTCGCTCCGTGCTCGTTGGAAGCTTTCTCCGTGTGTTCACGGCCATGTGCTTCGTATACGGATATGCAGACGGACGTCGTTCTCAGGAGGCTCAAAGCAGCAGCTGAATATGGCCCTGGTCCCCCACATAAGCAGCCTGCTAGCCGCCAGCTTAGGCCCTGTTTCCCCATAACGCGACAGAAAGCCCAGTGACAGCAGTATATATTAATTAGTGTGTTCATTCAAGTCGCCCGTATGGACGGACAAATATTGACCGCCATGAACCGAGCGACGAGGCGAGACTATTCGATGCGGTCTCTGCAAGGCCAGCTGGGCAAAAAGGGCCGACTGCACATATTGAGCCAGCCAGCCTTAAGCCGGATCAAATCGGCAAGCGTCCCATCGAGCTTGAATCGCCATATAGTATGCGTTTGCCCTATCCGGTTGTAGCAAGTGAAATGAACGGGGTTGTCAATCCCAGATCTAGCTTCCTAGATGAGAATCGAGGAACTCGGACCTGGCCGTTAAGCTCGGCCTAGCAGGGAAGTGACACGCGCTACTCTGGGGCATGGATAGTGCTGAATCGCGGCTGTTTGTTATGCATCTTCGTATTTTTGGCTTCTGGCGGTCTTCCATGGATTCGTTTTGGTAATAGTTTTCCGACTTTCATTGGGGCCGATCCATTCGACTGTTCAAGATCCACATGCTTGTGTCAAGTGACAGACCACTTTGATGATTCAGGGTGATTGAGACAGAGCTGGATTATTAAACAGCAGTGGAAGGGAATAAAGAAGGGAAAACGCTTAGAATTAACGATAATTGCAGTACCTTATTCGCCCTCTAACTCTCACATCTTATCCACTGCAGGACGGTGCGGTCAGCACTCTCCTGGGCCCCTGGTTGCCGATCTTCTGGCTGTAAGCTGGGTAAAAAGCCTTGCTAGCAAATCAAAGTAAGAAGTTACTTGTATGCTGGGATCTAATTTTAAGGTTACATGCACTCCGCCGGTTCCCCCACGATGTATCCGGACAAAGGATTCGTGAACACGAGTATTACTCATACAAACATGCGAGTAAGCATCATTTATAGCATATTCTGTAAGGAGTATATCCTTCGGGTATTCGGCCGTCATGCAGCTTCTCGAAAGAAGGAGTTCATGAGCTGATCCTCAATAGGGGATGGGTTTGCTCTGATGGCTCAACAGAAACGGAAAAAAAATGTGTCGACAATAATGCCTTATACAGCAGCTCCTTTTGGAAGTGTGATTGACCTTGGAAGATCCATTTCCACTTTTGGCCTATTCTGTTGTCGCGCTGGATCATCAGACAAGGGAGAGGCTTCATACCCAGCTAAGCAAGTATTTGAGAGATTGTTACCGCATAGGCAATTCGAAGCGGTGTGGTCCGTATATGCATACGAGCGCCGCATAGGAAGGCTCAATCTGACAGGCCTTGTCTAACAAGGCAATGATGTGATGCATGGAGTCACATTCCGGCGCCCATTTACCAATGACTCTTTTCCCCTCCGTGACATTGGAAAAGGGGAAGTATACCATGTTTCAGCCTCGCGCTTTTAGTGTGCCATTAAGAAGGTGACTCTTCTAAAAATGGCCAGACCAAAAGGCACATTTTTACTTATTATCTAAGATGACGCTTGTTCCTGATCTTACCTCTTGGCATTGGCAGTTGTACGAATGTGGTGATAAGATGTTAGCCCAGTAAGCCAAGTACAGGCAAAAACAACGATATAGGTAGGTGATATTAGGAAGGAGGTAATGATCAATGTAGCGCTTATACGATGCTCATATTTTCATTCTGGAAGAAAGGTCTGTACATCTCGCACGACTCAACCCATGTTAGTGCTACGGAACGGAGATTAACACTATATGCCGCCAGCTAATCACGATATTTCTTCCCAACTTCGTAACCAATGTGATGCTAGGTATATATTTGGCGTGTAAGCATCCATGTTCCAATGCAGGATGAAGTGTACAGATTACTCGCGAGCCATCCAGTCGTGAACAGCGCAACACATCATCAGATTATCATTCGATGAATTAGCGTTACCGACAATTCGCGGTGTAGTCAACTCTGGTAGTTTCAAGGATCCAGTCTCATTGCAGCCATGCCACGTGCAGCCAAGTCAAGTCTCAAGTAGTGCCAGTAGCGTAGGATTCCGAGCAAGATGCCGAGAAACTCAGCTGCCTTTACTAGTAGTTGCAGGGTCTAAATCACAGCATACGACGTCTCGGCTTAGAGAGCAGCCACTATTGTCAGACGCCTTGTTTGGACAGATGCATTTGGCATGTGCAAAGCTGCCTGCCCAGAGGACGTATCTTAAGGAGACACTAGCCCGAGCGGCAACTGATTGAGACGTAACAAGGCTCATCTATTCAAACAAGCTATGAGATTTATATATACAGATGCTCTCAAAAACAAGTACACCAAGATTCGACCCGCCCAATACTCTAATCTTACTCATTTTTTCCACATAGACATTTCAACATTAATTTTTTATCATTGCATTTAGCTGCTCTCAGCCTGCTTCAAAAGACCCTCGAGGTTGATGCTCTTGGGGCGCTCAATGGGCAGACCCAGAGCGCGGTCCCAGATGAGCTGGGCAAGAGGACCCAAGCCACGAGAAACACCAAAGGTGGCAGTGTAGTACAAAGTCTCGTGGAAGCCATAGTGGTGGAAGAGAACGCCGGAGCTGCTGTCGACGTTGGGGTAGGGGTTCTTGGTCTTGCCGTGCTTCTTGAGGACCTCGGGGGCGATGCGGCTGTTCTTCTCAACCAGCTGAAAGACGGGGTCCTTGGCAATGGTGGGACGAGAAGCGGCATAGTCCATGAGAGCCTCGAATCGAGGATCGGGCTTGCGCAGGACGGCGTGGCCGTAGCCGGGCACGACACGGCCGGAGTTGAGGGTAGACCAGAGGTAGTCGTGGACATCCTGCTCGGTGTAGTCGGCGGGGATGGCCTCCTTCATCTGGAGAATCCATCGAAGCACCTCCTGGGCGGCAAGACTGGGACAATAGTTAGCAATGATGAATAAGAGGGAAAGAGACTAGACTTACCCGTGAAGAGGACCGGCCAGACCCTGGAGACCAGCACTGTAAGAGAGGAAGGGGTCGCTGAGGGCGCTGCCAACAAGGTGAGTGGTGTGGGCAGACACGTTGCCGCCCTCGTGGTCACCGTGGAGAGCGAGGTACAGACGCAGGAGGTCCTGGAAGTCCTCGTTCTGCTTGCCGCCCTTGCCGAGCATGGCAGCAAAGTTGTAGGACCAATCTTGCTCCAGGTCAACCTCGGCGGGGAGAGCACCGCCGCCCTTGTAGGCGTTCTGGTAGATCTTTGCGGCAATGGTGGGCAGCTTGGCGAGCAGCGAGATGCAGTCGTCATAGGTGGGCTCCCAGTAGTCGGCCTTGTTCAGGCCCTGCTCGTAGGCCTTTGCAAACTTGGACTCGTAGTTGAGAGCCGAGACGGCCATGGCGAACTGGGTCATGGGGTGCAGGTCCCTGGGGAAGTCGTCGAGCATCTTGCTGACAAAGGCCGGGATCTGGGCCTTGGAGGCGAGCTCGCGCGAGAACTGGCGCACCTGGTTGACGGAGGGCACCTGGCCCGTCAGCAGCAGCCAGAACATGGACTCGGGCAGCATCTCGGTGCCCGTCTTGCCCTTGGGCAGCTCCTTCTGGCAGTCCTTGATGGTGCGGCCGTGGAAGCGGATGCCCTCGTTGGCGTCGAGGACGGAGCCCTCCCAGACCATGGCCTTGAGCCCGCGCATGCCGCCGAGCGTGTTCTCGACCTTGACCTCGCCAATGACCTTTGAGCCGTGGGCCTTGACCTTCTTGAGCAGCTCACGCTTGGCGGGGATCACGTCCTTGAGGACCGTCTTGAGGTCGGGCTCGGCGGTGGAGTAGCATCGTGCGGCGTTGGCGAGCAGGGCGGCACGAGTGTAGGGCTGCGAAGAGAGTCAATTGGTTGTCCCCAGAGCTGAATTGACGTCGTCTTGACCAACCTTGAACGAGCGCAGGGCCCGGGCAGACGAGGTGAGGTTGAGAGCCATGGTTGATGCAGATGATGTTGAGCCGAAGCTGGGATGGCGGGGCAGTCGGTTAGCTATAAGTACTGCCTGCAGCTATAGCACATGCTATCGCCTGTAATCTGGGGAATGGGACATGCACTTACAGCTTCTGTTCCTCACACAACAAAGATAGAGTGACCAAGGGAAAAAAGACAGAGAAAAAGAGAAGAGATAAACCCCAGGCTCGGCAACAAAAAAACTCTGTCTCCAAATCCTCCCCTCCATCTCCCCGAACGAGTACTAAACCGCGAGAAACACGCCCAAACAGCTGCTTCGGCCACCTCGTCCGTCACCGCTTTCAAACAGCCGAAGAAAGCCGTCGCCGCTCGGCCCGCCGGTAGCCCCGCGGGCGCTGATTGGCCAATTTGGCCTGCATCGGCCCTCAGTCTGGGCGTCTGGGGTGCAGCCGAATCAGCTCTTTTGCCTCGCTTTGAAATAGAGGAAATTAGATAGATGAAAACAGTGTGCTGTGAGGATATGACGTGGGAAATAAAAGAAGCTTGATAAAATATAAAATCACAAACTGTCTTTTTGATTTTGCTTTTGCCTCGGTAAACGCAAATAAAGGGCATCAACCTCAGCCCACCCCTCTCAACTTTGCCCATTCTTCCACAACAGCATCATCACGATGATGCGAATAGCTTCAAGAGCTCCTCAGCGGGCGAGCGCTCTCATCTCCTCCTCCGCCTCTGTCGCCCTCCGCCGAACCATCCCACGCGCCGTCGCCATCCGCGCCATCGCAACCACCGCCCGCATGGCTGCCTCAGCGCCTCAGTCCCTCCCGCCGGCCGATTCGTACCAGCTGCTGCCCGAGGCGCAAAAGGCCGGCGCCGCTGAAGATGCGCTGTACGAGGCCCAGGTCAAGGAGATTGAGGAGTGGTGGGCGTCTCCGCGATTCGCGGGCATTCGACGCCCGTACAGCGCCGCAGACGTGGCCTCGAAGCGTGGCAGCCAGTACTTCAAGTATCCCAGCTCCGTCATGGCCACCAAGCTCTTCAACCTGATCCGCGAGCGCGAGGCCAAGGGCGAGCCCATCCACACGAGTGAGTAGAGGAAATCAGCCCTGTATTAGAAACAGAGAACCTGACATCCATACCAGTGGGCGCCATCGATCCCGTCCAGATGACCCAGCAAGCCCCCCATCAAGAGGTCCTCTACATCTCCGGCTGGGCCTGCTCCTCGGTCCTCACCAGCACCAACGAGGTGTCCCCCGACTTTGGCGACTACCCCTACAACACCGTCCCCAACCAGGTGCAGCGCCTCGCCAAGGCCCAGTCCATGCACGACCGCAAGCAGTGGGACGCGCGCCGCAAGATGACCGCCGACGAGCGCTCCAAGACGCCCTACACGGACTACCTGCGCCCCATCATCGCCGACGGCGACACTGGCCATGGCGGTCTCTCGGCCGTGCTCAAGCTGGCCAAGCTGTTTGCCGAGAACGGCGCGGCGGCAGTGCACTTTGAGGACCAGCTGCACGGCGGCAAGAAGTGCGGCCACCTGGCGGGCAAGGTGCTGGTGCCCACGGGCGAGCACATCAACCGCCTCAACGCCGCCCGGTTCCAGTGGGACGTCATGGGCTCCGAGAACCTGGTCATTGCCCGCACCGACTCCGAGTCCGGCCGCCTCATCTCGTCGGCCATTGACGTCCGCGACCACGAGTTCATCCTCGGCATCGCGGACCCCTCCATCGAGCCCCTCGCCGAGACGCTGCAGAGCATGGAGGCCAGGGGCGCCACCGGAGCGGAAATCGACGTCTTCGAGGCCAAATGGGTCAAGAGCAGCACGCTGGTCACCTTTGACGAGGCCGCCGTCGCGCACATGAAGAAGGAGGGCGTCTCCCAGGCCAAGATTGACGAGTACCTCTCCGCCACGGCCCTGGACCGCGACATGGGCATCTCCCGCCGCCGCGCCCTCGCCTCCCAGTTCACCGAGACCCCCGTCTACTTCAACTGGGACGTGCCTCGCACCCGCGAAGGCTACTACCACTTCCGGGCCGGCATGGAGGCCGCCACCAAGCGCGCGCTGGCATTTGCCCCCTACGCCGACCTCCTCTGGGTCGAGACGGGCGACCCCAACGTCGAGGTGGCCGCCAAGCTGGGCCGCGCCGTGCGCTCCGCCAACCCCGGCAAGTCGCTCGTCTACAACCTCTCCCCCTCGTTCAACTGGATGGCCCACGGCTTCTCGGAGGAGAAGCTCAAGTCGTTCATCTGGGACATTGCCAAGGAGGGCTTCACGCTGCAGCTCATCTCGCTGGCAGGCCTGCACTCGACCGCCACAATCACCAACGAGCTGGCCAAGAAGTTCAAGACGGACGGCATGAAGGCGTACGTGGAGATTGTGCAGAGGCGGGAGAAGGAGCTGGGCTGCGACGTCTTGACGCACCAGAAGTGGAGTGGCGCGAGCTACATTGACGGCATTTTGGGAGCCATCCAGAGTGGCAACTCGAGCAGCAGGAGCATGGGAGAGGGCAACACTGAGGGTCAGTTTGACTAAAATAGGGAACAAGAAAGAAAGAATTAAGATTTAAAAAAAAATCGTAAATTAGAGTAGAAAAAATCAAGACAGGAAAGAATATGTAGATATAGCATAAGTGACATTTGGGCGGAGTTGGGCAAATACTTTGCATGTAAATATAAATATCTGGTTTCATATACACTACAACATGAGAATCGCATTCATTCACTTGCCAGAAACACGTCGCTAACTCAATCATGCAATTTCATTATTCTATTTATCCCTTTTCCCAGCTTCTCCATCTAGTCCAAAGACGACTTCGAAGCATTGTTGGTCGGCGCCGGAGCCGCAGGTCCCTCGGCCGTGACATACGCCTTGCTCATACCGCCATCCACCACGAAATCGCTGCCGTTCACAAAGCTGGCCTCGTCACTGGCCAAAAACACCACGGCATGCGCCTGCTCCACCGCCTCGCCGAATCGACCAGTGGGGAAGTGAATCTCGCGGCGCTGGCGCTTGGGCTTGTCGTCGCCCAGCCAGTCCTGCAGCAGCGGCGTGTTGAGGGGCGCCGGGCACAGGCTGTTGAAGCGGAAGCCCTCGCGGGCGTGCACCATGGCCAGCTCGCGCGTCAGAGCAAGAACGGCGCCCTTGGAGGCCGTGTAGGCCAGCTGGGGCGTGGCAGCACCAACGAGGGCGACGACGGAGGCGGTGTTGATGATGGAGCCCTTGGTCTTGTTGTTGCGGCGCAGGGCCAGGACGGCGTGCTTGCAGCCGAACCAGACGCCCTTGACGTTGATGTTGTGGGTGAGGTCCCAGATGGCCTCGGGGGTGTTGATGGCGTCGTCATCGTTGGCGTGCATGATGCCGGCGTTGTTGAAGATGACGTCGAGGCCGCCCCAGGCGTCGAGGGACTCGATCATGGCCTGGACGTCGGCCTCTTTGGAGACGTCGCATTTCTGGGGAGCGTCAGAAGCATGCTGAATATTCCAGAGTACCATCATGCACTTACTCGAGTCTCCAGGCGAGGGGCCGAGGGGACCAACTCCTTGACCTTGGCCACGGCCTTTTCGAGGGCGGGCTCGGAGATGTCGGCCAGCAGGACATTGGCGCCCTCTTTGGCGAAGAGAATGGCAGTCTCGAGGCCAATGCCGCTGTGCGAATCGGGGCATGTCAGTAAATCATCTGTCCGTCGGTCTTCATGTCGAACAAGAAGAGATGTGAGAGGACAAACTCACCCCGCAGCACCGGTGATGATGGCGTTTTTGCCAGCCAGACGTCCGACCATGGTTGAAGAGTGTGTTTTGATGCTTTATGAAATTCTAGAGAGTGTAGAGTGAAAGAGAGCCGACAGTGGCGAAGCCGAGCTGAGGTTGAGATTGGGTTTTATCTTGGGACGCAACGCAAGGGGTGGAGCGTGGCCATCTGATCTGATGCGTTGCCGTAATCTGTCGTACCTGGCTCTGGGCCTTGTGGTGGGGTTTTGGCAGCCGTGTCCGGAGAAGGCTCGGCCAGGATATGGAGAAGGCTTCTAGCATTGCCTACCTACTCTATGGCTTCTAACTAGGTGCTGCTGCTCAGGGGCGCGCAGCTCTCGAGTGCCCAGCATTACTGCATCCGTACAAGCAGCAGAACGCCCTATCGCGACAGCACTGTGGCAGTTGCTAGAAAACTTCCCAAAGGGCGACTAGCAGCGAGGCTGGCGCTGGCTGATTGACCACTTCCCCATGCCAGTGGGCATGAGACGAGCGTTTTAGTGGCCCGTGGGCAAAGTATGACATGCCCGGCTCCATCAGAGGGAGGGGACCCCTAGATTTGTGTTGGAGGGGCTCCGACAGCGGTGATGGAGGGGTTTGGCGATGATGAAGCTGCTGTTTATTATATCAATACCTAGATATCCAATATAATTGATGCCATCATTGATACCAAATTGCCAATGTTACATGGGCTAGACCACACACATACAACACACACACACACACAGCTCACCTCGCAGCCATCAGCAAGGTGCGCATCCAGCAAGATAAGGCCATGACTCGATGCGCCTCTTCTCCAAATGATAACGACTTGGCCGTTGCGGCTAGCCCCAGCGTCCGGTTCCTGTTTTCCCCTCCTCCACGGCCCAGCGCGTCAATCAGCAGCCCGCATTGCCTGAGCCGCGGCCAAAGTGCCCCGCAGGCTGGAACTCCCCTCCATATTGACCGCATCATCGGCCGTCTCCAACACAGACCACGATCTCCAGTTTGCGATACGTAATCTGAAACGGCGCGCGAGATCCGAGGATACGACGATTACAGCAGAAGGTGACGGGCAGATTGTGTGCTCTGGCAGCGTGTGATTCCGTTGCGTTCGAATCGAGTCTTGGGCGATCGATCGGCGCATCGTCGCATTCCGCGCACAGCTGCTGTTCCTGGATTTCCACCTCTCTAACTTGTCATCATCACCACCCTCTCCTTGCCTCTTACACTCCTCTCAACAGGATCGTAGCAACATACAGCGTCTTGCATCACCATGGACCCCAGCCTCATCACAGCTGGCGACCTCGAAGCCCTCCTCGAGCACGACTCCAAGGTCAAGCTCGCCGGCCTCGACGTCGACGGCATCCTCCGCGGCAAGCTCGTCTCCAAGAAAAAGTTCCTCTCCGTCGCCACCGCCGGTTTTGGGTTCTGCTCCGTCATCTTTGGCTGGGACATGCACGACATGACCTACATGCGCGAGCTCAAGATTTCAAACGCAGAGAATGGCTACCGCGACCTGCTGGCGATCCCGGACCTCGGCAGCTTCCGCAGGATACCGTGGGAGAACAACGTGCCCTTTTTCCTGATTACGTTCCACGACCCGGACACGAAGCTGCCCATCTGCGCGTGCCCGCGCGGGCTGTTGCAGACGCAGCTGGACCGGTTGCGCTCCAAGGGCTACGGCGCCATGGCTGGAGGTGAGTTGAGAATCTCTCTACAATGAACATGAATGTCATTCTAAACCACTGTCATCTTCAGCTGAATACGAATTTTACACTTTCCAGACCCCAGACTCCGCCTCCTCCCCCGCCGCCTTCCTCCAGAACAACCCGACGCAGCAGCTGCCCTCGCTCACAGAGGGCATGTTTGGCTACTCCCTCACGCGGCCCGTCCACAACAAGGACTGGTACTACGAGGTCTTTGACACCTGCGAGAAGTTTGCCTGCGACATCGAGGGCTGGCACACCGAGTCCGGCCCGGGCGTCTTCGAGGCCGCCCTCGAGTTTGGCGAGGCCGCGCAGATGGCCGACCGCGCCAGCCTGTTCAAGTACGTCGTCAAGAGCGTCGGCGCCCAGCACCGCATCACGCCCTGCTTCATGGCCAAGCCCAAGCAGGGCCTGCCTGGCAACAGCGGCCACATGCACGTGTCCATTGTCGACGAGAGCGGCAAGAACCTGCTGGCGAGGGAGACGGTCGACGAGAATGCGCCGTGGAAGGACATTGCCGGCCTGTCGGACCTGGGCCGCCACTTCTTGGCCGGTGTCCTGGAGGGGCTGCCCGACATCATGCCCGTGCTCGCGCCCACGATCAACTCGTACAAGCGGCTGGTCGAGAACTTTTGGGCGCCCGTCACCGTCTCGTGGGGTCTAGAGCACCGCGCTGCCTCGATCCGCCTCATCGCGCCACCCACGGCCAAGGCTTCGGCCACGCGCTTCGAGATTCGAGTGCCCGGCGCTGATACGAACCCGCACTATGTGCTCGCTGCTGTCTTGGCCTGCGGCTGGCGCGGCGTGGAAAAGAAGCTCGAGATCCCCTGCCCGCCGCTGGCCATGGGCGAGAATGTCGGCGGCTCCTCAGATAGGGGCGCGAGGCTGGCAAAGAGCCTGCGGGAGGCGACGGCCAAGTTTATGGCCAAGGACAGCATCGCGAGAGAGGTGCTCGGAGATGATTTCGTAGACCACTTTGGCGGCACCAGGGAGCATGAGATCCGGCTGTTTGACGAAGCCGTGACGGATTGGTAAGAACCCTCCCAATTCTTTCGATGACTGTAGCTAATTGTCCACAGGGAGATGAAGCGGTACATCGAGTCTGTGTAAGAGGTGGAAGGGTATATATATATATGTGTGTGTGTGTGTGTGTGGTATGGTGGCAAATATGAATTGCTGCATCGATGCGTGTGATTTCCAACAGCAAGAGACGTAGATACCAGCGGGGACTGTATTGCTTTTCTTTTCTTTTCAGATAGCTGAATCGTGTATTAGCGTGCCCCTTTTTTTGCAATGATTCGTCGTTGTCCCTTTTTGTTTCCTGCGAGAAAGCATCAAAGAGGGCTGGACTCGTATCTCTAGTTTTGTTGCTTTGCTGCGAGTCTTTGTTAGAGAGTTCTCTCTGCCTTGAGCGTGCTGCTCTTTTCCAAAGGTTTTCTTGCAGATATAAATGTTCTGTCACGAGTTCAACGTCAGCATCATCATACCTCTACAGATGTAGAGTGTCTTGCATGGGAATAGAAAAGCCATCAACGTACACTTTGATACAGTTCCTCATCAGAGGATCGCTGTACTCCTTCATGACTCTCCCCAGCAGTTCTCGCGTCTTCTCCTCCTCCCAGCCCGCAAGGCCAAACATTCGCAGCGTCCAATGATCGCAGCCCGGAGCAAGCATCTTGTTCAGAATCTCGCCCTTTTTATTCGTCACCGGATCTCGCGCCCAGTTGCGCACCGGCAGCCAATCCGACCGCTCTCTCACGCTCTCCGCGCCAACCTCCACCAGCCACGGCCTGACCTTTGGCGTCGGGTCGAAATCAATCCCCTGCGCGGCCGAAATCTCCGCAAACACGGCGCCGTACTCTATCGCCGCGGCACCCACATCCGCCCGGGGCTTCTCTGAGTCGCCGCCGGAAGACGCTTCGGAGGGCGTCTCGGCCAGCGGATCCGGATCGACGGCGAAGAACAGCGGCGTGACCTCTGTGAACTCGAGCTGCCCGCCGGGCTTGAGGTGGTCAAAGGCCTGGACGATGAGCCGCCTCCAGTCGCGGATGCCGCCGCCCACCAGGTTGCGCAGGTGGATAAAGTCGTACAGCCGCGGCGGCCAGTCCTCGGCGGCGTCGGCAATCTCAAACGTCAGGTTCGGGGGCACCTCCTTGGGCAGGTTGGCGCTGCTCAGCTCGATGCCCAGCACGTCGACCAGCGGGTTCGTCTGCGCCATCTCCATGGCCCAGTGGCCGCCGCCGCAGCCGACGTCGAGGATGTGGAAGGGCGAGGCCTCGGCGTCCAGCTCCAGCTTGTCCAGGGGCAGCTTGGTAAAGGTCAGGGCGCCGCCGAGGCACAGCGTGAAGAGCTCGTGCTGGTAGCCCTGGCGCTGGTTCTCGTGGCGGTCGTTGGGCGTCACCATGCGGCCAGAACCGTGGTAGACGTGGCCGTAGGCGTGGATGGGCGGCAGGGTGTCCTCGGAGGCGGTCGAGTAGTTGGAGTTGGAGTCGCTGGCCGTGGCGTCGTCTTCGTCGTCTTCGAGCTCTTCTTCTTCTTCAGCTTCGCCTTTTCTCTCTTTTTCTTCTTCTTCTTCTTCTTCTTCTTCTTCGCCTTCTCTCTCTTCTTCTTCTACTTCTTCATCTTCATGGTCATCTTCGGCATGTAGACGATGGACGCCGTCTTCAACGCCCGAGTCGTCGGTTGGTGGCATGTTTGCTGCCGCCATCTTGGGCTGATGCCTTGAGAGTTGCAACCACGTCTTCTTTCCCTTCTTCAACCTCCTCAAATGATAATCTTTCTCCCTGCCGTCCCTGGTTCTATCCTGCCGCCTCACTTGAGTCTCGTCTCAACCCCCTTTGGGCGTCTTCGGTGTGCAGCCGCCGCTACCAGCAGTGCTAGTAATTGATGTGGAGCGCCGCGGCTCGACTACCACCCGCCCCAATTTAGACAAAACCTGGAGCCGCGAGCTTGTCCAATTTTATTTTATTAGTCTTGTCGTTGGCGTGAGTATCTCTTTTGTATACAGCTGCGATTGTCTGAAGCTGCAATTGGAGAGCCGGGGAGCAACTCGGTAGTAACAGCACAACGGCAGCCCTTTCTCACACCCCCTTGCTCCTCGGCGAAAAGGGAAAAAAAAAATTAATCAAGACAAGCAAGGCTGGGCTGTGTCTCCACGTGGCGGCTATGCTCAGCTTGAACAGCCCGTCAGGTGATGTGAGCAACGTGAGATAACTGTCAAGATCCTGGTAGGCGGAACTTCGTGTGTGATTTTGGCCAGGGCTGGTCAGGTACAGTAGGTAGCAATACTACAAGGCGATGGTTGTATTAGCATTTGATGAGATCATCAGACGGCACCCTGTCCACTCGATTAAATGAAGAAGAGACAATTGCCCGGCTCTAATCTCCAGAGGGGATGTTGGGCAACGGCAGACCGGCTAATAATAGACTGAGCGGCGAGGAGCGAGATGAGAAGAGAAGAGAACCGACTTGATCTGGAAGCCAAGAGCCGGATGTATTCAATGGCCTGTCTTGGCTGAGACTTGAGGCAGCAGTTGTCGCCTGCTGCTGAACCGATATAAGAAAACGAAAAGAAAAGGAGTCGTAAAAAGCAACAAACGTGGCTGAAGAAACAAATAAGAAACGCTAAATCATTTCTTTTAAACGTAATGAGGAAAAAGAGACAAAGAGCAAAATGACAATTGCAGAAAAAGAAAAGATCAAGAACGGAAGAAACACGGAACAGAAAAGGAAAGAATAAAAGTTAATTAAAATAGATTAAAAAAAAAATAAGCCACGTCAAAAATACGGCCATGTTTAAAAAAAAAAAACGTGAGCCCAATCCCGTGTCAAATAATGAGCGATTCGGACAGGGGGTTGCTGCAGAAAAGGCCCGTCGTCGCCTATCAGCCCCGGGGGGAAATCGGGCAGAGTAGCCCGTTTGTGTTGCTGGAGATGGTATTTTTTGACAGCTCGGCACAAGGGTTTTTTTGGAGTCTTCATTCGCCGATGGAAGGCTGCTTATCCGTTTTGCCGTTTATTACCTTGAGAGGCCCTCTTACAACTCCATCCGCATCTACATCGACATCGACATCGACATCAGTCGGCCTCCCTGTCGCTCGTGATCTAGCCGTAACAGCATCCGAGCAAGTATACATGCCCTCGTCTATATGACATGTCCACTGCTGTTAGTCACCAAGCTGGAAAAAGCGATGGAATCAAATTCATCCTTTCCTCGGCATCAAGACGAAACAAGCCGTCTATGCCCTCTGCTCATGTGTCTCTTAGCACAGTCAGCAGAGGATCCCCGCCAGCAGCTGCTCGGCCTAATACGTGCATTGCATCTTGTTGTCTCACGTTGGAGGAGAAAGAGACTCCATCACGGCGCAGCGTGCATCATCACAACGATCCATTTCTCTCATCCTTCCGGCTACTGCACGGCCCGGCTATTGCATGGCAGTCTGCCGCTGCAACGTTGAGCGAGTTATCGCTACGGAATTGAAGAACAACTGCCAAATCTTTGTGTGTCCAGTTCCCCACGCCGCTGGTTAAGCGAATGCGGTCAACGTCTGATGATAACTAAACCAGCACGCCTCGGAACTACTACCTACCTATGCATACATACCCAAGGTGCCTTGCTGCATACCGCAGTTGCAGAGGTATACAACAGGAATAGCGAGCAACAGAGTTCGCCTTAAGCTCTGCTGCCTTGCCCGAGTAGGCATTCCACGCGCTCTCCCAGCAACATCTCACAATTCACCTGCATATGATATCATCTTTTCATCTGATACAAAGCCGGAACCCATCCAACAACATTCATCGCCTCCAAACCAACCAACTGCAGAATCAAATCGTCCGCCGGAGTAGCATCCTACTGGCTGCCCATCTCGTCCTCTCCTTCTCTCCCGTCCACCCATAAAGAGAGCACATGCGTGATATGCACGCCCTAGATGCACTGCAACCATAGTAGTCAGGGGGCCAAGCCTACTCCAGTCCCTAACGGGGATTGCTTTCCGCCCGTTGGCTGGGCTGGCCGCTCCCCGTTCCATGCGGTTCAAGCCGCTGCCGCATATCCTGCCAGCCCGGAAAGGGAGCCTTTCGCCAAAACAAACTTGTGAGAAGGGTTAACAGACTTGTGACAATGACGCGCGGCGGTCCGTAGCCAATCTCGAAACCAGTGTATGGAGCAGAGGCATAGTCTTCTCTTCTTCTTCTGCCGCTGTCAAAACTCGGGCCCCCCTTTCAAAAGTCTCCGCGCGCTCCATAATAGCGGGCAAGTGTGCCATGTAGCAACTACTACTCGAAAACCCTCAATCAAGCAGCTCCATGGCTCGCCGATATGCACATAAGACAAAGACTTGTCAATCCAACCACATCATGCACATCACTGCTGACAAAGAAACACAAATGCTACGATGACATTGTGCTACAAGCAGCATGGTACCTCTTTACCAGACTGTTGTTATTGGTCACCGGCTGCCTGGACTGGGGAGAAGCTGGAAGAGCACTTGGAGCTTTGCGTTGCTGTTAGGACAGTACAAGCAAATACAATGCAGATAAGACCACGTCGACCAAAGCCGCGAGACAAAATGTCGCTGCCTATGCAATGGAGACGGCCTGTTTTGGTGATTCCAAATACCCTACAACAGCAAGTAGGAAATAAGAGTCTCAATTGGACGTAATCAATGGGAGAATAAGTAACCTGCATTGAAGTATGTGACCGGCAGGCTTGTACAAAAATAGGACATTGTAAGTCAAGAGAATCAAGTCGGGGAGACATATGCTGGGCAAGTACAACTACAATTAATCATACCCACTATGATAATATAAACTACAACTCTCACAAACAATTGAAAAGCGGCATACAACAGCATCACGATAGACCACTCAATACAAAATCATCAAAATACCACCCTCTGTCGCAACCCTTCCAATGCAACGCCGGCCTCGCCGTCTTGGCATCGAAACACCAAGCCCCAGTTCCCAAGATACTGTAGTGCGACGCAGAACGAGGCTCCATATTCTTCTTGCCGTCTAAGCGGGACTCGATCAGACTCAATTACGCCAGAGTCCACCGCAATCCAACGCTGTGAGCCTGATACCTTGGGTAGTACTGCCAGTCTTACTCAGGGCACATGCTGTAATGCTATGGAACATAAAATGTCTCTGTGGCCTCGTCAATGCAAGTCATCTTAGCAGGATACTACCTGCTTAGGTAGGCAAGTCCCAGGGGCGACAGCAACAGCACGAGCACGCTCTCTCATCCCATCTTCACCGTTAGCCTCGGTTGTACGACAGAAAAGATCAAAAGCATGAGTGCATGACAGATGATAAGAACAAGCAATGATTGCATTTATTAGTTTCCTCCGACCTAGTCTCCCAAAAAAACGCCGATGCTATGACGTATCATAATATAACAAGAATCTTAAACCTCCGCCATATCGCCACCGCCTTGACATACCCTCCATGATCCCTCAGGGACAAAAGAAAAATAAAAGAGGACAGGGCAGCAAAAGCCAAATAACGCTGGTACAAACAATGGGCTCGGTTGCCCTGTGACTCTCCCTCCAGGCTGGACACTGGATCTGATCAGACTCCAGCCTCACTCTCCCTCTCTCGCTCATTCCATCCATACGTAGTTCATCTGAACTTCATCCAAGCATTCCATCATTAAGAAAAATGCGGTAAGCAGACAAAGCTGGATTCCGCAACAAAAAGAAGCATGCCATGCCTGCCAAATGATGCAAAGAAGCATATCAATCCTCGCAAGAAAATAAAAAAGCAATCTTCTCCACCCATGTAGGTAGCTGGAAGCGATCAAAGCTTTCGCTTAATTATCCCAACCATCTTATGCTGTGTTTGTCTTTCTTCACTTCTTCCTGCTGAACGCCACCTTGCTCCTCGATCCCATCCAACGAGTGTGAGTAATGTTTTTCACAAACATTTCATGAGTCCTTTCGTCGCTTTCTGCCACTGCCACGGCCATCCGAGTGGTCGTCTTCCGGAACGTATTCTTCTGGGTGGAAATCGGGGTTGCCGTAGTGCGCCTTGTTCCACACGCTGTTCTTAAAAGTAGTGCTCCTCGGTGCTTGATCCACTGGCTCTCTAACGGTAGTGGTCCTACTCTCGTCATACTCCAGCTGGAAGGGGTTAAACACTATGCGGTATCCAGGAGTGTGATCCGCTGGCCGCACATTCGAAACGAGCCCAGAGAGGTGGCTGCTGCTGCTGCTGTTGCTCCTGATACTTGTGGCGTTCATCATTGTCGGACTGGGCGTCATGGAGGTGCTGGGAGTCATTGGAGCTGGCGAGACAACAGGCGGGAATGAGGGTGGCGGTTGCTGCTGTGGAATCTGAGAGGGCACGGGCTCGGGAAACGGCGTCGCCCAAGAATTTTGCTGTTGCGACGTTACATAGTGGTCGTCGACAGGACTGGCCATGGGCGGCGTCATGGGGGATATTTCGGGCATGGTAGTCATCGGGCCCAGCGAATTCACGCTGAAGCCAGGTAGCATGTTAAGGAGATCCATGTTGGCTCCTGGGAAGCCCGCCGTGCCGCCGGGAGCCGCATGGATGGCAAGAGTGTTGGTCAGGCTGGAAACTCGGTTTACCTGTACATTAGCAGCAGTGGCAGGAAAAGTCGACGGAGCCTGGACGGGTGGCGTGCGGTACAGGATGTCGTAGTGGTCGGGGCGATAGAGCAGGTATATCGTGGGTCCAAGGGCTGCCGGGTCCTGCTCGTTGGCCTCTTCCGGGAAGCGGTAGCGATTAACTTGACTGCCTGGGCTGCGGTCCAGATATGCAACCTCCAAAACAAAGTCGATTGGCTTGAGCAGCAGGTTGGCCAAGCCAACGATGCCCAGGTGCTCAATCTCACGATTGACAATATCAATCGCCTGCGAGCAGTATGCCGCAATTCCTCCAAGGTCGGCGACAAAGGGGTCATAGATGGCTGCATTTCCCTTGAGATAGGTGGCGGCCAACATGCGGAAGTAGTAGATGATGTTCGCCTCGACGGTGTTATCGTTGAAACGCCGGAGCAGTATCACTCGAGCCAGGCCCGGGTTTGCGATGTTGGCAGCGAGATCTCGCAGCAAGCCGTGGGCCTCTTCGGCAAAGTCTTCGTGGTATTCGTAGCGGCCAATGTTGGAGAGCATGGAGCCGAGGCTCATGAGGCGGGCCACCTCGCCTTCGATCCGGGCTTGGTCTCCGAGGTCGATGAGCTTCTCGTAGTAGGCGAATGCGATGGCTGGAGGAACTTGTCATTAGCAGAGCATGAAAGAAGAGCAGGCCAGGCTCAACTCACCGCGCCATCCGCAGTTTCCATCGCCCTTGATCTGGCGATAGTGGGAGTAGGTCTGGGGCAGAGCCTATGAAGTGGGGAAACGACAGCAGTCAGCATCAGCAATTCTCATGACATGCCATTCATCCTCTTGCGTCTATTGCTCTTGTCTGCGGGTTTTTTTGCCTCGTGATTTCGATCCAGCTCGCCTTTCCGCCATGTTCACAGTTTCTCATTGGACTGCATCGAGGATGAGGGAGGAGGAGGGAGGAGGGAGGAGGGAGACGAACAATGGTCTTTTCGACGTATACCGGGTCGGCTTTGGCGTATTCCTGGGTGATGGCGTCGCTCGGGGTCTTTTCGCCGACAAACGGTCCCTGTAGGAAGCAGAAGAAGACGTTAGCAATGCCATCTCTTCTTCAGAGCGTCTATTCATTCGCTGGGCAGCTCCTCTCCCAGCTCCCAGGGCTGCTGCCGCGACACAGCCCAGAGATGATGCTGTGATCGATCTCTCTCCCAGTTGTACGCACCTCGAGGCCTGGCTGGAATCGCTCGGCCGCCGCCTGCTGCGCGGCCATGTCGTGCAGGCCGGCGTCCTGGTCCTCCATCTTGATGACGGGGCTGCCGCTTCGATTGAGGCGCTGTCGCAGGGCAAACTGCTGGTGGTGATGCTGCTGATGCTGCTGCAGAGCCGGCTGCGGAGACGAGGAGCTGTAGGGCGGGTAAAAGCAGCCACCGCTCGATGCGCCAGCACCAGCGCCAGCTCCGCCGGTGGGGAACAGAAAGTCGAGGCTGTGGGGAGCTGCTGCCGCTATGCCATAGGGGAAGGGCGAGTAGGAGGAGCCTGAATAGGGCGTTGGCTGAGCCTGGAACATGCCTGTGCTCCGGGAGGGCAGCCGGAACCAGCAGAGTTGGACGTGTGTGGAGGGAGAGGAAGAAGGAGAAGAGTTGCGAATTGAGGTCGAACGGGTTGAAGTGATCGATCAACGGGCTCTCGCGGCGTCACAGCGGGCGGCAGCTGCGTCTGGTGTGTTTAGCGGCAGCTTCAGTGGCACCGGCCAGCGCTGGCGGTGCTAGTGTCCACTGTGATGGATGTCCGGTTAATATGGAGGCGAGTGTTGCTGGGTAATGGAGCAAGCAAGTGGACTGGATCAAGTGTTGTTGAAGAGAGAGAGAAGAATTAAACATCAATGGAAAACGTAAGATGCGAAAACGAAGGGCTAGGAGGGATGAAGAAAGAAAAAGGTCTAGAGCACCAGCGGCTATTATCTCTGTTTGCGTTCTTGCCTCTTTCTCTCTCGTCCTTGTTTCCTTCTTTAATATTTTTTATTTTATTTTTTTATTTTATTTTTTTTATTCCTTCTTTTGTTTTTCAACCTGCTAGCTTTTTCGAGTTAGCGGCGGTAGCAGCGGTTAGACGTGCGGGAGGAAATAAGTGGTGCAGGCGCGACGGTCGGCGCCGGGGCGATGGCAAGTACTGCCGCCCAAGGTACAAGAACGGGCAAGTACTGGTACCGGTACCTGCCAACCGTCCGTACCTTGTTCGAGGGATTGAGGCGTCCACATACATTGATGTACTTGTGCAATGTTCAGCGCAGCGTCTGCTTGCTCTCCAGCGCCTCAGCGTTCCAGGCCGGCACTATCAGCGTGCTGACCGGGGCCACGGGCGCCCTTGTGCTGCCTGTACGGTGCGCTGGCGGCGGGTGGGCCGCTGTGAAGCCGCGTTTTGGGGCCCTGCCTAGCGCCGTGGCAGCTCTGGAGCGCTCTGGGGGCGGGTTCAGCACAAGTCCAGGCGTCGCGGCCGATTAGCGAGCTTCGGCTGGGCCGTGGCCTTATGGGGATCACGGGACGGAAGGATATATACAGTAGATTGAGAAGCTGGGAGGTGAGAGATTCGGAACGGATAAAGGCCGAGGGAAGCCGAGAAGAAACAAAGAGCAGAGGGTTGAACAGGTGATGAAGCAACCGAGATATAAGTACATGTAGAGAGAAGCAGTTCTATGAGAGCGGGAACCCCCAGACGGCTGCAGTCTCTGTACTGGAACCTCCACTTCAATTAGAGAAATCACAGCCAGGGCCCAATATGTAGGTACGGGCTCTGCTTGTATGTACATGTATGCGCTTAGGCTTCGGCAAGCCTAAAAGTGACGGCGGGATGAGAGGGACAAAAACATGAAATGTGACCAGCAACTCCTGGCTTATACGCCAAGTCGTGGCCTCAGCAGGCGGGTTGCAACGTAAAAGCGTGTCTGGCCCCGGCCGACTTGCGAAATGCTCGCACATCAACTCCCGAATGGCCTCGGTCACGACCTCCAGGGGTGGGAAATGGAGACGAGGCTTCGAGGCATGCACCTGTGATTCTCGTCACCTGCTGCCTGCTACTGTACACGGTCTCTCTTCCTCTTCCCTATGGCCAGGTATGGGATCTGTCTCTCTCTCCAATGGGCCTCCACGTACAGGTAGGCATCTCTCAACTCCCAAGCCACTGGCTGGTCAGTGCTCCAAGATTGCAAAGACTTTCTCCGGAACCCTACGCAGAGACAGGCAAGTAGAGTACATCTTCCAGCTACCTGTACCTAGCAGTGTAGCAGTGCAAGGTCCAGGATGATCAGAGACATGCATTAACAGCTCAACGCAACGTGATGGGGACAGGCCAAGCTCCAGAAGTGACCAGGGCCTCGCGTAGAGTAGGACTCGTGTGCTCGTCCATGTACCACTCCCGACGACGAATCCTTGTAGCCCAAAGACCACGGTCAGAATCAAGGAAGAATGGAAGAAGGCCTATAAAATTGGATGTAGAGAACATTGAAGTATCATGCTCAAAAGGTCTGTGGCCACCAAACCTTGCACTGCCGTTTCTACTCGTTTTAATCAAACGCTGTAAGCCGTCCGGCTGTCGGCTGAGAGAAATGCCGTCAGGGCCCATTGGTGCTGCAGGAACAAAAGACAAGTCAATCCGGATAAAAAAAAAATCACCAGCAGGTGCCAGAGCTTCTGGGGAGACCTCTGGGGGACGATCTGGTCTCCGCCTAGAGCGGGCAAGGTAAGGAGGCCCATGCCAGGTAGCTACGTATCCAGCAGTTAACCCCCATGCTCGTGCTTGCAAAGAACGGTGAGAAAGACGCAATTTAACGAGGTGCGGACCGAGAGAGCTTGGAGAGAAATAACCCGGCAGGGGGAGGGGAGTCGCCCCGGCCAAAAGAGCCTACGCAACGCGGGAAAACTAGGACAACGCAATAGTGGTCGCCGTGCTAGGGCTAGCAGCATGTATGTACGTGCTGGCAGCCATCACGGAGCGAGATGGAAGGGAAGGGCAGAGGC
Organism: Trichoderma sp. 2475; assembly: GCA_038502285.1. Classification (NCBI taxonomy): domain Eukaryota; kingdom Fungi; phylum Ascomycota; class Sordariomycetes; order Hypocreales; family Hypocreaceae; genus Trichoderma; species Trichoderma sp. 2475. Next base: position 268,852 of record JARPVV010000006.1, read on the forward strand.
GACGATGGACTTGGGATATCCCGGTCACGCCTGGGTTAGAAGAAGTAGGTACAAGTACCTCTACGCAGCTCCGGCAGGGGAGGGGATATCCCAGCAGTGGCTGGCTGTATCATGTGCGTGCATGTCAGTGTGTGTGTCTGCTCCATCCAGAGTGCCTGTCTGCCATACGTGGCTCACGTAAACAGCTGCAGTGCAAGTACAAGGCACAGGCGAGTACTGGATTCATGTACTCGGCCGCGTGCTTCGGCCGCGGATGCTGCTGTACGGTGCCGCAGCGGCCAAAAGGGTGGCGCTTTAGAACATGGAACAGTCGGGGCTAGAAAGAAGGCTTCATGTTGGGAGAAGCGCATGGCGCCAATGCCTCGAGCCAAGAGACCAACAAGCAGGGAGACGAAGAGAAGCCGGAGCAGCAGGTGAGGGGGTGAGGGGGGGCAAGCAGAGCTCTGCACAGATCTGCCTCGTATAAACGAGCTGGCAAATAAGAGGAATCGCGATGACCAAAGATGCTTGCATGTACACATGCTATATAACAAGAAAGCCTAGGAGACAAAGAAGAAATCCCACGAGACAAGCGGGCCTGAAGCAGCGGGCCTCCAAGCTCAAGCCGCTCGGGTTCGACTCCGTGGTGCCGGCTGCACGTACAAGAGACCAGGGCCGTGTCAAGTTCCATGAAAAAGCCAAGACCGAGATCGAGGAAGGGAGCGTTATAATAGCCGGTGTCACATACGGTGACGAGGCTGCAACCCAACCCTACATGTACTGTGCTGCGTGGGTACCGTGTGTTTCCTAGGGCGTGGGCTGCAATTGCGCTTTGTGCAGGCTTCAGCCACTTGTTTATGCATCGGTTTGGTATTTGATACTTGCAAGTACCAGATATATGACAAGTGAGGAGGAAAAAGGTAAACGAGCGAGATGCTGCAATTTGGTCCTCTATCATACCGTACATGTGCCTAGTGTGTATTCAAATAGTACCTACGCGCGCAGGGGGCGTTTCTTGTACTAAATTCTACAAGGAATTGCCTCTTGACTCCTATGAAAGGCTTGGAAAGCCCTTTAGCGTCGTGAAAAGGCTTCTAGAGAACTTACCAGCGATAAAACCATGGCCAGAAACAACCCTCGCGCGCGTAGGTATCCATATAGCATTTACTATTAGAACTCTGCGTGCGTCATCAACAACTGCCGGCGCAAATAGTACATGTATAATAGATGGCTCCGTGTACGAGCTGGAAGAAGAAACAGCAAGCCTGGCTGGCTGACACATGCTTTGACAGACGCACTACGCCGCCCGTCTTATACTGTCCCGGCCAGTGCTTCTGCCTCAGCTTCTGTCTCTGTCTCTGCCTCTGCTTATGCCCCCCGTATTACGCCAAGCACTGGAACAAGATTGAGGTGATGGTCCCAAGCCGCAACTTGGCCGCCGGTGTCGTCATTTCTGCTTTGCATCGCACTGTTTCAATAATACTTTGCGCCTACAAGAGCACCTCGGGGCGCTGCACTTGCAAACATTGAGGTTAGTATGCCGCAGACAATGCCGCAGTTAGTACATGTGTCTGGAGGAACATGTACCTAGGGCGCGGTAGAGTAGCACCGCATTACACTGCACGAGCAAGGGACTGGACTACGCGTTGCTGCTTTCTTTTCGTTTCTCATGCAATTGGTACATATACAAATGAATACCTACATGTAGCCTTGACATGCAGACCTACAATCCGTCGTTGTTTGCTACTACTGTAGGTGCCGTTATTCAGCTGATATACAGTCCGCTTGCTAGTCTGCTTTTCGTAATTTGATATTCAATAGTCCTCCCGAGCCTCAGAGGTATACCTACATACAGGTACCCGGGGCCTTTTTGCTCGTTCCCGACAGCTGGGAGAAGGAACAAAATGCCTGCATGTAACAGGAGGGTAGCTGCAGATTATCGAAGCCGGGGGCGGCCACTTGAGAAGAAGCAGAGAGGCAAGGGAAGGAAAAAGCTACAGGGTGCGGGATTGGCTGCGTCGTTCTTTAGACCACACGCGGCAATGCCGGCCACAGCCAGGATCCCAGGAGCCTGGCAGGCTGCGCGGGGGGGTTTGCTGTTGGGAAGAGGAGAAGAAGGGAAGCCTGGGGCCGGTGTTTGGTATTTTGCTACGGGCTTATAGCATGTAGGATCAAATTGCTAGGTACATGCAGTCTATGTATAGCTAGGACTTTGTAATATGATGGCTGCTGCAGGAGGTTACGCCGCTCGTCGAGAGCGAGGCTCGGAAGCATCAACCTGCATGTTGCATACATACGCTCCAGTAACGGGTACAGGGCCCCCCGCTCCAGTCAATGCGTACTGTACATGTTGATGTATGTTTTCTGCCTGTGCGAGCTGCACGTCGCCGGTGATGCCATCCGCGTGCGGGAAGCAGTAAAAGCTGGGCGTATCGGAAACGACTTCTGAGCCATTGCGATGCAACGGGCGATAGAGCCTCTTTGCCCGGAGCGATGCGGGCGTGGGTGCGTCTGTAAGTCGCATGTTGAATCCATGCTCTGTGGCACCTTGCTTTGGCACACCTATATCTCTATTCAGTCGTTGTAGGTAGTTGTAACAGTATATACAAGTTGCCCAACATAGTCAAGCATGGCATGTGCATTGAGTCTACGCATTGAGGGCTTTTACAGTACTTGAGAATTCCAATGAGCCTGGCCTCTCCCATTGGACGCGGCTTTGGAATCGGTCAGCCCGCAGCATATGCGTCTTTATCTCGGCAAAAGCTTCAACAGGTGCTGGTGCCCCCCCAGTTTATTCCACGCTTGCAGTCAATGGCTCTATGCATCCATTGCACGATGTTGCGAGTGTAAGCACCGGTAGTTGTATCACGAATCAAAAACACTGGCCCTTTCAGTACGTTCAACTCTATATGCCTATCCATTTCCGAAACAAGACTGGGGCCTGCTTGGAGATCAAACTCTCCTCGCCCTATTTATGACCTGGCCAGGGCGGCCTCACCTTCGGGCTGATACTCGGCTGGCCATTCTGCACAGGCTGCTCCATGTATGTGAACGCGTCAATCACATCACTGCAGCACTGCAGCTCCAGGGGCCGGGCGCTTGAGGCCGTGAGAGTATATTGCCTACATGTACGTTCAACGTTTGCTCTGCTTGCTAGTACGGGCTACGGCTACTAGTTCTGTCCAAGTGTTCAAGTGCGCCCTGCCTCATCACCTATTCGCCAATTAGCGTGAGTAGACTTGCAAGTTGACTTTTTGCCTTGGCTATGTAAGCTACACATCATCTTTCCTGGCGATCAGACACCGACGCCGTAACAAGCCAGCCCAATCAGTGCTGAATCAAGGCGGAGACGCTTAAAGCCCGTTTCGATGTACAAGCAGGCATCATCGACTGGTGGCTCCTCTTTTGTTCCTGCTTGTCTCCCTTGCTTTCCTTTGCCTGTTTTTTGTTTTCTTTTCTTTTTTTTTCCCCCTTGATAACCAGGGTTCAATCTAGGCATATTCGTTGGTCACATATATACATGTACCTACTGTACATGTGCATCACATTTTTGAAATAAAGTTGGCCGACTCTCCCCGCTGACGCCTCGATTATTGGTGCCGCTCGCAGACCACTTGCACGGTTCTGGTACGATTCGCCGGCCCATCCCATCTGTCTTCCTGAATGCCTGCTGCTGCATCGTTCTCGCCGCCACTTGCTTCTTCTGCCCGTCTTCCTTTGGTCTTCCTTTGAGCCTCCCCACTTCCCGACCCATTTCCAGGTCCTTGTTCAGCCATCTTACTCAATAGGGAGGTCAATGGCAAGAAAGAGTAATCACAGGCTGCCGCCTAGGCTCGAGCAGTACTAGCAGCAGTCGTAAAGAGACGAACTCGACGGCTTGTAGGGAGCGGACCTTGTGTGATGGGAGCTGCTGGGAGCTACCTTGTAAGTACCCGAGCTCGCCGACTCCAGGAAGCCTTGCCTCATGTAGCGCCATGTGCCCAACGCCTCTCGAGCCCTGCTTAGCGTTGTGATGTAGGTACTGCTCGTTGCCTACGGGTGCTTGTATTTACAGGGAACGGCCTATGCCAGCAGGCTCTGCTATGTTGTCAGTCGACTGCCGAATCCTGACCCGAGCTCTCTGCATGCCACCGGACCAGCCGCCCGTCTCCATACTTTTTTCCCTACGTACAAGTAACCCCAGCCCTCCCAGGCCAATGATGGTCAAAATAGCTCCCGCTGTCGATCTCAGCGCTCTTCCCTAGCGGCGCTGACTTCTGTCTCGTTACTAGCATGGCAGCACTAGCAGCGTTTGCCCTTCGGCCACTAAAACGAAGAGAGGGGCCAAGATCTCATGGGTTAGGGGAGCAAACATCAATAGTACTGGGAACTAGCAGTAGTTTTCCAGCTAGGCGTTGAACGCGAGATACCGACGGTTGCAGCTTGGTGCTACTACAAGGTCTTGGGGTGAGAGACTAGAGACTGTTTACAACGTGATAGATGGCTGAGGTGTTAATCCTTGGAAGCAAAGTCTGTGACGTCTCTCTACACGGCACGCTCCTCCTGGATTGTACTTGCAAAGCACACAACATCAACACTACAGTAGCACTATATTTTACTTTTGGGACAGACCGGGGATGACTTGGAGCGCAGACCCATTGCCGCGGGCGTGTGCTTCCTTCGCTCCATGCAGCAACAGCCGATGCCATGCCTAGGCCTGCAACGACACGCATACGAATCAAGTCATCGGCGCGTAGCCTACCGATTGGCTGCCCGCCAGCGGCCGCTGTGGCTTGCTTCTGAGACAATAAGCACGCAGCCGAAGAACAGCGCATACTTACATTTGTACAGCACACTGTATGGCTTGGTGAGGGTCTCTTGCATTGCCTGGCAGGTGAGGTGAGGTGGCCCCGGGCCTTGTACTGTAAAAGCAGCGGTACAGTACGACTCTAGAACAGGTTTTGCGCAGCGGAGGAAGAGGCTGAAGCCCTTTTCTCCCTGCTTTGAAACTAACATTGGGGCGCCGGGGACTGTCGACTCGCATCCCGGCGGCTCGGATGGTTTCCGCGCAGTCATTCTACGGAAGCCCAGGCGTCTAGATTTCTCTGTCGCGCTCGTCTCTTCGCTTAGGCTTTTCAAACGATTATAGACTCTAATTGTCTGTTGCCATGCCCATGTATGTTGCTGCGATATACTTGTACACGATATCGCGCAACTCGATCCATGTATGTTGCTGCGATAAACACAGCATCACACAACTCACGACACGCCATCACCGCACCAGCAAAACTTGCTTTGGCCTTACCAGCAATGGCAAAGTTTCCTGTCCGCTGCGTCCCACCGCGAGATTAACAAAATGCGACCACCCCCTTGTTTGGTCTGCAAATGGCGCTAATCGTGCCTTGTCGTTGGTAGCAGCGTGGCATCGCCTCCATCTTGGAGCTATCCAGTGCTGTAAATCAGTCAAGAAGGGCTCCGATCAGAGCAGCATTAACGACGTGTAATATTGGTCCTCCGCAGGCCAACACGCAGATGATGCTAGCAGCTGCTAAAAAAGCAGGCCCATTGATATCCTCCGAGACGGGGCGTTTTGTGTGCGAGGCTCATCGACTCTCACGATGCATGTACACATACTCAGTGCCACCATGGACCTCGTCGGTATACGTTAATTACGGGTACTCCGTCTACCCATGCTCATCTCACGCACAGACAGGTACAGGTACGGGTACAGGCCACGCACGGATACTTACATGTACCTCCTTCGTCCTGCTCTGTGTATGAGATATCCCAGCAAACTGCTTAATTCCACCTGGCATCCGAGTAATTGCTCTCAGCACAAAAGTCACAACTCTTAATTCCGCAAAGGCTCCACTCAATCGTTTTGCAGAATTACTTGGAATGGACAATGATCCCTGAGGCTGGTTGCCCAGTTTGAGCCATGGGCAAGATGGCACCTGGCCAGACATGTATATACATGTATAAGCATTCTACTGTACAGCTGCTATTTAACCGCTTGCTTCTTACCGACTGGCCGGTAGCACGGGTTATAAGTCGAAAGCCATTGAATATCTACATCTACAGGTAGGCATGATAAAATAGACAAGTGCAAGCATATATCGCTAGCCCACAGCCCTACATCTAGTACAAGGCAATATCGAGTTTGTCACATCACATGTGGCCAAAGTACATGTGGCGTCTCTCGTATATCGCTAGCTGCGGGCATTATGCCAGCAACACTCACAGCACATGAGCTCAATCATAACCGAGCTCTTCCTATAAGCCTGTTCCCTGCAAATGTTTCTTTGCTTCAGTGCTGGACAGCGCTATCAACACCACCTCTACAAGACGCTACTCCCCCTGTATTTTACTACTCTACTCGTAGTGGCATACTCGATGCTTCTTCAGCTCCTGCACAGACCCATCTGCGTACCACCACACCTTGCAAAGGCAAACGCTGGATACCACTGACGGCTGTGCTGCTGTTAATCCCACATACTGCTAGTAATACCGATGGTGTTAACGCGCTGTACCGACTGGTATATAATACAAGTAGCAGCAACATTTATGTATAGTTCAAAGAACAATACAGGATCATTCCGGGCACGAGCACTGAGACAACTAAGCCCTACATGGGCCATCCTCCATGTACGCTGCCGCATCTTGTGCATATCCCTCTGCACGTTTCAGTCTGCTGCAAAGTGCGCGCAGAGGGTCGCCTAGTATACATGTACGCATCAGGTGAGAGTTATATCTCCGCCACAAGCACCACCCCAACTACCGTACACGTAGAGCAGCACCATCGTCATATGGCCTCCTCTTCACGATATGCTGGCAGATGCTTGGGTCTGGGTGCTTCAAACTCCAATAATCGCGCCAAGTTGCAAATTCACAACGGCACGCAAGCAAGCACTGAAGCAAGCATACATCCCATGTCCCCTCACATATCCCGTCGGGTCAAGAGACCAGCCGAGCACACATATAAGTAGATGTTTTTACCAGCATACCCAGTCACTTGATGCTGCTTCCCCCAGCAGGGCTGTCAAGACCTCCTTGTCCCATTGCCTCGCTCAACGTTATCCCGAAGCCACCAGGCTACATACATGCTGGCGCTCTTCCGTATGTCAAAACTTCATCTAATGGCGCGCGCATCCAATACGGGTAAGCCACTTCCAGCGGTCCGTGACGCACCGCAAGCAACCACGATTAGGTCCTTTTTCCTTCTCCTCTCTTATCTGTCTGGGGGAATTCATTGGACTGCTGGCGTCAAAATCCCCACCCCATCATGATGCTTGTCCGCAGTAGAAGATTGCCTCTATTGGCCCCCGTCGACACTATTATTGCTTCTACCGCCGCCGCCGCCGCTACTGCCACTCTAGAGCGATGCCGGGACTAGCATCACCGATGATGTCGCCGTAATTAGCATGTTTCCACCAGCTAGCATCATGTATGCAAGTTTGCTTCAGCATTCCCTGCGCGGGAGCCGACAGGGTCCGGAGCCGACGTCCTCACATCATACTGAAGCAGAGCCTTGTAGGACTACATGTACTTGTCTGTACGTGTAGCATCGCCGGAGATCTGGTCCTCAGCCGAATGTCCAAGCGAGGAAGTTAAAGCTCATGTCACGCCGGTCTTCCAGCCCCCAAACGAATCCCAGCATACCCGGGCCTATAAGAGCACGATCACAGGCACATACAACTACTGCGAGTAGATGGTGGGGGGATTCATTCGAGACATGCAGCATTAGCCGTAACCTTCTGCACAGAGGGTCAGATAGAGTTGAGAAAAAAACAAACAATAGTAGGGACAGCCACGTAGAGTCGAGGTGTAATAATGAGAACAGGGAGCACGTTATGCAAGTTTAATACAAGACATTATAGTTGTAACATGCAGGAGAATTGTGAACTGTCAGGTGTCTCCAAGAAGCCGGGTTCATTGCACACGCCTACATGTAACCAATCTCTATACCACCCCTCTAGAGCCAGCCCTTTCGCAGCAAACCATTCAGCTCGCAGGGTTCTGTCCAGCAAGCAGGCGCCACATCTTTGTGCTTCTCGACCACAGGCGTAGTCTCCAGTCTTCAGCGGCACGTTGCCCAAAAGGTGATGTGTAAGCGTCTCATTTGTAAGACACGACAGAAACCGGAGGGAAGTGAAACCGGGCTGTTCAAAAAGACGCAAATTGCTGTAAGCAGCAAAGTGCATGCATCACGCCAGAGGAGGGTCTATATAAAAACACAGGAAGAGTGCATAGTGGAAATGCCGCTCCGAGAGCACCTGATGGATCGATCGATTGTCGTCAGACTACGGAGCTCGAGAAGCGCTCTACCACGATAATTTCCAGCTTCCTATTTGGAGCGTGACAGCTGCGGGCCGCGGACTGAGTGGATATAGCAGGGACTCGTATCTCGCGGAATTATAAACTGCCTCGCTCATAGCACTCATTTACTTTCTTTTCCTTTGGTTTCTACTAGTGATGCCCTCCGTAGTCGTAAGCTATCTGCCCTACGTATGATGTGTGCGTGGCTACACAGCATTAGCCCCGTAGATTATGCGTGTCTGTGTGTAAGTGTGTGTGTAATGTGATGGTGCTATGTCAAGGTCCAGGCTAGATTCTTTATCCTACCCTGAACTGAAGATTCTATTTTCGTCGTGATACACGTGTATGCATCTTCTAAAGCCTCATGCAAAGCAAAGAAAAATGAGACAAGAATACGAGGCATGTTGCTGTGTGGAGCACGCTTTGCCTTGCGTCTCAGAGGAGAGCAACTCGTTGCACTGCATGTTGAAAATTCCGTTTTAAAGAGCTTGTCACTTTCTTATGTATCCTACTGCGTATTTTATCATCGCTCGTATCGAATGGTGAATTTACTGTTGATTGATACGTCTTATAGAAAGGAAGCCCACTACGTGGATAACGGAGATACTTCAACCCATGTCTAGGACCCAGCTACGCGGTGTAACATTCCTACTTTTTTATGCCGTCTCTTGATTTTTGCTTTGATACCGATCCCTGACGGTCTATCTAATTGCAAACTCGCTTCCATGCAGCTTTGCCAATCGGACCAAGCTTGTTCCGCTGACTGCCTCGAGACATGAGTCGTGGCATCTTCGTACTCGTACATATGAGGGATTACGGGATTGTATTAACAGCATCGCCTATTTTGTGGATTCGGACTTTAATGGTCGGGTTGTAATGGCCGGGGCTTAACGGCCGGGGCTTGAGATCGAGATGTCATGTCTACAGGCAGTAGTCTTCCGGCTTGTTTGGGCAAATGAGATTTGCTACATCGAGTGCTTAGTTTGCAACAGAAGGCGTAATTCTTATATGAGCTCTCCAGGCCACGAAGTGAACTTACCACTGTATATATTTCTGCACATTTAAAAAAAAAATCATCTTCTATACTTGATTATCTCCTGGCTACTTAAAGTAAAGAGTGGGGTCGCATTCATGAGACTCCGGAGTCTAGCACGGCAGTTGTCGTTCAAGGCTACGGTTGTAGTCATGCAGAAACTAATGATGCATAAGAGAATCTCATTAGACACATGAAACGAGGTCTAGAACTCAAATTTGTTCTCTGAAGCGGGATATTTCGCAATTATTACGGGAAATCTTGCCCTGGCCTTTGCTTTACCGAGCCATTCGGATGTCCCCCGGGATGCTACCTGTACCCTTGATATCGTCGTAGCGAATGCATGTAGATCACCTCGTCTACAGAATTCTATACGCGGGGGCATATACGCGAGTGCCTTGTCTTGTTGCATGACAAGCATCAATCGCAGGCTTCTCTCTACATCTCCCTATCCCAGTCCATTTCGCTCCTTCGTGGCAACGTCGTAATCCTCACCAAGGACAGGCATCCCGCTTCGTTCGCCACAAATATCCGCTCGCTCAAAGTCCGATCCTGCTCTCCATCTAAGTGGCACCTGTATAAGGGAAGTGATCACCCCGTAATATATGTCCGGCGTGGGAGCCATCATGGAAGCGTGTTTGAAAGGGGGATACCGTCGCAGTTGCCTTCATAATAAGTCGCTAGAAAACAGAGAGTGAAACGAGAAAAAGAATGATATTGTAATCAAAGAGGCGTCAAGGCAGATTTGGCCTTGCCAGACCTATGTAGTGGGCGCTGCGGCGGCCGGCCACCGGCTTTCGCAAGGCTCGCCAAAGCCTGGACATCGAGGCCAGGGGTCGCGTCCTCAAAAGAGGTATGCTCGTTCCGGAAGCCATCGCCCTCTCTGAACACGGCCCCAAATAACTCGTTGATGGATGTGGTCAGGCTGTCAAGCGCCTGAACTCTGCTAATGTCGGCAGCAGATGTAATCTCCAGAATGCCCGCCTGTTGGTTGACTGATCCCTTGATCTTGCCATCAATAATGAGAAAACTAAGGATATCTTGCACCTCTGGCTCTGATATTCGCAGCTGCTTGGCGATCCACGATAGCTTCATGCGTGTGTAAGGCGCAATGAGTTTCAAAACACCCTTGGTCCGTATGTTGCGAGTGACTTCATCGATATTCTCTGCGATAAAAGGATCTGCTAGAATGTCCTGGTTGTTTCGCAGCGCCTTCTCGTATCCGTGAACATCGTCCCGCTGGTATGCGTCGACGAGCTCCGTCATGGCAGAGATGCGAGGATCAGTCTTGTAGGGCTTTGTCTCTTGCGAGTCAAACGGGTTGATGTTTGATTTCATCAGCATGGTGGTGAGCAGCAGATACTTGAGAACTTGGATCCGCTGCAGCGATCCGGCCTCGTCGTAGTTGCGGAATGATTCAAAAAAGTCACTCTGCGCCTCCTTCCAGTTCTCCTCGCTCATGTGCATTTTGCCGCCACATTCACGGATGATACCCATGATGCGGGGATGCGGGACTGCAGACTTGACCTTGAGCGCACGATTATAGAGTGTCTTGAGCTGCTTGTTGTTTCTTGTCTCAGCCAGCATCTGAATCTCCAAGGCGTAAATCTCCAGCGAGTAGGTCCCCTTGCCTGGGTCATCGCTGCCATCGGGGCGCTGGCAGGCCTTGTGAAGTTCCCTAAGCTTCTTGGACACTGCCGGGTAGTCTTTGCGGTCCAACAAGAGTTTGGCCAGCTTGATGTTAGTCTTGAGCCACAGCCGCTCATTGTTGGTGCTCTGGAAGCTCTGAAGAGTGAGGGAGTAGAATTTCTCTATGCTTTTCACGGCTGCCGACTCGCCGGCGCCTTTTTCGATGTAGTCGAGCATGTTGTTGATTGATTTTTCGGAGTAGTTTCTCGTAACGGCCGATTTGACGTATGTGAGCAGCTCGGCGAAGTGTTCGGCCGCCTGGAGTTGGTAGTCAGTAAACTGGTGTCACATCATGTCGGCGAGCTCAGCCTTGCTCACTTGGTCGTATTGCCCCAGCTTGAATTCCAGCTTGATGGCCTGCTTCAGGCCTTTGAATCCCCATTCGCCCTTGTCCGGCTCGAGGGGCGGTATCCCGAGAAACTCCGCAATGGCATCTTGGGGGTCGCTGAGCTTCAGCTGCTTCGCGTTGTAGTATTTGTTCTCGATGTCGACATCGCCGGCCTCCTGATCGTCTTCGTCGTCTTCTTCATATTCGAAGTCATATCTGCAAAGCATCGCATCAGCACAGGCCTTACGCCTCGGTTTCCACAGGATATCACCAACTGTTCCTCATCGGACTCTTGCATGAAATCCTCGTCGTCAGACATTGCGTCGATTCTATGGTCGTGATCAGAGGCAACAAGACAGAGAAAGAGCTTCTTCTGAGAAAATGAATTGTCGTAGAGATGCTGATGGGAGTGGTAGTGGAATGTTCGATTGTAAGGTCGTGAGTGGTCGTATCTTGGATCGAAGCTTCAGTGGAGTCGCTAGGTGACAACTTGCGGGGCGCTGGGGCTTATCGATAGGAGCTGCCAGGAATATTCCGCTCCGGTTAGCGCCAGAGCCCGGCTGAGCACTTACACCATTCATGACTCTGAAATCAATGGAGTACATATTAATCAGACTTTGATCTGAGTCAACTTGTATTTTGATTAGCATGTTATTGCATCAACAAATGAAATATACGTCAAGTATGTTTACGCTATCAAGTTAGCCACCAACGCCGTCTGTATAGCCCTTCCATCATGTCTCAGCTCTCATCCTGTTTTTGCGTCCCGCGCCGTTTCTTTAAGACTCATGTTCTAGCAATTCTATTGCTTCAATATAATCTCACATTCTGAGAGAGATTCCCTCTAGGTTCTCACGAAAGTGAGTGCCATCATGACTGCGACTCCCAGCAAAGTGGTCGCCAAATAGGGCAGCCCCATCCACACTCCTCCCAGCTCCATGCCCCGACTCAGGAGCCATCCCATGACCGGAGCGCCCAAAAAGCCCACGAGCGTCTCCATGGTGGACATTGTCGTGTTCAGGGTGGCAACTGTATGCGGCTCAACGACGGCATTGAGCAGCGCGCGGCACAGGGAACTGACGCCCACGCCAATGTTGGTGATGACCATGGCGATGAGAAACAGCCACGGCACGCCCGCCAGGGCAGTCAACAGGCTGCCGGCGATGAATACGACGATGGAGGCGCGGGCCAGGAATAGATCTCGCCTCATGGAGTCAAAGTGGAATTGTCTGGTCAGAATAGACGACGAAAGTGGCAGCAACACCAGCAAGGTGAAGACTCCCGCCAAACTGCTGACTGTGTTGACGTATGTTGCCTATAGGTAACCATGTCAGTATTTCAACTACTTGGACGTGGCATGAGAAAGGGGCTTCTTCTTACAGTTGACCACTCCCAGTTGAAGCGGCGAGTCATGTACTGCAAAATGTCCAAGTTAAACGTCAGCTTGATGAGATAGAATGGGCCGTAAGCAAGCAGCAGCAGCAGGACGGTCTTGGACGTGAAGATGAACCGCCATACGTGAGACACGTCGTTCTTGGCCGAAAACCACGCGCGCTGCGCCATTTCTCTCGCAGTGGGGAACTGTTTCAATGGACGCTGGGATGCTTGCTGAGCGGCAGGTGAGCAATCTTGACCACGGGACTTGTTGTCGGCTGCCTGGCGGAACTTGAGCGTCTCTGGTATAAGAACAGACGATAACATGCCTATAGTGAGCACGATGTTCCCAGTCCACATCGCCAGCCAGGGGTCAATGCTGAGGAGGAACGCAGCAAGAGGATTGACGGCAATGGAGATGAGGAGATTCATGGCATATATCAGATAAAAGGTGCCAGTTCTCTCGGAAACGGGAACGACGTCAGCAACGACAGTCGTAATCATGGCCACAACCATCTGGCTGCCGCCGCCAATCAAGAGAAAAATGCTACCGTACAAGATGCTCCAGATGGGAAAAGTATCGGGGAAGAAGACTGTGCAAGGCCAAAGTCAGAAAGGCATGAGAAAGGAGGAGGGGCAATGCATACGGACAACGGTTTGCCAAGCTTGCTCGAGGAAACATCCCAAGAGAGAGAGAAATATGACAAGACGACGGCCATACTTGTCGGCAACGACTCCAAAGGAAATTTGCACGAAAAGCGCTATTGCTGAGGCGTCAGTGATACGATGCCATACAACTGGGCTCGCCGGCACTTACGAAGCAGCATATCAAGAGACGTGCTCCATGACCGCACCATGGCCAGCGTCTTTTGCACTTCCGTGTCCTTGCACCGGCTGTCGTGAAGCTGAGGCATCGCTATCATGTGGTCCGGGTGGTAGCCCCGGCAGATGACGTCCTCCATGATCTGCTCCATGGGAGGATTGAGGATGTACTGGCTGACCTCGACGATGAAGAGGAACAGGACGCACATTGCCACGACGAGGCGGCGGAACGACTTGGAGGGCGCAATGTCCGCTGGCAGGTCATTGTTTTGCAGCAGCGATCTTGTCTCGCCGGCTTCGACTTCATCCTCACTGGTACGGCGGGAGTCGAAGTATCCATCCGCAATGGCCTCGATATCAGAGCCCATGCCGGAAGATTCGGCGTCTGCGGCGGCGCCGTATCGTGTCATGATAGGACCCGTTTTCGATTTTTTTTTATATATATTTTGTGTTTTATGTTATTAAAAGGCCTTTATCGATGGCAAAAAAGAACGACAATATCAAATGCTGCAAATGATTGTGTTATAAGAACCCATCAGGGCAAAGTATTGGGGTAAGGGAGCGCATAAGGGGGAGATAGATGATGGATCATCTACATGACGACACGATATGCACGACACGTCGATAGCATACGAAAAAAGGTAGATGGTAAATACGGTAAATACGGCGAATTACGCCCAAAGGCCTACTTCGAGGGCAGAAAGATAAAGTTAGCCGGAGGCGTGAAGCCTTTATCGAAGCTTCAGGTTCCCGGCTGCAATGATTGGCGTGGCCCCGGAACTTTTTACAGTGGGGTACAGCAGCCGGAACGCGTATGCTGCTTCAAGTTTGAGCCCAAGATAAGGGCCAGGTCGGCGCTCGCGCTATAGCATTTGTTTTATCGTTAATTCCGTTGAAGCTATTGGTGTTTCCTGGGGCACAGTCCATGAAATAGACTCGGTGGAATGGCCAAGGCGTGCTGTCGCGCCCTTGCGGTGAGAGTACATGTAGAGATATGCCGGGGTAGGGGTAACCTGGGGTATACTATCACCAACTGTGATGGAACGTTTAAGCGACGCAAGCTCAAATTGGAGCCAAGGCAATGCTGACGGCTGTCCACGTCAGGGATTCATGGATCGCCAGCAGCAGCCGAAATGGATACGAACATGTTCTTCTCTGGAAGTTCTCTGGGTGAGCAAATGCTACATGAAACAGCGGTCATCAGTTGGGAGAAGACAGCACGTATCAGTGTTTGAGACATGGATGCAGGCCATAGCATTGTGGCCATTGTCATGAGTCCTGTGTCTCGCTTTTCGCAACTTGTTCAGGTTGGGTTTCTCCAAGTCACATTAGTGACGCTAGCGGGTACCTGGCCCGCTAGCTGCCTCATTAAATTCAATTCCATAGCGCCAGTTACAGGGGCTCGACGCTGGTGCCCCCGCCATCGAACCCCGCCATCCGCCAACGGACTCTAGCCGCAATCCTGCAACTTGCATGTGGCCAGCGTCATTGTTTCTGCTTCATCGCAAACCAGCAGCCACAGTCGCGTCACCATGTCCTTTGCTAGTGCAAAAGTGCTTTCCACAACGCCATTGGTAGGTTCCAACATGCTCCGATCAAGTTCCGACTGATATCTTTCTTTATCTTGCTGACCTCGATTTCTCTCTCTGTCCAGTCCAACGACGAGTCGCGATGGATCTCCCTGAATAAGTACGATAAGAATCCGACGCCCTTCCTCTCTCCCCGTTCGTCTGCCTGATACGTTTGCGCATAGAATCACCTACCAGGACCCCAAAGGCGTCGAGCGCGTCTGGGAAACCGCCGAGCGACGCACCCGCCCCGCCGGCGCCGACATCGATGGCGTGGGCATCGTCGCCATCCTCGACAAGCCCACGGGCAAGGAGATTATCCTGCAGAAGCAGTACCGCCCGCCCGTCGACAAGGTCGTCATCGAGGTCCCCGCCGGCCTGATTGACGCGGGCGAGACCGCCGAGCAGGCCGCCGTGCGCGAGCTCAAGGAGGAGACGGGCTACGTGGGCGAGGTGACTGAGACAACCCCCATCATGTATAACGACCCTGGGTTTTGCAACACGAACCTGCGCATGGTGCACGTCACGATCGACATGTCGCTGCCGGAGAATCAGGATCTGAAGCCCGAGCTGGAGGAAAACGAGTTCATCGAGGTCTTTACCGTGCCGTTGGCGAATTTGTGGGAGGAGTGCAAGAGGCTGGAGGCAGAGGGCTATGCCATCGATGCGCGGGTGGGCACATTCGCCGAGGGCATCCTGCTGGCGCAGAGACTGAAGCTATGAGAATCATGAAGATGGATGTGGATATGAAAGATTTACGACTATAGAGCCGGTCACTTTTACTTTGATTTCGTTAGACGGAAATAGAGGAGGGAAGGGAACATCGTCAGCATTAGCATCATAAGCATCTATCAGGGGCTTCTTCAGCCACCTATAACTTCTTTTCTTGGCGCAGGCCCTGCCAAAGCGCCAACGCGGCGAGGGCCTTTGCGTCGCGAGCGCCTTCTTTCCACAAATCCTTCATAGGCACCACTTTGAGCGTGATCTTCTCCATAGAGCCTCGCTCTCCTGTGAGGCGGCCCTCCCACTCGCTCAGCTGGTCTCGTGGAATGCGTCGCTCAGCGCTGTAGATGGTGATGTGCTCGTCGCAGCCACCGGCGCTGGGAAACATGGCAGCTGGTAGATTCTCCTTTTCGTACACGGTGTCCGTATTCTGTTCTCTAGACGCCTCTGCGAGCTCGCTCAGGCACGTCAGCTCGTCTTCGTGGATCGTGATGCCCAGCTCCTCCTCAATCTCCTTTGCCGCCACGCCCTTGAAGTTTCCAGAGCCGTCCACCATTCCCGCCGGCAGCTCTACGAAAGTCAGGCTTCCGGCGGCAGTGCGCGGCTGGACCGTCAGGACGACGTAGCGCTCGTCTGAGTCCGCCGGCACGTCGTCTGGGATGAGCATCACCAGCATGGCGACGCTGGGGCCGCGCAGGAGACATCCTGACGGCAGAGTCTCTCCTGCTGAATTGGAGATGTGAGCGGTGAGTTTCATGAAGCCAATGCGGTTGGAGCCCCAGAAGTCGCAGGATTGGATCGTGACATTGCGGAGGACGTAGGGGTCGGAGTGGAATGGGTGAGAGGCGTGGCTTTGCAGTGCCAGAGATTTGGTCAAAGTATCGATCCAGGTCTATGGAGAGGCTTAGTATTGAGTAGTTTAACGAGAATTTACTGCAATTGTATGACCGATTGGCTCACATTGAAAGGCTTAAAGGACTCGAGATGCGATTCTGCGTTTTCGAGCGTGTCCGGCGTGGACACGGAAATGCCGCGATAAGTCAACATGGTGCGAAGATGTCGGCAAACAGAGATGGCGGGGGCAAATTGGCGCCTTGAGCGCAGAAACATGCCGTGATAGTTGAGGTGCTGGTGTCTTCGTTTAAATACTCAAGGCGCCTACTACATGTAAGAGGCTGTGAAAATCAGCCTTGGAGTTTTTGTGACGTCAACGCCGCTGAAGTTCAATCACATGTGCCTGCGATGTTGGTATAGCGATAACGACACAATTTTCCCTGAGATGCCATTGATATGGAATATTATTATCAGAGAATATTACCATCTCATGTCAATTTGACTTTCTGCCGCACCGTCCTGTCTGCTATCACAAGTATCACAAATAATCTCACATTATTGCTGAGAAGTACTTAAAAAAAAACGGTAGCTCAATTACAAGCTCCCAGCCTCGCAAAACGCCTTGCCAAATACACGCCAAACACAAAATCCAGAAGAAAGCCCATCTACACTGCCCAGTACACATCAATCCGCACAGACTCAATCCTGTTCGCCCACCCGCCAAATCTCGCCCTGCCCCAGACCGTGACAACGTCGCCCACCTGCAGCTCCCTCACAAACTTTCCGTCGCCCGTCTCACGCCCTCTGCCCTTTGCGACGAGAGCCTGGCCGCCTTCTGAGTCGGGTGCAGTGTCGTCTAGATAAGACCACGTGATGGAATGATCCTGCCACTTTCCAAAGGCAGTCTTGTTTCTTTGAATCTCCCATTCAGGTGAATGCAGGAGCTTGTGAGCGTAGTTGTAGCCAACTGGGTCAGATGAAGTCTGCCGAAGTTGAGGATAAAGTGGCCGAAGCGAATTGACAGAGGGTAGTGATCCATCTTCTATTAACAGTTAGCACCAGTCATGAGCCTCGTCTTTCTGCTGGTAAGTAGGATAAGATATAAGGAACTCACCAGCACCAGAAGCGTCAAACTTTTCCAATCCCGCGTCAAACCACGTCCATGATTTCGAAAAAGGGTCCTGAGCGTCGTCGGAGCTGGTCACCCATCCTTGGTCCTGGCTTCTGAATGAAAAAACCACCTTTCGCGCGGGATGCGTTATGCGCGGCACAGGGTACTTTGCCGACTTTGCGAAGAAGCTGGCGTCGAGGCTCTCGCCTAGGGGACGAGGCGTCGGCAAGGCAGTGGTGTACGGCTGGTCGTTGGCATTCTGTCGAGCTCCGGCATCCACCAGCCCGAGCGGATATGATCGAAGCAGGAATTTGTCTTCTCTGTCTGGGTTGCCGCCACTGATGAAGATGTTCTCGTGCAGCTGCGTGGTGGAGTGAGCCCAGTACTCGCCAAAGTCGAAGATGGCGTCAATCAGGTCCGGCGGCAGCTTCTTGGAGCGGCACAGCATGGCCCTGACCACGGCAATGTCTATCGGGCTGGGCTCGTATCGGCGGTGCTCTGCGTGGTGCTGGATCGGCTCATCATCGTCCTCTGGGGAGCTTGCGTTGAGGCCTAGAGCTCTCATGGCGCTCCAGATGATGCCGGGGATATTCACGGACATTGCTGTAATTGGAGTTTTGTTTGTTTTGTTTGCGCTGGCGAAAGTGATGGGAATGATAGGTGGCAGGTGTTATTTATGAGAGATAATATTAAAGAGATGCGTTTGTAGGGTCATGAACCAGAGCAGAACGCGCGTTCTGGAAGGTTGAGGCACCGTTTCATCACTTCATACCACATCATGGCGTGACGTCAGTGCGGCGAATACAGCGAGCCTACAGTGAGTTCAGTGGACAGTGGCCGCTGTGCACCGATGGCGCAGGCAAGTTGCGCTTTTAGCTTGGTTCAAGTACGCCTATCCAAAACTAAGGCCTATCGCTGCCCTCAGCCGAAAGCGTCATGTTCATGTACGTGCAACAGCAGTCTCATCGCCTTTATAGGGAACGTGCTTGAGAAGACAATGCGTTTTATGCAAAGCCAAATAACATGCCATGCTTTGATCAAGGCTGCTCTTCAATCTAGATGCATGGCCTGAAATAGTTGTAGCGTTGTTGCTGTAAAGCAAGACATTGGGTGTAAGAAATTATTAGTAATTACTTGCAAGTACAGCAGCACATTCATCCAACCCGCTGATAATCCGGATATAGCAAAATACTGAAGAAGAAAATGCCAAAACCAGCCTCAATCACGGATAAGAAATTTGCTTTTTCCCTTCTTTTGCTATTGCAATTTAGTAGTTCATATGCCTTGCGCTTCCGTCCCCAGCTGAGTGCCTAACCTGTAATTGACTTAATTTACTCTCATTTTCCGCGTAGCTCTTTCATAGGCCAAGAACTCCTACAAAGCCGATGGCTGGGAACAAACGTCACATTCAACAACAAAGCTCAAAAGGATTATAAAGTAAATAGTATGTTCATATTCACGACCAAGCTAAATTATATGCAACGTGCTGTAGAAAGCCCAAAAACGGCCGTATGTGTAGGATTTTAAAAAAGTGGTAATATATAAAAGTTGTGTCCATAAATGCCATACATCCCTTTCTAGCTTTCAACACCCAAAACGCCATCCAAAGGTAGGTATCTGGAGGCAAAAGTTTAAACAACGAAACAAGTCATTGAGACCCTTTTCTTTTTTTGAAGATCAAAAAAAGAGAAGACGACGCAAAAAAGAGTTCATCCCACGCGCGCTGTTGTATATGGCCCCCATCGCTCTTTGGTTTCAAAAAAATAAAAAAATGAAAAATAAAATGATTAAAATAAAACCAGCCCGCTTCCCTTTCTATCATGAACGTTTATCGGGGTGCTTTTTAGACATCCAATTCCTTGCCGGGGAGGCCCTGGTATCCCGAGTGGCTCGCGCTGAAAGTCCGGATGGGAGCCGTGCTGGAGGCTCGCTGCGGACCGGGGTGAGACTGGGGAGGAGAACCAGGGCTTCCAGGATGGTCAGCACCCTGGTTGAGGAAGGGAGCGGGCGACTGCATAGGCGACTCGATGTTGACGGCGGTCCAACCTTTGCTGTCAAGAGGGCTGACGTTTGCGGGGGGCGCATCAGCCGCGACGACGCCTTCTTTC
This sequence comes from Trichoderma sp. 2475, assembly GCA_038502285.1. Classification (NCBI taxonomy): domain Eukaryota; kingdom Fungi; phylum Ascomycota; class Sordariomycetes; order Hypocreales; family Hypocreaceae; genus Trichoderma; species Trichoderma sp. 2475. The sequence goes on from JARPVV010000006.1 coordinate 288,716, forward strand.
CTCATACTGCGAGAATCGTAGTCAGTATATGCGTCAACGTCAACGCCTTCGCGCTTCAGCTTGTCGAGTTCCATACGGTCCATCTTTTCCATTTCTGACTGCAGGCGGGCCTCGCGGGCACCGGACTTGCGCTGCTTGATGCAGTAGAAGAGCAGGGCTCCGATCAGGACGGCGCCGACGACGCCAGCGGCCGCGTACACGGCGATTCTGGCTCCGGCAGGCAGGTTGTTCCATCTGTCAGCTGCGGACAGCTTGGGGGCTTGGTGGAGGGCCTCGTAGAAGGTGGAGTTCTTGTCGGTGCTGTTCATCGCCTGGTCAGTAACATGAAAAAAAGGAGGGTTCAGCACAGCAATGCGACTTACCCAGTGACCTTGATGCTTTCGTAGCTACCAGTCATATCGCCGTAAGTGTACTCGCTGCCACCGCCGTAGTCGGTGATGCGAGCACTCTTGACGTACATGGTGAAGGGGCCCTTGGAGTAGTCGGTGTTGCCACCAGCCCACTCGCGAGTGCCGTTGGGCATTCTCGGGTCACCGCCAGCCCAGATACCGAGAGAGAGTCTCATGGGGGTCTGGGGGTAGTTTCGGGTCTTGTTGGCCTGGTCAGGGGTGAGGGTACGGACGAGGGTGCCGTCAATGTACCACTGGAGCGCGTCCTTGGTCCAGACGGTGGTGTAGTTGATGAAGTTCTCCTGGTTGTTGGTGGTGGTGTACAGACCAGCGTTGTGGAAATCCTGGAGACCCTTGCCAAAGTAGTTGGTCGAGGCCATGGTGTTGTTGACGCCCAGGAACTCCAGGTCGACTTCGTCGAGATCGTCACTCAGCCACATGGAGGAGCTGACAATGCCGACTCCGGGGGCGACCTTGAGGAAGAGCTCCACGCGGCCGAAGAAGAAGTAGAAGAGCGTGCGGATGGTGGGCGAGTCGCCCTGCTTGTTGATGGTGAAGCCGGCGCCGTTTTCGCTGTCGTAGGTGACGGATCCAGCAGTCGTCTCCCACAGCTCGTACGACGGCGTGGTGTTGAAGTTGAAGGTGTAGTCGGTGTTGAAGCCGGGGTCGGCAGGGCATGTCGAGTTCAACGGGTTGCACGATGTGGAAACCTGGGCTGAGACGAGGCCCAGCAACGGGGCGGCGGCCAGAAGACCGCTCAAGTACCGCATTTTGGAGTTTGAGAAGAGAATCTAACGGTCGGTATATATATAAGGCGTAAATATATATATAAGACGGTTGAACACACGGGTTGGGTATAAAAGAGGTCGGTCGATGCGCGAGAACGAACAATACAATCAAAGGCAGATTATAATTGCAAGTATCAACTTAGGGAGTGTGATATCTCCGGCCCTGCAGAGAAGCGAATTGAGATTGATCTCGAAAGAGCGTGTAACGGCGAAGCTGCGCCAAAGGTCAAGTCAGGACGACAATGAAGGGACGAGACGAGTCTCAACAGCGAGCAACAGAGACTGCGAGGCCCCCTGAAGCACGACGGCGGATGTCTCTATTTGCAGAGTAGAAGGAAGGACTGAGGTGAAGGAGAGGTGAAGAAGAAGAGAAGAGAACGAGCAGAGTCGAGTCAAGTAAAAGAGATTAGGGGCTCGGGCTTGATTTGATGCATTTTGCACTGAGACGGGGAAGAAGCGCCGAGGGGTCCGCACAATCAGTGTAAGGGGTACCGCGCTATGCTGGGCCGGGGGGCGGCGCGCGCGGTACCTGGTACCTGAGCGCGGCGGGTCGCCAGCGAGGGGCCGCCTGGGGAGTGTCTTGGCTGGTAATTTCAGCGTCCAGGAATAGCCGTAGCCCCTGGAAGGAAAAGGTGGAATACATGTAGACTATCCATGGACCTAGAAGGCGAAGAAGGAAAAAATGGAATTATTGAGGAGCCCCGGGATGCCGTGCAGCTGGAATCATGGGCGCCGTGGTGGCACTTGAAACAGAGGAAACGAATCACGGCGCATATACGGGCGTCTGGCAGCATCAATCAGTCGAATCGAATCGCTGTTTCTGGCCCCCCAAAAAGCATCAATTTGATTCCACAAGACCTCTAAATCCTCCGGCTATGCACGGCGGCAGCGCCATGGCACGCCTTGGCACTCTGTAACGATAATTGCCTGCGACTGCAGATGCAGGGGCCGCCCATTTCGTTGCGCTGCAACAGACTGCGAGGCCAATGAGAGGCGCTGCGCAGACGACAAAGGGAAAAGGGACGTGGACCAGTGCTGGAAAAAATGCGCCAGGGACCGATCCGGCACAGCGCGCCGAGGCTGCTAGGCCCGCATGGGAAAAGCCGCTGGGGCCCTGATTTCCCCTGAAAGATGGAGACGGCCGTGCGCGGTAGTGAGTACCTGCGGCATTGCTGACAGCGCGGCGGGGCGGCCGGGTACAGGGTACGCGACGAACACGCTGCGCTCGAGCTGTAATTGGTTTCTTCAGGCTGTTTCTCGTCGCCTCGAGGCCCAGGATCTTAATTTGCTGCCTCCCAATCTCCCAGCGCCGGGTATCGAGTACCTGTACAGTGTTGCCGGATCAATACCTAATTCAATAGGCAAGGTAGCTAAAGTGCGCGGAGGCCAGCTGTGGGCTTCACCATCAAAAGCCGTCGACGGGCACCAGTCAATCGCTCAAGTGCGGTATGGGGGATCCACGATGCAAGCTGCTCTTCGAAACAAGGACCTGCAAGTGCAAGCAATAGTCGAGTCGGGCAGAACCCACCCATTAAGCCGGAATAGAAAGGTCTTTGGCTGCCTTGGTGCCGAGTTTGCGAATAGCAGCAGCCTACAAGTAGCTCCTACTGCCGGTTATCCATTCGCAATCAAACCAGGGCCGGTCTGTCGAGCACTGCGCCTCCGCACAAAACCCGCTCGCTGTTGCGACCCAACTGGGCGGAGTTCACGTTGTCGACGGTTGTGACGGCAGCGAGAGCGTGAGCGTGAGTAGCATTTGCACATCCCCTGAAACGAGGCATTCCCATTTATAGGAACGGAGAAAAGTCGTGATGTAGCTGGCATGTACAGAAGCCTCTAGCTGAATACGAGGAAAGCTCCCGCTGTCATTGGACGAATGCGGCGCGACATAGTCCGGCTACAGAAGCCGAGTCGGCAAATGGAAGATGACAAGACAATCGAGTAGGAGCATTAAGGATTAGATTGAAGCATTTGCTTGATTTTTCCAGCATGGCATCACATGATGTTGGCCATGCGAGAATCGCCAACAGGCGGCCGTAGCTTAATCGAAATTGTCGCGGAGGAGCTGCCGGCAATACGCCGGCTAAATGCCGCCCGGCCCGGCATCATCAAACTTTCGCCAGATGCCCGAGATTTCAATGTCACCGACCCTCGTCAATTGAGCTCGATTCGCACCGCCGCCCACCATGTCCATGTTCCGGGCCAAGAAGCTCGACCTGGGCTGCTTCGTCAAGGCCCGCACCATTCGCGACCACACCAAGCGAAAGGTCTTTGAGGAGCACGAGACGGAGAGGTAAGGCCTTGTTTTCTCATCTCTCCATCCTCTCCATCTCTCGCCAAATTGCATGACAAAATTGCGCGGATTAAGCGGCGGGAATTGGGCGAACCCTTGGTCGGAGAACCGAACCGTGCTAATCTCTGCCTCTTCTGCTATTTTTAGACAAGCTCTTCGATACATGATCCGCAACACCACGCTGCCGCCCCGAGTTCGAGCCACGGCCCAGCTGCAGCTCTCGCAGATGCACGCCTACACCCGGCCCACGCAGATTCGCAACCGATGTATAATGGGTGGACAGGGGCGAGGTGTGCTGAGGGCGTTTAAGATGACAAGAGTGCGTGCACCATGTTGGTTGGCCGATGACCAACGAGATTTATGCTGCCATGGAAATAAGAAGCTGGGCTAACATTTTGTCAAATTTGCAGTTCAATTTCCGAATGGAGGCGATGGCAGGAAACCTCCCCGGCGTGAAGCGAGCCAGCTGGTAGTTGCGGCATTTACGATTTCAACGACGTTTATATATTCCGACTCAACTGTATAAAATTTGTATGATATTTGCGTGCGACTCCCCACGGGTCTCGGTTAGACAAAACTCTGAGCGAGGGCGGCCAAAGAAGAAAGGAAAGATATAATATAAAAAAACTGTAAAAATGAATATCCGTATTCTCTCATCTTGGCGTCCCAGAGATTCAAGATGTCGCTTGACTCTTGGAGTGAATGTATACCTGCCATGCCAGAGGACTATTTGCTTGCAGATGGCAAACTACACGACCAACGCTATATGCTCCCATCAATCTAGAGTCTGGCGCGCTTATCATAACAAATATCACTTTGAAATCATCAATGACATCAAATCGCATAGAATTTCCATACCATATCTTTTACCTCTTACATAGTTGCAAAGACTTGACATTGTTACTGCAGACAGCTTCAGCTGCGACCCTACCCTGTACTAAGCCACAATTTAGGCTTTTGCAGGTAGCCGCAAAAGATGTGGCGTTCTCCACTATAATCATTCATTCGCTGCCGCGCAACTCGTGCAGTATCTTTCAACCCAAACTTTTGCCAGCAATCTCTACTCTTCTTTGTTTACACTTCATCCACTCTGATTTTGCCATCCAGCTTTCCAGCAACGCGCAGGCTTGCAATCACACACCGTCAACTCATCTAACTCACCAGTCAATTTCGCCACAGCCACGACCGTCTCACCACCTAACGAGTCGCAACCATGGGTGGCGGAGATTTGAACTTGAAGAAATCCTTCCATCCCGGCCTGCGACGAAACCAGCAAGCCGTCTACGATGAAGAACAAAAGGCTCTCGCCGAGCGCAAACGCACCCAGCAGCGCATCAACGAGATCAAGGAGGAGCGCGCCAAAGAAGATCTACAAAGGCAGCTGGAGGCGGCGGGAGGCAAGAAGAGGATAGACCGCGTCGACTGGATGTACCAAGGCCCTACCGATGGCCAGGCCGGCACCACAGAAGAGACAGAGGCGTATCTGCTGGGAAAGAGGCGCATTGACAACCTCATCAAGGGCAACGATAACAAGAATCTCGAAAAGGCCGCGGGACAGGAGAGCTTCATTGCGCTGCAGAATGCCAACAGCGCGCGCGACACGGCAGCCAAGATCCGCGATGATCCTCTGCTGGCCATCAAGCGCCAGGAACAAGCTGCCTACGAGGCAATGATGAACGATCCGATCAGACGCCGCCAGCTGCTCTCGTCCATGGGTGTTGACGATGGCAAGAAGAAGCGCAGAGATGGAGATCGAAACGGAGATGATAGGCATGGGAGGAAGCATCACCGCAGACACCGAAGCAGAAATCGTGACGACGACAGACATCGAAGTGGGGATCGTGAAGATGGCCGACACTCGCGATATCGCCGGCGTTCAGATTCAAGGTCTCGCAGCCCGCGGCGACGAGATTATTCACAAGATCGAGAGCACACATCAAGTCGTCGGAGGGATGATTCTCCAGAGCGCAAGAGCAGAAGCCATCGACATGATTCATATCGGAGGCGCTCCCCAGCATATCCTCGCGCTCATAGAGAGCGCGGGCGTGATGATGCTGGGGAAGACAGCCGGAGAGCAGAGGAGCAAGCTCGAAAACTGGCTGCCATGCAATCGGCTGCGTCTGAGCTTGACGATGACCGAGAAAAGCGTCTGGCGGCTCTAGAGACTCAAGAACGTGCTGCTCGAGAGGCCGACGATAAGGCTCGGGAGCGAGGAGGAGATCGAGGCTTCACCAATGGATTGCATCGAAAAGCATTGAATATGAATACTCGGCACGGACGGTGAAGACTACATATACTAATATACATGATTTAACAACCAACTCGTCCCAAGGTAAACTGCTGGTTCACGCCGCCGTGGAAAGGATAGTTAATAATGGCCGTCAAGTCATCCTGCTTGCTGCCAGTCACATCCCACGTCTTGCCAGAGGACCCCACGCTGCGAATGCTGTTGAAGACGTCAGATATACTGCCTCGAAGCACTTGTATAAGGGGAGAGACTCGTGATGATGACTTACTACCAAGTGTCGGCGGCGGCATTGGCCCGGACGATCTTCCAGCGAGCGGCTGAGTTGCTCCTGGGGTCGGTTCTGGCGGCTTTGATTGTGGCATCGTTTCCACCTGGTTGGATGATGAGTTTGTGATTTCAAAGACGAGTTTCAATATCAAGACGTACTTGGAGCAACGGCATAGGTGCTGGTGGCAACATTCTGGATGCTGAATTCGTCATTTTGGACATGAGCAAAGCGCCATTGCTGGTTGGCGCCGCCGGTGGACGTGCTGTAAAGCACCTCTTGGTTAGCCATGCTCTCCCATATGAAAACAATGTGAGAGACGTGTAGGACGTACTATTCGATCAGACGGCCGGTAGGGTTGGAGCCTTCGAGATCAACAGGCTTGCGCTGGGACAGGGCGCTGCGGATGTTGTAGGTTCCATTGAAGACGGACATTTTGAGAGGTTGCTGGTAGCTATGTAGCGAAGAAGATTGTTGTTGAAAGTTTGTGACTTTGTGATGAAGCTGGAATTGTTGAGGTGATGAGGAGGATGGTCGTTTTCGAAGAGGAATATCCTCTCGCTTTATATCTTTTTGAGCATCGTCTTTTGACCGCTCTTCCTTCTCTTCCCTTCTCTGACTGTTACTATTACTACTATTACTACTATTACTATGAATATTACTTCTTGATGTCTCAAACTATTTCCATCTCGCCAAGGATTACCCCGTCTGCGCAACTGTCATAGCGTTCCGATTGTGAGACATTGCCTCCGCGCTTCCTCTCACCGAGTGCCTTGACGATTGGTTAACATCCATGTCCGATGTTTATCCAATCCTCGCCGAGCTGAAAGCTAACATACGGCGGTTAGCTGTATCAACGCCAGCACAACTTGCAGAGCTTCAAAGCGGTCGAGACCGCCGGCCTCCGTAAGCTACATATGTAGGGAGAACGATGGCGTATTCTTAACTGATCATGATTGGAGACTGCCTTTTTAATGTTATTAATGTGAATTGGTTTGAGAGCAAGTTTTCATGACGTCTTTTTTGTTCCTGCAAGCAAACATTGGCACAATATTCAACTTGGTACATAGGCCAAGATGCTGATAAAGAGGGATTGGCGCGCCCATAGGAACCAATTTTCTCTATGAAAATACTCAACTCAAGACTGATTTGGTATTTATGACGACGAAAAGTGATTCCTAGCAGTTCTTCTCTGGAAACTAACAATTATGGCGACAATGGGTGGAAGTGACGTTCTGCAGCTACCAAGCTGGGCTGGCCAAGCAAATAGGCGACATCTCATCTTGGCATAATAGTTGTGTCTCACCTTCCCCTCATATCGGATAGTACTTGCGGCTGGTAGGCCATGGACGGAAGATGGAAACTTTGGCTTAAGCATATTCTGCCTTGGCTGGTTGGTGGCTGGCTGTGAGAAGCGTAATTTGAGACATTGTTGCCAAGTTTGCCGTAGGACTGGTGACACGGCCGGCCGTGCGTTTTAGATGCATGATACTATCAATCCCTTGATGCTTTCTGTCTAACTCGAGATGCATGGCTTATTAAGTCTGAGACTGGCTGAGTAAGTCTTCGGAGAATCTTATGTTTGCCTCTGCGTTGAAGTCCCTGCCGATCTTTGTTGGGTGGTTGAGCGAATTTTGCTGATTTAAATGAAGCAAGTGGTCGGCTTCTTGGAAGGTAGAAGAGACCTGTGAAGAATGTCTACATTAGTCTTGAGATAGAAATAGTGTGGTGAGTATATGAAATACTGTATCAACTGAAAGGTAGTGTCAGCGTTTGTGCTTCGTAGGATGAGCAGTCCTTTCTACTAGCCTATATGATCTTGAGCAGATAAACTTTTTGCACTTCGAAACTCTCCTCCCTACTTATGCATTTTGCCAAGCTCTCTAAAGAATTTCAAAATTTACAAAACAGTGTATTCTTGCTTGGATAGATGTTGCTCATGGGCAGTTTTGAAATACACCAGATGCAATGTATGCAACACCATCCGCCAGGTTAATGCTGCTACTGTTCTCACTGCTTCTGTTCAGGGCTTACCATCAGTGAACAGTCAATTGAACACGTAAGACGTAGCTAGGTGACTAGATGCATATGCTGATACAGATTCGCACTCAGAATACAATTCTTACGACAAGTGTATAATTGTGCAGATAGGAAGATATTCTATGAATGAAGCTGGCGCCGGAACCCGACACTAAAGAGGGTGGCGAATCGAGAGACGTCAACTTGGCTTCTCTAAGTGCCAAGGTGTTGCGGGGTATATAAAGCAAAATGCCATCGCCAAGGCGTCGTTTCCATTCCACAGTGGCCTCATAGAGAGAATATTCTAGTTCGAGTGGGAGCGCATCCCACGACTCGTTGCTAAACCTTAAATTGGGAATTACGGTGCTGATGCCCTTATTCCTTTACAGATAGAGCTGCCGTTGGGTGGAGTCTCTCCATTCTCCCCAGACTCTTTATTCGCGGACGGCTTATATGGCGCTGTGGGGTTTGACACGCAGGGCGCAGAGCCAAGGCGTCAATTGATAAGGCGCTGGGCCATTGCCGGAACGATCGCTGTGACGCCACTCATCTAAATGGCTATAATTGCCCGAAAATAAAAAGGTTGATTGAGAAGCAGAGGTTGCAAAGTCATGTCTATCGTCTGTATAGAATTACCAGTTGGTAGCCTTCCTTTCAGCAAAACGGCTGGGTCTTGAGGTCGATTGAGGCAGAGCCCGGATTGGCCATGGCGGAAACACCATCATCCATAGAGTTGAAGACAACTCCACAGCACATCTCCACCGATACAGTCAATGTCCCAAAGCAGGAATCCGGCCCAACTCCCGCCGAGAGCAATTACAATTCAGATCGAGCAGCCATTTCTGGGGATGATGAGTCTCCTCCGGACGGCACAACCGAGTTTTCGTTGCCGCCTGTTGACAGAGGGAAAGATGCGTGGCTCTTCTTGGCAGCTTGTTTCGTTCTGGAGGCGTTAGTATGGGGTAAGTGACGGATCAGAGCGGTATAGAGATGCCAAGTGACTGACATCGACTAGGCTTTCCATTTGCTTTTGGTGTGTTTCAGGACTATTACCGCACACACGAGCCCTTTGCTGGGTCGTCCAAGATTGCTGTCATTGGAACCACGGCAATGGTAACTAAACCCTACATGACAAGTGCAGAAGCAAGCTAACCCATCTCTGCCAAAAGGGCATCATGTATCTCGACATTCCCATCATCTTGGGTCTCCAGCGGATGTACCCGAAACCGACCCGCCATGCGCCCGCCTTTGGCCTTCTCTTTTTATGTCTCGCTCTGGCCGTCTCTTCCTTTTCTCAAAACGTCACGCACCTCATTTTGACCCAGGGAGTCTTATACGCCATTGGCGGCTCTATTTGCTATTGCCCTTGCATCTTATACATTGACGAATGGTTTGTCAAGCGCAAAGGACTGGCATACGGCACTATGTGGGCGGGCAGCGGTCTTGGAGGCTTTACCATTCCCCTTCTTCTGGAGTTTTTCCTTAACAAGTACGGGTTCAGAACTACCCTACGGATATGGTCTCTCAGCATCTTTGTCTTGTCCGCGCCCCTGATTTTGTTCATCAAGCCTCGTGTACCTGCTTCTGGCACACACCTCAACCCATTCAACCTCAAGTTCCTATTAACCCCTTCCTTCGGCTTGTTCCAGCTCACGAATATTGTCGAAGGTATTGGTTACTTCCTTCCGGGCATCTATCTGCCGACGTATGCTCGTGCTGCTCTTGGTGCTGGCGATTTCCCGTCGGCTCTGACGCTCTTGGTCTTGAATGTTGGCGCAGTCGCAGGGTGCATCATCATGGGCAGCTTGACTGATCGTCTCCATGTGACGACTTGTATCGCAATCTCGACACTTGGCACAGCAATCGGCACTTTCTTCCTCTGGGGCCTTGGCACCAATATGGCGTCCCTTTACGTGTTCTGCGTCATATACGGTATCTTTGCAGGTTCGTATACGTCGACTTGGCCTGGAATCATGCGTTACCTGGTGTCAAAACTGAGCGGGCCAGGAGAAGAGGGCAGTGGAAGCGGTGGTAGCTATGATCCTCTTATGATATTTGGCGTGCTTTCCGCTGGTCGCGGCATTGGCAACGTCATCTCGGGACCGCTGAGCGAGGCCCTGATCAAAGGGATGCCATGGCAAGGCCAAGCCGCCGGCGGGTATGGGAGCGGATATGGTACACTGATAGCTTTTACAGGGGCAACGGCTGTTGTTGGCGGTGGCAGCTACATGTTTAAGAGAATTGGGTGGCTGTAGACGAAAAGTGTATACCTCTTGTGGTAAAAAGTCCAAGAGAAGTGCTACTGTCTCTGGACCAGGAATTACTAAAAGCAGATAGGTTTGCTTTGGATAGAATAGAATAAAATGGCCTTTTCTTAACTCGCATATGGTATCCAGTATGTTTGAAACTACCTATATGTTGGCAACATAGATTAGATTAGGTGGGGGTACTGCTCGGATAGAAAATCTACTGCCCCAATACATGCAGCAATCCTCTTGGAATAAGCGCGCGGGAATGCTTACTATATCACGTTGTAATTTATGCAGTCCAAGCGTTTTGACAATCCTACTGATACCGAACTACGCCCGCGGAGGTGCGCGGGGGTGTTTCTGGTCATACCTTAGGTTCCACTTCTGGTAACTTCAATGTTCTCTGGGAGCCTTTCAAAGACGCCGAAAGGTTCCCCAAGCCTTTCATAACAGTTACTAGAGGCAATCCCTTATAGACCTATTACCAGAAACGCCCACCGCGCGCAAAGGTATTCGGTATTCCGCAGGTTGTTCATAAGGTAGACACTGCAAATAATTATGTAAGGCCACGCGCGCTTATTAGAAGATATGTCACCGGCGTTGGATGGATCATTTCGTAAGCCAAAGTACTATCATACCTCATGTAGTGCTATAGCTGTCTGAGTTTGGAGTTTCAAAATCTCTGGATAGCAAGTGATGTTTATATATAATATATTTCATACTCTCCATCACTAAACTATAATTCAATTTCGGTATTCTACAAGTTGAAATTTGTTGATAACCTTTGCCAACCTGCAGATTCCACCTTGCCCCGCAAAATCCCACCATCAACATAGCCAACCGTGTCTTGCACAAGCTACAAGCCCTAAATATACTAGCAAAACCTGGACGCAATGACTGAATCAATTGTTGATGGCGTGCATAGACTTCCGTCTACAGGTATTTCCATCTTGATAGTTGGAGCTGGCGTAGGTGGCTTAATGCTGGCGATTGAGGCGTGGCGGCAGGGTCATGATGTCCAGGTCTTGGAGAGGCATGACGGGGTGTCTCCTATTGGTTTGTGAAATTTCTCATTACCATGGTCTAATCTACATTCTTTCTTTACGGAAAGACTAGATTGCTGACGGTATTGTCCTGGGCTTAGGTGACTCTTTCGGTATATTACCCCCAGGCCTTGCCACGCTACGCTTTTTCCCGACTCTTCATAAGGACTATGAAAGTGCAAGCAGCGACGCCTTGATGAACTTTTATTCCCATGATGGCCAGAAAGTACTGGAAGTCGGAGAGGCCACATGGAATGAGCCAGGCGCCGTCCATCCCGCGCAAGATGTCAGAGTTACCTGGTTCGTTCGCCGTTACAAGCTACTGGCGGCGATGGAAGCACAGGCGCGCCGTCTGGGAATAGATGTACATTATGGCAAAAATGTTGTGGAGTATGAAGAGGACGAAACCAAGGGATTCGTCACGACAAACGCTGGTGATTGTTACTCGGCGGATCTCATAGTGGCTGCTGACGGCGTAGGAACCAAGAGCCACAAACACATAACTGGTGCTGTGCCTCTGCCATCGAGCAGTGGCTTTGCTGTTTACCGGGCCGTAATACCCATTGAACGGCTTCATGGCATAAGCCAGGCTTCCAGGGACAAGATATTTTGCGAATCCAGACCCGAATTCCGACTTTACTTGGGGTATGTAGCTTGTCACTGCGCAGACTTTATATCTTATGTATGGCTAACCGTTTGCGAGACCCGATATGCATATGAACCTCCTAGTTAGCCCCGACTCTGTCATATATATTTTAACTCATGAGGTAGGCCGCTGTCTATCACATGTCGCTAACCCAGTTCTAAACATCTTCCCCTAGGATTCTGGCTCTGCTGAAGAGGCCTGGCGCAGTACGGTATCTGGAAAGTCCGTTCTCGAGACATTGGATACTGTTCCAGGCTGGGACCCGGCCGTCAAAGAAGTCATCGCACAGACCCCCGATGACTCCGTGATCGACTGGAAACTCCTTTGGCGTAACCCTCAACCAAAGTGGTGCAGCGAGGGAGGACGGGTCTTACAGCTTGGGGACTCGGCCCATACCTTCTTGCCGACCAGCGGTGTAGGAGCTACACAAGCCATGGAGGACGCTTTGAGCCTAGCCACATGTCTAAGGCTAGGCGGCAAAGAAAATCTTGTCCAGAGTGTCAAGGCGCACGTGCTCATGAGGTTCGTACGCCAATGTATATCACAGGACTTGGGGATGTCTGAATTAGAAAGTCGGGCTGACTAGTGACTACAGATTCGAGCGTGTCTCCATCCTCCAGCGGTTTGGGTTTGCGAACCGACAAGTTCTTCACAAACTGGATCCGTTCCGCTTGCTCGAACAGCCGGAATTGATGGAAATGAGACATAGCAGATGGATATGGGCTCATGATCCGATCCAGTACGCCAAGGAAAGGTACTCTACGGCGGTCAAAGCTGTTGCCGAAGGCTCGGCTTTTGAGAATACAAATATTCCTGTGGGATTCAAATATACGCCTTGGACAATCGAGGAAGAGCTAGAGAGGGAAAGAAAAGGGCTAAAATCCCAGTTGCGAGAGACTGGTGATTGGTTGTAGCTGTTATAAGTGTATTATTTATACTAAATTGCTGTTACTGGCACAAACTCCCATCAACGTGATATCATGACCCATTTTCCCTTCCCATTTTCTTGCCCCGCTATGCATCCAAACTTTGCCAAAACCCAGCTTATTCATGTAAGAGTCCTGCAGCTTGAACCTGCTGGAAAATCTCGAATTCGTTGACTTCCGTCTTTGCACGCTTCTTCTCGACCCATCGGCGGAGGCCTGGAACCTTGGACGCGGCGTTGAAGAATTCATTCTTCAGAGGCAGTGATCCCGTCTTCTCTTCGTACATGAGCAGAGAAACTGTGAGGACAAGGAAGACCCAGTAAACATTGTAAGCAATCACCGAGCCGTATGTGGCGGTGTTTTGCCAGCCGAGGATAGCGTTGAAGACATCCCAGCCGTTGTCGGTTTCGGGATTGCAGCAGTTTACATGCCAGACGGTCTCGAGAATGTCGTAGGAGCCGGGGCCGTTGCCTTCTTCAGCAACATCGCTTCCGACACGCTGAGCAAATGTGTGGTACTGCAGACTCCAGACGGATTTTGAGAACATGCCGGCAGCAATCAGATACAAGACGCTGGTTGAGGCAATGAGGAAGAGCTGGATTGACATCAGGTTGCCACCGCGGTAGATGAAGTAACCGACGGCGAGACCGGCGATGATGCCGCAAACAACAGGCAGGGGAAAGGCCGTCGCAGGCAAGCTGAGAGAGACGCCGCCAACAAAGACGACGGCCTCAACTCCCTCTCGCAGAGTGGTGATGAAGGGCAGGATGAACATGACGTGTCTTCTAGACCAGTCGCTGAGCCAGTTCCTCGGCTTTTCAGAGTTGGCTGACTTCTCAGCCAGAGCCTGAGCAATCTTGACACGCCACTTGTCCTTCATTTTGTTGATTCGGAGCAGGGCAAGTCCCATGATTGAGACGATGATGGCGGCAATCAGATAAAAGATACCCTCCCAGAGATCCTCAGACTTGGACCAGATGTCCTTGCCAAGGCCGTAGAAGGCGCCGATGAAGGCACCTCCGATGATGAGACAGATGACAATACCAGCTGCTGAGCCAAGCCATACCTGCCTGACCAGGCGTTTATAGATGGCCTGGTCCTGGCCTGGCCCACCGAGACATTGTTTGAGGAACGAGAGGAGAACTGAGATGATGATGACAGCCTCCAAGCACTCTCGGAACACAATGAAGAAGATCTGGACGGCGAAGACGTTCTTCGCCATTGTGTCTGTCTGCACCACAGTGACTGACACTAGGAAAAGAAAAAAAGGGTGATGGGCGATGGAACGATGGAGGGGGAAGAGACAAAGGGACTCTGTTTCCAATGGCGGCCAGCAATTGATGTATATTTAGCCTCGCATGGCCGCATACGGAATGAGTAAGGCTTGGATAACACGGGCACGAAAAAGCTTTCAGGGCAGCTCCAGCCGAGAAGGGCCGGGACCTGCAATTAAGCGTGTAAGAGAAACTGGGATTGACTCCGACGGGTCGTTGGAGGCGCCGCTTGGAAGCACCACAAGTGGACTCGCTCAGCTAAATCAGATGATCAGATAATCGCATCGTCCAGTCAGATCGTCCTGATGCATCTCCGGCTGTGGCTCCCCGGCTAAGACGGCACGGCGGCCCACCACCACGATGCGCTTTGCTGAGGATTTTGAGTTATCTGATCAAACGAAAAATTATCTGATCAAGAAAATGGCTCAATTAGAGCGCCGAAGCATCGTTATCTGATCACGCCAGGCGGCTTTTCGGCAGACTATTGAACGCCATGAAGGGTTCGCAGCGAGTCTAAACGGGGCCCTCATGGGCTTAAACCGTTCTCCGGGTCGCGATGCAAGGGTCCAAGGCTGCGGTGGTCGGCGCCCAGGCGTAGAATTTTTCCATCTAGCCTGTGGGGGCCATCCAGTTTTGTCCTGTTAGCCTGTTTTGCGCTTCTGGGAACCCGTCGTGCTGGTTATCTGATGGATGGGAGCTGGCCTCGGGAACTTGTGAGAGAGAAGGGGAAACATTGTTCCATTCATGCTGGCGAGTTGATGGGGAAATAGCATATCAACTCCCACCACCCACTCTGGACGTGTGGCACACACAACGTCGAGTCGATTGTGTCTGTCTTGAACCGAGTTTCCTCATCCACTGCTCTCCAGACGGGGCTAGAGCGGCTGAAGGGTCAATTGGCTGCTGAACAAACTGGCCGTTTGCTTTTCTGCCTTTACCAGCTCTCTCTCTCTCTCTCCAACATGAAGCGATTCCTGGTCCTGGCCCTCGCGGCGCTGGGCTGCCAGGCCAAGACGGTTACACACGACTTCAACGTCACCTGGGTCACGGCAAACCCCGATGGCCTGGCTGAGCGCAAAGTCGTGGGCATCAACGGCCAGTGGCCGCTGCCCGTCATCGAGGTCAACAAGGGCGACCGCCTCGTGGTCAACATGCACAACAGCCTGGACCGGGCAGCCTCGATTCACTGGCACGGCATGTTCCAGAACAACACAAACTACATGGACGGCGCGTCCATGATCACCCAGTGCCCGGTGCCGGCCGGCTCCAGCATGACTTACAACTTCACCGTGAACCAGAACGGCACCTACTGGTACCACTGCCACACAGACTACTGCTACCCCGACGGCTACCGCCAGGCCCTCATTGTCCACGATGAGGACGCCCCGTTCAAGTTTGACGAAGAGTTCACAGTCACCCTGTCCGATTGGTATCACGACATGGTGGAGGACTTGTCTGCGGACTTCATGTCTGTATACAACCCCACCGGCGCGGAGCCTATTCCCAATGCTTTCCTCTTCAACGACACTTTGAACACCAGCCTGCCCGTGAAGCCGAACAAGACGTACCTGATCCGAATCATCAACATCAGCGCCTTTGTTGCACAGTACTTTTACATCGAGGGCCACAACTTCAAGATTGTGGAAATCGACGGTGTCTATACGGAGCCCGCTGAGGCTGACACTCTGTACCTTGGTGTTGCTCAGCGATATGCGATCCTGTTGACGACGAAGAACGAGACGGACACGAATTATCCCATTGTTACGGTTGCGGACTCCTCTCTGCTCGATACCATCCCTCAGACACTTGCCCTCAACAACACCAACTGGCTGGAATACAACAAGGACGCCGAGCACCCACAGGCAGTCGTCAATTTCACAGACAGCACAGCAATCGTTCCCTTTGACGACATCGCATTGGTGCCCTCTGATGGAATGGAGCTGCTTCCCGAGCCAGACACGGAGCTCAACGTGACCGTCGTCATGCAAAACCTGAACAACGGACAGAGCTATGCCTTCCTCAACAACATTTCCTTCACGACGCCAAAGGTGCCATCCCTCTACACGGCAATGTCAGCTGAAGAAAGCCTGGTGGGCAACAAGGGAATCTACGGCGAATTCACACACCCCATGGTTCTAAACCACAATGACGTTGTGCAAATTGTCGTCAACAACGCTGACACTGGCTCACATCCGTTCCATCTTCACGGCCACAACTTCCAGGTGATTGATCGCCAGCCTCCCTATGGAGAGCACTTTTTCGACTACTTGACCGGGGACCCCGTGCCGTATGACCCAAGCAACCACACGGCCTTCCCCAAGATTCCAGCCCGCAGAGATACCGTTGTGCTGCCGCCTCAGGGCTACTTTGTCATGCGTTTCGTTGCCGACAACCCCGGCGTCTGGATCTTCCACTGCCACATTGACTGGCATCTTTCTTCAGGTCTGGCAATGATCCTCATCGAGGCCCCTCAGCAGATGCAGGAGCGCATGACGATCCCGCAAGAGCACATTGACGTTTGTCAGGCTGCCGGCGTCGCCTCTAAAGGAAACGCCGCCGCCGACACGTTGGATTTCCTCAATCTCAAGGGCCAAGCTGCCCAGCCCGGCTGGATTCCTGACGGATTCACAGCTCGCGGTATCGTTGCGCTGGTCTTTTCCATTCTGTCTGCACTCTGCGGTATCATCAGCATTGTTATCTATGGTCTGGCGGATGTGAAGAAGAAGCAGGTTGATGAGGTCTCGACAGAGCCCGAACAGAGCGGCGTTGTGGTGGTGGAGGAGAACGTGGAGAACCCGTCCAAGTCATGAGAGGATATGAATTTTGATGTTTGCATTTGATGGTTAAGGTTAGGCAAAATACCCGAATAATGGAGATGGAAGGAAAATAAAAAAAGGGAGTTGGTGCTATTAATGGAGCTCTTGAGAGCTGTTTTACATGTCAATTGAATTATCTGTTCAAATCTTTTGAGCCTCTTTTTGTAAATTGATGCGTAGAGACTGTAATAAGGAATGCCTAGATATAATGTTTCTTATATACCTAAAATCAACCGAGATACCTACCTATGCAACAACATGTACAAGATTTGTCTCATGTCATCCTTCAATGTAACAGTAAATCACTGTAGATGTCTGATTTATCCCGCATCGATTGTCAGCAAAACTGCCTCGCGCCAAATAGCCCCGCGAATCGGCCATACGGTGCGGGGCCTTGTTCTGAATTATTAATAAAACTAACGAATATTAGATTACCAGATCTTTGAGTCCTGAATTCTTCGAAAGGCTTGAGATCAAAGTATACTCCGGGGGGAACATCACTACTGAAGCTTGTTTGATATCTAATACTCCAACATGGCTGTCGTACATGCCGGCCCAACTGACTCCTGGCATGGAGTTATCAAACCTGAGAGCCAATTCCCACCCGAAGCAGCTCGCTATCATCTTTACGTCGGACTCTTTTGTCCGTTTGCGCATCGCGTCCTCCTTGTACGAAGTCTGAAAGGACTGGAATCCCTCATCGATGTCTCAGTTGTGATGCCGTATCCCAAAGGCAACGGCGGCCGGGCAGGCTGGCGATTCCCTACGTCAAATGACGAATACGCGGGAGCGACTGTGGACAAATTATTCGGTTCCAAGGACATTCATGAGCTCTACTTCAAAGCCGATCCTGGCTACGAGGGAACAAAATACAGCGTGCCGGTGCTGTGGGACACCAAAGAGGGAACCATTGTGAACAACGAAAGCGCAGAATTGCTGCGCTGGCTTCCTACCGCCTTTGAAGACATACTGCCCAAGGAGGGACAAACGTACGAACTAGATCTCTACCCTGCGCAGTTGAGAAGTCAAATCGAAGAGATTTCCGAGTGGATGCAGAGAGATCTCAATTCTGGAGTTTACAAGGCCGGATTTGCAGAGACACAGGAAGCCTATGATAAGAATGTGCCCGTCGTTTTTGCCGCTCTGAACCATCTGGAAAGCGTCATCCATTGCAACGGTGGCCCGTACATTCTAGGCAGTCATCTCACAGAACTTGATGTCCGTGCCTACACGACCATTATACGATTTGACGCCATCTATGTTCAGCACTTCAAATGCAACTTGGGAACAATCCGCGCAAATTATCCAGTCATTCACGAATGGTTAAAGAATCTGTACTGGAATGTAAAGGGGTTCAAAGAGACAACCGATTTCAAGCATATCAAGGAAAACGTGAGTCAATATGATTCAAGAATCACATATCCAAGTCGTGAGCATCTCTGATCTAACATTGGACAAGTATACCAAGAGTCACACGAAAATCAATCCACTGGCAATAACTCCCATGGGCCCGTATCCTGAAGTGGAGGAAGGCATCAACTTGAACTTTGCAGAGCTTAAGCCAGGTTCTGTGAGGCATCCTGTTGTTCTTGAGAGACAAGCTGAATTGTATAAATAGACGCTTCGTAGAGACCAACAAATGATATTTCGCGTGCCAGCTGATTCTAAGTCTACCAAACTCCGCCAGCCAGAAACTTATACACATGATACTAGATACTAGTGGTTCAAGGTCTTCCCATGGCGCGCTCAATTTCCACCAGTGCGGCGAGGACCTTTTCATCGTACTGTCGTCTGCCAACAATCTGCAGGCTCACCGGCGCATTGACATACTTTTCCGGGCTGTACATCTCATACACGAATCGATCTTGCTCGTTCTTAGGTACGTAGCTCGTATCCTTGACGTCCTTGTCCTGGTCGACGGTGGTGACGGGGAAGACAACAGCCGGGTAGTCCAGGAGGTTCCACTGCGAAGTGTAGCCCCAGTACCGCGACTGCTCGAGAGGAGCAGCAGCTCCGAATGAAGGAGGGCACAGAATGACATCGACTTCTCGCTCGCCGTTGGCTGCGGTGGCTGTCCAGGCCTTGGCGTATCTTGCGCGGTAGGCATCTCGTTGAGCGGTCAACTACAGAATATATCATGTCAGTATGCTTCGTAGTGAGGACTTCAGACGCCTTAAGCAGAACTCACCTCCCAAAGCTCAGCGACGGTCCTGTCCTTGACATTTGGCTGCTCTTCAATAATGAATTTGGTCAATGGCAAGACCGACTCTCCAGCTCCCTTGATCAGATCGAGGACTTCTTTGCCGCCGTCGGGCCAATAGAGCCCTGAGATGATGTCCCAAGCTTCATCATGGCCAAGTGATTCGCAGTTCCAGTCGACCACCTCATGACCGGCCTTTCGACACGCGTCGGCAACTTCTTTCAGTGCGCGTAGCATGGGAGGGTGCGGCTTCACAACGCCATCCCACCACTGGACAGCAATCTTGAGCGGCTTTGTGAAGTGATATGGCTTCCACTCCTTGACGGTGAGAGATGGGTCGTGGCGCCATGGCTCAGCAGCAATGGCGGTTTTCATGAATAGTTCTAGTACGTCACGCTCTACTGTCATGGGCCCGGGAGTAGAGAGAATGGTTTCCTTGCCAGCCATATTGGCCCTCTGTCCAAAGACAGAAATGCGTTTAGAACTTGGCCTGTAAAACGTGTCAGTGATACTGAAAGCTGCAAAAAGGGCTAATCCACTCACTTGAAGCCATAAATACCAACATGGGCACATGGACATCGAACGCTGCCTCCAATATCACCGCCAACACCCTACTCGGCTCAGTACTCGATCAGATTACGGAAAAGGGTATGTATTTCACTCACCAGAAGACTGCCTCTCATACCAACGAGAGCAGATTCACCCCCGGAGCTTCCTCCGGGAGTCAGAGTACGGTTGTACGGGTTAACGGTAACTCCGTACACATTGCTGCTCGTCTCCAGGTGCATGATGGTTTGGGGCTGAGTGGTTCTGGCGTAGAAGACGCATCCTTCACTGTACAAGATGTCATAGAGAAGATTTGACCCGTGGTTATCGCCAACCCAACCGATATAGGAGGCGTTGGTGGTCACGTTCTCGCCAACCATGCCATGGTGCTCCTTTGTTGAGATGGGAAGACCGAAAAAGGTGCCTTTGGGCTCTGGCAGGGAATCAAGGTGCTTAGCACGAGCAATCGCTTGATCCCATAGCAGCTCAGTAAGACAGTTGACCTAGTTTTATTAGCATCAGTTCCCGCCCAACAGTGATATATGAGAGAGAATGCTTGATGGTGTGAGACACGTACAGCAACCTGGGCCACCGCCGCTCTGCGCAAGAATGCCCGCGTTACTTCCTCGACGGAGATTTTTCTTTCGCGGAGAATCTTTAGCAATTCGGTAACAGAGTATTTCTCCGTGATTTCGATTTCCCGGGCTGTCAAGACCCCTTTTGGCAGATCTTGAGAGCTGAGGGGTAGTATATCAGGGATGCCCTCCAGCTTAGGCTCAACTTTGGCCAGGCCGGCGTCGCGCCTTTCTCTGGCTGAGGAAGCCTTTACTTCCCAGGACTGAAGGTGTTGAGCGTCACCCATTGTTTCTTTCTTTTCTGTATGCCTGATTAAGAAAATCTACTGTGGATGAATGAAGGGGATTTGTCAATGTTGGAGGAAAGATAGCAAGTTGAGATCTGAGGCTGAGGCCGGCTTATAACGGGGTCTGGGAGTTCCACTTTTGGACTGTCGCCCTTGACGCTGCCCAATGGAGGCGGCTGGAATCCGGAGTCTGGGGAAGGTTTGGCCTGAAACGGAATCTAAAAGGAGCGCTAGAAGTGGTATCTAAAGAGAGCGAGCGCTATTACCATATATTCTCCGCTACCCCTCATGGTATCACGGTAAGTGAGGGGTTGGTGGCTCAAAGGTCGATAAGCTAACACGGCCTGCTATCACAGGACGCCGAATCCATCACGTGGCTGCGCTCTCGTATGTTTTAGATAGCATTTCTATGGCGTAAATTAAATCCTTGATTACCTAGAGATCGGGTAGACACGGGTGGGAGCGTAGGTTTGCTCTAGATAAGTCTCACTGCACACGTTTGGCGGCCTCACATTTGTAATATATCATTCTCACTAAACAGCATCTCAAATGAAGATAATCAACAAGCTTTTTTCTTAGGTCATTTCTCTACCAAACAGGCTCAATTACAGCTCGGTGCCCAGATTTACATGGACTGCCTTGGATTGCGTGTAAGCATCCAGGGCGTACTGGCCGAGCTCTCTACCGATGCCCGACGACTTGTAGCCTCCAAACGGAATGCCAAAATGTGAATCGCCGGATGAGTTTATGAAAACCATGCCGGCTTGAAGCTTGCGAGCAACTTTGTGTGCCCTAGCCACCCTTTGCGTGAAAACTGCGGCGGCCAATCCATATGAAGTGTCATTAGCCTTTGCGATGGCTTCTGCCTCGGTGCTGAACTTGGAAATGGCAACAACGGGGCCAAAAATCTCCTCTTTGACGATTTTCATGTCTTCCGTAGTCTATAGTTTCTCGAGTCAGTAGAGTTTCATGATGCATTGTTGATAGCACGGGAGCGGTGGTTCATACGTCTGCAAAAATGGTGGGCTGGATAAAGTAGCCCTTGTCGCCGTGCTTGGCACCGCCATGGAGCAGTCGGGCGCCAGACTTCTTGCCCTCTTCGATGTAGCCCAAAACTCTGTCGAATTGTGCTTTGGAGACTTGAGGGCCTTGGTAAGTGTCTTCGTGGAAGGGATCGCCAATCTTTGTTGCGAGCTCCTTGGTTCTCTCGGTAAACTTTTCGAGGAACTTGTCGTAGATGGTATCTTGTACGCAGATTCGGGATGTTGATGTGCACACCTAAGTATACAATATTAGTTATATGACGGCGCTGGGAATGAGATGAAGTTTAATAGCAGACTTACTTGACCCATGTTATCCATGATGCCGCCGTGGCTCCATTTCACGGCCTGATCGAGATCTGCATCCTCGAAAATGATACAAGGACTCTTGCCGCCGCATTCTAGAGTAATGTTCTTCAGATTACTTGCGGCCGACTTCATAATCGCCTTTCCAGTGGCGGTGCTTCCAGTAAAGGCAATCTTGTCAACGTCCATGTGGCTCGCAAGAGCTTTGCCGGCTACACCTCCAAGGCCGGGGACAATGTTGACGACACCAGGGGGGAAGCCAGCTTCGGCGACGAGGTTGCCAAAGTAGAGCGCTGAGAGGGGCGTTTGCTCTGCAGGTTTCAGTACTACAGTGTTTCCGCATGCCAGAGCTGGCGCAATCTTCCATGCGAGCATCATGAATGGATAATTCCTGACACTCTGTTAGTCGTGATATGATAATTAGCAATATCTTGCTCTTTAGATTGGCCTACCAAGGAATAACCTGGCCACAGACTCCGAGAGGCTCTTGCAACACATAAGCCAGCTTTTTGGGCCCCGTCTCAATCGTCTTGCCCATGATCTTATCGGCGGTGCCGGCATAGTATCGGAACACATTGTAGCTCTCCAGAAGGTCCAGACCATATGCGTCGGCAAAAGATTTGCCGTTGTCGAAAGAATCAATGCTTGCTAGTAGCTTTCTATCTCTCTCAATCAATTCGGCAAGCTTGTAGATGAGGGCGCCGCGATCTTTTGTTTCGAGGTCCGACCATTCTCCCTCGAAAGCGCGGCGAGCAGCGGCAACAGCTTTATCTATGTCGGCCTCTGACGCGCCTTGTAGAGTAATAATTTCCTCTTCAGTCCTGATGGGTAGGCATGTTAGGTTACACTGTTCACATAAAAGCAGAGCTGGCCTGAGGATATAGTTAGAGTGCCTTACGCTGGATTGTAAACAGTAAACTTTTCGCCATTGCCAGCGACAAATTTATTGTCGATGAAAAGACCAGTGGGCTGGTCATAGTTGAGCCCATTGGGCAAAGAAATCTTCACTGAGGCAGTCATTTTATTGAGGGACGATATGTTGCTAATAGAGGGAACAAATCTCACAAACGGAGAAGCAGCACAAGCTATATATATACCCTTCACTAGCTAACAGACATTGATGTAATCACATTCGTCACTTGTAAGACAAGCGACCCTTAACTAGGCCGCAGGCCGCGGGGAACCGCAGTCGCCACTTAATGCTATCAGCATCAAGATGCACGCTAGTTGGAGCCATCTTGGAGTGTGGACTTGCGACAGAAAGCCACCGGAAGCTTATCACTGGTAATTATACTGCTTGCGTTACCCTGTAGTTTCGCCGATACAAGAAGCTTCTGTTTCCCATGGCAATCCGATGCAGCAACTAGCTACTAAACCTTTCATAAATATTTGATTTTACATTGATTGATACATGGAGTATTCCGCTTCTATACTCTGCGTCTTCACATCCAGAACGACCAAGGCTTATCAATGGAGTACCATGGGGTAGAAATCGTGGAGAGTGGGGTCTTCCCCTCCTCGGTGCGAAAAAGATGGTGGAGAAGATGTGCTACCGGTGGCTATTCCAATTCCAAAGAGACTACTTCCGTCAGGTTACCAAAGATAGTTAACTCTGCACGATCTTGAGCTCCATATGATAATTAGCAGCCGTTCCTAGTTTAGTTTGAGTGCAGCAGTGAAATGGCTGTGGCCAGCTATATATATCTCAGGCCTCACCTGACTCTGATTACTCTTATCATAATAACAGCTATACAAAAATAACAGCTATACTAAGCCCCTCATTTACTGCTGCAGCCACTACTGACTTTGATGAAACGCGTGCAAGATAATCTATAACTCGCAAATGAAGACGCATTTCAGGATTATGGATATATTGTTATTAATTCGCAAGACATAGGCATTGCTAATAAGTTTCGAGCAGTCGAGAAATCAATACATGCAATATTACAATTTGATGCATAATTCACTCTGCATTCACTACCATCATTCTTCATCCCCAAGAACTTGTAAATCCTCAACACTCTAGGACTTCTCAGCCTCCACCGTCACCACCTCATCAGGCTGGTTGCTGTAAAGGATTGCGTTGAGGCCAATCTCGTTGTTGATCTCCTCCATGCGCTCAAAGTCTGCACGTGCGGTACCTTCGCTGCCAAAGATGATGTCCTACAGTAACAGTAAGTATCGTGGCCATTGTAGATTTGGACGTAGTGAGGTATCTTACCATCTCTTCCAAGGTCAGACGCTTGGTCTCGGGAACGAAGAAGTAGATGAATGCAGCACCGAGGTAGGTGAGGATTCCGAAGAGGATGTAAGTACCATAGGTGATGCCTTGCAACATATCAGGGGTGACTTGACCGATGCTGTGAAAGGTTAGACCATTAGAGGCTGAAAAGTGAGTTTGGATAGCTGGGTGCCGACTTACATAAAGTTGTTCATCCAGTTGCTGGATGCGCCCAACGAGACACCATAAGGTCGAGTGCTCAATGGCCAGATCTCGGCGATGATGATCCAGGCACAAGGTCCCCAACTGTAGCCAAAGTGAACGACAAAGAGCCAGACCATGGCAATGGCGGCCCAACCGGCAGCCTGGTGGTGTGGCCAGTCGTGGGAGTTCTTGGCAAAGAGAATGGCGATGATGATGTGGCATGTAGCCATGCCGATGGCACCGGTAATCAGCACGGGCTTGCGTCCGATTCGGTCGACCCACAGAACAGCTGGGACAGTGGCAATGAACATGACGATGCCAACCACGCCGGTGGCAAGGAGAGAAACGGTGTTGGAGGTTTGTCCGAGATCCTGGAAGATGGTCGGGGCGTAGTAGAGCACGGCGTTGATTCCTGTCCACTTCCAAGAGAGTTAGCATTCATCAAGAAGGCAGGCGTGGGACGGTTCGTAGACTTACCTGCTGGAAAAACATGGTGATACTGGCAATAGCACTACGCTTCAGCATGCTCCTCGAGGTGAAGAGAGACTTGATGGCAACAAACTGAAGCCTGAACATGTTCCACACAGTTTGTTCACGGAGCTGAGGGAACTGCTCGGCGATGCTTCGCTTTTCGAACAGAGACTGAGCCTTGATTTCCAAGAATTCGAGTTCAATCAGCTCGTGATCACTGGGAAGACCTCGGAGAGTTGAGAGAATTTTTCTGGCTTCGCCTTCGCGGTCGTGGTGGATCAGCCAACGAGGAGAGAATGGCATAAAGAGCATTCCGATCAGGAGACACAGGCACGGGAAGATTTGGAGGCACACGGGCACAAGCCAAGATGCGTCGCTTTGCTCGCCAAGCTGAGTACCGCCGATGTAGTTGGTGCCACTGAGATACGTTAGTACTGCCGTAGATGTAGATGGGTGATACTTTGTTGTGAAGGACATACTAATCAATCCAGAACGAAACCATGATACCAAAGCAGATAGCGAGCTGCTGGAGGGCAACAAGAGCACCACGGACCTCACTTGGCAAGTTGTCAGCTATTTCGTTTTTACAGTTTTGGGAAGCAGGCATCAAAACTTACGGAGGAGCCACTTCGGAGTTGTAGATTGGTACAATCATAGACAAGCTTCCAACTCCCATACCGCTGTATCCCAAGTTAGTGTAAATTCATATTCATATCCGTTGCAATTCGAATGGAAACGTACGTGACGAATCGACCACCCAGAATGGCAGGGTATCCGGCTGAAATGGAGGATGCCTGAACGACAACACCGATGATGAAGATGCAGCAGGCAACGATGATGCCATATTTACGGGAGATAGCCTCAGCCATGAAACCAGAGAACAGGGTGCCGAACCAGGCACCAAGTTCCAGGATGGCTGTCAACCAACCCTTCTTGGTCTGGCTAGCATTGGGGTCGAGAGGATCGTACGCTCCCATGTCTGATCGTTGTGAAATGTTAGTCAAACATTCAACCTTGATACTATGCTGTAAGTTCACAGATGGAGTAGTAAACACAACTTACGCTGTTTGAAAGATGGCATGGCAAGAACACCAGAAAACATGCCCTGGTTGTAACCATACAGCACACCGCCGATACAAGCAAAGGCAGCCAAGCTGAAGACGCGAAAGTTCTTGAGCAGAGCGCGAGCTCCGCTGTTGCCCATGAGGGCCTGGCGGCGATTCAACGCTGCATTGTAGATGGCAGCGCCTGAGTCGCCTTGGACGCCCATTGTGAGGATGTGTTTCCTTGTTTCCTTTCTTTACTTGTGGCAAAGAAAAAGAATAAGAAAAAACAAAAGTAGATGATGGAAAGAAGAATGAGGAGGAGGAGGAGGTAGGAGGAGAAGGGAAAAAAAAGGGCAGAGTCCGGATTGAGCTCTGTTACATCCTGCAATACGACCCTGGAAAGCAGAGGGCCATTACTACTTTATAAATGATTTGTCTTTTGAGCTTCTTGTCTCCATGTACCCGACGGACAGGGTCATCTCGAAGAATCAATGCGATATTCACCCAAAGCGCGTGGTACTGCTCGGCGCTACGGCAAGGAGCGCTCTGGCCATTTAGCCTAAATAGCCGCAGCCTTGAAATGTCCCGTAGCTCACGAGTGGCTCACCAATATCGAACCGACTAACAGACTGACAGGGGCTCTCGTCCTAAAGGAATAAAGAGCGGCGAAGAAAAAAAGTTGTTAACGGTCCGACTATAGCACCCGTGGCGACCCTATGCGGCGAGTTCTCCAGATCAGAAGATGGCCAGAGTTTTTTTTTTTTTCCCCGGAGTATTCAGCCCGCTTCGGCCAAGTACTGTCTGGAGGAGGAGGAAAACCCAAGGCTGGTCGAGAAAACGTCAAAATGCTGCTACTGGGGGTAGTGCCTAATAATTCTAGCTTAGTCCTTTTTTTTTTCCAATTCTAATATTAACATGACGATGCAGTGGGTAATGAAGCTGAATCTCCAGCGGGAGGATAAATAGCATGGCATGTCTGGGCTCCCACTACTAGTAAGGGCCTGCGGAGCATGTCCATGTAGCCCGTACCATGCAGCAGTCCGTATCAAGTTGGAGTAGCAATGTCACTTCTGCAGAGCAGTTCCTCATGGCACCGTAACAACTACCACCCCAAGTACACGTATTGGACCAACAGCTGGGTTACCCGGCTTACACTCCCTCCGCGTTTTCTGCTGGATCGCGATTCCCATTTCCCCAAAGCTGTGGAGTTATAGTTGTCTGGCAAGGCGAATGAGATTCCCCAGTTGCGGCAATATTACCCCACAAACCCACACCCGCGAATGGGGAAGCCTTGTCGACTCAAGGGCCTAGCGATGCCCACTCCAACTAATCCACGAGGCGGCTATATTAACCGGAAAGTATGGGGGGTGTGTATTCATGTGGCGCCCAATACGGGATCAGCCGCTAATATGCCCTCAGAGTCATCTGCTCCGGGCTACTCATCCGGGATGGGAAAGCCTCGAGCCGTAACCTTGGCGCTGGAAAAATCCACGTTTTTTGTTACTGGACATTCGGTGAAAGCTCCGGCTAAATGCATCACCCCATCATTCGCGGATGGCATGATTCGTGGGCGTTCAACGGCGCATTTTTTTTCACCTTTAGCTCGCCATGTCACGGCCAAAGAAGCCTTTATTTTTTGGGATATTATCAGGGAGCTCGGCACAAAACCAAGTTCAGATTCTCAGTCAGTTGGGGCCGTGAGCCATCTCGTGCTGCGGCAAGCAACGCATAAACTACTACCTAGGAATAGACACAATCAATAACCGCCCCCCTAGCGCCATGCTAAATCGTTTTTTCCTCCTTTTTCGAAGTTTCCTGGGAATTTCCTCATTGAAATGACACACATCATGCGCCTCGAAAATATTTTTCACATGTCCTACTATCGGCCTACAGCGGCTGTGGCCTCTTTAGGATCCTCCCAGCAGCCAAGCATCCATCTCCCACTCCATGCGTTGATTCATAAACGGGTTTCCTAGGGTTTCCAAGTCTATTAACGACGGGTCGATGCCCAGCATGCCCTGCCCGCTTAGCAGCTCGTCAAAGTCCAACGGAGAGTCGCCCAGGGCGAAAGGATCGGTTTTGGCCCCCGGGAAATTCAGGCCCCATGCATCTTGCTGTATAGGTGTAGTTGTGGGTAGAAGTACTGGCTCTGTTGGCTGCGTGGATGACGGGGCTGGTTCTGCATCCGGAACCGGCGTGTGGCGCTCGCTCTCTGATGGAGTCTTTTTGGCTTGGGCTAATTCCTCCTTCAGCTCGGAGAACTTGATATTCTCTACCAACGTCGCATTGCTGAGGTTCAGATCCAGGTTCAGGAAGAATCTCAGGTACTCGAGCGGGCTGTAGTCGATCAGCTCGATAAACTCGGTGACCTGAGATGCCTTGCCCGTCATGAATCGGGACTGGGCCGCGTCTGTTAGTCGTCGAATAATCACACACATGGCGTCGACTCCACCAAGCCGCCGGTGGCATTGCTTGACCAAATTGATCAGGCCATGCAGCTGCTCTTGGTGCCTTGCCGCTCGCGCGCTCACAACGCCGCGGGACAAGATCTTTGCGTTGAGAATCTGCACCAGGAGGGGCATGGCAACAAATGCAACGCTTTGACATGAACGAGTTAGCATAGAGTATCAATGCCCAGGGGCAAGAATCAGAATGGTGAGTGGTAGCAGTATAGGTAGTCTTACACGCTGACGGGCAGATATTGCGCCAGTCCAAGCTGCACAGGGTTGGAGAGGTGCTTGATAAGATTGTCGACGGCATCGCGAACTTGATCGCTTTTGCCGGCGAGCAAGGGGTACGGCCCTTCGCCATTTGCGTTGTCGGAATCGCGAACGGCGTAGAAGATCTCTTGGTGGTGGATGGCCAATTTCGCAGCGCTGAATCCGCACCCTGTCAGCGTTGTCTCCATGTTTGCTGTATTACCGCATGTGCAGAACATTGGGACTTACAAGTAGTATATAAACATCAAATTAGTCTGTATGATGACAAAATGTGGCTGCACCCCTGGCAGATCTCCATTGTCTGGGAACTGCAACCTGGTTTCATCATGCCATGCTTGCAGCTGGGCCATGCAGGCCGCCATCGCATGGTGATCCGTCTTGGTCGTCTCGCTATCGATTCCATCTTCTGAAATCGAACACAGCCGGAGCACGTCTGTCATGATGACGACCAGCTTGGATATCTGATTAAAGATGTCGAAAAATCGTCGCTTTGCTTCAGCATTATACACGCGAGAGCGGTGGATTTCGTTTTCAAAATCCTCCAGCGTCAGCAATGGATACTTGCCCGGGATCCGCATCGTTCGATGAAGAGCCAGCGCGAGGGAGCGGTCGCGAAAGTAGCAGCACCACCACAGTCGCCGAAGCAACAATCGTGTTTTTGGGGGGACATTTTGCATGTGCTGGCTGGCATGCTTCGACGACATGTGATGTGCTCGGAGGGATTTTGCGTGTCGAATGGCTGTGCTCAGCCATTCTGAGTTTGCTTTCGTAAGACCCAGCCGTAGACCGCCGGGCCAGAACGTGAGGAGTATAGCCACTTGGCCGAGGGCAATGGGATTTGATTCGATTTCAAAGTCGTATAGGATCTGTACAAGTAGATTTCGCATTCTTAGCAGTGTTCATTGCAACGACGTGCTTGGGAGAGGCTCCAGACCTTGGTCTTCTTGTAAAAGGCCTCTGCGGCCGCCCTCGGGTAGGGGAAGCCTGCTGCTTCGGCAACAGCTTCTGGAATGAACTATCAGGTGTGATTGTTAGAGACTACAGCATTAACATTATACGAAGGATATGTGGGACTTTGGGCTCACGGCACACGCAGCGAATACCATCGCTTGAAACAGAAGCAGAGAGATCTTATCTCCATTGGAACATGAAAACGAGTCCCAGAAATCACCCTCATCAAGCAGTGGCACGATGGGATGTGTATGGAGGAAATACATTCGAATTAGTTCGTTGAGAATAGGCATGGGGGGAAGCTCGAAGCACCCATTTAGCTGCATAAACCGAACATCCAGAGCTGAGAGATGCCCCAGATCGGGAGTTGCGATAAAGGGCAGCGTGTCGTAGCTGTTGTATCCGGTGCCATTGGTCGGCGCCCGTGATGAATTTGACCCATATCGACCTTGTTTCGTTTTGCCATTGTGCACATTCGCAATTGCCGATGCAGTTTTCGGCGAGAAGCCCTCGAGGTCGATGCAGTTGCTTTCGTTCGATCGATCGTCGCTGTGAGGGCTGGTCGATGATCCCTTGCCAAACGGCGGCACCCCATTCAGTCGCTTGGCCCATTGGTCTATGCTGTCGATGCCCGAGGGCGTCTCGTCTGCGACTCTCGTCGAAAGGCCTTCAATCACCGAGCCGCCTTCACGGTAGGCCGAGATCTTGGAATCCGACAGCGGTCTTTGGCCGCGCACAGTCAGTCTGGTGCACAACACTGCGCATTGCTACAGTCGCCTACCGTTTGGATTTGCGCTCCTGGATCGCGCATGTCTGGTGGTCAAGCTGGCAGTTCAAGCAGGGAACGCCTCGCAGCGTCACATCGCAGCGGACTTTTCGCTGGCGGCAGTGAAGACAAGCCTTGCTGGCGCGTCGTCGCGGCATTGTGCAGTATGGCAGCGCGAAACCAGTAGCAGTGCGGCGACAAGAAAACAAAAGATAAGAAACAAGTTATAGTCTGTCGCTGATAGACGAGAGGCAGTGCGTGGATAGAGGAAAAGGGCGCCGCATGACGTGGATTGGCCTGGACTGCTCTCCTCCCACTAGCTATTCAAGTAGCTCTCCGTCTCGACCCTAGTTCCCCAGAAAATTGTCGACTGAGTGCCGGTTTGCTCCCCGCGTATGCACTTTTCGGGACTGACTAACTTCAGCTAAGCTCCGCAACCTCCCGTCTGTTCCGACTCTAACATCCGACGGCGGGGAATGGCAGCGGCGCTGGTTATTGCAAGCAAGCCAGATGTTGCTGCACTAACAGCATTCAACTCTTACCTAATATGCTGGCCAAGGCTATTTCTTGTATCTTATGGCCCTCACCTTGAAGGGCCAAGTATAAGGCTGTGGGGATTGGTAAGCAACCTTGGAGCTGAAGCTATTGCATTGCCAGTCCTCGTAGCATCGAGTCATTTTGCAGCCATTGTGTTCAAATTGATTGATCAACAGATTCCATGGAGATTCCGCCTGTTTCTGAGAAAGCTATTCAGTTGCATTGCTCGCAGGGCACGCCTCGAGTTTTGGCGCTGGGCATTCCGATTCCGGGGTTGGCATCATAGGCTTGCACTTTGTCTTATTCTCCGAGCCCGCGAGAGAGCGAGCATGCGAGAGCGCCTCTAGTCTTTCAGGCCCTCATGGGCTTTTCTTTAGCCAATCATGCGCATATTAAATGTCGCGTTGGTGCGTCTTCATGCATATCTAACATGTTAGCTTGAGTACTTTACACGTTTGGGGCGCAGGAACTTTTTTTCCAAACATGGTACCAAAGCTGCTTCCTACTTCTGGCAATGCGTCCGCCTACTTTTCAAGCGCATAGAAATGGGATAAGTTATCTCATTTCTTGCGTTCTGAGAGGCTTGCAGTGGTACGAGATGAAATCTCTGTAATTTCTTGCGCAGGAACTGACTGCCCTGAGTCTTGTCCCAAACTTGGTGGAATGAGAGCATCGAAGTGATATATGTGATCCAAATATGAACATGGCTGTTCTGAAACCGATCAGCAGGGCTAGTCGCGTAGAATAACTAGGATGATGCGAGATAGAAAGGTGATCCAATAACTTTGTGGCTCTGAATTCGTCAAAGTCAATTTTGAATTCTTATAGTGGTCCTATATTATAGGAGCAGGCTCTCTTTGTTTGGGGAAGTCGATTTGCAAGCACTCGTAATACAGGCCTACTAGATGGCCTCCAGCTGTGGCAAGCCTCGAGCGGCTCTCTGACACTCACCCGCAATTACTAAACGCGTTTCCATCAATTCCCCAGATTGTCTTCGGATGCGGAGAGCGGGGGTTTGGTGACTCGGAAGCGTTCCGAGCAGCTTATACCTACCAGGACCTGGCAAGTACTCTCCGTGCTATAGCTCCAAAGCGAACAGGTATTGTACAACAAAAGACTCCACATTGACCTCGGCATTGAAGCAGTAATCATGAGGTATAAGAACGACTCTGATATTGCGGATGTTTGCTCAAAACATATATCAGTTTATAAGATAGAAAATGAAGAGGAACCAAGTAACCATCAAAACAGGAATTTAAAGATCATTAACCTTAATAACAAAGATCCTGCAGAATACTAATCACCTGTGTGCTCTCAAGCGCTAGGCAGCTTGACGCGGAGAAGCAAGCCTTTGCAGAGAGAAAGAGTATTACCTCGGTAGAAGCCCCCACACTACTCTTCACTAATACAAAATTTACAGTTCTATTTAATAAGCGTAGCATAATCCTTTGTTATGATAGCATAGGAGGAAGAATCATATATTGCTTATTCACGCTCATATTCTCTCGTCGCCTTACGTGTCGCTTAATCGGAGGTCTTGTAAATCGATGACTGGATACTTGACCACACCAATACAATACTTTCCACATATTCAAACACCCAAAGTATCGGCTTGACTACTAGGTAGGCATATAGTAGAGCATTATATTCACATGACAGTGATTTCGGAATATTGCAATTTCGAAATATTGCGTTGGCCGTGGTTCGGTGTTTCTTCACCCCTCGGCATCTTCAACTACGCAAGGTTGGAAGCATTGTAGCCCTATCGCAACGAGGACATGACCCTGACTCATAGTAACGCATCATCATCATCCTCATCATCCTCATCATCATCATAAAACTTAATACATTTGTAACATCATAGTATACATGAACCTTGGAGAATAATACAGCTGCTACTGGATGCACAGGCTTTTCAAAGGGTATGAACGAAACAGTACTGTACTGTCCACAGACATAAATCCGAGCAATAACTTTGACGCATATCGGGCGCACAAATCCCAATCTACATCATATAGGGCGCCAAGATGACCACAGTTCGACTCCTAGTGCTCCTCTTCAAAAGATCATTTAGAAACCTTTCTTTTGGAGGTGTTTCTTCCATCGACAGATGACTCCATCTCTCTCTTTCGGAGTTGCATTTCGAAAAGCTTCAATGCCTTGTCGTAGCCTGATAAGAATGACTTCGGCTTTACAGTTGGTGAGATGATGCTTTTGCAGCTCTCTTTCCACGCCTTTGAGGGTATAGCCTGGTAAGCCAAATGTTGCTATGCCAAGATTAGTAAATTTGTTGTCAACCTTCTTTGAAGCAATAGCCATGATTACTGAACAGAAGGGCTGGGAAGAAGGATTACTCACAGGCACCCAAATTGGAGAAAAAGCCCTTTGATCCCCGCCATACGCCTTTTCCAATTCCTTTCGCACCCTCTTCATGAATGCTTTTGTAAGGCCAGACGACCACCCCGCTGAAGGCCTCCCACATTCCGAGCGTAAACTCTTTGCCGGCTGCCGCAAGACCGGTCTCGAGATCAATGATTTGATCACGGCGACGAACTTCGACTCCGGCAAATCCGACCGAAGGGTAGTTGTGAAATCCGTTCGCAATGTTGTAAAAGAAATCCACGGGGACTTTCAGGGTTACTTTGGTCAACTCAGTGGCATATCGGCCTGTCGCACGAGTCAAGTAGAAGATGCGGCCGTTTCGCCCTCTCTCTCGCGCGTGCCAAGCCGCCTTCTGTTTATCATAGAGGGTTGGCGCTCGAATAAGGGTGTCGATGTCGGCGTTGTTGGTCTTTATGGATTTCCTCGCCACTTTTGAGGCGTACAGCTCCATCTCTCTGCGGGAAAAGGTGGTGGGATTGATTCGACGACTCGGAGATGTCCCGTTGCTTGCTATTGATCCACTCTCGCTCTTCTCTGCCCACGGATCAAGCCATGACTGCCTTCTAGCTTGTGGAGGCGCAGGGGCATGCTTGGGTCGCTTTTTCAAAGCATGAGTATAGTCGAACGTTGCCGTGGTGTAGTCCATCACGGGGCCGGTGAGCGAAGATACAAAGCCCACGAGGGGATGCTCAACGCCTTCGTCGACGTACCAGTTTTTGCGTCGTATCAGCTCGAGCTCGGGGGGTTGTATCAGCCCGCGATCAACTAGACATGCAACAGCAAAGCCACTCAGGCGCGTCCTTGTTTTCTTGTGCCAATGAGTGGCTAGGCGTCCTGGGCAGATCTCGCATTCAAACTTCTCGAGTCCAATGCGGTCTTGGAACCTCTTGGCGGTATCTTCAGCACCATCTTCTTGAGAGATCTCTTCCGCCATTCGTTTTGCGGCTTCTTGAGCCTCTGGCGTCAGCGCAAAAGTTATGCTCTCGGCCAAGATTTCCGCAGTCAATGCTTTGAACGCCACTGGTTCTGGCCCAGCCCCAGAGCGTGCAATCATCTTTCCCCAGAAAGGCTGGTCGCCAAAGAAAGGGACAATGACGGTAGGTCGCCCTGCTGCGATTCCAGCGGCAGTTGTTCCAGCGCCTCCGTGATGCACGACTGCCGCGACACGCTTGAACAGCCAATCGTGTGGACAGTTATCAATCAGGTAGATTTCTTTGGGGACTTCGCATTTGTCGCCCACGCCGCTCCACCCTCTACTGATGATAGCACGAACCCCAGCCAGCTTCACAGCTCCGAAGATGAGCTGAGAAAGAGCATCGGGATCCTCAACAACAATAGACCCGAAGCCGATATATATGGGAGCAGGACCTTCCTCAAGAAAAGCCAATAGCTCGGGCGGGGGTGTGTAAGAGCTGGCGAGTGCCAGGAATGAATATCCGGCAATGTCGATATGCGAGCCCCAGTCAGGAGGCTTTGGTATTAGAGACTGCGGCCAGAGATAGGTAAATGGTACGCGGAGTCTGGACAAGAGTTGGTATCCCCACATGACGCTGATGGGATCCAACGCAAGCTTGCGGCGAAACTTGTTGATCAAGTCTCCGAGACTGGCAGCGAGAGTCAGTTTAGTAAATGAGAATGCTTCAATTTGCTCATATGTATACGACTGAAGAGACTCACCCTTGCCACATCAGCAATTCCATCACGATAAAAGAAAGATAGTTGGCCGTCTTGGCATCTGCACCTGCATAGTTCATCGAGGCCAGCGGATGTGGAAAAGCCGAAGTGGGAGAAAACGGCATTGTGAAGACCATGTGCAGCGGGATTCCCAGCTTTTCGGCGCAGTGTATATGTGCAATGGATGGCGGGTTGGCGATGATGGCGTCGGCAAGAAAGAGATCATTTACATCCTCGACGTCCGTAGCCCTGATGGGCTCTCCCATTCCATTGCCTGCTTCGGTGCAGCCTCGCCACGCGCCGTTTATAATCTCCCACATCTCGGCCCTCCGTTTCCCAATATCGCCCGCCCTGACGCTTTTCCGGTTGGGAAACAGCCCCGGGTTCCTCACCATGTATGACATGAGTGCTTCGGGATCGCCGCCAATGGAAAAGAACTCGACGCCTTGAGCCTCGACAAAGTCTTTGAAGGCGGGATGCGTGCAGATGCGCACTCGATGCTCGTACGGGGGCTTGGAAAGGATCTGGGCAATCGGTATGAAGGGCTGAACATCGCCGCGGGAACCGACTATGTGTATTGCAATGTTCAACGGCGGGCTCAGGCCCCCTGTTGACTTGCGTCTCTCGAATACGGGATCAGAGCAGACATCGTTCTTCACTCGCTGCGATGCCTCTTGGAGGTCCTTACACCAGCTCACCAGGCCCCCAGTATCTGTTTCGAAGCATACCTTGAATCTTCCGTCGCATCCGTAACATCCTTTTTCTTCTGGTGCCACGTCCTTTTTGAGTCCTTCATCAACTCCAACATGGGGAGCTCCAACATGGGGAGCTGCAGCCGATCGAGTCCGACTGAGCAGCATTTCGACTTCACTTGCAGGTCAAGACAGAGGGATCAGGCCGCAATCTGCTGCTGTCTTGGCGTTTTGCTGGATGGACCATGATTAGCTTGAAAGGCCGTTGAGGTAATGGAGGGATGATATGTAGGGCCATGGCTAGAGCCCGGAGCTGTCTCGCGCCCGATCATGGCTGTGTATGACAGCTGTGTCTATCCGGTAGATCCGTCAGCCACTTGGAAATAACTTGCTTGCATTTAGTCCAGTTATATGACGGTCTGATGCAGCTTCACCGATGCAAATCGCCACCGGGGACCTAAAACGGTTTGGGCTTAGACGCCACAGATAGTAATATACTTCATTCAGCAGCTAGACGCAGCTTTATTGGGCGCTTCTTCATAAATGTTACAGAGCAACATAAAGCCTGTCTTGAAGGTATAATCTCATCTTTACTGATCCCGATTGGTCTTTGCAAAGTCGCGAGTCTCATATTGTGCACGCAACATACTAGTTATGGCAGAATAACTTTAATGCGACTTTGGCATTACAAAGTCAATCACTTGAAGGGCAAAAAAGATAAGAGATGTGCCCCGTTTAAAACGAGTGTTGAAAAAAGAGTCCAAGGTCTTCAGGTTGCTTGAAGAAGAAAAACTGTATTTTTATATTCGCCTTCATGTATTATATCCTTCTTTCAGCAGCTGAATTCTTCTGAAAGATTTTCCGTATCTTTTCCTCCGCTCATACGATGTTGGTGGCTGCAATAGCCCGTTGCCCTGATAGTAAGGGCACATGATGTTCAGACTTCTGCTTCATGCAAGCGATTTGTAAGCTCTGGGAGAGCCAAGCAACAGCAGCATCGCAAAACGGCCTTTGAAGAAAGGAGACTTTCACATCTTCCACTTCCTGACAAGCTTTCCATCAGGTCCTACCATCGCCTCTATTCTCACCCATATGACTGCAACAGATGCAACAAAGAGGCAGGCCATGGTCAGCAATGTCATGCCTTCGTACGACCTCGCAGGGCTGCCCGACGAATGGCTGCGGATCAGTACGCCGCCAACCGGAGTGCCAACGAGTGAAGCCATGCCTCGTACCATGTAGAGCACGCCGTTAACAGAGGCAAAGTTTTGGATGCCAAATAGCTCCACCAAGCTGGCGGGAAACAGGCCCACGTACGCACTGGCAAAGATACCGTAGAGGACCGTGAATGTGATGAACAGACCTTGCGATGTTTCTAGATTGCCAGAAACTGTCGAGGGGAGCCAGAAGCTCACAGTCGCAATGGCACTAATGATGGTGGTAATCACAAGACAATTCAGCCGTCCCAGATGATCTGCTGCGTAGCCAATGGCGATTTTCCCAATTGCATTGCACGCGTTGCTCAAGGCAATGAAATTGGCGCCGGCCGTGTCGCTGTAGCCCAGAGTTCTCGCGTAAGTTGCGAAGAAGAAGAGCGGGAGATAGTAGACTGAAGACTGAAAGACAGCGCCCATGGCTTGAGCCAGAAATTTGCGTGAGCGTGCCACGCGCCAATCAATAATGGGCACCTTGAGGAGACCATCGATGCGGCTGGTTCTTGCACCATTTTCTACCTGGATACGAGCCTTTGTCGCCGGTTCCCATTCCATAAAGAAGCTGGCTGCGGCGTTGAGTCCAAAGGCAATTCCTCCAGCAAGGCGCAGGGCATTTCTGTAGCCCATGGAGTCGATCGCTGCCTTCAGCGCAGGAGCCCAGACAAGACCTCCGACGCCGGTACCAGAGGTGATTATTCCCAAGGCAAGACCACGGCGAGTAGTGTACCATGTAGGAGCAATTGTCACGGCGACCATGTAGCTCATGCAGGTGCCCAACCCAAGCAGGACGCCTTGCGTGACTTCGAAATGCCACAGAGACTTTCCGAAACTCGCCAGAATGAGCGAGGCCGAGAATATGACCGTCCCAACAAAAGATATCAACTGAGGCGAGAAGCGCTTGGCCCAGGCGACCACAAATGGAGCGCCCATGGTCATGAGAGCGATGGACATGGTACCAATAAGATCGATCAGAGCAGGCGATGCTCCGGTAAAGGGGGTGTCCGGCTGCTGCGAAAGGGTTTCAAACACGGCTTGGAAGATGCCAAACGCAAAATTGATACCGCAGCAGGTGAAGACAATCGTAAAAGAGGCGACGGTGATGATAACCGCTTGCCTATAGAAAGGATTAGTACCTGCTGGGAAGAGATGGGGAAGACTCATCGTGCCGGAAAGTTATGGCCAATTATACTACTCTTGAAGCGTACCGGTTCGAAGGAGATGGTGTTTCGGAGGTCTCTGCGGGAGTAATCGATGGCGGTCGTGCAGATTCGACTTCTTCGCTTGGCTGTCCATGCCGGTTACGCTGAGTCAATGAGATGGCATCTTGAGAGAATCGGCCGTGGGACGAGATCGTCTTGTCCGTCGTTTGAGTTATTGTCGACATATCTTCTGTCTAGGCGTATGGTGCTATTAAGTACAACTGCATGCACTGGTAAAATACGATGAGACTTTAATGAGATCAATGACAGGCGGACAATGTGTGTGGATGGGTTGGGTGTATATATAGCTAGAGTCAAAACCAGCGAGGGCCGGAGAGTTTATTAGCTAATATGACAGCTTCAAGCTATGAGTCAGGATTACTAGCTTCATGCGGCAACAGGAGTCAAAACATATCCCCTGTCCTCGAACCTTTACTTTATAGCCTATATGATCCCAAATAGACGTTTATCGGGCATTTCCGCGGAGATGATCTAGCGTGGATCTGCATATCATGGCAAAGAGATGTAAGGGAGTGATAAATCGGACTCCGAAGCGTCATCCTGGCGCCGATTGAAATTGAAGGTATGGCAGCAACGCGCTATCAATCTAACGCCTATTGACGGGAATATGGCACCCGGACTTGGCGGAATTTAGACCGCTGTCGGAATTTTGTTCCCTTTTTTTGTGTCATTGCAAGGCGTAGCTATCTTACTTAGGCCACGAAACCTGTAATCGTTTCCTCGGGTAGTAAGATTCTACCGAGGTAATTGTGGTCATAATATATACTCCTTTTGTTCATCCAACTATGAGCAGCTCTTATCCCTTTGATTCTGCAGCGAAGAGGGAAATACTTTAGGTTTTCATAATTGCTCCTTGCGAGCTAAAATCGACCCACCTAGATAATACTATATGAAGAGATCTTTATGCGTCAAGACCGCTATCCAAGAGCTCTGCATTCTGTCTCCAAAAAAAAAAAAAAAAAAAAAAAAAGCCCTTTGAAAATATTGTGAATCATTTCATGATAAATTATAAGCTAATAATAACTATTAATCTTGTTTCGGACTCCTGGAACATACAAGAACCAGGACTACACCTTCGGGCGTATAGTATCACTCATGCTCGTGTTTAACAAAAGTTTCATTTGCCTCCAATTATCCAATTGCGAAAATATTCATCAACTAGAAGAAGATACTTCTTTCGTTCACAATACGATGAAAAAGATTTAAAAGTTCAATGAGGGCTCACAGATTTACAGAGTCCACATATCGAAAATTTGTCTAACTGTCAGAAATGCAGAATGATCATCGCGAACACGCTAGTATTGGGAAGTGCGTATCGAGTACGGCTCTTGAGAATAGTGTCCCAAATCGTGAAGTCAATATGGCCTCATAGAATTTTCTGTAAGTTCTGACTTAAGTACTCATGCAAAGGTATAGGCCGGCGTGGCTTCATATCGTTCGTTTATATGGTGAAACAAGCAAAGCGCAAACATTTATCTTAAAAGCCTTGCATAAGTACGACTGAATTCGGCATTTTACAACGAGTAATTCAGCCCAGTCGGAGCTCCGACCCATGTATGTGCTTTTAAGCTGGTCACTGGCATTACCCTATCACAAGCGAGTTATGAATGTTTACATGTAGCTTAAATACGTGAGAATCGCTTCGTTGTCGATAGCAAGTATTTTATTTTACCTAATTATTTTGATCTCTTCTCTATGAATCTGAGATTCCAATTCATTGAGCAAAGAGTCAACTTGGGATTAAACTGAATTCCCACTGGCAGTGGAACCTGATGTGCTCGATAGCACCTGTACTGCTTATGTAAAAGAAGCCATCGCGTCTCACCTAGACACCAAGTTGGGGGAGCGCGCGCTGACCGTATACGTATACGCGTGTATCTAGTCTATACCTAGATCAATCCAGCACTCGATATTTACTTTCAGCTCATTCGATTTTATCTCTCAATAGGTCGTATATACATGTAGTCTGACTGCACCTAGATGCGGAATTCCGCTCGTAGCGGGACGCCAGTACAGCACGGTACCGTTTTCACGCCAACATCAGTATTACATGGCTTTATTGAGAATATGGCCTGCGCGCGGATTTCTGATTGTGAATTAGAGACTTTCTATCAGCTAGAAAAGGTGCGCAATGCGTGCATTGGCATAAAACTGGCGACTCATTTCTATAAGTATGGGGTTATAGCCCAAGATTTGTTTGATCATCTTACTTAGACGTTTAAAGCTTGAATACACTGCCGGATTTCAAGACAATGCTTTCTCAAGTACTACGCTTCACATTCGCGTCAGGATCTATCATATCATCAGCAGCATTCTTGAAGCTGCGCCAAAGCATTGCCGCAGCAGGTGCGACGACTCAATACTATGGCTATACAGCGCCTACAAGAATCTTGAGCCTGCCTAGAAAACGCCACGAAGTATGCTGGGTGATTCGTGAGTGTATTCGTGTTCCAAATCGCAGACAGCAATACTGTGATAATCGACTAATTTGTGCGACAATTAGAATGGCCTGACGAGTTGCGTGATCGCAGTGCCGTAGCAGAAGGATTGGCTGCGACTGGCATTACAGACGCGACATCTTTGCTATTCGAATTTGACGATGCTCAATTGGAGGACCTCGTAAAGGCTCTTGAAGCCCCGGTTTGCGAATTTGTAGGTATTGATCATTTATTACTCTCTCTGCCGTTTTCACCGATTACTTCGTATACCTATTCTGAATTGATCTGTACGCACATTTACGCTCTGACTTTACTGACAAACGTGTAAGGCATGCATACGACTGAAAGATGACGCGCCATTGGAAAATGAAGCTCTACAAAAGTCGATGCACAAAACATTTGTTGACACTTACCAAATCCAGGGATTTACAGGCGGCTATTGGACATATGCAATCAATACAAATGAGACCGCTGGAGTACCTTGTTTGACGCTGGGTGAAGAGACTGTCCCCAAGGCACACCGAAGGCTTGGAGTGTACTACATTGGATGGGAGAGTATTGAGGTCAGATTACCACTATATCAATGGATGGCACTTTATGACATAGTTACTGACGAATCTCTGTTAGCTCCACGAAGATGGTATGCAAACTGAGGCATTTTCAGAAGAAATCAACCGATTGCAACCATACTTTGGCCCCGGGTCCGGAGCTTGGTATGCTATGCTTCGCAAGCACAGGTAGCTCCATAGTGTTTACATGATCATAGAAATGCCCTCTTATCGCTGCTACACATTGCTTCCCGTAGTATAATGGATATTATGGAAGCTCATTTGGATTTGTTTATTCATTTACCCTTTTAATTAGAAAAAAATTTAAAACCAGCAAATTTTTCTTCTCGCAGGAACAGTTTTGACGCCACCGCAGAATCGCGAACCGAAACTCTATGATCGCTCCCGCACAAAAAAAAAGTACATGTATATAATTGTCCTACACTCAACCAACTTGACTTAATTCATTCTTTTTTTATGAGAATTTGGAGAGAAAATGCTGTTATAAACATCACTTACGACCTAGTTATATCTCACAAGTAGGCAAGTGAGGTACCCATAGTATGAACAGCTCAATGCCGATCTGGTACCTACGAGAAGGTACAGAACAAATCATCAAACGCCCGATAGCATGTCTTACTGTTTCCACTAGTCTCTAATTTCTTTCTCCCTTCTCTTTGGATGGAAGAATACTTCACCATTTTACTGGATCTTTCGTAATCTATATTTACCAGCATTTGTATCTGCTGCAACTCACCAAACTCGAGTATCGTACACACCATAAATTAAACGTATTTGTACTGTAGATATACCCTCTTTGGTTTCTGCAAGAAAGAACAGAGCTCGTTGATGCTTCTGATATCCTTTTGTGCAAAAATGCCACGTAAATGTCTAATGAGATCAATGTTGCTCATCCAAATCTTTAATTGCATCGCAGCCTCAGGCAAATTTATGTCATTCTCTACTTGCTGCGGATCTTTGTTAATCTTTTTGTTGATTACATTGCAATCGCTGATTATTGCTAATAAAGCTGCAAATAATAGCAACCTATACGCACGCTATCTCGTTTTCTAGAGCCGAGTTTTTCTCTGGTAGTAGGGTTCTTGATGTGCTTTTCGCCTCCGTAAGCATTACATGAAAGGGCTCACTGAAAGAGAGATCAGAAGAAATTCTCCGTAAACCGTATCTAAAACCCCTTTAGTGCGCCAAGGTAGGTATGGTGTCTGATGTTTGATGTGTCTTAGTTGCCCTTGAAGGGATGGTATACAAACTCTATACGAGAGCATTCTTTAAATATTCAAAATTCGCCTACTTCGGATAGTCGCCTTGGAAATCTAGATAAATCAAGGTCAGTGTCCAAAGCTTTTCAAGGATTCAGAGTAATAAGAGTTACGCATCCATTATTTAACTATGTGTAATTTTCTACTGTGGGTAACCGAACAGAGATTTCCGTCAGATGGAATAAGCCAGATCAATTACTGGCTGGTACCTCCAGGCCGTAACATAGGTACCTACCTTAGCTATATAATGTAGATTGCAAATGTCGCAGATGTTATGACACCGTGCCAGCTGATCATTTTGATAACTACAAAAAAAATTTAACTGTGTACTTCTGGTTTGGCGGAGGAAGACACTAAACTATAGGTAAAATATAAGATCTTCACATCTTATTACCGAAAATGCTTTTTCAAGATTACCTTAGGCCTGTTGGACATTATTATTGTACAATTTTGCTACGGATGAAGGAATGCGGCTTGCGGGTAGATCTAAAACACAATTCCACTAACAAAGGCTTATACGCACGTGTAAGACTCACAACATTTCACAGCTTGTTTACTAACTCAACTTTTCAAAACAATGTAAGACACTCACCCTATTCAAATGCATTGGAACCTATGTTAATATAACAGCTATGTTTAGATTTTTGGTAATTCATGTTTACAACATATATTTCTATAATGTCTCTATGACATCCTGAATATAAGCAACTACTTCCTATATTCATTAACAATTTTATTGTAATATGGCTGTTACGAGTAAGCTGCTGTCTTTAGTAGCCGTTTTTTTTAATTTTGTAAATCTCAGTGCTGCTTTAGCCACGCATACGCCTGCAGACGAATGGGATATACACCATGATACTGGGTTAACTTCAAAGAGTTTCACCCCAATGTAAGTTTTCTAGGAATTAAATGATAATTTTCTTTTTATCTAACAGGTATACTAGCCCAGAACAGGGTGGTAGAAATGCGTTAGTAAATATAGAAAAGCGAAGGCCGGAAGAACATGGGCCGGATTGCGATTGCGTGCTTCATATAGTCATAATGACGCAGAAAGACTACGATGATATCCGCCATGGAAGTGCAGGACCACTAAGCTCATCTGGCTATAGAAAAAATAGCGAGAGCGGCGAGAGTGGAGAGAATAGAGAGAGTGGAAGGTATGAAGAAGATGGAAGGTATGCCGAGCATAGCAGTGACAAAGAGATTGGAAGGTATAAAGGAAATGAAAACTACAGCGAGAGCGAGAAGAACGGTATATACAGAGACATTGGCAACTCCAGTGAGAGTGAAAAGTCTGGAGAAAATGGAAGAGACGTTGAAAAATCTGGAGAGAGTGGAAGGTCCGGTGACAGCGGAAACCACAGTGAGAACGGCAATCATAGCGAGAACGGAAACGACGGCGAGAACGAAAATCACAGCGAGAACGGAAACTACAGTGAGAATAGAAACCACGGCGAGAACGGAAACTACGGCCAGAATGAAAAGCATAGAGAGAGTGGGCACTATAATGAGAATGGAAAC
The DNA here is from genome assembly GCA_038502285.1 of Trichoderma sp. 2475. Lineage (NCBI taxonomy): Eukaryota > Fungi > Ascomycota > Sordariomycetes > Hypocreales > Hypocreaceae > Trichoderma > Trichoderma sp. 2475. Next base: position 332,511 of record JARPVV010000006.1, read on the forward strand.
TACAGCAAGAATACAACTGGAAAGGCCGGGCCCCAAGGCCCACAGGGAGACCGAGGTACTCCGAGTTCCAAAAGCGGCCAGGGCGATCAAGGCTATCGAAGCAATGTTAGTTTTCAAGGCCCAGAGGATAGGAAGGGTGAGCAAGAAGTCAAAGGCGGCAAGGGCGATCAGGGCGACCAAGGCCCTCCAGGTCAAACTGGTTCTCAACGCCCACAGGGTCTTCAAGGTTCGCCCGGTGTAAATGGCAAAGATGGTATAGACGGCGCTCAAGGTCCCCAGGGACTCCAAGGCCCCCAAGGACTTCAAGGCCCTCAGGGTCTGCCTGGTACAAACGGCATAAACGGCGTCAATGGTACAAACGGCATAAACGGCGTCAATGGTACAAACGGCACAAACGGCATAAACGGTGCAGATGGTGTTCGAGGCCCCCAAGGACTCCAAGGTCTTCAAGGACTTCAAGGTCCCCAAGGTCTACCTGGCACAAACGGCACAGTTGGTCCCCAAGGCCCCCCAGGACTACAAGGACTCCAAGGTCCCCAGGGACTCCAAGGTCCCCAAGGACTGCAAGGTCCCCAAGAACTGCAAGGCCCCCAGGGCCTGCCTGGTATAAATGGCATAAATGGTGTGAATGGCACAAACGGCACAAACGGCGTAGATGGTGTCCAAGGTTTCCAAGGACTCCAGGGACTTCAAGGATCCCAAGGTCTACCTGGCATAAACGGCACAAATGGCACAAATGGCACAAATGGTAGAGACGGTGCTCAGGGACCTCAAGGGCCCCAGGGGCCTCAAGGTCTTCTGGGTCCTCAAGGTCTACCTGGCATCAATGGAACAAATGGTACCCAAGGGCCCCAGGGTCTGCCTGGCACAAACGGCACAAACGGTACAAACGGTATAGATGGTGCTCAAGGACCCCAAGGGCCCCAGGGGCCTCAAGGTCTCCAAGGCCTCCAAAGCCCTCAAGGTCTACCTGGTGTAAACGGTACAAACGGTACTCAAGGACCTCAAGGATCCCAAGGGCCTCAAGGCCTGCCTGGCATCAATGGCATAAATGGTGCTCAAGGTCTCCAAGGGCCTCAAGGGCCTCAAGGTCTACCTGGTATAAACGGCACAAATGGTACTCAAGGACCTCAAGGCCCCCAAGGCCCCCAAGGCTTGCCAGGCATCATTAGCACAAATGGTGTTCAAGGGCCCCAAGGGCCCCAGGGCCTACAAGGACTACAAGGTTTGCCAGGCACAAACGGTACAAACGGTGTAGACGGTACTCAAGGACCTCAAGGACCTCAAGGCCCTCAAGGTCTGCCTGGCATAAACGGCACAAACGGCACAAATGGTGTAGATGGTGCTCAAGGACCCCAGGGTCTGCCTGGCATAAACGGCACAAATGGTGTAGATGGTGCTCAAGGACCCCAGGGTCTGCCTGGCATAAACGGCACAAATGGTGTTCAAGGGCCTCAAGGCTTGCCCGGTATAAACGGTACAAATGGTGTAGATGGTGCTCGAGGTCCCCAAGGTTTGCCAGGCGTAAACGGCACAAACGGTGCTCAAGGTCTCCAAGGTTTACCTGGCATAAACGGCATAACTGGTGCTCAAGGCCCTCAAGGGCTGCCTGGTATAAACGGCACAAATGGCACAAATGGCACAAACGGCATAAACGGTGCTCAAGGACCCCAGGGTCTGCCTGGTATAAACGGCACAAATGGTGCTCCAGGGCCTCAAGGACCTCAAGGGCCACAAGGGCTCCAAGGTCTTATAGGATTGCCTGGTATAAATGGCACAAATGGCACAAACGGTGCTCAAGGCCCTCAAGGTCTGCCCGGGATAAACGGCACAAACGGCACAAATGGTGCCCAAGGCCCTCAAGGTGCTGTAGGTCCTCAAGGTGTTCCAGGTCCGCAGGGCATTCAAGGTCTGCCTGGAATAAACGGCACAATTGGTATAGCTGGTGCCCAAGGTCCTCAGGGTGCTGCAGGTCCCCAAGGTGCTCAAGGTCCGCAGGGCATTCAAGGACCACCGGGTGGTGGTACTCCGGACTATGAATACGTTGGCTGCTATGCGGCGAAAAACGACTCCTTGAATGGCCTGACAGCAACCTTTTACACTGGTCACGAAACAGTATCTATCGATGACTGCGCCAATACCTGCGCCACGAATCGACTGCTTGGCCTTGGCCCTCCTGCGCTCTTCTTTACACTGGCAACAGTTAATGCCACATCCATTTGCACATGCGGAGACATACTCGCGGACTCGTCCACCTTCAGCAACCACAACCAGTGCAATACGCCATGCACTTTCAAATCTAACAGCGGCCACGTAGCCTACTGCGGCGGTGTTTTCTCAGCGACGCCCTTGGTGTCTGTCTTTGCTGCACTCTAAGTTCAGGTCATAATTGGACATCAAAGATTCGCCATATTGCAGCCTTCATCTGGCATCGGTGTCAGTCATGCCAGTGACGTGTACAGAATTGGGAAAAACTTCCTCTTTCTAATGTATGAATATGATTGTATTTACCTCTTGAATTTGTGTGTCTTTATAGCAAGGAGGGAGTCTGCAGCTCTTTGGTTACGTGTATCAAGTTCATGTTGTTTTGACGCTGATCGGTCAAGCGTTCCGAAGATTCCCCATTGGCCCGCCTTCCTATTTGGGAAGATGAGGGCTGCGCCTGGGAATTGTCTACATGTACAAATTCCTCCTGCCTCGGCACATCAAAGCGGTGTTTCCCTCCTCAAGCATTAGTTTGATTCCAATACCATTGTCTGCCTGCCTAACCATATCTTCTTACAAGCTGCATTATAATGCCGCTTGTTGTGATTAAGCATAGATTCGCGACACCCATTTTGCCTTTGACCCAGAAGAAAATCTAATAGGTTGAATATGCTGGAGATGTATGCCAGTTACGCGTACACGTAACGAATGGCAGTATTTAATAATCGTCCACGTAAACTTTCAAACAGACCTGTGGAGTTGATGCTGATTCATACATTTGTGAATCTGCATGCTGGCCTCTAACTTTAGTCGCTTACAGAAAACCGCCATCTTCTCTTACCTGCAAGTGCAAGGGCCGAGATCCTTCCTCGCAGTGTTACCACGTTATTGCCAAGACTGCCTCACATTTGTATGGGATTTTCATAGCTTTGGGCGCAGCACTGCACCTTGGCAGCACTCTGCTGTACCCCAAGAGGGATGTCAGAACGCTGGTGCCATTTCGGTAGCGCTCGCTGCGATCGTCGACTTGGGACCACAGCAATGACGAAATACGTGGGGAAAAGCGTCGAAAAACCGCCTGGCCTCTACGATGGTCGCTGCCAAACAACTCGCTTTTACGTGGACATGTACCTAGGCAAGTAGGTACTTTGTAAATTTAACTCGAGTCAGCGGGCATTTTGTCACTAACAGGCACAGATCTTCATGGTGAGAAACAAGCGGGCGTGATGATCAAATTCTGCTACGAGCATGTACAACTGCTCATCTACTTATGCGTAAATGGCCTATTTCTGTAGATATGTCATCCTAGAAAATTTTCTCCGATACGCTTTGCCTACGTCAAATATCGGAAGAGGATTTAGGCAGTCAGCTTGGCTTCCAACTCAATCTGCAATAACGACTCTGGGACATGGGAGGAATTCGCCCCAGGGCGGGCGCTAAAATGCTTGGTGTCTGAACGCCTTGAACGCCTCTCTTTCAATTGTCAAAAGGGACCGAGAGGTGGAGGAAGGCAAAGACACCGCTCCACAGAATTACTCGCAACGTTGTTGCCACAAGTGTAGGCGAAGTACAGTTACCTCGCGACGCCCCTTTTTCCCCGAAAGCACACCAGCCCACGAGGAACATGTGGACGCTATCGAGTACCACTACCCATAACCAGCAATCCCCGAGACGTACTTGTAGGATATGGTGTGCTCCCTATTACTATACCAGACGCTTAGAGACGAAAATTATGGGGTTGTAAGAATTTATTGTACGAAGCCCAAGTCAGCTCCAATGGCTAGGATCTGTTGGCGTTGGGCACTACTGAAATGTTACCCTCGGGTCATCGCCCAGAGAGCAGCACATTTGACCCGAAGACATGGATGAGGCCAGTGTGCACTCTTGCATTCCCAAGGACTCATATCAGTAGTCCTTCGGCATGATACCGAGCCTCATGCTGCTACCACCACTGCGAGTAAAGTCGTTGGATGCACCAAAAGCATCTACCTACATGTACCTCGCGTGTACCTGCATTCAGCAGCAATTTGAGTTGTGGAGCTCGTAGTCCCATGCAGAGTCCAAGTAGCAGCACGACCCTCTCCCTCCGTCTCAAAAAGGCCCGTAGCAGCCCCTTTTCTGCCGGGTCTATTTTACAGGCTCGTGTGCCCATTTCTTTGCACATATCAGGTTAGGAAATAGCCACCGCCTTTTATAATGATTCGAAGCGAGCCGTGAAGCTTCGCTTCATCTCGGCCGGCGGGCCCCGGCCCACAGCAAAAGCCGGAGATGGGCGACGGTGTCGACAAACGGACCAGGTCGCATCCACACGTGTGCCACTGGCGATGCTACGGGGCGCCGGCCATGTACATGCAGGTTGGATGGTGATGTTGCTCCTTGGAGGTTTAGAGGTTGAATGGTAGCATTGCTCATATGTTGTCATCTTTGACTTGATAATAAACTATGTACCTAGGTACACCTAGACAAAAGACAGTGGGACGCTAGCTACTGCGCGTCGTAATGCTGGACGTTTGTTTGCAGTAGTCATGCATCTGAGATGGAGATAGCATCTGAGATGGAGATAGCATCTGAGATGGAGATAGCAGACGCAGCCGGCTCATTCAACAAAGGGACTGTTTGCACCTGACTGATGGTTTCGACGCACCACGTGTAATCAATAATTGATGCACATCTCGTTCTGGCCATCAACGTCAGTCAAAAAGGGTACAGTACCATCAAATACCCGCTTGCGTGGGGGAGCCAAGGCATACGAGATCCCGAGCCTGCTCTGGAGATGCGCGTATCGACATTGAGCCTGTACGGATGGATGGACTAGCGGGATATGCCGAGAGCGCACTTTCGCACCATCAGAGAGGCCGAAGAGCTACTGTAACAGCGAGTCTGTTCTTGCCTGTGATACTTGCGATCCTGATGCACGAGTGCATGTACATGTACTTGCCGACGAGTCGAGTGTTTAGAAATTCTAGCTCAACTCAGGCAAGGCTTCATGACGGCAGCCAAATACGAAATAGAGCCCAAGGCAGATAGATACATGTATTTGTAGATCATCGACGTATGCCGTCTGGCCAGCAGGGGTGTCTTGGGGAGCAACAAGCATTGAGATCTTGGTGTTCCTACGAACTGGCAAGCAGCAATGGCGTGGTGTAAAAATAGCCCGCACACATTGATGCATCTACTATTGTCATTGAACCCTAACAAAATCGACCATTTGAAAGCGAGCACCGTTTAAAAGAAGCACGCGACACGCATGATTCTCTGCCCAATCAGCCGCGCTACGGGCGGCGATCCTGCTGCTGAAAGCCACCCACTTGAGAGCCACCCACTGCGGCCCATTCTGCGCCTCCTGGCAGTCAACTGTGTGCGCTTCTCGCCTCCCAGGGCGTGCTTCTCGAAGCCACAGAGGGCTAGCGGGGGGCTGAGTTGGCGGAGTTTGCCCCGGGTGCGCCTCTCCAAGGCCTGGCCCCCCTTCTTTGGCTGCATGTGCCTCAAACTACAGCGCCTGCAGCAGTGCTTCAGCCCCAGAAGCCCCTCGCCGGAGGCTCCAGTTGCCTCTCCACAACCGCCAGGGGCTGGGCGCATCCCGCTGCCGCTGATTCGCGCGACCTCGTGCGACGGCGCTGGTCTAGTGCGCCTGCATGTACCTGGCTGGTGCTTGTACCGCCGCCTCCACTGAGCCCGTGCCGCTAGCGACCGCCGTTTGCTGCACGACTCCCAGCGCGAGAGCCTCGTGCTCTTCTCAACTGTTCCTCCTACAACCATCCTCAGCTCGCAACGCTCCTTTTTAGTCGACCGCTCAGCTGCCCTCCACTCCTTCGGGCTTCGTCGTGCGGTTCGAGCCTCATCTGCAGCGCCTGTGCTCTCGTTCTTTTGCGTCTAGCAGCCGCTCAACCTCGCCTATCGACTGGGACCTTGTCGCTCCCTGCTTGCTCTGCTCTGCTCTGCTTTGCTTGCGTCGTCTCTCTTCTCGTCCTCGTCGTGGTCCTCGTCTCTCTTCCGCCCAAACATCCTCATGAGAGTCTGCGAGCCATCTGTTGTCCTTCTCGAGTCGCTTCCTCACACTCCAGGCACGGTCTGCCAAGGCCAGCTGCTGTGCGACTCCTCTCGAATCTGAAATATTCTTTCGTTCTTCCGAGGTCGACTCTGTCTTCGCTACCATCATCTTATTATTTATTTACTACGCTGAATACCTTTCTTCTCTTTCCGCCTTTCCTCTTGTCTCTCCCCTCTTCGACCGCACCGGCGATATCGAACCGAACACCTCTCCAGACATCGACCACCCATCATGGAGCCGCCCGCTGGCAGTCGGCTCGATGCCTCACCCTCTCCCATACGCCCCGGCATGACACGCCGCGTTGCTTCTGCCATCGCTAGCCGATTGACACGCCGACGTCTCTTTGCCAACCTCGCTTCTCGCCTCGCAAACCGGCGCTTTGCCTTTGCCGTCGCTACCGTCTCCATCTTCAGTGCCAAGGGCGTCCACATCTACACACATTTGTCTTCGTTACCAGTCGTTCACTTGGTGCGGTGGGGCTATTCGTTCTTTGCTCAGGATGCTGCGCTGCTCGTGCTCGTGCGACTGCTGCTCGACCCGTGGCTGGTGGAGGGATCTGGTTGGATGCGAAGGGTGACAATGACGCTGGCCTCCATCATCATCGCATATCTCATTGCCGTGGGTGTCTTGACGGTATCCTTTTTTGCAGTCAGCGGCTCGGAGATTCATTGGCGGAACATTGGCTTGGCGGGCGATGCGTCGTCCCTCGGCATGTTTCTATCTGGTCTGGCGTCCTTCTTGTTTGTGCTTGCCACAGTTCTCTTTGTCGCCTATGTACTGCAGGATATCTGCTACAAAACTGCGGGCGTGGCCACCGATATTGTCAAGTGGCCCATATCCTTTGCTCTGCGTAAATCAGGTGCGCCGACGACTTACTCTCAGGTACCGCAACTCGACATTGAGCTTGCCAACACCTACGACGAGCTGGAGGAGGAGGAATTTTGCAACATGAAGAGCAAGACGTCAATGATCATCCTCAAGCGCTTGTTCTACGTTTTCATTGGCTGCGCGCTGCTTACCCATGTAATTCTTTTCATGATCCGGCCAAACGAGAGTGCCTTGAACTTCTTATCCTGGACGCCCGCCCTCTTACCTTTCGTTGACTTTAGCTTCTCGTCTCCTAGCCTGGATCACTTGGAGCCTGTTTACGGCACCGGCATTGGACGCTCGTGGGATAACTACACCGCTCTGGCTGATCCAGCCCAGTTCTCGTGGCTGCCTGAGAGGCCTATTCCTGGATTTGGGGACTGGTACAGGAACGACGAGCACTACAGTGCCGACGCGGATCCCCTCAAAATCTCCAATTTGGAAGAGAAGCTCCTGCCAGCCCTGCAAGGCAAGCTGGGAGACGTTCCAATTCGCCACGTCATGCTCATCTTACTTGAAAGCACACGAAAGGACGTCTTCCCTCTGAAGAAGGATGGCGTTATCTGGAACCGCCTGGCAAACTCATACAGCAACGGCACGTTGCCCGAAGAGACCCAAGCAGTACTGGCAAAACTAACGTCCAATGCCAATTACATCACCGGTGATTACGACGATGGCTTTGAGCATCAAGTGAAGAAGCGTCGTGGCGGTATTAATTTCAACAACGTCTTTACCACTGCCACCTATACCATCAAGAGTATTGTGGGTACAATGTGCGGCCTTACACCGCTCATGGCAGACTTCAACCTCGAATATCTCCACCACTTCTACCAGCCATGCTTGCCTCAGATCTTCGACGCCTTTAACCGAATAGACCACGATGACTATGATGACCACGACGACCGTGGCCCTTACGGCCCCCTTGATCATCACGGCCCTCCTCCTCATCACGGTCATCCGCCTCCCCCTCCTCCCCCTCCTCCTCCCCACGGCGGTCCAGGTCCTCACGAAGCCCGAAATTCTGATGATTTCACATCCTTCAAGTGGCGCTCTACTTTCATGCAATCTGTAACTAAAAACTATGATCGATACGTGCCTCTCTTGTCAAAAATGGGCATCTCCCCGGAAAGTTTGGTCTCTGAAGAATACCTCAAGAGTCCTTTTGCGAAATTCGGCCGTGTAGATCTACCAGACATCAACTACTTTGGCATGGCTGATATTGCCGTTGAGGACTACATTCGGGACGCATTTGTACAGGCCAAGAAGAATGACGAGCGAGCGTTTGTCACACACCTGACCAGCACCAGCCACCACCCGTTTGCAATTCCAGCCGAGGAGAAATATACGCCCCTAGGAAACGGCTTAGATGATATCTCACATTATCTCAATGCCATCGGCTACGACGACAGATGGTTGGGCAAGATTATGGATATTCTTGACGACGAAGGTGTTGCGGACGAGACTCTTGTCGTCTTGGTCGGCGATCATGGCGTGTCTATGCCGGAAAATAACATCTTGGCGCCCTACTACAACCCGAATGTCGGCACCCTACGCGTACCTCTCATTCTTTCTCACCCAAAGCTACCGGTAATCGATGTTGATGATGCGGTTAGTTCATCGCAAATCGTGCCCACCATCCTCGACCTCCTCCGCGAGACAGGCTCGCTTTCAGAATCACAGTCGCAAGCCGCGTCTGATTTGGTCCAGAATTACGAAGGACAGTCTCTGATTCGCCCACTCCATGCGTCGTCCAACGAAACCAGCCAAGGCAATTGGCAATTCACCGTCATTAACCCGGGTCGCGCCATGCTGAGCATCCGCGACGCTCGTCACTCTGACTGGCTCCTCATCGTGCCCATCATCGACAATGTCGAGTGGCAGTTTACGAATCTTATGACAGACCCAACTGGAGCACAGACGTTGCTCGGGTTCGATTTTGTTAATTTTATATACAGTGTTGAGAAATCACAAGGTGTTGATGCCGCGAAATGGGTCGAAGAAGCTGCATTTATGGCCCGCTGGTGGGTCGAAGAGAATGGAAAGCGATGGCGTTATGGGCCTTATGCCGTCTAAACGGGCATATGTTTTTGCTCTTCTTTTTAACGTCTTTTTTCTTTGATATCATTTTTTACTAGCTTTTCTTGATGTACTGATATATACTTGGGCACGGCATTAAAACTGGCGTTGATACAATATACAGCGGACGGCATATGTCCTTTGAACTTTATTACAATTTATTACTTTTATAATTTCCGAGCTAAATTTACAGTGATCACAGTGAATATTTGCTTTTCATCTCTGTCCAGAGGCAAGAACCAAAGGAGAAAAGCTATGTCGGCAACGTGAGGCAAAAGGCATGGTGTCTCTTTTGTGGTTCATGGAGCAAGCCGCAATACTTTGCTCAAAGTGTAATTGCATTCAACAGAGTCTGCAAATTTGCTTGTACTGACTTACTGCAGAATGCGCATTGTTCGTAGGTTTCCTTGTTTTGCTTTATTAAGTCGAAAGTCTGCTACGGAAAGTCTGTTCCGCAGCACATGGAAGGCCAAACATAATTAGGTAAGCTAACAATGGCTATGCGCCATGGCGGTTCTAGATCGCCAACTCCCCAGGCGCTGCTGCGGAGAAGCTGTCCTTGACCAACGCCTTTTGATCAGATGAAGACCCTTGCATTCCAGATATTTCGTCCCCGTACCGCGCCATTCCTCCGAGCACGCATACCACCAGTTAGCTACTTCAAATCGCAACCAAGAATCTGCTTCTTTTCTGAGGCAAAAGAGCGTACTCACAACATGGCCACTGTTTTTCGACTCATATTCTACGTCCCGGAGACTCATGTCGAAGCTTGCAAAGCTGCCATCTTTGCTGCCGGGGCTGGTATTTATCCAAATAGCTCGTATACCGAATGCTGCTGGACGACGTCGGGCACTGGTCAATTTCGGCCGGTTGCTGGGGCGAATCCGCACATTGGGACGGTGGATAAGTTAGAGTCTGTTACTGAGGTGCGGGTTGAGGCTCCTTGTTTGGGTAGGGATGTGGCGAAGGCGGCTGTGGAGGCGTTGAAGAAGTAAGTTGCGAGCTGTACGATGCTAGGAGGGGGTCTGGAAAGTGAATGAAACTAATAATTTGCTTCTCTAGAGCGCATCCGTATGAGGAGCCGGCGTATGAAGTGTACAAGCTTGAAGATTTTTAGGATTACAGGCTCTTTATAGACGCCTTTCTTCCACAATTACATGTAATTATTACAAAATTCCTCTCGAGATTATGACTCTTGCTGTTCATTCTTGGCGAGTGGCGTTTTGCGGCCCTAAAATATGTGTCCTAGTCACACATTGTAAAGAAAGACATCTAAATCCACTTTGAAGAAAATGGGTATGGTTTAGGAAAGCACATTGCCAAAGGCTAAGTGCCCAGCTGCGGCTTTATCTGCTCCAAGCTTTATATATGCAACATTGCTATGTTTATGACTTTTTAGTAGATTCGGCTATTCATTTTTTTCCCGGCTACTCAGAGTATAGCTCCCATGTCTCGGGCTCTGGTTTCTCCAAGCTTGGTTTAAATCCAAGGCTGCCCGCGTTCCAAAACCAGTCAGGGTGTTCCTCACTCCTATACCTATTCGTCCCCCGCGCAAACTGAGTAGCCATTCTGTGAAACCTCCAACGGTTGCGAATATGCGGCTCCGTCTTTTCCACACAAGTGAGCATGTAGTGCCGCCAATCAATCTCAGATTGGCGCAAGGAGGAAGTGTCGGCGAGGACGTCTTTGGTCCAGCTGTTGTCGTTCCAATCGGCAGGAGTGAATGGCAGCATCCAGCCAAAGTTACGCAAAGCGCGGAGGAAAAAGCTTTGTCGTTTGTAGATTATGGCATCGTGGAACCAGCGATCTACCTGAGCTAATGACAGGAGCGTTTTTGCCGCTGTGATTGCAGACGGAGCCTCGAATATCATCTGAGGTCGACTACTTTCATTTTGATTCAAATTTCCGGATTCGTTTGGGTCTTGATGACGTTTGTTTCGCTGAAGCTCGGTTTTGAGAATCTCGCTAGGAATGTCGACAATGTAGCTGAGAATGATGTCGAGTAACTCGTTGGTATCAAAGACCTTTCGGCATTTCACGGCCGAGGCCTTTACTGGGCTTGGCTGCAGAGTCTTCGGGGTTGGTAGACGAGTTGGCCTAGCTAGTAACCACTGCGTATCCTCCATGCTCTTCGGATCCAACCAGTTTGCCTCTGGGAGATCGGGAAGCTCTGGTGGTGGCCCATAGCGCTTCAGTGCATACTGAAAGTCCTGCGCGCTTCTCTCTTGCATGTCATAGTAGTTGACGCAATACAATAGTCCGTTTAATTCCCCACCATACATCTGATAGCAAGAGTTCTCTTTGTAAAAGGACTCCCAGAGTTCACGAGGGGTGATGCCGGTATGGCGGCAGAGAAAAGAGAGGCATGCGGAATGGATCAGAAGAAACAGGTCAGACCCCAAGTGCAGCTTGTCCTTTACACCGGGAATGGATACATCCCCATAGGATCCAACTGTACTACACGGGAACGTGTAAGTGGTTGAGGATTCACAGATGCGTATAGTCTTCATTGGCTTGATAACTCACCAGAGTGGGGTGACAAAAGTGTCTGGCCAGTTGGGAGTAACGCCAACGCTTGCATCCCAGTATCTGCCGTCTTCATCCGATATAGTCACAATCTCGTCCAGCGGCAGAGTCGGCACCGGATATCCAGGTTCATTAAACCATTCTCCATCTTCCGGCGGCCATTCGCCGTCTGGGTCTTCCTCAGTTAGAAACTCGTACCAGGCATCTCGTGCGTTACTCAAAGGACCAGAGCTGATCAGTTAGTTGACTAGCCTCTTGAGATGCGGGGTACATGATGCCTTACCAGAAGCAACAGAAAGAGTCCCAGCAGCCCATATCGCAGAAGCCTGTCAGCTGAGATGGGAGGCGCGTAACATTTAGAGGTGAGAGTTCAACGATCACGGATTGATGTCGCCGTCATGATTTCGATGCTGAGTTACTTGTATGAGGCGGTGAACTAGGTCGTCGCGTTATTGAGTGGCGCATTCAAGCGTACAGTATGGAATAGCAGCCAACGGTTTCTGGTTATGCTAAGCAAATTGTGGAGCACAGAGTTCACGCTCAGTCTAATCAAATAAGCATCTTCATATGGCACGCGACCACAAATGTATTGTTATTTCTGCGGAAGAGCTTCTTTTCAGATGTCATAGTCGTAAACAATGATTGACAAACACTGCTGGAAGGTTGTTAACAGACTCGATAACCGTGGCAAGATGACCATCTGATACGCACAAGTATAGCTTGCGTCTAGGCCAACTTTTATTCAATAGTTCTTATGCCAAGATGAGCTATACGTTTTATCAGCTTACTTTAGTCGACATTTCAATCAGACGGTTTCGCCAGTCAAAGGCGTCACAAGCCAAGCTAAAGAGATTAACAGACCCTGATATGCGTTCAATGGAAAGTCTTATATTAGATGAAGCAATATTCTATGGAGCGCAGAAAGAAGAACGGGCGGGCAATCATTTCTTCGATCTGCGATGATACACAATCACATTTGTCCCATCTTTGAGAGGCTCATTTCGCGGCTCAAATGTATACCCTCCAAGCTTGGGCATTAGCACCCACCATATAAGCCAGTATACGACGGCCGCCACCAAAACCGAAATGCCCACAACTGCATACAGCCAATATGGGAGGCTGGTGTCGCCTTTGCCGCCCGGGGGCCTCAAGAACGGAGCCACAAGCTGGAATGCCTGCCCCAACATGAAAAACGCGGCAATAGGCAGCCAAACTTTGAACGGACGCGGCGCCTTTGGCTCTTTCCAGCGAAGATAAAACAGCCCTGCGACGACAAGGAAGTTGATAACAGCCCCTGGATACCCCTCAACGTCGAGAATAAAATTGTAAGCGTCTCCAAACGGTATGGCAACGATGACGATGAAAGAAGGGATGAAATGCAGAATCAAGCCTGCGCTTGGCGAACCGAACGGCCATGATGATGCCCAAAATCGTGGAAGAGGAATAACGCCTTCTTTAGCAAGTTCCTGGTTAACGCGAGACTGGGCAAAGGTTACTGTCAACACATTGCCGTATGCAGAGAGAGCCACAAGGACACTGGGAAATAGTTAGCGAGATTATACAGTTGATGAATTCGAGGATAGTGTGTCCGCAGCTAACCTGAGCGCTCTTTGAGCGGAAGTACCAAAAACTTTTCCCATGAAGAACGAAGCAACTGTCGTTCCACTCGCCGCAATCTCTTTCGGTGTCGCCGCAGAAAAGTAAGCGACGTTTGCAAGAATGTACAAAACGCCACAGGTCGAGAGGCCCAGTGGACCAGCGATCTTGATAGTGCGAACGGGATCTTTCACCTCATTGAGCACATACATGGCATTGGACCACCTATAGAAACATGTCAGTATGAAGTCCGCTGCTCCAAATACCGAACCAGAAGATAATATTTACCCAGCGAACGAATTCAACACTTTGAATAGTGCTGTGGCATACGGGTTTCCCGAATTCGCAGAGCCAGCAAATGCATCGCGGAAACTTGCGTGAGGATCCGGAACTCGCGAAACTCCTCCACCCAGCACAACCCATCCCGTTATGACAATGAATAACAGAAGAACGAGTTTCAAAATAGTGAAAAAGTTCATTCCATGTACCCCAAGTTTTGGAATAAACGTGTGAATCAGGGTAACCGAAACGATGACTCCAATGGCGATGCCTCGCTCTGCCCATTCCGTAACAGTCCTGTTGGCTGCTACCAAGATGTTGGATGCAAAAACGATACAGCCAGAAGCTACGCACAAGTTTAGACTATATTCCCTCTGTCTCACTTTCTCAAAGCCTGCACTCACCAGTAAAGCCGAGGGCGATAGCCTGGACAGCAAAAACCGTAGTTATGAGCATCTTTGGCCGGCGATACGCTGCCTCGAGGTATACTTTCTCGCCGCCGCTTCGGGGAATCATACACGCGAATTCGAGCCAGACGCAAAGGCCCGAAATCGATAACAATAGTCCCAGAACCCATAGAAACATGGAGGCACCCAGAGATCCGACGCCATTGATGATTGATGAGGGGGTAGAGAAAATGCCCGTTCCGATGATTCGTCCGATACTAAAGCGATATTAGCCATTGTGTAGAGCCTCTCGAAGTGGCGGGAACTCCCACATAAGCGAAGTGGTGCTAAATATGCCCAGATGCCGACCGAGTCCTCCCGCAAGATACTGGTCGAATGTCAATCCTCCCACTTCCTCTTTGAATTCAGCCTCGGAATACGGTGTGCCATTCTCGTTGGACTCGAATAAAGCTTCGTTTTTCGAATGTGCTGGAGAGTCGCTGGCGGCCATGTTGTCGTACAGTCTCTGGGCCAGCTATTGAAGGAGAGAATTGAATCTTTAATAAGAGGATCATTTTTCTGGTCGCAAACGTCGCATCATAAACAAAACAGTCCTCCCTGCCTTACGGTCATAGTGTCTCACGGGCCTGCTAGAAAGGTGTGGTTGCACCAACAGCGGTCAGATTGCGTGATTGTTATCGAGCGCTGCTTGGATATCAGAGCGGTCGTTTTACGGCGATTGTCCCACTCTCTCAATAATGACTAGCCGTTCTCATAAAGTGAATCCTGTCAATGCAACGCAACTTATCGGATTGAATCTCGTTTGCACAGGGGCAGTTGGAACCGCTACTATTCTTTGAAGCTTTTGCTTCCAGAGGCAGTTAGTATGATCGCCCGGGTACATTTGCTAGCTATTACACCATGCTGTTGGCTGGACGGCAGAACCCGGTTTCAACGCAAGGAGTCGTGGCAAGCAATAGGAGTAGGTTTTGGGTCCCTTCGGCGATGTTTCCCAGCTATGTTATTGACTACGATTTTCTTGCAAAAAAATAATAACAAACAATGTTCGTAGTTTACATCTGGCAAGCTTCATATTTGAACTGTTTTAGGAGAATAGGTAGTATGTTCAAGAGTCAGCATAGGCCCCCATGCACGCGAGCAGCAGCAAGGGGCTTTGGCCCCAGATTGGCTCGTTGATCCTAGACTAGAGCTTCGGGCCCATGATGTGCTCGTAAACGATTCTGGCGCAACTGCCTGGCGATATCCGAGCTTTACAGCCAAGTGGGGAAAGTACAGTCAGAGGATCTCATCGTGCTGCTATATAAGTCTGAACAAGCGCTGCAACTATAAAGATTTTCCAGTAAAATCCATAGCATAGCGCTTCATGGCAGCTTGCGTGCCGATGTAAGACAAATGAGTGCTTTATTTTTCATCTTGTCTAACACTGGGAGACGGCGTGTCTCATTATTCAGGCGTTACAGGTCCCATGCGGTCATGCGAGAGACCTGTGGTGACTTGTTTCCAAGCCTTGTTGAAGGTCGGTCTATTTGTTCATATAGAGCCACGGCATAATTATGTGCGAGTAGGAGGCATAAATGCAGCCAATAGAAGGGGTTACCGCATTCTCTTGGTGTATCAGCCATCACAAAAGCTCGGAAACTAAGTCCGCCTTATTACAGTTTGACAATACCTCTCACAGCTTTGCCAATTGAGATGCTTGGCGCCATATTGCCATTGGCCAAAATCTTATGCATAAAAGCGTGAGAAGAAATACAAGTTTGATGTCTTGAGGCCAAGCAACATAGACCCATAGTTAAATACTTGTAGTTTTAATTCCCAGTCATCGAGCGATGCTCGTCTTAACATGACACCAGCGTCAAAATTGCCACCATGTCGCTCTTATATGACACAATTACCATCAATGTACAGTTCCCCGGCAGAGAAGAACTGAGTCATACCATTAGCCAACTCTCAGTCAAAAGGTGCTTATCAGTAAGCGATAGATAGTTGGTAGTAATGATTGCAACTCCGAGGCACGCAAATATTTAGATAGAACTTTGGAAATAAATACTGTTTCATTTTTGGTAGTCATATATACATGATGAACTAAGAGACCTATTTACAGGATCCAAATATATACTAGAATGGGTAAAATATGTACAAGCGCACGTATCGTCTGCTCCCTAATTACAGGAGCCGAGAGCTATTCAAGCTTAGCGCTCTGCCAACTGCCGAATAGCCTTTTACTGGCAAGAAGCCCACCACTGGCTGGAGACAACGCAAGTGTAGGGAGACTGGCATTGTGTTGGTCCAGTGTAGCCCTGACCACCGCACTGGCCCCACTGAGGAACACTGCCACCACCAGAAGGAGGAGGAGTAGATCCAGAGCTGGCAGTGGAGGATCGGGTAACGGTAGCCAGGGTAGTGGAAGCGGGAGGAGGAGAGGAAGCAGCACCACCCAGGTCCGCCACGATCATGTCGAGATATCCAGGGTTTCCAAAGAGCTGGGCCATATCCCACAGCATCACGCCAGCAAAGGTGCCGTAAGCCTTGGAAGTTGAGATGGCTCCAGCGACTTGGTCGTTAGTGGGGAAGTAATTGGCAAAGTTGACGGCATGGACACTGGCCGGGGTACCGACGAGCAGCTTGACGTTCTTGTTGGCACTGACAGTCGTGGCCCAGTTGTCCCAAGTTGCGTAGTTGAACTGTGAAGGGTAGCCGGAAACACCACAGCCGTTGTTGTAGAACTGGATGTTCATCCAGTCAAAGGCGACCTCTCCCTGGAGGAAGGACTCGTCAGACTGGTCGGGGTACGGGCACTGAGGAGCAGCCGACATATAAAACGTCTTTGAGGTATCAGCGGTTGAGAGGGATCGCAGCTCAGCGGCAAAAGGCTCCATGTTGTTTTCGATGGGGTCTTCGAGATCAAAGTCGAAGCCATCAATCACAGCGTTACCGAACGGTCGAGGAGTGCTGTTGCCGCTCTGGACGGGACCGAACATGGCCCAAATTTCCTGGGCGGCAGAAACTGCAGCTGATGAGGAGCTGAAACCACTCTCGGTGTAAGTCGAGCCAAACAAGCTCATCATGATTGTCTTTCCATATGTCTGCTGGCACTCGACGATATCCGCCGCAACCTGGGGGCAGTCGAGCAGGTTGGGATCCTGGGCAAAGGCGGTACAGTTGTTGCCGACATTGGCGAGGTTCAGGTTCAGATCTGTGATGCCAACCAGGAAAGAGATGTTGATGACATCAATATCGGGAGCATTCTCGCAGTAGTAAGACAGTCTGTTCTGGCCAATGCTGCCTGAGTTTTGTCCTACAAGTTTGAAAGCTCGTTAGCCTCTGGGTCATAGCTAACGTTCTTAAAACAGTTCTTAGTAGACTTACCCCAGTATACGACGACATTGTCCTTTGCGTTCGGGTTCCAGCCGGCCTGTGCAGCGGGGAGGAGGGACAGCAGCCCGAGGGCGGAAGTAAGGTACAGAGAAGGCATTGTGATCGTCGATCTGAAGGAAAGAAACGGCCTGGAGGATCGGAGACAGTTGTGTGGCTGATGATGAATTAGGGAATGAGGAGAGCAGATCACATCTTTATATCACACAGATCGGCAGCCACCGGCAGATTCCCAACGCCAAAGACCAGTCGATCCAATAAGGAAGCTAAAGTCAGATCTTACACATGTAACATTATGCTAAATTGATCCAAGGAAATTACGGTAGGTCTTGTGCTTAGAGAGAGATGATCTGATGTTGACAGGCTGACATGGTTACATGAACCGGCGGAGAGCTTCAAGGGTTGAAACATTCTCACGCTTTCTGTATAGCGATAGCGATAGCGAAATCCACAGGCACTCCTGATGATACGGATTGTAAGGCAATATCAGCGATTAATAGCATCGAGCTGATGCAACGTTATGCTCCCATCAAGCCAGGGTAAGGATATCTTATGTCTAATCAGGAAGGTTGAGAGAACGAAAGCGGTTAGAGGTTTCCAATCGCGCGCTTTTCGACAGCTAAAAACTGATGCATATGCAGGAACCGGCTCACGGCCACAATATGTAATCTCTTTCAACAACTGCATAAAGTAATTTGCGTGGCTAGCGTATTGGTTGTTAAAGGCAACATGATAGTATATGTCTAGGTCTATATAAATGATCCAAAGCCCCTTTCCAATAGAGTGCGAAATGCTTGGTCCATCCGAAAGACACTCCGAGAACATTTTCTATTGGTATTTAAGGACCAGGTAGTATCCACGTCCACGTTAATGCTTCTTTCCAGTGCTCGGCAGTAATCTTTGCAGCTTCCCCAGACTGTTTAGAATCTAGCCCATTTTGTCAGCTCCGATTCCTAGAGCTTCCGCATTGGTGATAGGGCCTATCCGGCGGCAAAGACATAACGTGCGTTTTGCTCCTGCACGTGGCAGTGGTTTTGTTCTGTAATTTCGGATAAAACGGCATCAGCGCACTATTGAATGCCTTCAAGTCTAACTTCGTGATACTGAAAGCCATGCGGCAGGTAGAGACATAGAGATGCTACGATGGGTCGGCTGAGAAGTGGGCCACCGGCAGCAAGGACCAGTCACGCGACGCGATATCAGCCGCGTTAGCAATCCAAATAAAGAAGAGATATCAGATGTGTTGTTTGGACTAGATACTTTTATCTATAGAGGATTAGGCATCTGCATCATTGCCATGGACACTATTGGCAACTGGACGAGTCAAGCGGTTACATGAAGCAGCCATCTACTTATGTTTGAGGTATTTAGATGAGAACACACGACGTTACAGCTACAATGATGGAATTATTTATTTGTGATCTGAATTGATCACTCTGGCACATCACCACTCCGAGTACCTTATGCTACTGAATCTATAGATTCAGTAAATAGTGTTTGCATCTGATCCGGCCTTTTCATACAAAAACATGGTAAGCTTAGCATATATGAATACTACCTGCCAAATAGAGAGCAGGTGACAAATCTTTGTCAATGGGGTGATTTACAATGTACGATGAATTTATAAAAAATAAAAACTATTGCGTATAGACAATTTAGACGCGAAAACACAAATAAGCAAATACATATAGGGTAGTTGGATAACAAAAGACGGTAAGCAATCTGACGTTTGATACCAGCTCGCGGCTAAATTTAGCGGCTGACTGAAGGGTGGGGATAGCTTCATATTCACTCATAGGCGATATTGCAACGCTAGCTCTCCAGGGGCATTATAAGTAGGTACCTTCATCTCCAATGCCTCACCAGAGTAGCCCAAGTCCTCTGCTACCAGCATAGCTGCCTTTTCTCCAATCAACAGAGCCGTTGAATACCTACATCGTACTTAGTTCACTGATAGCAGCAGAAAAGCGACGGAAGAGGAGACTCACGTGTTACAGCCCACGTTGTCGGGACAAATACTGAGGTCAGCAACCTTGAGGCCTTTGACACCATGCACATTCAGCCGCTCATCAAGCACACCGTGCTTCACGATGCTGTTACCCTCCTTTGGAGCCATTGAGCAAGTGCCCAGACTATGCCAAGTACTCTCCACATGGCGTTTAACCCACTCCTCAATGGCTTTTATGTCGTTGGAGCTATATTTAAGCTCTTGGCGAGTGTTAACCTTGTTTGAGCTTAAAATGTTGGCACCAGCCATAGTGTCGGCCCCTGGAAGAGGAGAGGACCAGCTTCCGTGGCCAATGCCTGCGGATAGGTTACCGGGAAGCGCATAAGCCTTGGTTGTGGCCAGATCCATGTCATGAGCTCTTGCAGGCGAGTCGTAGTCGAAGAATGGGTGCTACGAAGCGTTAGAATACCGAGTCACAAAACTGAGAGGCTGTACGAACCATATTCTCCACCTCGCCCGCATAGGCATCCATTCTCCTTGCCGTTTCCCTGGATTTAATGTATCCCCATACCATGGGTACCATGTCGCGCTCGTCATTCATGAAGCCACAGTCAAAGTCTGGAGATTCGTACGGGTCAGCACTCTTGATATGGGTACTACCCCTAGAGAATGGGTATTCCAAGAAATGGAACATGGTGAAGAATTTTCCGTTTGGCCTTGGATCGTGTTAGCGAAAATGGAACTCTCGATTCTGAACACCTTGTATCTTACATCAACATATGGTCGCCAAACCAGCCTGATATGACACTGTAGTGCATCACTGGCTTATCCGGTTTGTCTTTAAAGTAGCTTGTCCAGCCATCTTTAAAATGGGGAGTTGGCCAGCTTTCAAACTCTTTCAACTCTTGTTCCGTAGGGCGAATCTTTACACCGGCATCAATGCCGTTGGTTGCGAGAGGTCCAGTTCCTTTCAAATGCCACTCATCAAAAACGCCTGTATCAGATGATTGTCAATAAGCAAGTGATGTATCTTAGGTGTGTCAAGGATCGACATATCCTTGTATGTGCACTCACGTTTCTGTACTTCAGGATCTCCTCGGACGAAATCGTCAAAGGTTTCGACATCGGGCTTAGCTCTAAAGACCGAGAAGGTCAAGTAGTGATCTTGGAAATTTAACCCCACTCCAGGGAGGTTAACCAAGCACTTGACGCCTACATTCTTCAGCTTGGCGGGATCGCCAATACCCGATCTCTGGAGAATTAGTGGAGAAGATAGAGTTCCACCCGAGACGACAATTTGCTTGCGAGCACGGAATATACGAGTCTGCGGCTGGCCCCCAAGAGGCTTGGTCGGCACAGTCTGCACGCCAACAGCTCTTCCGTTTTCTATGATTACTTTGTCAACCTTTGTATTGCAGGCTAGATATAAGTTGGAGTGGGCCGCCCGAGTGGCGTGGATATATGCGTGCGCGCTGTCACTTCGCCGTCCTGTATCTCGATTGATCCACTTGAGCCAGTGCTCGGCGCCATGGCCAGTGACTAGATCTTGGAGATCGTCAACCACAGGGATACCTTGCGACTCTGCAGCTCGAAGGAAGTCGTCCTTGATTGGATACGTGTAGTTTCCGAAGGAAACCTTGATTGGACCTTCAAAGCCATGAATGTCTCTGTTTTGACTTGCTCTTTGATACGTCTCATGCTTCTTCATGAGCGGCAACAGTTCCTGGGTCGTCCAGCCTTTGGCTTGAAAGTCGTCATAGTCGGAGGCTGAGGCGCGGGTGTACATCATGAAGTTAATTGATGAGCCACCTCCGAGAACATGAGCACAAGGCACAACGGCTTTGCGGCCAGCAAGCCATTTAGACGGACGAGACTCGTAGAAGGAGGCTGTCTTTGAGTCCAGCTTCATGTTTCGCGGATAGATGCCGGGGCGGAAAACCCAGGGATTATTGAGGTTGCTTTCCCCAGCCTCGATCAACAGAACTTTGAGGTTGTGATCTAAATTGGCCAGCCTGTCATAGTTAGGACCACCATCGATGATGCGAATGGGATCAACGACTTACCTGCCCGCGACTACACATCCACAACTTCCGCCTCCTGCCACGATGATGTCGAACTCCTCAGGCAGCGAACTGCCATATCCTGAATACTGCGTTGTCATCTTTGCAGCTCAGCTTCACTCCCTGAAAGCTTTACTCAGATGTTATAGAGTTGCTCCGGATATTGTGTGAAGTCAGTGGCGGACCTTTTGTCTTAAATAGATCTCTGGGAACACGCATGTCATTGCTGATTGTGGCCAGCACCTAAAGACTCTGAAAGTCGTCGGTCTTACTTGTCCGAAGAGCCGAACCATCATACCGTATCCCCTCACAGGAAAGATACGACCACCAATTGTATTTGGGCCGCGAATCACCAACGTTCCATTCACCCGTCCAGTCTCGCCACAGCACCCAATCAACAGGCATGAAGCAAGTTGGTGTGCAGCTTTCCGGTTTGCATAGCCAAGACTTGCGGGGTGATATGCAGTGAGTGGTGTTGAGATGGCCGTACGTAGTTTCCTACGGAGGAATTCAGTGTGACCTTAATTGCGATATAATTTATAACATATATCTTGTATTATCTTGGTTCACAGAGTTCAATGCCATACTCTCTCTTACTCAAATAGCGGAAAGGCATTTGCCATATTTCTGAGCTTCTTACGACATATAGTCAACTTACAGGAATGCCAGTAAATTGTCTTTTGACAGGCATCATCCCAAATAATTAGACTTGTACTGGTGAATTAGTGACATGTCAAAAAGGATCCTATTCCAAGGCTAACATTGACCGATTGAGAACAGTCGCGGCAGGCACGGATGAAATATTAGACGACCTCTCTCCGCACGTAAAGATGCTCAATCAAATTCGAGCAAATCACAGCCACGGTTCATGCACCCCGGATTCTCGCCAAGCGCTGATTGCGGAGATATAGCCCCTCATGGGGTTTATATCTCCAGGTTGCGTTCTTCTTGCGTCAAGTGCGGGGGAAAAGCCTATTCATCATCAGAGTGTAAGCGTATTAACTCGGTACGTGACGTATTATTTAACCTTCTTAAGACGAGACGGCAGTTGCCGTTGAGGGGTTGGCTATGCCATGGCAGTGCTTGTGTTTCATCGTGGTCAAAATACGGAATAGATGATACAAACAGTATCACGGATTACAAAACCAGATGGAAAGGACAGGCTTTCCCCGCTTGGACACGATGAACTATCCCAGGCATACCAACGCATACTCTGCCCATCGTTCTTACGTCGCTAATTTATATTAAATTGTACGCAGTTAGGTTCATTTAGTAGAACTTCTCGTTGTGTGAATTTCAGGAAGATGAGTATCTAATAGGTAGCCCAGACGAATCTTAGCTGTACATGATATATTCTTTGTCTACCTGGGCTGAGTAGCAGACAGAAATCGGACTGTCGGCAGCTAGAAGACCTAGGTCACCTAGTTCAAGGCTAAGAGTGGTATATTATTCCCGGTGCTATCCCCCAGGTGTGTGATTAAGACGCAAAGCATCCCCGCACTCTGATAAGATCAATGTCTCCAGCGCGGTATTGATACGCCGTAATATAAGTCGATACGCAGCCATAATTGACAAATAATTTATATTTATAAGGGATAATTCAACTTTAGACATTCATTCAACAAAGGCGTTGCTACAATAGACTGCTAAGCAACAATGTTAGTGCACACCTGCACACTCGCGCCCTGTACTTGGTAGAGTCGTGCTTGGAACAGGAGCAAGTACAAATATGGGTGCAGATATTATTAGAGAAAGCTGTAGCTCATCTACGATACATTTTTCTAGAAACAGAGAAGCCGATTGATTATTGGCACTTAATGCGGCGTGGGAATATTGTTCAAGCTCAATGGGAATTATCTAACCATTGCGAGTGACAGCATGAATTTTCTTCTTAGGCTGGTTTCTGGGAGATGAAAGGGAACTTTGGTTTGGCTAAATCGCAAGTATTTGCCGATAATACGAACCCTAGACGGATTCTACGATATCGTACTCATGTACGCAATTTATTAATAGACGCAACCGTTGGCATGTGCATATACCACTGTTAACAACATCTTCCCATACATCATCTACGTATAGAAAACCAAGTGATATTGAGAGTAGCTGCTTCTCTAGAATAATATACTTATTCCACGTCATTAATTTGCTCACCATGTGCCCAGACTTTGTTGGTAGAAGTCATAGAGGCGATCACTTGTTGGCAGTTTTCGACTCTCACGTGCCTATCACCATAGAGCTTTATCAGCAAGGTAGAAAGGGCGTCCATCAAAAGAATTTCCAAGTGACAACCGTCGCGATAATCAAGGTGTAAAGCAAGACTTTTCACAAATAAATTTGTGCGCGGCGAAGCGTGCGTCTATCTGAGCATTTCCATCGCCGTCTGCCTATCCCATATCATTTTATAGCAGCAGAATGGCGGCGTTTGATCGTGTCAAGTAGCGCTGGCCTTGCTCTGTGATTCCTCATAAGTTTGTCTCACTTAGTCTAGCGTCTGCTTGATGGTCCTTGCGAGCATGCTTTAGCGTTCGGAAATGGCCCGGTGAATGGGGGCTAAAAGTTGATCATGACTAATGTTGCTGAGTAGTACTCCGTAGATCTCCTGAGTCGCAATAACCATGCTTTGGGTAGTACTGTACGGATAGTGTGAACGATTCTATTTCCATCAATTACTGCTTTAGCCTGGGATGCATGTCCCCCACCTATCGCTTTTCTACGCATGTCAGACCTAGTAGTGCTACTTAATAGGCGAAGTTTGAGGTCCTTGATAGCCCTATTTGTAGGAGGATGAAGCCCGGTGTTGGTCGATCGTCTATGAATAGCATGCCTCGTATCATAGCAATAGTCTAAGGATTTACAGTGCGGTTCAGAGAGATAAATATATAAATTGTTGTATGTTGCTTTGAAACCAGCTGTTACCAAGTTAATGTCACCATAGATATCATATCACATACAGAGAACAGGATTCCGTGACTCTTCTCCATAATTGCGTACATTGAAACATCCGGAAAAATTAAATTAAGATTTTCCTTTTCCGCAAATCCGCGAAAGAATACTCCGTACTATTCTATGCCAAGGTTAGGGGGTACATTTCCGAGCATCCCTGATCGCTGCCTGCATGACATGTATCGTACAACCAAGCATTCGGTACAAGATTATAACAGCCGCAGAACTACAATCTCACTGCTGGGCTTTTCCTAAAACAGGTATTTGGAATATGCTGATTTCAACTGAAGCCTCGCTAAAGAAATAGATATTTATAACAGCAGCGTGTGCAAATATAGCTCAGCTTGGGTGCTAGCCTACCTATAGCTTTGCATTTTTCGGGAGAATAGTGTCACGCATGAGGTAAGTTATAGATTCTGGGACAGATGTACTTGTGTAAACTCCAAATACAGTAAGTCCAGGTTACCCAGAAGACTCTAGTGATGACATGAACTCATAATATCCTGTAACAGCAACTTCTAAGCTCTGTAGTGCACGTATACCGTAGAGCCAGTCTTACGTGAAGTAATTCACCAATATGCCAATACGGTTACGGTAAAAAAGCGACCCTGCTTTGATAGCAAATTTATTGACTATGCTGCAACAATGAAACAGAAAACGGTAGATCCAGTATAGAGCAAAGCCGGTAAAGCGATTTAACTCCCCAGCCCCTGGATGCAGGCCCCCGTATACATAGCTAATAGAAGAGAGGGAAATAGCCCAGTTGCGGATAAGCTACTGGGCTATGCAGCTTTTCGGATGGTATCCACACTTCCGATGTGAGCGACAGGAAAGTAGCCTTCGGTCCCACTTATGACTCTCGACGGCAATGATGCCGATTGCTGATTGGAACGAGCATTATCCTGTTTCAGCAGATGCCTATTAATAAAGCTTCAACGCTAAAGCAAGGCTGCTCATCAAGGTCAAATGCCTTGTTCTCAACTCACATAAAAATACTCGATCTAAAGCTAAGCAGCTGACAGCTGTTGCTTCGTGTTTCTCAAATAGAACTCCTCGAAACGTACAAACGTGCAGGATAGGTGACGCAACTATCAGAACTGTAGATTATCCGGGGCAGTTGTCGTAACTATAGGTACATGTAACCGGTCGCTGTGTCCCATGAAACAATACTAATTTCTCTTTCTTTTCTATTTCTGCTAAAAAGAAACAAGATTGTACAGAGTTGAACAAATAAATGAAGAAAAATAGAAAAAAAAGTCTGGTTTATTATCACGAAGCCTTCCATACATTGTGCAAATGCCCACTCATGTGCACGACTCAGTTCAACTTTCTCTTACCAGCAACCCGAACCCCTTGCACACTGTGTCTTCAGGCGCCGCGCCTGGCCATTCGGCTAGGAGCAGAAGTGGAGCGCTTCTTACCACTCCGTAGATTAGATTGGCTCGTGCTCACAAGCGATGAGGAATACGGGGCTTGGGTCTGTTGCGATGGAACTAAGTTATACCGCAACACACAAGACATGCGTCGATGATTGGAAGATCACGGTATGTTTTTGCTCCGAAGCTGGGATCTAGTCTTCTACACCTTGCCAAGCAAAGCCTAATCTCTGTCAGCGCCATGCTTTGGCACCTTCTGAAGTGGCGCCTTAGTGTGAAACCTCCTTGCCGCAGTCGCCGGGTTCAAGTGACAATTGTAACTAGGCCCAAAGTGAAAAAGAAGGAAAGAAGGAAAATGACCCCCAACCTGTGGAGGCGAAAAGATCAGAGCAAACAGATTAAAACGGCGCTTAGGGTCAACAATTTCAGAACTGGTAGTTGTATATACCCCCCTTTAAGCGTTAGCTGTATAGCAAGCTCCTGCGTTTAAGAAACCACAGGCATCCACAGGCATGGAGGAGCATCTCAACACATTCGTGATCGGAAACTCTAAAGACAAAGGGAAGCAGCCGCTAAGCATACGGTTCCTCAACCTGACAAACCCGAATGATGCTACCAAATCAGATGCACTCACGGCTATCCGCTCTCATGTGGCGAGAAACACCCATGGCCGCAAACAGGAGAGTCGCCGAACTCGCCTAGAGATCCGCCAGTACCGTCCCGCTACTCGAGGAAGCAAGACGGATAATAGCACGCAGCCGAGTCAGGAAACTTCAGAGCCCAACTTACCAGTGGTACGTCAGGAGAAGAATCAAAGGAGAAGTAACCTATCTGATCAGCCAGAAATACAGATACCCAACCCGCAAACCTTTGTGACATCTCATAGAAGGAATCCCTTCCAGACCACTTATAGGAAGGTTACCACCACCGAAGATTCCTTGATCGATCACTGTAAGTATAATTGAGGTTCATCTTCATTTTGTTGCATGTGAAAGTTGTAGTTGAAACAACCGCTAATCAGACGTAGACATCACCTATGTCATAGATCACGGTTATACAGACTGTATCCATAATGAGACCGAGCAATTACTTCTCCAAAACGTACGATCGCGCTTTGTACCATGGTCGCTCACGGAACGGGGCCTACAAGCCGGCCTGTTAATGGCAGCCTGTCGAAGTCTACTGACATTACATCCGGAGAATGAAACATACAAAGTCTCGCTACTCAAATATAAGAGTGAATGCATCGAGATACTCCGCGCTGCACTTTCGGACCCCGACAAGTGTATTAGTGATCATACCATTGCCCTAGCTTTAGTATTATCCACCGAAGAAGTAGGTTTTTTCATCAAAGTTGTGCCTTTTTTTTCTTCCTTGGGAATTGCTGCTTACAAATCCAATTTTCTAATCAGTTTCTCTCTGGTAATGTCATCGAATATCGGCTACATGGTGAAGCGATTCTCAGAATGGTTCAACTAAGGGGTGGATTTAAAGACCTTGGCCCAGACGGCCTACTGGGGTATTTTCTGGCGAGATCAGTCTATAACCCGGTCTTTCAATTCGTGGATGGCCCTGATGTTACAGCATTGGTAAAAGGGCATTGAGTTAAGTCGATACGGTCTGGAAACAGTTAGCATATTTGCAGTACATGTGCGTAGTATAATGTTCAATGATAATCATCTCATCAATATGCGTACACCTTGCTCAGACTAGTACAACTTGCCTGTTCCATACAAAAGGCACAACGAAGGCATCTCGAGATGATTGTCTTTTTTTTCTCTACCGCTAAATAGGCGCTGGTTTCAGAGCCCTAGACCTTTAAACTGCCAAAATCAGATTAGATCACAAGAGGGAACTGGATAGAAATCTGCACTCCCTCTTGGTGATAGTACACGCTTCCCGGAAATTGACCAAAACGAGGAAAGATGAGCTAGGGTCTGTAGTGATAGCCACATCTCCAATTTAGCACTCGCCATCAGTACTCGGCCGACCTTCTCTCTGTAAAACAGAGCCGGGCGGTATAGGCATCTTTTGGACAATGTTTGGTCTGAATGGTAAAAGATCCGTCAAAGTTACCTGTTTCTCGAGGTAGGACCCCTCATTTGTAAAGTCTAGTCTGTGTAGCCAAGATGATGGACCGGCTGTGCAGTAGCTGCTTGATGACGCAGAATGAGATTATTTATGTACCAGAGTTTTTGTGCCTCTGCACCAATGGTTGGCGATATGGATATCTTTGCTTGAAAAAATTAAAAAGTGTAGTATTGTAGCAACTTGTGTAAGCTACACTATTGCTAGCTCCAGTCATCAACGAGGTCCGAAGCGGCTTACGTACGTGCCTAGAAAAAACGGAGTCGCGGATCGATCTCACCTGTAGATGGTTTTCTTATGCAACGCGTCCAAATAGTCAGCAAGAAGCTTTACTGCCGGCATTGGTCGGATATCTGCGCCCTCGCCTACGTCAATTGGCTGAATGATACGACGTGGAGAGTTCGGGTCCTATTTCATCACAAAACAGCAGTAGATGGAGGTATGGATGTTTCTGCAACGGTGTAGCCGGAACTAACCAAAAGGGCATACTTTGGTTGGTGACAGACAACCGTCTACATTGCCAAACATTAATGTACCAAATGAGATGTAATATGGAATTCCAGATGATTTGGAGGTTTGCTACAAGTCAGCTTCTTTTCAAGAATGTCTCTACCCATAAATAAACAATATTTGCAGTCCTTTGTTTAAATTTAGATCATAGTTACCATTTCCCAATTGCGCTGAGGCAGGATATTCCACAGCTCGAGGAAAATTACAGTAGCCATATACGATGCCCTCACTCTCAATCCACCTTGCCTGAAAACTGGCCAACAGTATAATCGGTATTGCCCATAAAGGTTTCTTGGCTTAGTCATCTGTCCGGAAAACACCGCCACTAGCTCAATCTCTTCTAATTCTTCGTTATTATCGGTATCATTTTGATCTGCTTCAACAATCTCGTAGAACTTGCTGCCGATCTTGATGGAGAATGGGTACTTCTGACTGATCATTTTTAAGTTGAAAGGAGTATCGTGCAGCCCTTTCGGTTCGAACCAGGACGATGGATTATACTTGACCTTCACCGTTTCCGTGTAGAAGATCAAAGTACTTTGTCGAAGTGATAAATTTGCGTGTAATTCCGGAGGAATATCATTTTCCGTCACTTCTGTCTCGAGTTCAATGCCTTCATCCGTTGAATCCCGATCTGCTCTTAACAAGCCTACAAGAGGCTTGGGCCTACTCAACCAGTGTAATCCATCCTCAACCGCCAGAAGGGTATTGGCTGAATCAAACACAAAGAATGAGGGACTGTGGGCGTTTGGTTCATCCCCAAAGAAGTCAATCAGCTGTTGACCTTCTGTCCATCCCATCCATGACCAAGTTGGGAAAGGGACATGCGCAATAGATCCATCGGCCAGTCTTATTGGATGAGTCCCCTCTCGTTTTCGCCTGTCTGTCATGAAACCCCACTCCCACATTAGAAACGATCCAAAGACGCCATGGGGTAGCCCCCAGGAGAATCTATGACCACCCCATTTCTTATCCAAGTAATTTTGAGTCCCCAAATATGCACGACCAAGATCAGCTTCAAAAGTTAGCCTTCGAGTGGAAAATGTGATGGCGATATTCTTGTATTCCAGCGGATTGAATTCGTCGTCCAAGCGTATTCTCCTCCCATGTTCGTCCTTCTGTAATACAAAGTGCTCTGTTGTGTCTTCACTCAGGAGACCCTCGCGACAGCTCCAATATACTTGCTCTGAGGTGAAGAAAAGCGCTCTGCGGGAGACAAGAGCTTCTTGGAACGTCCAGGCTCGCCTTGCCCATGGCGTACTTGATATCCACTCTGGTTCTTGGAATTTAGTCTGCATCCGAAACTGATTATGGTCAACCGAGTCCACAAGTTGCACTCCTCTCACGCTTAAGACTCGCTGCTCGAGAAACCGAGTATTCGGGCGGACCCCAGGGATGCCGGAATGAGCGTCCGTCCCTGTTGCAGCGACGATTGTCAAGACGCTCTCGTGATAGATGGAGTCCATCTTGTCGATGATTTGGGTTTTGTCAAACTCATCATCTTGAAGAATGCAAAAGCTGTCCACCCAGAGGTAATCAATCTCCAAATTTTCACAAACAATTATCGCGTCACTTATAGTGAGAGGCAATTTATTTGCTCGGAGAGATCCGATTTGAAGAAAATCCGATAACACATTGGTGGTCAGGCATAAGAATGGCCTTGTACCCCAAACATAGCTCAAAGTCGCAAACGGCGGCCTGGCTTGTCCAGAAAACTCTTTGACGCACATGTTTTTCACATCTATCAACCGAAGCTTTGGAATAATGAAGTCATCTCCTTGATGCTGACAGATGTCATGTTCCCTTTCACAAATTCGCACCCATGCCTTGATCGTGTCAAAGTTGACGACAAGAGGCCGTAGGCGGCCAAATGTTGGCTCCAGACTAGCTATCGTCTCTTTTGCGCGATCTTTCCAGAGACCGCCATGTGGGCCGATATTATCCGGTTTCCACTCACGCCAGGATCCTGGAGAAGTATACGTTACGGTACAGTCACCGTACTCCTGATCTGATTTGATGGTGACGGGGACACGCCCTCCCGCGTTAAAGCGCTGGAGTACGATCTGAATTTGTTGTTGTCCACAACTGACATAGATAGTGAGAAGAGTTCTGTAGGAGACACCATCAAAGCCGAATGACCAGTTACGAGTCTCTCTCCCGCTGTAGATGGACATGCTCACTTTGGCAGCCGCTATTTCGTCCTCGGTAGGCCGGACTACGTTGCCACTATTGTACATGCCATACTTTTCTGACCAAGTCGAGTCATGTCGTAGCCGATATTTGATCATATCAGCGGCATCAGCACAGAATTTGCATTCCCCTGCTTGCAGACGCAAGTCTTGTAGAGACAAGTCCCTATGTTTGCCGTTGCGGTCATTGTAAGAATCCGTACCAATGAATTCGAATTTGATTGAGTCACACCAAT
This sequence comes from Trichoderma sp. 2475, assembly GCA_038502285.1. NCBI lineage: Eukaryota > Fungi > Ascomycota > Sordariomycetes > Hypocreales > Hypocreaceae > Trichoderma > Trichoderma sp. 2475. The sequence goes on from JARPVV010000006.1 coordinate 363,243, forward strand.
GCTTTGGTGTTTCCATGGATTGAGTGTCTAAAGAAGCCATGCTTCTTTATATACAACAACAAGTATTCCCAGGAGATATACACTTATCTATAGGATATAAACTTCTAGGTGCTGAAGTGGTAGAGTTCTCGCAAAGGCTGTTTATGCGGTATTTTAGGCGGTTTGAACTACAACCCGATTACTTATTCCCTACAGAGCTGTATGTACAGCTTCATGTAATATCCTTAAGCGGCTGCCTAATGCATGCTGCAGGGGGTACCCACAGGGAGCTTACAGCTCTTTGTAATTGGCTTACGTTACGTGCCTAGAAAAAACGGAGTCGCGGATCGATCTTACGTGTTTACGCAAAACATCAGCTCAGCGTATTTCCACCAACCGCCGCTCTCAAGATATCGCATTAAATTGTTTTGTTTATAACCGAAGTCATGTCGAGCGATCTCAACGGTATGTTGACAGCACAGACGTGAGAGTTCCAACGAAACGGGTTACAAATGCCGCTTGATAGAAAATACCAACAGCAATGATTACGAGATTGTGCGTAAGATTAGTACGTCCACCGGAATCAGCTACCATGATGCACAGTTCATTCTGACGCATGGATATATAAGGAGACACCGGAAAACACGCAGATTTATTTGAGGGAGTTCGTATCACAGACTACACAAGATGTATCCTGAAACCGGCCAAGCAAGTGGGGAGGGACAGGATAGAGCGAGAAATCGACATCCTCCATTCCCTCAGAGGGGGTGTTAATATCCCATTGCTATATGATGTTATTCGATACAGCCCGGTATGCTAGCCTATGATGATGTTGCGATGCATCAGACAGTGTTAACGAAGAAGACTTATCGGTGAGCTGATAGCTGGAACTACCAGCCTTGGCCCTTGAATACGTGGAGAACATCGACTTTCGAAGGTTATATCCCACTTTTAGTGCTGATGATGTCCGATACTACATTAAAGAACTTCTGAAGGCTCTTCAATTTTCTCACAGCAAAGGTATAATGCATAGAGGCATTCGACCTCACATCATCAGGATTGACCATACTCAGCGAAAGGTGGTTCTCATTTCTCATATTCTTTGCTATGGTATGCGCTGGAGAACTTGAACAGAAACTGACCTGATACTAGTTATGTTTATTCGGCTGGGACGAGGCAGAAGTTTATGAGCCCGACTCGCTATACAACGTTCACGTCGGCGCGGTCTTTCACAGAGCCCCCGAGTTGGTGTTATACCACGAAAGGTATGGCTTGAGCGTAGATATGTGGAGTGTAGGGGTTATGCTTGCTTCTATGGTCTTTAGAAAAGAGCCATTCTTCCATGGAGCAAGCAGTTCTCTACAACTTGAGAGAATGGCCAGGGTGTTGGGTACCAAGGGTCTACTTAACCTTGTGGAAAAGTATGACATAGAAATGACTCCAGATGGCCTTGAAGATATCCCATACTATGAAAAAGCACCCTGGCAGACTCTCTTCAATGAAAGTAATGAGAGATACGCTAGCGCTGAGGTGGTAGATATCCTGGATAAACTGCTTCGATGGATTCCTGAGGTAAGATACGACAAGATGGCTTCGTCAAAGAGCTGACTGAAATTCACTTACATTTGTCTTTATAGGAAAGAATAACTGCGGATGATGCCCTAAGGCACGCATATTGTGGCTAAGAAGCGAGTTCTATGAGCGATATATCTAACATTCTGCAGATTTGATCAATTTAAACTTCTGAATCGAAATGAGATAACATGACTCCAATTATGAGCATCGTGCAAGTTTTAAGAGGCTTTGTTGTCCGGAAACTTGGCTAAGTGAGTTGGCATTTTGTAGTCACTATAACGCTATATATTCAATGCGCTCGATTTTGGAACGAATAAATTTGTAATTGGAAAATTTTGGTTTCTTTCAGGTTAGTTATATGAACAACCGAGATGCTATCGGTAGAACTTCAGGGAGTGAGTCTGCCAGGCGCTCTGACAGCATGTCCATAAACTCAAGGCGCAGAGCTTCAGGTACACATAACGATACAGAGCCAATGATGAGACTCCATATTAAGAAAAAGTTATCAGACTCCCATGAGCTAAGCATGTCGGGGCTCTTCAAAGTGTACAATAGCTTCTGGGCAAATGCCGTGGCCCCGGTGTTGTCCATCCCAAATTTGGCGCGAACTTCGCTGATGTAAAGGATACCGGCTAATCGAAAACACTCCCTCCGCATCGAGAATTTATCGGCCATGCCAAGTGTAACACGAGGCAGCGATAAGAGGTCGTAAAGGATCGGAGCGAAATGAAAGCCAGGGAAGAGGACAGTTTGCCAAAATACCTCGCCTTGAGCGCGCGCTTGAGCATTTATGAGAGAATTGACCTGCTGTAAAGCTTCAAAAATGTGCGCCACGGCTGGATCCTGACTTAGCAAACTGTTGCTATCCAAATGTTCTGGCGTGGGCATCGGTGTGACTCGGATTTTACTCTCTGTGGATAGAATCTCAAACGGCTGCGGATAACGCGGTTTTCTATCCTGTAGATAGCTGCCTCGAACATCAATCCTAACAGGGAAACACATTAGATTCCACTGATGAGATGAAAGGAATGAAACATACCAATACATCATTATTTGAATTACAGGCAAATGCCGGAGCGTTTCTAGGCCACCAACACTGGTGATGGCGTGGGAAAGCCCGTCAAGGTGAACATTAATCAGTTGTGGGTTACTAGTTAAATTCTGACGGTATTTAGTATAAAGCGCAGCAATCTGGGTGATTCAACAAGCACATACTGCGAAAGCTGCAAACGCAAGGATTGCTGTGATGGTCTCGAGACTGGCCCGTTGGATGGGGTCATCCAGCCTTCGCCTTAATGCTCTGGTAGCCATCAGAGAGTATCTGGCATAGTCTATGCTGCTCTCATCGTGTTCATCGTGTTCAGTGGTGCTTGAACTCTTCATATGCCACGCTGAGGATGACAGCATTTGTGTAAGTGATGCGGATCCCTGTAACAGATTGAGAAATCCAATTTCAATCATGGATTTGAAGACGACACAACCTCCGTATACTACATCAAAACTGTGAGCAAGCATATATAAAGAGTTGACGTGCAGAGAGCTACGAACAGTGATTCCAGAGTTGGCGAGCTCTTGGTCTCTGGTCTGCCGGCACCAACGCGAAAATATTCGTGCTATTGTATGCACCAATAGGATGACCAAACTCATCTGTGTCCAGTGCCATCAGTTCGCTAGTTTGCGGCACAGGTTGCATTTCCAAAGGCTCCAGCCCTTCCTGTGGCGGCCCAGGCGCCATATCATTAGACAAGGCCTGCAGCCATGATCCGACGTCCAGATCAACAGTCAAGGCATTCCGAGGAGGAGGAGGGTTGCGCCGACGATAATCAGCTTGCGCACGACTTCTTACGCGCCGCCGTGTTTCTGCGTTACCGCGAATGTTTGTCCCAGACACAGAGATGAACTCAAACTGTGGACGGCTGCGCTGCTCTTGGTCTAGAATGGTTGGTTAAAGAAGCGTTCTGTACGGTTTACAGAGTTCAAGTCTTAACTTACCCTTGCTTCCAGGCATTGCGCAATGATACACATCAAGTAGTCTCACGAGAAAAGTTTCAATCTCAAGGAACAAGGTTGATCACAATAGATAAGCAATGACTGTGTGTCACAGCATGAAATAGAGAAAGCGCTGAACATGCGCCTTAACTAATGAAAGAGACCGGGATTTAAGGCTGCTCCACTTAACCCGGCGCTTTGCTTACATGGCGCTGTTTAGTAAGTAGTGCATCGAAGTAACCCTCTTCGACTATCGTCGCCTCCCGCACTTACCTGTTTACTCGTAGCTGATTCATTGAGTTTAAGAGTGGCTTAACGTTGTGTTTCTCTAGCAAAGGACAAATACTGTCTTTCTCAACGAAGCAACTCTCCTTAGCCCGCTGATGTGGCGATGAATGATGGCGGCAGCCACATTGCTGAAAGCCTGAAGAGTGAAAAAGAGAAAAATAGCAACATTCATCATTCACAGAAGAGAAAATCTATACGCTTGAGTCATTAAATGTATTTATGAGAGTTTAAAATTCGTTTATACTTGATTATTAATTTAGCCCAGAAATTGCGCCACCTCCTTCGCGATCAGTGCTCCGTCACTCTCCACCGCAAAATGGCCTGCATCAATAAGTTTGATGGTTGCATTAGGCAAATCCTTCTTAAACGCATGAGCTCCTGCTGGGATGAAGAACACATCGTTTTGCCCCCAAATGGCCAATAGAGGCACCTGAGAGTTTCGGAAATATTCCTGGAATTTCTCGTACAGAGGGACGTTGTTTTGGTAGTCCATGAAAAGGTCGAGTTGCGCGTCTGTTCTTCCCGGGCGCTGGAACAGAGCATAGTCCAGCGTATAAGTCTCTGGAGCAATAGTTTTGATGTCTGGAGTGCCATTCTCGTATTGAAACTTGGTAATATCAAAAGTCAACATGGCGCCCGCAATCTTAGAACGGTCATCTGCGGTGTTTTTGCTAGCCCAGAAATCCTTGATCGGGGCCCAGACATCACCAAAGCCTTCTACATAGGCGTTTCCGTTTTGGGTGATAATTCCCTCCACAGATTCAGGGCGGCGTAGTGCCAAACGGAGGCCAACTGGAGCTCCATAGTCAAAGACGTAGACTGCGAATTTGGAGATGGAAAGTGAATCTAGAAATTCGGCGACAACGTCCGCAAGAGAATCAAACGTAAATTTGAAACCTTCAGGAGTCTCTGTGAATCCAAAGCCAGGCATATCCGGGGCAATGACGCGATATTTGGTAGCGAGTAAAGGAATAATGTCGCGATACTGATGCGACGACGACGGGAAGCCGTGGAGAAGCAGAAGAGTTTTGGAAGGGTTTGCAGGACTCTGTTCTCGATAAAACACATTTACGCCGCTCTTTGGAAGTGCGATGCGAATATTCTGTGTTGAGGCCATTTTGATTGTGTTGAGTTCTATGATATTCTGAGTCTTGTGATATATAGTTGCAGTTAAAAACTGAGCGATCTGCTGTTGCTGTTGCTGTTTCTTTTGTTGTGCTGTTGATGAATTGGATGCTTGTGGGTTTGTTCTCGAGAGAAGGAACTTGAATCCTTTTTATCTTCTACGAGGTTTTAGCTACAACTCTATCTTTGATGCTGGTAACCATAGGTAAGTAAGGTTTCCCGTCAATTGCTTCAGTCAATTAGCCGCTTCTGTAGTTTGGAATTACTGAATGATGGTTTGGAGGGAACATGAGCACTTACGTCACTCGCTAAACCGCATGGGGAAAACGCTGCTTCCCCTGCCTACATACGTGTGTGTGCGCTAAGGACGAGATGGGCTCAATCACGTAATCTCGAGAGAAAATTAAATGGAAATTGGGAAGAAAGAGATGGGAAAGTGGAAAAATGAATAAAAAAAAAAGAACGCCAATATTATTAATGATGAAGCGGAAATGCAGCAACTACAGCTCAATTAAGGCAGTGCTCATTTCTGTAGCACCAAGGACAAACTATTTCGACGCTTCAGAGCTTAGACGAGTGAGCCAAGTACAACACACTGAGATTCGCTGAATAAGGGACATACCCAACTGGTGCACCCGGAGTACATTGAGAATTACTTGAGAAGCTGCCCTTAATAAATAAAAGTTTCGAGTCCTCATTTATAGACGACTCCTTAGATACAGTCGCTATACAAGGCAGTACAGCAACCGATAGGGCTTCTCATCCAGTTGCAATACTTCGACTACTGTCTATCAACCATCATTTGCTCGCGAGGCCGGGCGACTTAGCCCACGAATTAGCCGCTTAGTAGGCATGAAGATGGCCAGCTTTATAACCTTGTTAGGACTAGACTTCGGAGCTTCAAGCGAAGGCCTTAACTAAGCATCGGGCGCACCCTTTGTAAGGGTCTCGTCGCTCCACAGGCCTTGCGGAGATGTGTAGCCGCTAGAACGAAAACAGTGAACGCTGACCCCGAGCTGTGATGCTAAGCTCTCACGCTAACAGCGCGGTCAATTCCGGGCACGCCAATGGCTTCTTGACGGTTACATCACTCGTATGTTAAACTGCTAAACAGTTGAAGTTTGAAAAGATAGGATTTGTCATTTTAGGAATATGCAGATTGTAACACCGCAAAATTAATTGCGCATATGCAAATTGGGGACGCTGGTGTTCTGGCCCTTGTGGCAGGTATATATATCTCTGCATCTCTGCATCTACACATCACTATTTTATAACATCATTCACACATATCATTCTACTTGACACAACTTGAACATATTCACCACCTCCAAGAAAAACATCATCTCTTTATATCCCTCTCAATAAAACATCATGTCAGCAACTATGGAGGCTATTGTGATACCGAGATTCGGTGGACCCGAGGTTCTTGAGATCCAAACAGTTCCTAAGCCAGAAGCAGTCGCCGGCGAAGTGCTGATCAAAGTCCATGCTTTTGGTGTCAACCACGCAGAGATGCACATGCGAAAGGGCGAATGGGATGAGTGGAACCGCATCACTGGCTTAGAGTGCGTCGGGATCGTCGAAGCTTGCCCAGGCGGCGAGATAGCCGTCGGCACCCAAGTGATTGGTGTTATGGGAGGTATGGGCAGGAGCCGCCCTGGAGGATACGGATCATATGTTACCACCCCTATCTCGAACGTGGTGCCTATCAAAACAAACCTTCCTTGGGAGCAGTTGGCTGCTATTCCGGAAGTCTATTCGACGGCATACTCTTGCCTGTTCACCGTTCTTGACCTAAAGGCTGGTGAAACACTCCTTATCCGCGGATCCACCTCGACAGTCGGACAAGCAGCACTCAACTTGGCTGTTGATGCCGGAGCTAAGGTCACAGCTACGACACGGCGGACAGAGAGATTTGCAGAGATAAAGGCCAGGGGAGCTGTGGACGCCAAGCTGGAGCACAAGGACCTCCAATCAGAGTTTCCTAGCGGGTTCAAGTTTGATAAAGTGTTAAACTTGATCGGCAACAGTGTATTAGTCGAGTCTATCAGCCTGGCTCGGCCCGGTGGACGAATGCTACAGGCTGGATGGCTGGGTGGGCTAGCACCCGTGGTTGATTTCAATCCCATGGTTGAGATGGAATCTGGAGTGCATTTCAGCTTGTTCCACAGCAAAGTTTTGGGCACACCGGAATTCCCCTTGTCCGATGTTCCTATTCAAGAAATAGTCAGCAAGATTGAGAGAGGAGCATGGGACGCCAAGCCAGCGTTTGTTTTTGAGTATAACGAGATTCACAAAGCGCATGAGATGCTGGATTCACACAATGCGGGAGGAAAAATCGTTGTCAAGCATTATTAGAGCAAACATGCTGATACAAAAGTTATTCTTTTTCATACAAGATAAAATACAAAACAACTTTTACTTTAGAAACTAGCATATATTTACAAAGAATTTTAATACAGAGATCACCTTCTATCAAGAAACCTACCTATCTGAACGTCCGGTGACTTTTGACTTTTCGCTTTCTCCAAACTACCTTTTTATAATAGCGGTTATACTTGCAGGCCCAGTCGTAATTGAACCTGTTTAAGTGGGATTTGAAACGGAGGCTGTATCTCCGTCTGTTTTCGCGTTATTTGCTTCAGTTCGATCATTTCTGCATTCTAATTGCGCATGAGCGAAAGCATAGTTGATTACCAGATTTATTGAGGTGTTTATTGATTTGGCATCTATCAAACGCATTAACTAGGTAATTATCTCCCCATGCCAACGCAATATCAGAAGCGCAGATTATCTTGCTACTATTTATTAGACCCATAAAGCAAGAACAAGTCACAGAATCAGGTGGCCTAACCGATATGAAAGTAATACCAGGCAAAGTTGAGTGAGAGAGCTGGCTGTTGTGCTGCTTTTAACGCCGCATCTAGCCGTCCTACCTACCCGGCATGTTGACCGCGCCCTGCGATTGACTGGCAGTTGCTGGAGTTTATGTAGTGCTCATGCACTGGTAGAATTTATTATTTATTCGAAAAAAATGGCTGCTGGGACAAGAACAGCTGGACCAAAAAAAACACCCTCAGTAAAAAAAAGCCTTCACCGCGCAATATGAAGATTGGGTTTTTGGGACTGGGCGTGATGGGAACGCCCATGGCGCTCAATCTGTGCCGCAAATTTCCTACAACAGTCTGGAACAGAACGGCCTCTAAATGCGCAGCATTAACGCAGGCAGGTGCTGCGCTCGGCCACACTCCAGCGAAAGTGGCAGAACAATCCGACATCATCTTCATGATGATGTTTAACGGGCCCGCCATACGGTCCGTAATTGACGATGACTTCAAGAGGGCGCTCAAGGGAAAGACGCTCGTCAACACCAGCTCAGTGCCTGTGGAGTTTAGCCGCAGCCTAGCCGAAGAGATCCGCGACGCAGGAGGGAAATTTGTCGAGATGCCTGTCAGCGGAAGCAAAGTGCCGGCCGAACAAGGCACCTTGGTGGGAATGATGGCGGGCGACCAGATCGAGTGCGAGCGCATCCGGCCGTTCGTGGAGCCGATAACCAGCGCAGCTATCTACTGTGGGCCTATCGGCGCGGGCTTGAGGACCAAATACGCGGTCAACACCTTTCTCATCACGGTTACGGCTGGCCTTGCAGAGTCGATGAATCTTGCCCGCGCGCAGGGCCTTGATCTTCAGGCCTTTAGCAGTGTGCTGGACGCGGGCCCCATGGCTTCGGCCTATTCCAAAATGAAGCTGGCAAAGATGGCCAAGCAAGATTGGTCTGCCCAGGCGGCTGTCAAGGATTGCTACAACCTCACTGAGCTTATCCAAGATGCGGCAAAGGCTGCGGACGCAAAAACGCCTCTTATGGACGTGTGCAACTCTCTATATGGACAGGCCATGGAATCTGGGTTCCAAGACGAGGATATGATTGCTGTTTATAGAGTCTTTTCAGGCGACAAGAAGAGCAATCTGTAGGGGCCGCTGTGTTGAACTGTCTTACCACGTGGAACGCTCGTGAGAATTGGGGCAGTGCTTCACGATCGGGCAAGTCATAAGCGGCATTTTCAAGCTAGCCATGCAACTAATGCAGGGTACGGAGAAGTACAAGTACGATTGTAGATATAAATGATCTCTTCACGCACACATCGGTGTCTGGCCGAGGAAATCACGAGCTTTTACGAAATGGCTTCTTCTTCTAGTACAAATAGCGGTAAATTACGTGTATGTAATACACCGTACTCTAGCAGCACCCTTTAGGGTCACCGAACCGGAGAATTTTGCAAGTTATTTTAGCTACTTGCTTATTCTTCAGATACAGTAGAACACGAATCACAACCCGGCTTTTTGCCATGTTCTCTCCGGCTAAATTATCTTCCCGCTGTGTTGGATCCAACATTGCTTCTTTGTTGGCTACGGGATAAACACGTCGTATGGGGTTATCACAGCACATCTACAGCATTGTCTAAATGGATGACGCTGGCGCCGTGCAACAGGCATCCCCGTGGAGAAGCTTGGCAGCAGCTGAATTGACAGCCAGCTAAGCTAGACCTCTTTGTGGACCGAAACAGCGCGTCAGGGCTCTTGCTTGCGCGGGACGTGCAAAACTGATGCGGAAGGCGAGGCAGATAGGATGCGCGTTTAACACTTCTTGTACGGCAACATGTCATAGCTCAATTTATCCTCTTGGAGAGGGAGTTTACAGATGAGATGCTCTTCTAACAGAGAATTCAATTCGAGGCCGAGATGCCAGAAAAAAACAATCGAGTGGTTTCTCACCGTGTCGCAGAGCCTGTGTTTAAATCTCTGCCAAGCCTACATGTATGCCAAAAGTTCCTGCGCCTATCTCAGATACCGGCTGCTAGAAGTAACACACAGCAATCGGACGCACTTTTGCCCAGGATTTCTCATGCCGAATTTCCGGCTCATTTACAAAAAGACCTTGATTGTATGCAAGGGCCAGTTGATAGCCAGGATCCACATCCGTTGGTCTCTTCCGGCAGGGTCCATCAGCAGTCTTGTTTTTGCACGTGCAATCTGTCACTCTATTGGATTGGACGAGATTTGTCCGCATCAGGTTCTCGAAAAATGTTTCTGAGAATCGGATCGGATCCGAAATATGCCTGCACCAGTGTAACCATGACAGGCCTCAAGTGGCAGGTGAAAAAAAGCGGAATGGAGAGAGATCCGTCGCCGTGCTGCTGCCTCGGCGGGTTGACCGCTGGGTATTAAATGCCCCGGTTCCTCGATCATGTCGCTCCTGTCGCGTGTTGGAACCTGTGAGTTGCTGTTTGGCTGTTTCTCCTACCCATTGGTCTCATTGGTGTTGGATAAGTGAAAGGTTCCTTGTTCAATATGAAGTCCGCCTCTACCAATGCTCTTCTGGGAGCGCTTCTCGCCGTAACGGCGGAGGCTGCGCCGACCGTTGATGAGCTCTACCCATACACCGGCCCAAAAGTCCCCGTGGGCGACTGGATGGACCCGACTGTCAAAGGCAACGGCAAGGGATTCGTACGCCTGGTAGAACCGCCGGCCGTGAAGCCAGCATCTTCAAACCCGACCAACAACGTCAATGTCATCTCGGTCTCGTATATCCCCAACGGCATCAACATCCATTACCAGACGCCCTATGGCCTGGGAGAGTCTCCCTCTGTCAAATGGGGATCCAGCGCTTCTGAGCTCAGTAACACCGCTACTGGTAAATCTGTGACGTATTGACACCTCTCACCGTCTTTTATAATTACACAGCGTTTAACATTATTGAACAGGTATGGCCGCACTCCTTCTTGCTCGACCGCTGTCACGACTCAGTGCAGCGAGTTCTTTCACGATGTGCAGATTACCAATCTGAAGTCTGGAACAACCTACTACTACCAGATCCCTGCGGCCAACGGTACCACTGCATCGGATGTTCTCACATTCAAGACTGCAAACGAGGCGGGAGATTCTTCGGAGTTTACTATTGCAGTCATCAATGACATGGGCTACACCAACGCTGCTGGAACGTACAAGTACCTCAACGAGGCTGTCAACGACGGCACTGCCTTTATCTGGCATGGAGGTGACATCAGCTATGCGGATGATTGGTACTCGGGCCTGCTCCCATGCCAAAGTGACTGGCCAGTGTGCTACAATGGCACATCTACCCAGCTCCCCGGTGGCAGTGTTCCGAAAGAGTATGACACTCCTCTTCCCGAAGGCGAGGTTCCCAACCAGGGTGGCCCTCACGGCGGTGATATGAGCGTGCTATATGAGTCCAACTGGGATCTGTGGCAACAGTGGATGAACTCTCTCACCCTGAAGGCACCTTACATGGTGCTTCCAGGAAACCACGAGGCCAGCTGCGCGGAATTCGATGGCCCCGGAAATGTCCTGACAGCTTATTTGAACGAAGACAAGTCCAATGCAACAGCTGCGAAGTCTTCGCTCACTTATTACAGCTGCCCCCCTTCACAGAGGTATGTTGAATATGCCGTGGAGCAGAAGACTCGTTGGTCTCGGATTGATCTAACTGACAGTCATTAGGAACTTCACCGCCTTCCAAAACAGATTCCGCATGCCCGGAGGTGAGACAGGAGGTGTTGGAAACTTCTGGTACTCTTTCGACTACGGCTTGGCTCACTTCGTCTCCATTGACGGAGAAACCGATTACCCCAACAGCCCCGAATGGCCATTTGCTAAAGATGTCAAGGGCAATCAGACGCATCCTTGGGCTAACCAGACCTATGTTACCGACAGTGGTCCATTTGGCAGCGTCAATGGCAACTACAATGATAAGACAGCCTATGCGCAATACCAATGGCTGAAGAAAGACTTGGAGAGCGTGGACCGCTGCAAAACACCTTGGGTTATTGCCATGAGCCACCGCCCGTTTTATAGCTCTCAGGTCTCATCTTATCAAGCAACCATCCGTGCAGCTTTTGAGGAGTTGATGCTCGAGAATGGCGTTGATCTGTATCTTTCTGGGTAAGTTGATAGTGAGCACCTATGTATGTATTGGCTGCGCATACTAACCTAGTGCACATAGACACATCCACTGGTATGAGCGCCTGCTTCCCCTTGGAAGCAATGGTACTATCGATGAAGCCTCTGTTATCAACAACAACACCTACTGGACAAACCCCGGTGTTTCAATGGCTCATATTATCAACGGAGCTGCGGGAAATATTGAGAGCCACAGCACTCTGGGCACGGACCCGTTGTTGAAAATGACTACTTACCTTGACCAAACAAACTATGGATTTGGTGGATTGACCATCCATAACGCTACAGCTCTCTCATGGAGTTATATTCATGGCTCTGATGGCACGGAGGGTGATCACCTTACTCTATTGAAGAGAGCCTCGGCTGGAACATGCAGCTCCTCGGGCTCCTCTTCTACAACTGTTTCAAGTGCAGCAACTTCTGCGTCAACATCTGTGCCTTCAGGCGTTACTACTGTAACGGAAGTTGTTACAAGCTACACAACATACTGCCCAGGCAGCACAACTTTCACTGCTGGATCCAGCACTTACACAGTTACAGAGGCAAGTCGTATCCCAATACTGCCCGCCGCCAGGCATTTGTCAACTAGCCGTTATTAACCTGTTCATAGCCTACGACTCTCACTATCACCAACTGTCCTTGCACCTTGACTCACACTGTCTCCAATGGCGCCACAATGTTAGTAGTCCATTCTTTCCGCATTCTATGGCGTTTAAAGAGCGACTTTGTGACTGATATGATATAGTACCACTGAGAGTATCCCGGCCGCTGCTACAACTGGGGCTGAGTCTTCGTCACCGAGCTGGAACAGCACAATGCCTACTGGAGGAGCGCCCGCAACCACAACTGGAGGCTCAGTTACTCCCACTGTGCCAGTCAACAACAGCGGCTTCCGTATGATGGCTTTGCCAAGCCTTACTAGTGTTTTGCTAGTCTTGTTATCGCTGTGGTAATGTATCTTGCAAACGAAAGGCTGCTGTATTACTCGCGGCTTAGATAAAATGCTATAATGTAATGAAACACTTTAATATGCCGTTTTTTTCTCTCATTCCCTTTGTTGTAGAACAGTTAATTTCTCTTACACCGTGAGAAGAATACGCAGTCTTGACTTACGTGCACATGTACATATATCCCCTTCCCCTCTCCCCCCCCTCTCCCCCCCTGCCATGATATCAGCTCTTCTTCATCTGTGTTATTACAGTATATATAACTATTGAGAGACTAATTTCGCTGTTGCTGCAATACTACTTTGGAAATTGACCGTCTGCTACCTATGATAAGGTAGTTAACCGCCCATTCTTAGCTTCAGCCGTACTGCTCCAGTAGATTTCCCTGAAATTGGCGAGAATCTCTCAGCTTCCCTCGCAATGTTGTTCTAAACAGTTGCTAAATCTTCCAAAAGCGACAATGGTATACTGAATTAGCTGTTTCTGTACTGGAATTTACATTTATTTTGCCAATGTAATTGCCATTATTGTCGATACATCAAACCTCGGAGCCCAAGTGCACGCGTAATAGCCATGGTAGTATGTATCCCCGATGCGCAATGTTTAATCGGCTAGGTAGACAGCGGTCTACCTGATAGTTCCGGCGAGCGTAAGTTATGTTTCGTAGCTGAAAGTAGGTTGGCCATTTGGTTGACAATTTGCTTACACCGATATTGCCCTAATGTCGTAAAACAGTATTACATCAAATCACACGCCGCATGAGTAGATTATTATTACTTATACTTCATTGACAAACTTTCGTAGCTTACCGCTGGCAAATTGATAATACTGCTCATACTTGTTACTCCATGCTCATAGAAAATGGCTCTATACATAGATGATGCAATATATATACTTGTATACCTGTATATATACAGGCTAATTAGGCGAACCAACTTCCTCCTCGGTTGTCGAGGCATAATTCGCCACTGGCGTGTTACACGAAGTTACTATGGTACTTGGTCTGCTTCCAATCTGCGCAGCTGTTTGCGATGCGTCTAAAGGTTTCTCTGTACCAAATGTTGTGGGTATGTTCCTTCTACAGTACCCCCAAGCCATTCAAGACCAATGTAGATCCAATCAATTCATTGAAGACACAAGACGTTGAGTTGAAGCAACGAGAACCTCGATATCCATTGGCGATATAGACGACGGCCGACCCTCGAAAATTTACCGCCATTAAAGGGTACTGTGCTAATGAACACAGCTGGGCAAAATCTCAAGAGTCTATCAACCAGAGATGTGATCTTTTCCACACATGACAGCAAAGCCATACCAAGTATTTATTTTGTGAACACATACTCCAAAGGCTTAAGCACTGCAACTATTGTGAAAATCACGAACGATGCGCTACAGTTCTAGCGCCATTGCACTTTGTTCACCATACTTCGCCTTGGGATAATACAATTCCTCTTCTCTCCATTCAAGGCTGGTCAGTCTCGATACTTGAGGTCATCAATATCATTGATCGGCTGACGAATCCTCCAGATACATCACTATCCGCAATTCATTTTGTTGCTCCATCCATCCCAGGATTTGGCTTTTCAACTGCGCCTCAGCATATCGGTTACGTTACATGTATACAAGGCGGTGATTTCGGGAGCATGATTCTCCGCTACCAAGCGAATATGTTACCAAAATATGTTGTCACAGCGCTTGGCAATTTCTGGGTTCTCATGCCTTAGAGTATGACGTTCATAGTTTCATGGTAGCGGCTTCAACAGATAAGGAGACATTCTGCATCACGAGGTCTGAGGCATTTGTCAATAATGATAACGGATTCATCATGATCCAGCAAACAAAGCCACTTACTGCAGCTTATGCTCTTACCGATACTCCACTAGGGTCATTGTTGACCCTACAAACTTTTTGCTTGGACTCCCGTATCGCCTGGTCACTCATGTATTACATACAGGGCCCGTATGGTGGCATGCGCATGCATAAAGAGATGTTACATGATGGCACAGTCTCCAGTGTTGCTTTGCAGATCTTCCAATAGTGCCGCAGCCGGTGGCAATTAGCCAATTTCCTTACGATGTTGCATATGTTTTGCCAATCAACTGGGCAAGGCGAAGGGGAAACGTGGTGAAATGCTTCGTTTGTGACCATGGTGGCCAGTGTGCTTATTATGAAGTTCCCCATCCCTTGCTGAACGATATCTGGAGCTGGTTTGGAGATGGGAATAATTCGAAAACAGGTGTTTTTAGTTAGACATAATAACAGAATTGAGACTAACACATGAAACCATGGTATATATAATTAAAGATCTATTAGCTATACGTATGCGCATATGCTGATACAAAGATGGTCGCTAGAATTGCCGAACTAGTTCCAGTGAAGCAGAGTCCACTCAGATTTCTTAATGCTTCCAACCAAAAATTTATTTTAGATCACTTATCTCTCAAGCCCGGCAGCTGGCTTGCTCCTGTTTTAAAGCAGATTTTATAATCGTAGCTATCACTTTCTTGCTGGTTTCGTCCGCCTCGCCCACCGTTCAACACCTATCTTAGGCGCAATTCGCCGTGGTAAAGCAGACGCGACAAGCTGTGCAACAAATTGCGCTCACTCTGTGCTTAGAGATATATGCGCTAAGATGAGGTCCTTCGCTTTGCGTTATGGGAATGGGAACGGCCACATTCAATAGGCGCTGCAGCATATGTGAATTAGTCTTTAGCTCTACGAAAAAGTCAAATGCTCCAAAATATATGCTGGGTTCGAACAGATCCAAAAAAAATTAGGTACGCCAGAGGTAAGTGGTTTCCTCATTCATCGTTGCGAGGCCTTCGCTTGCAACGGACCACGGCATTTTCTGCTGTAATGCTCTTAAAATCCAGTTGCCCGTTGAGTATGAGTCTTTTAGAAAGTTGCTGCTGAAGCCAACAAGAAAAATTGTCTATCTTTTTCCTTCACCAGAAAAGGATGCTTGAGGTAAGAACTATTTCTTACACGTGCTTTTGTGCATTAAATTTGGCCTGTACCATTGTTTCTACACGAGTTTGAAGTGAAGGGTCAGCCGAAACGCGTCAGCTCACCTGTACATCCGCATAACCAGCAGAGTGCAAAAGGCTTTTAGCGGAAACTTCGGGTTCCATCTACGTTCGTTGTATAACAGATAAATCTCGAGAAGTTAGAACACAACAAAGGCATTGTCCTTTTGTAATGAGCAGCTTGACACGGCCATCGTGGCACGACCAACCTGGCTTTGCATGTCCCGCGCAACATCAATAACGTACATTTGTAGCAATTTGTTTGCGAATCGCGCATCGGTCCGACACTCTTGCTCCACCGCCGCTAACACTTCCTCGGCGCTCTTAGTCGCTAATCACAGCGCCCGCTGATGTGCGCCGCCGCCTCTCATAGAATCGACGGCTTCTGTGAATTGTTCTAGCTTTGCAAGTTGAATTCCGAAGCTATCCATAATACCTACTACCGATTGATGATACCAAGAACGGCAGAAAAGCCACTTCGTCCGATACATTCGACTCCATATGAAGCCGATATGCCGAATACTGACAGCGAGATCCGATTCGCCCGATCATTGAATACTGGAGACTCGTTTCGGTTGCGGGTCAGCAATAGCAACTGCCGCGTGAAACATGCTAAGCCTGAGCTAAGTAGGTGTCGGGCACTTTGCGTCCAAGGACACGATGCGTTGTTTGGCAACTAACTTTGTTTCATCACTTGAGAAAGATCATAACTCATAACTAATGTAACAGAACTGTTTTCCAAACAGTTTATAAAGAGAAAATATCTAGCCTTGACTCTTTGGAGAGATTTGAAAGCTAAAAGGGGTTGCTGATAGAAGTGGAATAGCGTAGATGTAGGTCAGAGCGTATGACTTTGCTGCTGCCACATGCCATGCGTATTACTTACTTCATTGATGGCTACACAGATCATACCCTGAATATCCTACCTTTTAGCCTCGCGAATCGCAATCTCTTCCCAGGATAAGTGCTATACACCCGAGCCTATAGTAACTATGCTTGTGGGCTATTGTTACATCCATAGATGCTATGATACGTTGACAAACAGCCGAAAATTGCCGCCTTGGTCATGTTTGTCACGTATCCTTCTCACTGCATATGTGCATCAGGTTGTGCTTGGAGTCAAGTTCACACGAAATGAGAATCAAAATGAGATACACTCAACAGCTAGCCGGCAGGCTCAATTGCCAAGTCAGACCTTGGGGCTTTTGTTGAAGGCCATGAATAGGCTTTTGAGGGAACAAAGAATCGGGATTCATGAAATAAATCATCGAGATTCATGAATCTATATCTTAGAGTCTTGCTAACCCTGGTCATTCAGCGAAGTACTGCGTATTCGTGCACTACACCAGGGCTCTAGACATCGATTGTTTTACAAGCAAGAAACTGTCCGTACTAGCCTATGAGCTAACCCTTCAGCGTGCGTTAGTAGAAGTCTAATGTAACAAGGTTATACTACATACAGGACAGCGCCTGGCTGGATCCGTATCTGTCAAAAGATGAGATGCCGTACTACTCGTACAATAGCTTAGCATTAGGAAGGTGTCATTACAATATATTCCTACCGCTACTCAATATGATGCATATTACCACATAACATAGCCTCGTCACCGCCTCAGCTAACTCCACAAGGCCCGAATCCTACCGGCAAACAATTGCTATGCTGCGACTCTCGCTAAACTTAACGTTTTCATTATGCTAAAGTAACGCTGCCTAAGAGATCCCTGAAGACCCACAGCATTGATCCTGACAACATCCTCCCCCTGAGATGGAGATGGTCCTACGGAAACCGTCCGGAGCAGCTACATGGATGGCATGGCCCATAAATATAAACTACATATATGGCATTGGGAGGCGTGGTGTAAACTTCGAACATATCTTGGTGCACCGAGGAAGTTCTATCGAATCCAGCTGATATAGATCATTTTTATTCACCATTCTTGACAATGTCTGCCTTTCGCCAAGCAGCTACATTCCTGACGTTAGGATCTCAGGCCTATGCGTTTTCGTTGCAAACCACATACGACTCGAGCAACTTTCTAAGCAAGTTCCAATTTCGCGATGTAAGTACGCAGTGTAGCTGAGTCGAGAATACAGCTGATAAATAAACCGGACAGTCTGCTTCTTATTACCCAACCTATCCGGGCGACCCAACGCACGGATCGGTCAATTATCTGACCCAGGCTGATGCGGTTTCTTCTGGAATCGTGAACACGGACAACAACCAAGTCTATCTTGGCGTAGACTTCACCAACAAGGCACAGCTTATTAAAGATAGCTCAACCGTGCATGGCCGAAATAGTGTGCGTTTGGAATCTGTTGACACCTGGAGCTCAGGTATCATGATAGCAGATATTGCGCACATGCCAGGAACAGCATGTGGTGTCTGGCCGTCACTGTAAGTTATATCGATATGCCTCTTCACATACTGAAACGCAAGATCGCTGATCTCCTATCCTCAGATGGACATACAACTTCAACGAAAATCCCGTCGGAGAGATTGACATTATTGAGAACATCAACAACCCCAGCCAAAACATCGTTTCCCTGCACACATGTGGTCAGTGCACATTCACCAACATTGGTGGCACACAGGGAAGGTCCAATTGTAACAATGGGGGTACGATCTCGCAACAATGCGAAGACGGCACAAACTAGTTGGTCACCCAAACACGTCTTCAAGCCATGCTCAAGCTACTAATAAGTTTGTCAGTGACGGATGTGGTAATACTATGAGCCAAGGCTCCTACGGACCTGCATTTAACGCAGCTGGAGGCGGCGTTTATGCTACATGGTTGGAGAGTGATGCTCTTAAGCTGTACTGGTGGAAGAGAAGCGATATCCCCGACGACATTACCAGTGGTAACCCTGATCCTACTAAATGGGGCACCCCAGCTTCACTATTTACTAGCGGCAGTAACTGCAAGGTTAGCAAGTATTTCAAGGATTTGACCATTGTAAGTTCTTTTCATGCGCTTATTTTATCTTCTATTTGTTACTGACCTTTGGTAGATCATCAACACCGACTTCTGTGGTGACGATTTTGACCAGGGCACCTGGGACTCTACTTGCTCAGCGTCTACTGGTTCGAAAACGTGCGATGATTATGTTACCAACAACCCCTCAGCTTTCAAAGATTCTTACTGGCTGTTTAACTCTATCAAGATCTACAACTAAGAGGCTGGGACGAAGCAAATAAGTACTCGGCGGGTTGACTAGTGGGCCGGGCAGCAAAGGCCCCCGCCTCTCTCTCAGCGAAGAGGCGGTTATTTTGTTTGCTGCCCGGCCCAATAGTCAACCCGCCGAGTACCTGGAATATCTAATCCAGAGCTATATACAACCGCTTTGTAAATACTCATTTTAGGGAAGATTAATGAACATAATATTTGCCCCCCGCTTGGCTGTTGCAGGATTATTAAAACTATGGCCGTTACTGTATTGCGTCCCCGGTCTCGCTTCAAAGTTTGGTTATTTATTGCCAGCCCTTCGTATTTTGAGCACATATAAGCTTGAGAAACAATAGCACAGAAAGCAGCAGTGTTCGCTTCGGGATTTGGTGCATAAAGCTCTTGCAGATTCTTAATAACTCCATCATTGTGATTTGGTTCCTCAGTGCCAATACTGTAGAATCTGCGTTCGGCCGTTATTTTTGTTGAGGGCTTCTTTGGCTATGACTGATTGCCTTTTTTGAAGCTTACGGCTGCACAGGCTTGAACCGGAGCAAAAGGGCGAGCCACTCAACTGAGTGTAAAATGATGAGTCATTCAATTCAAGCAAGATAATCGAGAGTAAGGATATAGTCTACGCATGCATAAATTTAATATGCAGAGAAAAGCAGGTATGCTTTACACTACTTAGGTGGCAGTTACGCTGAGGAAATGGTGCTTTTATGTACATATACTTGCTGCAGTCTTTGACTATTGTAAATCTGCCTACATAATACCCGGGAGATGCGACTTTCTAGTGTTCTTCACGGTAAAAGAAAGGCTGAGTATGACCAACAACGGTTTATGTAGTAGATTGTAAAGCTAGTGTATAATGATATATTGACGAACAAAGGTGATGTTGTCCCTACGGCAAGCTTACAGCTAGAAGAACGTTGGAAGCCCTTCCAACATTGTAGCCATTTTCCAAACAGATGGAAATGTTTCAACAATAACATTCTATTATTAGAGGCTTCTTCCATGGAGAATTACTCTATTCAGGAGCCCCCTCCCCCCAAATCAGAATAATAACCCTCATTGGCTGTACATTCCTGGAAGCTCTTTTCATAAGAGAAACAATGTGCGGGGTTACATGTCAAAGGAAACAGCCACTTGCGCTTATTTACGCCCCGTTGAACCAAGTTGTCGTTAGACCCGATCGCGACAGCTTCCATGACCATCTTCGTAGCTCTGATTGGTTCGGATCTCGATCAGTCAACTTTGATTCACATATACGTGTTGTGGCCGCCCGAGCTGAGAGCTAGATAGCAAACTCAAATTTAGCCTGCCCAATTGCGTTTGTTGAAGTTTCTAATAGATGGAATCATATTCTCTTCTTAAAATGTCTCTGTTACGCGCATTTGCAGTTGAAGTCAAAATTCCGGTTCACTCACAAATTTGCTATTGCGCTGCACACCATGCATTCTCTGGTCCGCGATTCGGCTTTTGGTGCTTTGGCACGATGGATAACAAAGCGCCGGATGCTAAAATATCCCGACGAGAAAGCAGACTTCCATTACCGGGAACTCTATATGAATGATGGCCCCAGGGAGCCAACGCCGCCGCCAAGCCTAAGGGTCGTCAACCACTCGCAACAGGATCTTAGACATGACGAGCAAAGCCTCCCAGTCGCGCCGGCGTCAGAAGAAACAAGCTCGCTTGCGACAGAAGACGAAGGCGAGCTTGATCTTGACTGCCAGACACTGTCCAAGATTGTCTCTCGGCCTCGGATGTCGCATGTTGAATCGTACGCCAGCCTGGAAAAGGCGTATACAGACGCAGCATTGCAAGCAAATACAAGAGCGCGGCATTCCACGATCCAGCCGAAGAAACTGGAGAATGGAACTATTGTTGTTGACTGGTACACAACTGATGATGACGAGAATCCACAAAATTGGTCGTCGCGGAAGAAACTCTTCATTGTGCTCCAGATCTATCTCTATACTCTTGCAGTGTACATTGGATCCGCTATAATAACGCCATCTCAGCCATTCATTGAAGCACGATTCGGAGTCACGCCCGAGGTTGCATCAATGGGTCTTTCTCTCTATGTTCTTGGCTATGGCATCGGGCCACTAATTCTCTCTCCCCTCTCTGAGATTCCAATCATTGGCCGCAATCCACCGTATATAATCACCTTTGGCATCTTTATTGCAATTTCAGCCGGTACAGCCGTCGTCGATAACTTTCCAGCATTGATCGTCCTGCGTTTTCTGCAAGGATTCTTTGGCTCGCCATGTTTAGCGACCGGGGGCGCAAGTCTCGGTGATATCTACAACCTCATCAAGCTGCCATACGCACTGACGGGCTGGGCTGCATTCGCAACTGCCGGTCCAGCACTCGGCCCTGTTATCTCGGGCTTCTCAGTCCCAGCTACAAACTGGCACTGGTCACTATGGGAGATTCTCTGGCTTGCTAGCCCCGTCTTTGTCCTCATGTTCTTTTGCCTGCCAGAGACATCCTCGGCCACGATTCTACTTCGACGTTCCAGACGTCTCCGTAAATTGGCCAAGAGCAATAATTTACGATCCGAATCGGAAATCGAGCAAGCTGCTCTCACCGTCAACGAAGTCATTGTGCAGAGTCTATGGCGGCCTCTTCAAATTAATCTCTATGATCCATCAGTGCTCTTCACCAGCCTATACATAGGTCTCATGTACGGAATCTTTTACTCTTTCTTCGAAGTGTTTCCGTTCGTCTATGCCACAGGCCTCCCTGGTCTCGCGTCTCCGACGAATGGCTATGGATTGAATGCTGGCCAAGTCGGCCTTATTTTCCTTTCCATTAGTGTCGGCGTTGCCATTGCGATTATTGCCTATGTCGGATATCTATGGTTCGTCTTTGAGCCCGAAGTCAAAACACAAGGATTGGGCGAGCCCGAGCGTCGTCTTATCTGTGGTCTTCCTGCTAGTTTTCTCGTCCCAATAGGACTCTTCATGTTTGGCTGGACGGGAAACTCTAGCCCAGAAATACCGTGGATTGTTCCGACTATCGGCATCACAATTGTTGTCATTGGCATCTTTCTCATCTTTCAGGTTGTCTTCATCTACATCGCGCTTGCATATCCCAAGTATAGCGCCAGTTTATTTGCAGCAAATGACTTTGCGCGGAGCAGCATAGCTTGCGGAGCAATTCATTTTTCGCGGCCACTCTTCATAAACCTGGGTGTTGGAAAAGGTATCAGTCTGTTGGCTGGATTGAGCTGCGCGGGTGTGATTGGCATATTCGTACTCTATTTCTACGGAGGAGCCTTGAGACGAAGAAGCAGATTTGCTGCAACATAAGTTATCTATTATTCTTCCTCTGTACTTCGTACACTTGCATCCTGATTCAAAAGCAGTATGAGTACATTTCAAGGGAGCTTTCACTTCGCCAGGTGGCTGCAAATGCACTCTCAATGCGTGCAAATATATGCCAAGTTTACTCTGAAAAGCGGAGATTCAATGCGATCGATAAATGCGGTGTTACCCCAGCTGTCACCGGGCAATCTTTCGCTTTTATGACACGCTGGGGACCCACATGCCAAAAGAAGACGTTTCTCATGCATAGTGACACCGGGCGTTATGCGCGTAGCATTCAAATGTTACATTGAGCCCCTTGGCAAGGGGAAAAAAGAGATCTCGAGATTAGAGAAGAAGGTTCTTACCTTCCTGGCAGGTGGCCAGCTTCCTCGCCGCGAAATAAGTATAGCGCCAAACAGATGCAAGTCATCGCAATGAGATCTTTCGCAAGGGTTCATAGTTCAGATCGAGCGCCATCCTTGTTGACGAAAATCTCCGTTGGAGTTTTTGTTTAAACAAAAATATGACATATAATGCGCTCGTTAGAGATCCTACCACAAAGATCAAACACTCGTCGACCAGTGCAGCTCGGATACGCCGATAGGTGCATTAAAAAGCGCTTTCCGCCCTGGCCGCAGGGAAAAAAGGCCAGATTTAAGAAAACCGGTCATAGCTATCTCTTTCATATTGTCGGCTTACAACTCTGGCTGGGCCTGAAAATGCATATGGAACGCAGGAGCCGAAGCGAAAACATACCCTGAAATTATCCTTGAAGGACCGAAGCCGAAGCCGATATATGAACCACAGGGGCTATCCTGCTCAGTTTGAACAATGAATGCGAGATCCGAGCGGTTTTACCACCCTCACGCAGCTTTATGACGTGGGCAGCTGCACTTCTTGAACAACCGACTGATGGCTTTGCTCTGGGACAAAGCTATTGAGATCTGAAAACAGCCTCCCGAGATTTGTATGAATAAAACTCGAGCAAATTATTTACAGTATTTGGCAGTATCGAACAAAAAGCGCCAGCTTGCTTGCTATATAGTCTATATGAAAAATATCCAGCTCTATCAAGGTACCAAATTCCCAACTTCTTTCAGATTTAGTTGGCAGGCACCTCCAGAAGACGCCTGAGGACCTCATCATCGCTTGGGTTTCCCTCTCCCTTGATGGCATCGTACGCAGGCAAGAGAATGGTCTTCTCAATGTCCTTGTATTTTCCATCTGCGACATAAACCACGGTTCCTTGTCTGGAGCCATCAACCATGAGATAAGCAGCAGCGCGTGCAACAGCCAAAGCGGGCTGAGGCACGTGTGAGATCCCTCTCATGAGGCCCTCCAAGTCTGGGAGAACGTTGCTTGTCGTCCATGATGGCATCAAAGTGTTGATGCGAATAGGAACTCCAGCAACTTCTGCAACTCGTGCAAGGCCTCTGCCAAAACCGAGGACGCCATGCTTAGCCGCAGCTACATGATTCGGTCAGCATAACGAAACTTCTATTAGAGACACAGAGCTCTGCTTTTTACTCACAGTAATCGATAGCTCGAAGGGGCTGTAGGCCGGTGCTGGATCCCATGAGAACAATGGCACCACCCTCAGGCTGCTCCTTCATGTAGTGAACGGCCAGGGAAGCTGTGTTGATTAGGCCTCTCAGGCCAATGTCCATGAGCTCGTGTGATGGCTCCTTCAGGTTGCCCTGCTCATCTGTCTCAAGAGCCAAGTAGTTGGCACGAGGGCCGATACCGGCGTTGGCAAAGATGCAATCGATGCGACCAAAGTGCTCCTTGGCCTTCTTGAACAGCACAGTCAGGTCATTCCAGCTGGCCACGTTGGTCTGCACAAAGAGGAAGGCAGGTGTTTCTGCCGGCTCAGAGGCCGGGGGCGGGTTAACATCGCCGCTGACTACTGATGCTCCCAATGAGAGCAGCAACTTAACTGTGGCCAGGCCGATACCCGATGAGCCGCCTATAGTAGGTAGATTGGTCAGTAAGAGCCCAGAAGCATTGCAACAGCAAAACAGCTCAAAGAAGCGAAACGGCCATACCTGTGAGAACGACGACTTTGCCCTTGAGGCTGCTCAAATCACCGTCATTGATGGTAAACTCAGACATGGTAGAGAGATTAGATAAGATCTCGGTAATGATGTCTCGGTAACGGTGGAGGCTGTGAGACAGGCAGACGTCAATAAAATGTGATATCGAACGGTTAAGATGAGATGGTCAGAGGATTGAGATCTGGAAGGATTGAGGACAAGCAAGGGGCAGGAGGAAGTCACCGCCTATCACATATAGCTTTATACTGGCAGACTAGCGGTGTTCCTTGTCCGTCGCATGAACAGGGAAAAAACCGTTGGAACCCCTTTGCCTGGGGTGGTGTGGTGAAACAAGTTAGCTTTGCCTGTACCCCACACGCATTCGCAGGAGCTCGCAGGAGACGGTCCGGCAATCGCCAGACTGTGGAAAGCAAGAGACTGACACGATTACGGAGTATGCTACCTAATTGTCGCTCAAAAGTGGATTGCGCGTCGCTAAATTCTGCTTCCACTTTTCTTCCACCGCATGAATTCTCTTATTAAGGGTTGCATCCGGGTGGAACGACGCAGGGGGGCACTCGAGTAATGAACGGCAAGCCTGCATGCTGCAGAAAGAAAACGGTGCAGGGGGTTGCTCGAGTAATGAACATCAAGCTTGGCGGTCCGTGACAAGTAACGGAAGGAAAAGAGTGGCACGCTTAAACCCAAATTACATACAAAAGTGGACTTGCGTGTCACTTTTGTTTTCCACAGCATGGGCTAAAGGAAACTAGAAGCAAATCACCGCCGGACTGCCGCGATTATGTACGCAAAGCCGTTGAAATGTATATGTGCTCAGCGGCAGTTTCCTTCTCACCCCTTGCTTAGACCGAAAACAAGAAATGTCAAGCGCAGTTTTATTTTCACTATGGTCTCATCTTCGCCGATCCCTCTTAGTCTAAAAGGTAGGGAAGTCGTTTATTTTACCACTCTGTTTCTCCTCTGCAAATCTGCAAATCTTCAACTCTTCTTCTCCATATCCTCTTAATCGCCTTTAGCTAGCAGTTCTCAGTCGTCTGCCCATCATGGTTCAGCCGGCGGGGGACGGCGTTCCGCTTCTCTATGCCTCGATTGTGCTGCTTGCCTTGACTTGGTTCACGTTCATCCTGCGGATGTCAGTGCGAGTTTGGCGAAATGCCTCGGGCTGGGACGACATATTGATGTTTATAGGCCTTGTACGTGCACAACCAGCCAACGAATCCTCCACAAAATTGCTAATGCTTTGCAGCTTCTCTTTACGGTAACAGCTTCTCTATGCATCGTCTGCTGCTACCTCGGATCTGGTCAGCTTGCTGTCCACCTGAGTAAGACTGATATCATGCATGGAACCAAGGTGTGTGCTTTCGCCCTTCTCCATAACCAATCGAATATGGCGAAACTGATTCTTGGTAAAAGAACTTTTTCATCGCCGAATTTTTCTACTCCTCCAGCACAGTCTTCATCAAGAGCAGCATCGCCATAACGCTTTACCGAATTGCCGATGCCCGCCGCCGTTACAAGTGGACTATCTGGGCCGTCATTATCGCCACGAGTATTTCCGCCATCGTATTCATAGTGGGCATTTCCAACATTTGCCATCCCATCACCACACTATGGGGCGAAACTACTACCGGAACATGCAATCTCGAGCTGAATAGCGACGTCAGCTTCTTCTTTTCTGCCATCGAGATCATAACAGATTGGACATTGGCAATTCTGCCTGCGGCCTTGTTGTGGAATATCCAGATGAAAGCCACGGTTAAGTTTTCAGTGGCCATTATTCTTGGCATGGGTGCCTTGTACGTCTCCGAATCCTTCTTCCCCTGACAGAAAAACAGCCCCCACCCGTACCGGTTTGCCACTACAAACCAGGGTATACGAACCGGCTAACCCTTTACCAGTGCAAGTTGCGCGACAATCGTCCGACTTCGCTATCTTACCCTGTATAGCAACCCCACAGAATTCATGTTCGGCACCGGGAGGATCGGTCTCTGGTCCATCATCGAGGAAGGCATTGGCATCATCGCAGGCTCGCTGCATGCCCTTCGCCCTCTCCTGTCTCTCCCTATTTTCGGCGGCACCTCCAATAACGGCACGTCAGGTTCATCTTCGGCGAACAAATTCATGTCTTCAAGGAGTGGGCATCAGGATAGGCGCGCGGACATCAATATGGATACGTTTCAGCAGCTGGGAGACACTGATGGGGATGGGGATGCGGAGAGCTCCAAACACATCCTGAAGGAGACGAAAGTCACAATGACAAGAAGCAATCGAGATGCTTCGCCAGGAGCGTATGGCAGGAGCCAGGTCCTGGGGTGGAAGCAGAACAATTATGAGAGCTGATTTAGAACTGATCTCTGTTGTATAAATAGAAAATGCTTTTTCAATAGCTTGGGCTGATAGAAGGATACCAATTACTTTTTACTTTGAAATTAATATGTTATGATAACCTCATTTCTCTTCATTATTGACCAGATTGAGCACTAGTTGGTAGACATTTAAACGAAACTCCTGCTTCTACTAGCTGCAACCAATAGAAGCAATGATGGTGAATTTTTACTTTACACTCTTCGCCATGATCAATAAAGGCTCATTCAGCAGGGCCTCAACGTAAAAAAAAAAAAAAAAAGACTCTACAAAGGGGTGGTCGAGAAGAGGAAAGATTCTTTGTCGGCTGGAGAACGCATTCATTAAGAACCGTTTCGTTAAGAAGAAAGAACATCTCCGGAGACAATGCTTATGCAGCACATCCCAAAGTGGCTTGGTCCAAGACTTCTCGATGTCATTACAGTATGAGTGTAATATTATAGCCCCCACTTGGCGCAATTGCGAAAACTGTTTGAATTGTAGGCAACGAAGTTAATGGCAACTTTGCAGGCCTATGTTGTCTATGATGCGTCTATCCCAAGGCTGTTCTTAGGCTTTGTTACTTTCTTGCTGGGACAATTCGTAATTGTGTCCATGTAATGATTTTGGTGATTCATACGTGCCCGGGCCTGCGGTGGACAAACCACACCGCCGCCTATTGCATAGGTAAGGTACAGTCGTATAGCAGCGGACCGTGTTTTTTGTCCCCCACATGCCGGGCAGCTGGGACCTCAACCAGGGTAATTTTATAGCTAGTCTAGGGGTATGGCCGTTTGAAATCGCCTAGTAGATTGCGTCTTTTCCCGTCGCTGGAAGCTACATGTAGGCTAACATTGCAGTTAGCCCATCAGTGAATAAGTCAGTTTTCTGTGACCTTCAAACCAGTCCTCCGTAACAGGCTTCTTCTGTGCTGCATCCCGTGTGTCGGCTCGCCGACTCCGTATCGCGAGTGTGCTGACTTTTACTGTGTTAACATACGATCAGAAACCCGCACTTGCCGCTGCCTAGCGAAGCATATCCGTCGATGTCAGAAATAATAGGCTTTTCTATTTCACACCCAATATTTATACATCACAGCCATCAGATTCCGCCACGGCAACAAAAGGTTTCGGTTTTATCTCGGTTTTTTTCTTCAATCATCGCCGTCATTCCTTTCTCTATATATCGAGGATGATGGCTAGGATAAGACATGACAAACTCGTCTGAATAAAGCTCATCCAAGACCTGTGTAGTCTATCCTTAATACAATCCATCATGACAGGCCGTGTCAGTAGCTCGACATTGCATTCTTTCGCCCCCGCTGTTGCGTCCACATATCCCATAACAAAGTTTTACATGTAATATTATAGTATTACTTTCCTCCAATGACTTGCATCTTGATTTTCTGCTCGCCCGAAGTAAAATAGTGTAAAGTCCAAGTTGCGCAAACTGTTACAAGGGCGACTAACCAGACTTGGCTCACCTCAGTAATGCTTAGAGCCTCACCAACGCATCCGAACAAGCACAGCATCGTAGCCACAATGTCTATAAACAGAATAGCGACCAAGGCTTTTGCGATTCCCTCATCGCAATACCATAAGCGGCCCTGCGTACGCATAAAAACGTATTGTGGATGGCAAGTGATGATGCTGAAGAGCCAAGTGTTTTGAGCGGACCATCTCGCGAAGCTGTCATGCGTTGCCTGTAACGATATCCCTGTACTTCTCGTGAGTATCGACAATGACGAAGAATTTGAAGTGCCGGCGAAAAGTCCGAGAGCAAATGTTGCATAGACCGAAACAATGAGAATTAAAAATTCCCGTCGCTTCAATGTTGATGGTTTGTTCAGAAACAGTGTATTGGCCTCAAATCCAAGAGAACCCAGCAGCATCATGCCTGCAAGTTCAAGATGCAAGATTAACCACCAAAGGCTCAATGGGGCGTCGCTTGAAGTCATGAACTTGTAGTTCCATATGGACCACAGACCAATGCATTGCAATACCACAACTGTTTCGTAAACCAAATAGCTGTAGTTTTGCTCAAGTGTTTGACGTGAAATCTGTATGGCCTGTATCATCGATGCTAGGCCTCCTTCGTTGATCTGTACCATATCTGCAGCAGACCTGGTAGCGTCGCAAGCTCCATCAGCTGCGATTCCGCAGTTTGCCATCTTCAAAGCCGGGCTGTCCTCATAACCATCGCCAGTGACAGCGACGACGTGTTCACGAGATTGCAGAATCCGCACAATTTGCTCCTTGTTTTCGGAAAACACCTCTGCAAAGCCAGAAACGGCTTCGACGCGTGTATATATGTCCGCATTGGCCGAATTTGGAGTGAGTCGCAGAGCACCATCACCACAAGATAGAATCTCCCCACTCAGACCAACAAGCTTCATCGTACGAGCTGCTTGCGCTTCAGATGAGCCTGTTAGAAACTTGACCGACACACCCAGAGACTTTGCAAGTTGTATACTCGCTGCACTATCATATCGAGATAGTGGTTGAGAGAAGGGAATGAATCCGAGTAGCTCCATTTTGCCATTATCGCGCCCACGTGCAATGCCAAGAGTACGCCAGCCCTGCTTTGTGGCTTCTTTGATGCTGTGTTTATATCTGTCGACAACATCGTCCGGGATATTTGGATTTTGCTGACGAACATATTGTAAAATGTAGAACGGTGCACCTTTATAACAAACTATTCTTTCGCCGGTTGGCAGCTCTATTGAGGCCGATGAGCGCCTGGTTTCAAGATTGAAAGGAGAAGTGTCAAGAATCCCGCAGCGGTTGATCTCGCCTTTCGCTTCGGGGTATCGCTTCAGAGCTCGTAAAAGTGCTACATCGAGTGGATTGGGATTCTCGTCATCTGTTTGAGCAGTCAGGCATGCAGTCAGTATGATATCACCTGCACTGCAGTTTATACAATATGGTTCCTGTACGGAGAGCCTGTTCTCAGATACCGTGCCTGAATTATCCGTGCAAAGAACGTCGACTCCAGCGAGACATTCAACGCTATTTTCGTCATGTACAACGATATCATTGTCTGTAAGCCGCCTTGCACCAGTCGTGCGAATTGTATCAGTTTTTAATCTCGTTTTTAGTTTGTTCAAAATAGTCAACAGGCCTAACACGCAGCCGAGGACATAGCGGGCTGGCGTTAGCGATGTCATACATTCTTCATGCAGAAGGATTGTTCCTATAGAGATGACAGCGAAGACGAGGAAAATGATTCCAATGAGCTGTAAGAGAGATAAGTATTGGGTTATGTGCAGGTGTTGCTTCTGAACTTTTTTGTGGGCGTTCGCAAACTTGTTTGATGCGGGATCTCCTCTCAGTTCCAGAAATCTGTGAAGGAAGCTGTGGCGACCAGTCCCAACAACATATGCGAAAGCATCGCCGTCGATGACCCAGCTCGTGGGCCAGCACATATCACCATATCGTTTCAGCTTGAATCCCTTATCACCTGTGATGGCAGAGTCATCTACGCGGATGACTGCCTCGGAAGATATCAGACGCACGTCGGCCGGAACAGCACAACCCTAGATTTAAACAAAGTCAGAACATATTTAGAGTAAAGCCTGCTGTGCAATTTTCTTCCTACCCGAGACAAATGAACAACATCTCCGGGCACAACATCGGTAATATTAATCTCGTCAAGCTTGTTTCCCCGTAGTACTACAGCAGAAGTTGAAAGGTCCCATTCTAAGTCGGCGGCAAAATCGTCGTAATCTTGTACACTCTTTGCAAAGGTGTAGAACCTACAGAGAAAGGCGACGCAAAGAATGAGCACATCCATCTGCTCCCGCTGTAGCGCCGAGACTATGATACTGGCCTTTAGAAGTCATTAGTCTACCACCCTTTCTGCTCATAAATGGCGCATAAGCACGAGCCTCGTTGATAACAGAGTTTGAGCACCTGCAAAAGGTGAAGAACACTTGCAACCAGTCTCGATTGTGGTACAGTACATTTGATCCGAACCTATTTCTCTGCAGAAGAACCTCGTGCTCGCTGAGGCCCCCATCGCGCACAAGATGGCTGAGATCTAATGTATTGTAATCGATAGCATTCAAGAATGGATCATTTGGAGAAATTGTCGTCCTAGGGTTGTTAAACTCTGGTAATGATTCAGCTAGTGTCTCGGAGGGCGAAAAGTAGGTACAATATAAGGAACTGAGTAGTACAGCACTCAGAATGATAGCAGAGATGACGATATTTGTAGCCGATTTCTCGTCTCGTAGATGCTCAATGGTCTTGACGGAAACAAATTTGGAGTAATAATGGTTTATTGATTCAGGGACATGGTAAGTATTGTACAATTGAACAAGCCAAAGCAGCAACATCGAGAGGGAAGAGTAGGTGTACGTTAGAAGACTCATGGTTCTGGCCGCCATTGAAATATGCTCATATTATCACAAAAATATGTGTGCAGTTGTTTATTCTAGAGGCGTTTATGCCAACCATCACACAGGTATATGTCTGGGTAGGAGCCTCTGAGCGGGGTTTGGCGGGGAAGTTCCGCATTCGATATGCATAATATCAGGCGCCCAATAGGTCGGTTGGTATTACCAATTACATGTATTCTATGTGCCTACAGCATTAGGCATACGGACATAGAGATTTCACTTGTGTTATGCTATTCGGTGTTTCAACTGTTCACCTGAGAAAATCCTCCATTTCACTGACGCAAATACTTTGGTCAAGACGAAAAGTATAATAAACCATAATTATCATGACACAAGCCGTGATACTATCGAGTGCAAGCCTTG
This sequence comes from Trichoderma sp. 2475, assembly GCA_038502285.1. NCBI lineage: Eukaryota > Fungi > Ascomycota > Sordariomycetes > Hypocreales > Hypocreaceae > Trichoderma > Trichoderma sp. 2475. Next base: position 394,790 of record JARPVV010000006.1, read on the forward strand.
CGGCGGCAAAACGCAGGTTAGAAATCGATCGCGAAGAGGCTCAATCACGCCATGAAGCAGATAAGGTGAATACATGCAAACACACAACTTTTGTACTGCCCTTTATTGCTCCTCTTTTTGCACTGCTTTCCTTTGTTTAGTTTACAATAGTAACAACTTTTGAGCTGGCAGTCCTATCTGTCCTCCAAGTGCGTCATCTGCGATGCCATTCTCAAGATAACGCAGCCGCTGGTATCAGCTCAAACTGAGATTTCTGTGGACCGATGGGAAAATCCTGGCCAAAGTACATGCGCAAATCACTATAAGCTATTTCCGCAAGATGCTTCATTCACGAAACAAGAAATCCTCCTCAGACGACCTTTAAGACAAAGTCTTTTACATGTATATTCGACTCCCCAAACTGTTGGACGGCCTACTCGTTTTGAAGCACCCTGGGAATGGTTTAAGCCGGACCAAATCACTCCAACATTTAGTAAAACTTTGTCGCTGAGCAAGCCCCGTCTTGTTGATCCTCACTGGATTGATTTGGAACTGTTCAAAGGTTGGATCAATGAGTGCAGCCTCAATCATCAAGGTGTCTGCAATGGAGGCGACCAAGACGAAATCGAAATCGATCAAGTTCTTGTTATTGATGTTTCGAGACAATGTCTGGTATGGCGCGACACAGCATCTCGATATTTTGCTCTCAGTTATGTATGGGGCGGCCGTGCAAACAATCTTATGACGACGACGAAGACCCTAAACCAGCTACAGCAACCAGGGTCTCTTGGGCCAACTCAACACGGGAGTGCTCTGCCTCGGACCATAAAACAAGCTATAGAACTGACGCGTGCATTAGGAGAACAGTTTCTCTGGGCTGATGCGCTTAGCATAGTGCAAGATGCAAGCGACAAGCATAAATGCCTAAACGCAATGGGGTCCATATATGCCAATGCCGTCCTCACTATAGTCGCTGCTGATGGCGCAGATGCCAACGCAGGCTTTCGAGGCCTCCCGGGCATAAGTGCACCCCGACGGTTGAGCCAACAGGTCGCTGCTATCCATCCTCTTAAACATCTAGTCAAGCCAATTTCCAGGCAAGTCTGGGACGATACGCTGCTCGAACCCTGGTCTACGCGTGCCTGGACTTTCCAAGAAGGAATCTTGTCTCATCGCCTCCTGTACCTGTCCCATGATTCAGCTCGCTGGGTTTGTCGTAATTCTAGATGGAGTGAAGAATCTAACTCTCCAGAATGCCTGGTGAGCCATGGCACAATAGAGCAGCGGCAGCAACGCATTGCATCCCCGCATATCTCCGCCAGCTATCTTCCTTCACAGCAAGAGCTTGAAACCCTGGTGAATGGTTTCAATTGCAGAAAGTTCACATTCCCAGAAGATGTTTTGTTCGCATTTGCTGGCGTTTCAGCCAAGCTTAGTCGCAAATTCGAGTACGGCCTTGTCTCTGGCCTTCCAGCACTCTTCTTCGACCTCTGTCTGCTGTGGCAGCCACTTAGAAGACTTGGCTCCGCAGTTCGGAGAGAGCGCATCAAATTAGATTCAGATGCCCCTCTGCCAAGCTGGAGCTGGGCGGGCTGGGAAACTGAAGTTGTCTGGCCATATACCTGGAATCGGACAACTGATCCATCCGGACCAGCTCCTGTGATCTTAGGTACCATCAGGCCCTTTTACCAAACAACTTTTTCGTATGCCAGTTCAAGTGGAAATGATATCAACATCCCATCCGAATGGTCAAACTTCGCTTTTTCTGGGACAGAGCGTTCTTCGGACTGGGTTAGCCACAGTACCAAGCCGGATGCAAATAGTGATTTCACGAACCAACGCGATATTCCTTATTTTATACATCCATCAGACACGTCTCAGCAGTTTTGGTTTCCTACACCAGTCAGTAATCGTTGTTGGGCGCCTCTCGCGATTGACACAGTAAATTTCAGGGGGATGGTTGGCCAATTTAGACTTGGCCAGGTGCGTCGATACATGACGCAGATCTTAACACTGGATGGAAATCACGCCGGTACCCTGTGGCAGCACGACGAAGATGATGCAGAGTATAAGAAAGCATTGATTGATGGCATGTCTATTGACCTCGTAGCTATCATAGGATGCGTGGTGGCCAATGATGACCACTCTTGGTGGGACCCTCCACAAGCATCAGTGGAAACTCTATCCATGGTGGATCTTCAGGAACCAGAAAGAACACGGCAGGTTTACAATGTGCTCTGGATAAACCGAGACGGAGAAGTCGCATATCGCAAAGGAAGCGGTGAAGTGGATCGCTTCATCTGGGACAAGGTTGTTGGTGAAGCTGAAACTGCTATATCACTTGGCTAGTCGAATTGTGTAACTTGTACAGAGAGCAATTAATGCAAGCCAGCGTTTATTGTAGAAATATCATGACTAGGAGGTAGGCAGCTCTAGATTGATCGATAAGATGACTAGTTACTGGACTTTACTCGTCCCTCAAAAATACTTTATTTTATACTGTCGGAGCGAGTATTGTAGCCTTCGTCGGAAGATTCAAAATTGTAGATCCATGGGTAATATAGGTCCGGTATTTCTTGAGGCACAGAATACCCTGATGAGATAAAGCCATCGAGTAGCGAGGCATCAGAGAAATTCTCAAAGATCAAGTCGTTGCCTTCGACTCCCCCAGGTGCTGTTCCTAGCCCATCTTGTGGCGCTATATTTATTACTCCTGCTCGAGGTGGCTGCGCAGCGTTTTCCTTGGGCGGAGAAGACCGAGATCGAGCTGCGCGAGCTTTTTTAATCAGCCTACGCAAAGGCTTGTATGCGTCGGAAAAGACTTCGTCAATATGTGATAAGCCATTTGGATTGATGTCGGTCCTCTGAGCAATGTTTGAAAGCTTGAGACCTAATTGGAGAGTGGCATCAACCGCATTCCACGCCCTTTCTACTTCTTCACTCTCCGGCCGAACACATAAAGCGGAAAGGAGGAATGCAAGTGCATACCATTGAATGTATGTTTCGCAGAGCCATCTCCATTTATGAGTCTTCTTTTCTGTATTTAGGGCCAGCCAATATTCAAGAATCATGATAGAGGAAGTGAATAAGTATTCCTGCGTCTCTTTGGGCAGCTCTGTGTAGCCAGCTCGACGCAAAGATGGATGATGCGCAACAAGCTGCATTTTTGTAAAGACAATTTGCGCAATGGTATAAATATACCATGAGAAAGGATCTGATAGATCGCAATATTTTAAGTAGAGGTCTTGAAGTCGCATCTGGGTTTCGGAAATCTGCTTCATCTTTTCTGCAAGATCTTGGTCTGCATCATTTTGCACCAGGGGATTAGTTGAAGCGTATTGGAGCCGTCGAAATAAAGATGTCGCTTCAAATCGAACAAGACTGAAACTCATTTCTGTCAGACCAATTCTAGGCTGAGGAGCTTCCTTCATATGAACAGTCATATCTGAATCGTTAATGTTGAGCGGGATTAAAGTATCGGCGCCACTGTGAGGAAGCGTAGCATCATGGCCAGAGTCTTCACAGGCACGAGAGTCCAGAACACATATGCTCCACCATAGCCTTCGCCTCATTTCCGTCGTAAACGGACACAGATTGAAGTGAGTGCCGTCGCGGTGGATACCAGCATTCTGAGCCAGACGAACCGCCAGAGCAGTGAGGCTCCACATGAGTCGGATACTGCAATGGTTCCGTAGGCTCATGAGGAATATGACGAAAGCCTGCAACACAATCAATTCGTCGGTTTCGAGGAATTTGGCTCGCGCCAGAGCTTGTTCGGTCGCAAATTTATAAGTATCGATAAGATCGCTCTTGGGGCTGCCAAATGTTTCCCAGCATTCGTCTTCGGAAAGGCTTTCTACTGCAGTAAAATAGATGGAAAACATGAGTGCTTCCAACCCTTTCGGTATGCCAGTACGTTGCTGCATGGCGTGAAGAATTATCGGCTCGGTTGTGGGGATATGTAAAACTTTAATCAGGCTGTCGCAATTTGTCTTGAATAGACGCCAATATATAAGTCCATGTTGCAGTGCTGGATGCAAGCCAGATAATGGCGGCTGATGAGCACCGACCCCGAATATAAAACTCTGGTTGGTAGTTCCAAAATCCAAAGAATTAGGTGTCTTCCACACTTTGGAATCGTCGGGCATGTCCATCAGTAAGCTCTTGAGATCGTCAACCTATTGAGTGGAAATTGGATTGCGTCAATGTCTTGATTAAACTCATTGTAGCATGAGACGTACCTCTTCGTCTAGACTTGCCCAAAAACTGCTGCTGATATATCTGCTGCGTCCATCTCCGACAGCTAGCCTGCCAAGCTCTGTCCCTAATTCGGCAACCGCATCGTCTTGTGCTCTTTGGCAGCTGGTCGAATCAGATTGATGAGAAGTGTCACCCTCTTCTGTAATTGCATTGATGCAAACTCCTGTAGTCGCGGGAGATTGTTTTGTTGCTCCCTGGCTGTAATTGTCCCGCAAGATGCCGATCACTCCCTCCAGATGTTGAAGCCTCTCAAGCATACCGTGAGCGGTCTTTGGACGAGTTGAAGGCCGCCTCGGTACGAACAAACAATTAGTACCATCTTTGCGACAATTGATACAAGGGTACAATCTATCGCATTTCTTCTTCTTTCTCCGGCAAGACAGGCATGAGTACGGGTTCAATTGTGGGTGCTCAGCATTTGATTCGGTTCCTCGGCCATCAGTTCGCGGGGAACCTGGCCTACCAGCTTCAGTGGGCTGGGCAGCCTGTGCGGAACTCATTTTGTGTGCTTCGTGTGTTTTTTGCCCTCAACCTGTCCTGAATGGAAGTGCTGGTTTACAGCGAGGTGGTTGCAGAATGTCGGCCTTTTCGGAGTCTTGGCAAACACCGCCAGATAGACTTGCCGATGAACTATGGAGATAAGCTAAGTCGAAAAGAGCTGAATTCGCCCTCTTGTGTCGGGACTTTGGTTCCACCTCGCCTACTTGACGGAGATTTCTTAGGTCATCAAGAATATTGGTTATATAACCATTCAATCTTTATTTGAATAGCATATTTAGCCTTGATTAAAGTTCTCTCGTAATATGCTCTAGTGCAGCACTGGAATCCAATCAGACGAGTTCGTGGAATGAGTTACGCGACGATCCCATACAGATCAAATAGAGATCAAGTTACTTAGCTCCTTGGTTAACTGCGAGTTATGAACGCATGTGCACATCTCGCGGACTTTTTTCTGTCTATTAAAGGACAATGATGCCTCCAACTAATCGCTAAATCTTCTTCACAGATAAGTCAACTGATCTTTCTCGACCAAGACTCTACTACCAAAACGACTCTCTTCTCTTTTCTCGGCCCGTATAGATTCGGAAAAGCTACAGCTGCATATTTCAAAACACTGCTTTCCAGTTTGGAGTGTTTCATATTAAGATCAACACCAAATTACACACCATGAGTGAGAGTGCCTATCGAGGTCGACTGACGCGAGACAACGCAGTCTTGCTCATTGTGGATCATCAAGTGGGCCTTTACACTGGAGTTCGCGACATTGATACCCTCGAACTTAAGCACAACATACTGGGTTTGACAAAAGCTGCTGTGGCTCTCAAAGTTCCTGTGGTTGTAACAACAACGACAGAGAGCATGTGGGGTCCCTTGATCCCCGAGCTACAAGAAGCATTGCCTGGCATTGAACGAATCGAGCGCACGACAGTCAATGCTTGGGATGATCAGCGTGTCGTCGCCGCTGTGAAAGCTACTGGGCGGAAGAACCTGATTGTAACTGGAATCTCGACTGACGTATGCTTGGCCTTCCCAGCAATGTCCGCTCTTGCAGACAACTACACGACTTATGCTGTTGTGGATGCCTCCGGCAGCTTTACGAAGCGGCAATCGGAGATGGGCGTTCTCCGCATGACTCAAGCGGGGGTCATTCCTGTCTGTTACTCCAACGTCGCGGTTGAGATTTTGGCAGATAATGCAGCTGCTGAATCCGCTGAAGTCTATGGCGCTCTGGGTATGCCATTTGCTGGACTCGTGTATGGTTTACAGCAGTACTTTTCGCGCTAGGAGAACAGATATGCCTCTGAGGATAATAGGGCGAAATACTAATATGTCTCACAAATGTACGCTTGAGATCGAACTCTTAATAGCAATACATACTATTCCTTGATCGTCACGAAATGTTTAGAATTATTCTATAATGTTGTTATGGTAGCACCAGCGGCCCTTTCGCTTGAGACGTTCACTACGTGCCGCGCGCATTGACTCTAGGCTCTTGTAATAGTCCTGTTAGATTCTAGAAAGCAAATAGCTTGTCTCCGGAAGCCCTTACTCAAACGAGCAGCAATACAGCTCAGATACCTAGTTGTGAAATAACAAGAGAACTAATTAGTTTATAGATGGCCTATAGATTAGCAGCGCAACACCAAATTGCGCATCTTGAGGCAAGGCAATAAAGGAAACTGATTGTCCCACATTTCTTATTTAAGAAACAGCTTATCTAGGATATTGCGAGGAGAATATCTGGGTTCGATCATAGAAGCTAGACTTTGGCCGCGATGGGCTTTGCAAAGTTCGTCAAGAGGATTGATTGACGGAAAAGATGAAATAAGGATTGGATAGTGCCCAGCTCTCCTTTTGAACATGCATGCAGAGCCTCTCGGATAGTAATCGATAGATCTCTATCAGACTGCACTCAATCTATTTTGCAAGCAGCATATATATAAGTGCCTCTGTGTCGACATTTTGTAGGTTTTCATACTCTCTGCGCCAGAAAGCAGATTTATCAGAGTCAATTCAATTCTGAGTAGAGTACTTCATGCATAGCCGCCTCGAAATAATACCCGCCGCATGCTTGAACAATCCGTAGTTTGTCGAGAAAACCGTTCACACCACTTTTGTTCACCCTCATTTATCCAAGTTTAGTTCATATAATGGATGACAAAACGCCGTCAACTACTAGAAGTTAAGAATTTGCGATCTCGGTGAAAAGCCAGACAAGGAATCTATGATGTGGAAATTTGCCCGCTTAGTCCCACAGATGTCCTCGTTAAATTCTGTGCAGCTGCTCTGAACTTATCCCTCGATCAGCGACTCTCAAAAAGCCCAGTGCAAACAGAGAGCAATTTGACGAAGTCGGTTGCGTTATTAAATCGCAAGGCTTCAAACCAGCATTGATGCACGCATTTTTGAATCAACAGACCTAAAAATGGCCTATAAATACTTGTAGGATCAGAAATAGGTTAAGAAAGTCGTCGTCAGCATCCAGCGTAAGGCAGAGACCGTTGACGCTTTTAGTTGACTGGCAACAGGCTACCTAGCCAGATAACAGCGGAAAATCAGTGAGGAGTCAATCTGTAGTATATTGTCCACCTCGCAGATGAGAACTCAGTTTGTGTAAAAACAAGTATAAAATACACATGCGAATGTAACTCGTGATTTTACTCTCTGGAACATAGCTCCTTTCTCTTTTTTCCCTCGGAGCTGTGAAGTTTTGGTGCATTGCGACCGCTAAGGTTAGCCGCGAGCAGCGCTAAATGAAAAGCATGCTTGAACCGTCAATCAGAAGCTGCACAAGTCGACATTGATCTTCTTTTAGGACAATACACGTTGGGTATGAGAATATGGTCATTACTTGTGAAATAAGCGCTTCTCTCTGATGTTTCTCTCTTATTAGTCTTGGCTAATGCGTTCTATATTTTCCACGTCCGGACCCTTGCCTCTGTGAGTATGTGACCAGTACGTTATGGAAATGCTTCCTTTTAGGCCAACTTCTAGCACATCTTTACACCGAGTTTCATTGAATGTCTTTTTCTCTGCAGAACATAGAGATCGCACATTTTCTTCAGTGTTCCAATTGAAAGGGTATACCATACTGTCGGGCAATACAGTTATTGTGTTCGTTGTGTTGCCACAGAATTCATAGTCTTTAACATTTTTACGCAGAGCAATAGGACCAGTCAACTGCTCTGCTGAGGGGTAATCGTACCACCAGCTGTGCAGAAAGCGCCTGCTTTTCTGTATCTCTACTCGTGCAGAGTTCATAGGGAATAAGAAGAAAGGATGTCCGGCTGATGCAGCCATCCACGCATTAGGTATGCTGTGATCGAAGGCTGGATCAGACCCCATGCGACCAAACAGCGCAACCCGTGCCATGGATGCATCATCGTCAAGATTCTTGTTGAATTGATCGGCCAAAGAAATGTTCTGAGAAGTCAGACCATCAAGCGTGGGGCGCAGACATTCGGTGTCCAAATCGGCGTAAACACTACCCCTCTCGTCAGAATAAGCTTCACATTAAAGTTACTTATAGGCTGAATACGCGCTCAACTTACCCGCCAAATAAATACATATAGAGATTCCGTGCCAGATCTGCTCTGTAAATATTCCCAGGAAGACTTAGAAAGGTATCTTCGAGCCACGGGAAGTATTGCTTGACAAGCTGGAGGTTATCTTCATCAGTCCATAGAACCCACTCCCAATCAGGGTGCTGCGCGCGACATGTATTGCTCCATTTTTTAAATTTAGCAGGTAACTCTGTTGATTTCCAACTTTGGTGAAACAGCTTCGGAATCCCCCCTGGTGATAGGCTCGGTGAACGACAAAGAAGCTCTGCTGGCGACAGGGCTGACGCTAACTTTGTGTGAGAGGAGTCTGTTTTCGGGTGTGAAGTCGATGAGAGCGGGCAGTTGCCCGAGGCATGAGAGGAGGATATGTGAGGCGGCGTAACAGAGAGCCAGCAAGTTAATGGCCTAGAGATGCTAAAGCCAGATTTAAAGTATGCAATGCAAAAGAAGAGTGTAATTGCTAGCAAATAATGGCGACGTAATCGCTGAGAAAACAGCATGCTTATAATCTCTCTGCCAAATGTGCTATTTGAGAAAGAAAACCAGCTTTTTCTTACAGTAACCTGGTTTATCTACCTATTCTTTACTAATTAACTTATGCAATAACAAGGGGATGATGCTTATCGCATTGTTTGTCTTAGCTAACTTTGAGATTATTTAATTTTGATTAGTATTCTTCATCATTAGTTTGCTATAAATAGCCCGTACGTACGCGTCGACCCTCTTTCTCTCAACATTGAAAAGCTTACCAACGATAGACGTAGGTCCAGTAACATTATCTCAGCTACTCGGCAGATATACCTCAAGCGTTTCTGACTTCACAAACTGCAAGATACAATTAGTCTCAACACTACCATTAGACAAAATGCAACTTGTATCCTATACGGTACGAGATAATCTAGCGACTCAAATCGCTGTACAGACAGGCAGGATCAAACTGCTTAAGACTTTATTGCTTTTTTAAAACGAAAGCAATGCAAAGGATGCCGATATACCTCGTTCAAGGTACAAAAGCGGCTTAAACTAGGTACCTACCTACCTTAGTCAAGTGTCATATACTACATACATATATGTATATCTGTAAAAGGTCAACATCACCTCTGAAGAGGGATTCCTGTCCCGGTTAAATAGCGCATAATGATAAATGTATTGAATCTAGTGCTCAGGAGAGATTAAGCTATCATGAGTAAAAACTACCTAGGTTATAGATAATGCGGTTTACACTTGCTCCAACGTAGCCGCAATATCCTTCCAGCTTATAAGAACATAAAACAAGAGGCGGAAAGCGCCAATAGAAGAGTTGCCCCGAGACTGGGTACGGAATAAGCACCAGCAGTACCCGGATGATCGCCATTTCCGCTGTTCCCATTGCCTGTTTTGTTTGCCGCGTCGGGATCTCGGCTGCCGCTGGTGACATTGTTGGGGCGTAGGCAACGCAGCGCAGCGCTAGTGACATTTGTCGTGTTGGTTACTTGGCTCAACGTGAAGAGTACAGGCCAAATATTTCTTATCGCCGCATCGTATTCTGTTTCGTTATCGCTCGACGTCGGCTCCAAGCCCATTGTAAAAAATCGGCTGCCAGTGAGCAGTTCCTTGGAAAATTCTTGAACGCGTTAGCTTTTAACTCCTCCTCTGTATGAGAGAGTGCGCTTAACCTACCAAACGAGACCGAATTCATCTGGAGGCCTTCGTCCCCAGGCGACGATGGATCAATCCACTCTTCGCAAGAGTTCGGCACAGTGATTGAGTCACAATCAGTTGAGCCGTTCTTGACGAAGTCTCGCAAGTCTTTCTGGCACTGTTGGGATAAGAAGTTGCAGTTTCCGCCTTTACCAGCATCATCTTGGTTGTCTGCTGTCACGTTGGGTCTGAGACCAAACATGATGTGACCGCACATCGTCGACTCGTTTGTAATAACGGCAGCCTCGTTTTTGTCAATGTTGTTGAAAGCCAGGGAGACAAATTGAGTGAACTGCTTTTCTTCAGCGGCACTGAGGTTTTTATCAGTAGATCCACTGAGCGGGATATCAGCTTGAAGTGAAATTCCGACGCTCCAGAATTTCCCATCGAATTCCAAGAGATCTTTTGGGCTAGAATTATTGGATGCTGGAATAGTGAAAGAACCCGTGGCATTGGCTTGTGAAGAAGATCTGAACGAGCTGTCTGGGAGGCCGAATGGCGCCTTATCGCCAATGCTAAAAGATCCCTCTTCGTCAACATTGCCCCTGGCTAGGGATGCCAAAAATGCGACATAGACTGCTTGGCGCAAGATAGCCATTGCCGTTGAGTATGGGTATAAGCTAAAGTTGTGATGTTATAATAGCAGCAATTGTTCTCAAATGGTGTTTATTCAGAAATGCATAACACTCGTTGGGATATTCCCAGCTATATAACAAGCACGCTTTTAAAGACGCTAATACTTGTCTTATTTTATAAATAGTATCTCCCTACTTCTCCAGTGCTGAGCCACTTTTGGAGCGCCACCTGAGCAAGGGAAACATGACGAAACGAAAGTCGACAACGTCAGAAAGCACTGAAAATAGACAAGGGATATTGTATCTGAACATTAATGCAGGGCCAATGTCGTTAGCGCTTCTTGTTATACTAGATCAAGATTAGCATTCGCTATTATCCCCTTATGACTAGCGATCACCCGTAAAAAAAAATTCTAAGAGGCCGACGCCGGTGTTTCGTGGGACTTACGAAGCAACAGTAAGGGTAGTAAAATAAAAGCAAGCATAGCCCCTATTCTCTGGTACGGTGTTCATGCTGCGACATAGCAGAGACACCACAGACTAAATTAGGCCTTTTGTGAACACTAACGGCAATCCATATGACATTTTTCTGGTTCATAGGGAAAAGAATTCACAAAATCTATGCATAGTTCTGCTTGCATACGTATAGAAAATAGTCTGCATTTAAAGGATAATTTTACAAGTATAAAGAGCAGACTTATGTACAATAGTAGACATAGCAATAGGTATAAAGCCAGAATTAAGAAAATATTAGACGCCGAGTAAAAGGTGCCTTAATTACTTCGCTACATCTAGTTATCATCTCCTTTTAAGGGTACGCGTGTTGGCTGTATTTAGTTGGTAATCCGATTTACTGGATATTACTCTAATAATGTCAAGTTCGTGGCACGCTCTAGGTGACTTTAATGTTGCTATGGAACTGAAGAGTGGCTCCGTCACTAGTGTTGCTCTGTGACTACCTAGCTTTAGTCGGTTTAGCGAAAAATTGATTCCATAACACAAAAGTCCCCTTGCTATCAAGAAATATGCAATGGATGATGTCGTCGAGAAAAGGCGATATCGCGTCTATCTGGGAAATGCGTAAAATGATTGAATCATTCGAATATTGGCAATTTAGGTTCTGATGGATTTTATAATACCTGATCAATCTAAGGAGTAATGATAAATTGATTCGTCTTGCGTGTATATTCTGTTAGCGTAAGTAAAAGAAAAAGAGCGGCATTGACCTCGTGTTAATGCAAATTGTTTACTATAATTGAAGAATAGTCGCTAGTTGACAGTTGAGTACAATGACTGATTCGACTATTGCTTCCAATGTCCTGAGAATGGAAGCTATCTGTCCAGATTCAGCTAAGAATTACGAGCAGATAAAACAAAATAGTCTTTCAAGAATGCCAGCGCAGAATATTCTTAGCCGTATTTCCATTCAATTCTATGTACGCTGAGAGGGGCCGTTTGGCAACTTATTCACCACAAGTCTCAACTGGGGATGGAAAGGAGGAAGTAGGGCTAAGCCGATGCGAATCAGACCGAAAGAATTTGCTCACCTGAAAATTCAGAGTCGCGCTCCATAGTATCGCATAGCTCTAAAAGAACCATCGAGACATAATCAGTAATAGTGGCCACAACGATGAGGCTTTGGACGCTACGTTGTTGGAACAGTATTGTGTTGTGTCAGCCAGATATGAGAAAGTCGCTTGAGAGTACTACGTGACGTTATCAAGTAATGGAAATAAGGTTTAGTACCTTACGAGACTGCAGGTATTTGAATTGTGAGAGTCTCGTCTATCCATTCAAAAAGTTGAGCTAGTGGAGGCTATCTCCTTTTGAGCCCCCCCAGATTAGGAAGCAGGGTCCTAAAACATTGTGGATCGTCAGCTTACCTTTGATCTCAACAACCCATAAAGCCTTCTTACGTTGCGCCCGCAGAAATTGCTAGATTGACTTTTCCCCCACGTGAGTGGCAAGCTGTAAATGCCAACCGACACCAGTCATCATCTCCGCTTACCTTGAAACACAACAATCTGATTGACACTTTACCTTTCTCAGTGGCATTATCTGCTTGATCGAATACCGAGTAGAAACAATGGCACAACTGCTAAAGATAATCGAGGTCGTGGATCTGTCGGGCATATTTTTGGTGGTGACCGCGATATATCTCGTCTCGCTCATTCTCTATCGCCTCTATCTCCATCCTTTGTCCGAAATTCCCGGTCCCAAGCTTGCCGCAATCACTAGCTGGTATGAAACCTATTATGACCTTTTCAAGACGCCTGGCGGACAGTACTGGAACAAACTTGACGAACTTCATAACATCTACGGCCCTATTATCCGTATTAATCCAAATGAGGTTCAAATCCACGACCCAGAGTTCTATACTCAGATTTATGCCGGAGGATCAACCAAACGAAATCGGTATGCACGCAGCGTTTCGGGCAATGGCTCACCTGGATCTATGGCTTCGGCCGTTTCTCACGATCTACATCGCCTTCGTCGAAGCTCACTAAATCCATTCTTTTCAAAAGCCGCTGTGTTACGACTTGAAGAAAGAATCCAAAGTAGAGTCAGGGTCCTTTGTGAACGTTTGTCTGGATTTCTAGAGAGAAAAGAAATAATTGATGTAAGCGTGGCAATGACTTCGCTGACATTGGATATTATTACAGAATATTGTAAGTTTGTTCAGCGTAAATTGCTACTTCGACGATCGATGGTCTTTATCTGCTAACTGGAAAAAGCATTCGGAGAGTCCTGGAATCTTATGGATAGAGATGACTTGAGTTACGATTTCATCAAGGTGATGCGAGGCGGCTTTGAGACGCTCCAAATTCGGAAGCTTTTCAACTCAGTCATTAAACTGATCCCACCCAGTATTCTAGCTTGGTCCAGTCCAGACATGAAAGTATTTTTCGAATTTAAAGATGTATAACTCCATTTCCAACTGTTAAAACGCCAATTCTGATTACTTATACAGAGATGCTTTGAAACATGTCGGCTGATCAAAATCGCCCATGATGATACGAAAGTGGATTCGGCAAATCGGGGAACGCGGATTAATCTTTTCTCAGAGGCACTTGACAGGCTCCCAAAGGAAGAGATTGATACGCAGAGACTCGCAGACGAAGCTCTAGTTCTTATCACAGCGGGCTCTGAGACAACTAGCAGGGCATTAGCAACGATCATCTACCATGTACTGGAAAATCCAGACATATGCGCTAAATTACAGCGAGAACTGGACGCAGCGATGCCAGATGCAAACGTGGAAGTATCTTACTCAACGCTTGAGGCTTTACCTTACTTGGTAAAGTTATTCACCAACTTGTTTCTCTAAATTATAACTAATCACTTCTTTCCCACCAGACGGCGATAATCAGAGAATCACTGCGCATTAGTTCACTAGTACCAAACCGCTCCCTTTTAACCGCGGATCAGTCGTTGAGATATAAAAAATGGACCCTAAAGCCAGGAGTAAGTTTTGCTATGGCAGCTAGGAGCTCGATCCAAGTGATGAAGGTCATGCGTGGCGACAGTAGACTAATCTGAGTTCATAAGACTGCTTTTTGCATGAACACTTCCAAGTATCTTCTTGATGCGTCCATATATCACAACCCTACTGTATTTGATCCCGAACGCTGGCTTGGTAACCCACAGAGCACCCAGAAACTGCTTCACCATTTTGTGCCGTTTTCCAAGGGACACAGAGGCTGTATTGGGATGAAGTAAGTTTTATGCAATATGATGCTGGTGTCGCTAACCTGTTTATTTAGTCTTGCATACGCCGAGTTATATCTTGTTTCAGCGCATTTAATCAGGCGCTTCGACATGCGCTTGTATAATGTAATCAGGGAGAGAGATGTGGATACTGTACGAGATGCTTTTATTGGATTGCCCAGTACGGAATCCAAAGGTGTGAGGATAGAAATGATTCAGAAACGAAAATAAAAGCGAGTACATATTCGTAGAGCATGTAGCAAAATACTGCTCCGAGAGCTTCTTATATCAGACAAAACTAGGCATAATTTGGTAGGAAGTTATCACAGCGTCCAGCCTGTTCAAATAACCTATTTCATAATCCACCGCAAGGTCGTCTTGCACCCATATGTGCTGGAGAATACTTTGTAGTTCACGCAAGCTTCTCAAACTCGAGGTTTCCTTTGCCCTTTCAATCTGCTTCAGAAGTCTCATTCTCTGCTCATCCGTCCGAGCCTCACATCCAATAATGAGCAGCGGAAAGGTCGGATTAAAACTTCCCAAGTCATCGAGAAGTGTGTACGCTTTATCAACCATTGCATCGATCTGCGGTGATGCTCCTGACAAATTTCGTGATGCTCTTCGAAGATAAATCAGCGCGGCTAGTTTAAAAAGCTCTATCGTAGCCAGCCAGGTCGTGCTGGTACCGGACACGGTATCTGATGTTGCTAACGGAATCATATTAGTTATTGTGTTTTCGAGGCAGCGCAATGACCTTTCATATTCCTCATTATGGTACGATATGTCTGTCGGTTTTCGAATGGTCTCGAAAAGAATATGCAAATAGCGAAGAATCTCATGTGAGCAGTACGATACTTCGTTAACCTATCTACTATTAGAAAAATGATGAAGATATGATATGTTGAACTCCTTAGACTAACCTTTCGTAGCTGGCAAGTACCTCGGTCCACAGGCACAGAATTCTTTATTCTTTTAGCAGATTCTGTATGCATATACCAGTGTCGGATGCTAAATCGGGCCATGACCATATGATACTCTACCCAGCCCAGAATTCCGGAAAACTCTCCTTGAAAATATTGGCTGCCAACGGATGCGTTGTCGATCAAATGTTTAGCTTCACTCAAGTGGCCTAACACGAAAGATATAGATTAGAAACGACGTTGAAGAATCATAGCACCTATGTCATAACGAGGCAGCACAGGATTTCACGTCGCAACGACATAAAGTTCCCAAGGCAAGCAAGTAGTAAAACATAAATCGCGTATCACTTACAGAACCACACAGATACTGAGTTTGGCATTCCGAGCATCTTAGGCGCCAGTAAGCTTGTGTTCACAAATGATATAGATACAATTCCGAACATACCTCAAGATGACACAGTATCATGCTAGCTGCAATGTGCTGAACTATCATGGGATCCTCGATGCAGGGAATGCAAGATGTGATCAGTGTACGGAGAGCGCGAGCCTTGAGTCGGTAAACGTCTGCTTTCAGACCATTGCGGTGGAACGACGACAGAGCCAATGCAGATTGTACCACAGCCATTGAAGCTGGCGAACTGTCTGAAAGAGCCAAGCGCATCAAAAGGCCTAAGAAATCGCTCTTATCAGGTTCAAAGATAGCCAGTGTGAAAGGCGCCGTATATATAACTGCGAAGATTAGCTTGGTCAATTTCCGCAATAAAGCATTATACTTACAGTGATCAAGAAGTTCTCTTTCCCTATGAGCTAATTTGATCGGGAGCCATGATATAGTCGCCGGTGGATCGAGTGCTTGGATGGCAAATCCCTCATGGTTACTGAGTCCTATTTCCGAGTATTAGCTGGGTGATTAGCCAATTCCGTGAGAGGACCAACCTTGGTTCATCCGTAAGTAATGGTGGAGCTGGATATCCCATGTTGTCGTGTTTACAAAATTCATTTGGGAGACAGTTTTAGCACCCTCGAATTCATTCTGACTAGAATAAGTCAAGCTGCGCTTTGTATTGGCGGTTGTTGGCCATGACAGTCGCAATCCATATTGGCATAGTTTATCAGACTTAGCGCACCTAGAGCAACGAGGGCGTGCGCGGTTGCAAACAGCTCTAGAGTCTATAGCGCTTCAGTCAATGAGTGGCTTAGCGACTCAAATAACAAAGGAAAAAAAAAAATACCTTTACAAGCCCAGCATTCATGCCCAATCATTCTTGACTGTTCTCTTGATTGTTATGTTAGGAGTTTCCTTGCAACATTCACTCAAGAGTTGCCATGTTTCCTGTTTTGTAATGCGCGCTGTAGGGTGGGAGGTTAGGTATAGGATTCAGTATTTCTAGGTAATTACTAATACCACTGGTACCCACCTTACTTTCCACTTTGAGAAGAATGGCAACTTTTTGGTAGCTTGGCACTCATGGTGGGCCCTCGGCTTGTGACATCATGTATGAGCATCATGATAGATTTGAAATCAGTGAAAACAGGCAAATAAGATCACGGGCGATACATAAATACGGCAATGTCACTGAACTTTCGAGGTCATCGATTTCAGAATCATCTGTCAAACTCTATCAATCTTTAAACACTTTGAAACCATTACAATGTCCTCTTGGGTAATTACCGGAGTCTCGCGTGGCCTTGGCGTAAGCTCTTATTCCTGCTATAGATATGAGAGTGTGTCATTAATACTTCATTGCTTAGTTCGAGTTCCTGCGTCAACTCTCTGAGAACCCAAACAACACTGTTTTTGGCCTTGTCCGTGACAAAGCAGCTGTCGAAGCCAAAGTTGCCGACGAAATCGGCCGGAAAAATATTCACATCGTTCAGGCCGATACCACGGATCCGGTGGCGTTGGAGGTAAACTGACGAAAAGTTACCGGAAATTGAAGTTGAAACTAATACTAAGACTTTATAGAACGCAGCTCAGTATGTTTCTGAAAAAACCAATGGCACGCTGGATTATGTCATCGCCAATGCTGCACTTCAATCCAAGACTGCGTTAGTTGGCTTTGACACTCTGTAAGTCCTAGAAAAGGAAGAAAAGATGCTTGAGATGTCGGATTCGAGACTAACTACTCAACAGGAGCCACGATCCGAAAGCTCTTGAACAAGATGTGATTGACCATTTCCGAATCAATACCATCGGTGCCGTCCATCTTTTCAACATTTTCATGCCCCTGATTTTGAAAGGCCAGGCAAAGAAAGTCATTGCCATCTCCACAGGCATGTCGGACCCTGAGATGACTCTCAAGGCTGATATATACCAGGCAACATCGTATGCAATGAGCAAGGCAGCCCTTAATATGGCCGTCGCCAAGTTCAGCGCTCTGTACCGTGATCAAGGCGTTCTCTGCATGGCTGTCTGCCCTGGTGCTGTAGACACTGGCAGTCTGAACATTCGTAAGTAGCTGTCTTGAAAACACGAGTAGAGAATTCTTGTTAATGCCATGATAGAAACAGAAGAGGAAGAGAAATTGGCTGTGGCTATGTTTGGAAAGTTCAAGCAGTATTCGCCTACCTTTCAAGGGCCTTTGAGTCCAGAAGACAGTGCCAAATCAGTGTTGGCGCTCGTTAATAAGGCTACTGCTGACGGCGGTTACGCAGGCGTCTTTCTTTCTCATGCAGAGTCAAAGCCTTACCTTTAAGACAGTGAAAGAGGTTGGCGTTGACTCTTTTGCAAAATTTGTGCAAGCCTCTAATGCATCGGATCAATATTTCTAGAGCTATGTCTTAAATGCGTCTAATACCTAGTGGCGTGCTCTTGCACAAGCTTCTCCTGTCCTGTTTCAATTTGATGCCATCCCTAGCCCAAAGCGTATTCATTTATCACATTTGTGCTGAAGTGCCATGAGACATGGCAAGCATATAGGCCAAATACTCCTTATCAATTGGTCAAAAAACTGTAGTGCAGAATGACCGTCTATCATATTGTCTAACCGATAGAGAACTGGTTGCGAAATACTGATTTTACCCGATGCCGCATGGTGAAATATTAAATTTTAGATATGTAAATGTTTCCGTAATAGAAGTTAACAAAGGATCTTATAAACGTGATCGTCCATTATCCGTGAGTCGGCGTGCCAAACGTGGGCCCAGCGACACCCTCTTTCGACTCGTATATCCGCTGCAAGAAACAGCTCGTTGTTGGAGCTCCTGTGAGACTAGTCCAGAACGCGTAAAAGCTGACACCTGCGCTCGTATTAGGGCTGCAAATATAGAAGGCTCTTGCTCCCTCGTTAGAGGATAAGTTGATATAAGTCCCGTCCGACTCTTGGCTGATTACAAACTGCAGTGGTCGACAGGTTGAGCATGCCTGGACGTTGGCTAGTTTGTCGAAAGCGAGATATTCGCTATTAACACTGTTGTGGACGAAGGCGACCCAAGTCTGGTCCTCTGTTCCCGTGGCGGACGAGGCAGCTGCTCGAGATTGCATGATAGTCAGGTAGCCCTCTGGAGTGAGACCCATACGAGGAGCTGTGGTGTTGGCTCCTGCAATTGCGGCGGCCTGGATCTTATTGGTAGCGCTGAAATCCCGATTTGAGAGAAAATTGCCTGTGAAAAAGTTGTCTGCTGCTGGGCGTACGTTCCGGATGTAAAAATACCCAGTCGCAGAGGCAGCGGGGGTGGTTGTGACTGTAGATGTTATCACTGACACTTGAGTAGTAGTCGCTGGAACAACGGTCGTGCTGTCAATTGTCGTCGTCTCCACAACTTCGGCAAGAGTGGTGGTTTGATAAGAAGTAAGAACTTGCGTAACTTCGGGCGCCGTTGTTACTCCTTGATCCGTTTCCGTAACTGTTACTGTTGGCGCCGTCGCCGTGGTGTAGATTGTTGACATAGGGATCGTCAGACAAGCACAGCCACTGGATATTTTACTCGGGTCGTATGACTGAGTAATTCGCTGTAACAGAGGCGTTGAGACAGCACGTCCCTGCACTGCCGGAGCTGCTGTCACCGTGACGAACTCCGTCGTAAGTGACGTGTCGGTGACAGTACTCGTTTCGGTGTGCACATTGGTGACTGTGGTAGTCCGCGTGGGAATCACCGTCTCGACAAGCTCTGTGTAGATCGTGGCAATTGGGGACACATCGGTGAAGATCGTAGAGTATGCGGTAGTCGTTGGTGTCACGGTCGTGGCTGTGATAGTAGAAGCCGGCAAATGGAGAAACGTGCTACAAAACGGCAGCACTTCCGGCAGGTTGGACGGCGAGCGCAGCAATTGAAGGAATTCGTCTGGGTAGCACTTTGGTCGACAGCCGCGGGCAGGATTTGCCTGCGCCAGCGGAGCTGCGAGCAAAGCTGCCAGGGACAACGCCAGTGGGTTCATCTGGGGCCACATTTTCACGAGTGATGCCAATGTTTACAAGACTGCCAGATAGAAACGTGTGTCGAGGCGAAGACTTGCTTATACGTATCGTGTAAAAACATTTCAAGGCTACGAGAGCGGCTGCAAGTGTTGCCCTAATGCTTTTTTCACTAACACAGTGGTTCAGCTTTGGCTTCCCAATCTATATTTTGAACATCTTGATTAAACTACTGGCTTGGCGAAGCATCAGCAAGCCTTTCAACCAATGAAGCTCTAATATTTAAGCTTAAGACAGCTTTATTTGTTCAGCTGAGCAGCGCGAAGTGGAGAATATTGGTTTTACTGTGGGCCCTAATTTGGCAATCTGCGATGCGAAGTCGCTAGTCCAGGGGTACGCGTGATGGCATCCACAGATCGAAGCCTACTTGCTTGCAATCGACCAATAGGTTATTATGGCACTATCATCTTCTTTGGCTACCTAATAATAAAGTAAAACTTTAAACTTAATTTCGATGGTACAAATTGGGAAGAAGCCCAATATGCAGCCATGCTCAGCTTAGTGTCCTTGGCATGTGAAGGGCTGTTTGAGTTGCATAGAAGAACAAAATTTATAAATCTTATGTAAACAGATAAACCATCAAGCATCCGAAACAGTAAGCTCGAGTGATCTTTTCAAACAACTTCTTTGAGTTTGCCCGTTTTGATATCATAAACATAGCCCTTGACGTTGTCTCTAAGCTCCTGTCGAACGAAGTTTTGTTCTTTCAGAAGGCGCACATCCTCTCGGACGCTTTCTTCCAACCTAGAAGCCCATAAGGTTCAATATACAAAACATTTAAAAGGTTTGCGAATTCGGTGATGTGACTGTGATGAGCATACCTATCGCTAGACCCAAAAGTATCCCAAGACAGTGATTCGACTTCTTCATCGAGATTCGGATATTTGAGTCGTAATTTTTGCCTAAGGTCATCGTCTGTGTGATATGTGAAACCGCAGTCTAATTTAATGTTAGAGATGCTGCAAATTCTTCCATTTCGTCGGCAGTTTGGCATCTAGTGAGTACCTGTATGGTGAATGACAATAATATTTTGTAATGCTCCTACTTGAGTCGCTTCCATAAAGACTAGATCATTTAGATTCGGTTTTACACGTCCACCGCAATTTCTAATCATAAAAGCCTCTGTGCGCGAACCTCGAATTAGTAAATATACCAATAAACACAAATTGTATATCGCTTACCTTCCGGCGATATTTGGAGGAATTCTTGAACTGGCACGCGGAGATCGATGCAACAAACTTAAACAAAACGTTTCAGCGCTCAAAATGCGTGACTCGAGGATTTAAGGATCACATACAAATGATGATCGGAGATGCCTTGACATCTCGGAGATCGGGCCTGGGAACATGTGCTGTCTCCGAGTATACTCTGAACTTATTTAGTAAATGCTGTTCATATAGCTTCAAATATCCGTAGAAATTTTATTACCGGTTTCGTTCCAGCAATTGATCCCAAGTAGTCATTTTGAAACAGATGGTATATCAAAAAACACAGAATTGTTATTGTCTTTGTGAGTATAATAATTCAGATCAGCTCTACTTCAGGCGGTAGTAATGAATGGCTAATGAATGACAGAGCAAACAATTGACAATTGCCTTCGATAAATTTATTATACATATACTGGTCTTTGTAAGATAGGTAATATGATTACCTTACCCCAAAGCCTATTCTATGGGATTCACAGTGCTCCTCCAAGTCTGTGTGCAATCATTGGAGTAGACTTTTCATCGACGAATCATCAAATCCAAGCAAAGTATCTTTCCATTGTCGCTAGATTTGTAATGCACCGTTGATTTTGTATACAGAATATATGGCCTCCAACTTAGCCAGTCTGCATTACCTCAGTTGGAGGCCAGCTTACTCCAACCGCCATGTGGGTCAGCGGGCGATTTTCTCTCCAAGCCAAGTTGGAGTAGCTGGCTTAGGATGGGCACCTCCTCCATGGAGGAGATGCTTGACTAATCCAACTTTGAACAATCTTGGAGTTTCTGTCATGGTATTAATTGGGTTCTATTATATATTGGTGTCTTGATTGCGAACGAATATTCTACTACTTCAACACAGCAGGAAGCCACCCTTTTCGTTTGTTTGCGCTTTTTTAGCTTATACCACAACAATAAATTGGCGCGGGGTCAACTGTGTTTTCCGAAAATATTCATTCGTTGGCCAAATTATACAAAACATGGGGAAAAAAAGAGTCTTGGTGAGCTGGGGTGTTGACGTTGACGCTGTTGCGGGATGGCTGGGCTCCTATGGAGGAGAGGATTCAACAAACGACATCAGCAGAGGTGAGACCAAGCTTGTGTAGCCATTCTGATTGAAGGACAGCGTTGCTAAAACTTTCTATGCAGGAATATTTGCGGCCACTGTGGGAACGCAGCGCATGCTAAAAATGTTTGAAAAATACAATATCAAAGCAACATGGTTCATTCCGGGTCACACCCTTGAATCATTTCCAACGGAGATGGCGGCTGTGCGAGATGCTGGTCATGAGATTGGGCTACACGGCTACTCACATGAGAACCCAGTGGACATGACGTTGGAACAACAGCGAACTGTTCTCGATAAAACTTTTAGGATGCTTACCGAATTCTGTGGCAAACCACCAAAAGGCAGCGTCGCGCCTTGGTGGGAAGCCAGCGCCGACGGAGCACAGCTACTGCTGGATTATGGAATCGAGTATGACCATAGTATGAGTCATCATGACTGCCAGCCATACTATCTTCGAACCGGAGACTCTTGGACCAAAATCGACTACAGCAAACATGCAAATGAATGGATGAAACCCTTGGTCAATGGCAAAGAAACCGGGCTGGTAGAAATTCCTGCAAACTGGTATCTCGATGATCTTCCACCGATGATGTTTATTAAATCCGCGCCCAACAGTCATGGATATGTAAACCCGCGAGACGTCGAAGATATTTGGAGAGATACTTTTGACTATTGCTACAGAGAGTATGACGAGTTTATTTTCCCAATTACTTGCCATCCCGACGTCTCCGGTCGGCCTCAGGTTATCCTGATGCAAGAACGGTGAGTAATATAAACACACATCTCCCGTCAATGTCCAAATGAGTACTGATAATACTATACAGCCTTATAGAGCATTTCAAAAAACATGAAGGCGTGGAATTTGTGACCATGGGTTACATTTCTGACGATTTCAAACAACGAAACTCTCCGGCGGCCGGCGCCGCAACACCGGCCCCAGCTGGCTCGATTTTGGCACAAAACCCCTCTTGTTGATACAAGAAGGAACACTATTGTAGCTCAAAGTTACATACGTCACCATAGAACTCGAGCCTGTATTGTTCAGGCTTGGTTAAAAAGGAAATTCATCCTCCTACTGCTATTAGAAGTCGTGCTATCTCACCTCTGTTGTTTCTCCATGGCGAAAAACTTGTGTCAGGTATAATTCACCATGATCTACGCTGCCAGACTGGTCTGACAGCGAATGGTATATATCTTTTGTACTTGAGCGATGGTTGGATTGTGTATAGAAAACCAATTCATCCATTGCGTAGCCTATCCTTCACTATTTTCTGCATCACTAGTGATTTAGCTCTCTCCACATAGGGTCTCAAGTGCTCTATCAGTGCTCCATCATCTCTATACTCTGCACAGTCCCAATGGTGTCGTTGTAGTCCTATCTCCTGGCAGCCGAGGACAAGATGAGTCGATGGGACTTTTAACGAGGATATTACAACGCAAGTCGAGCGCTCAGAACTATCGGTTCTGCTTTCTCTTGTGCCGATAATAGCAACTCTTCATGATAGATTGTGTTGTTCGTATTGTTAAGTTAGGCAAAAGATCAGCTCTTCTTCGTTATTGATCCTAACGAGTGATATTGCAATAAGTGATGGACGAAACTTGCCGTACATTTATTAGACTAATATATAACAATTTTTTAGAAAGAAGCCCAGAATCTGCAAGCGATGAATACATACTTTTAGCAGACTTCTTTTTATGACTCATACACACAGCAAATGTACTTCCCCATCAAAATCTATGATATGAATATCTTCTATAGGGCGCTTTATTTGCTCTAACTCAGTACACTTATATGACCGGGACAATGGGTATCTAGTGGGAATCGTATCGTTCTGTCGTAATGCCCAAAGAACCGCCTTTGCTACCGATAGATATGCCGGAAACAAACCCAGAGCTGAACGGGTAATTAGTGTAGCCTTTAGGAAGAAGGGGCGTGTAGAAGCTCGCGCGGTCGTATTCATTCAATGGCAGTCCCTTCTTTATTCGATACGGCAGATCTGGGTTCGCTAGAAAATGACGACCAAAAACAACGGCAATTTCGTAATCTCGGTATTCTCCATCGGCAGCCATGAGCGCATTTTCTGGAGTGTAGCCACCCGCCACAAATATCGGCGACGTATTCTGCCATATGTGCAGTATAAACTTGATGCTATCCGAGCATTCAATATCCACATTATTATTTACACGCGACTCAATAATATGCAGATACGCCAATCCATATCGCTTCAACTGCTCGACAAGAAAAGTGAACTGTGGAATTGGGGTTTTCATCCTCATGCCTTGGAAGAGGCTGAACGGACTGATTCGAAATCCGACCTTGTCTGCACCGATCGTCTCCACAACTGCGGACGCAACTTCAAGTGCAAATCTTGCTCGATTCTCAATACTACCACCCCACAGATCCTGCCTCTTGTTGCAATTGTCTTGGAGGAACTGATCAACGAGATATCCATTCGCACCATGAATCTCAACGCCATCAAACCCAGCTTGAATAGCATTCTTTGCCGCTTGTTTAAAGTCAGCAATGCAAGACATTATTTGCGCATGGGTCATCTCATGCGGAATAGCGCAATCCTCTTCCTCTGTCATTGGAGTCGCGCTTGAGCTTAAGAGTTCGAGATCTCTTCCTCCTAACGAGTTCAAAACTGCTGCGCGACCAGGGGCAATTTTCTATCATGGACAGCATCAGTAATCTTTTTCCAACCCTCAATCTGGGCATCCGTCCATAGCCCAGGAGCATTTGGAAATCCACTGTGAGCTTCGGATATGAGCGTTGCTTCCGCTATGATCAAAGTGCCAGGAACCGACGCGCGCTGCGAATAATATTCTACAGCCAACGGTAACTGGATATGGTCATTACCCGCGCGAAATCGAGTAAGAGGTGCCATCACGATTCGATGATCGAGGAGCAAATTTCCAACTCGTAAGGGCATAAAAAGCTTTGATTCAGCCATAACAATATATGAAAAGAGATAAATTGAAATGATATGATCTTATAGAGTCCATCCGAGCATGCAAAATCATAGTATTTTATATCTCTACCCTTTGCGGTACTACTATGCTTCGGGGTTCGCAACATCTATTCATCAAATCATTTAATGTGCCAGAATCCAGACTTCGTGACGCTGATTTCAAAGCAAAATGAGCTGATTCAAGAAAGCTCCTTTTGTTTCTTGGTAGTGTTTTGCCCTTTAAACTAGTTTTGGGGGAAGCGAATATGGTAATCCTCCCGTGTCTTGGAGTCGTGGAGTCGTGGAGTCGTGGAGTCGTGGAGTCGTGAGTCGTGAGTCGTGGAGTCATGGAGTCGCGCCTCCAACTTTTGGAGACTCAGGTGGCGCTGTTAGGCTCTACTTACAAGGAGCAACTGGTCTGTGATTAAGCCCGTAAACGCAATGTCAGGACGACACGAAAATACTACTGATTGGCACACCTGGAAACTCTGCTAACTAATTGACTAACTAATTGATCCTATATTACAACCCATCCCTTTAACTTTGTATTCTCAGTTATAGTTAACAACTTATTGTCTACGACTATTGTAAATCCGCGACCTGCCAATTCGCCTATTAGTGTCTTCTATTCCTAGGTACTTAGTGCCTTTGGTCGGTTTATCCCAGCGCGAGAGGTAAAATGTCGGTTCTCTTCACAGCCGTCTCTCAGTAAGTTGAATTTCTCCTCCCAGAGTTATTTCATCTATTTGTAACGTATTCTGTCACTAGAGGCAATCCAGTGCAAAAACAAGACGTGGAAAAGATCTTGGATACTCTAGGAGTCTCTCTTGATCCAGAGGATGAGGGAGACTTCCACACTCTTCTTGCAGCTGTTCATGACTGCGCAGAGGAAATACAGCGGCTACCAGACTATCAACCTACTCCCGATAGAGGCCGTTATCCGAGGGAAAATATCCATCGTCCAACTGAAGAAGACCAATTCTCTGGACAAGCCTGGGCATATCGATTTCTTATAAGAGGTGCTGCTGGAACTGGGCCTCTAAACGGCAAGACTGTCTGCCTCAAAGACGTCATCGCGGTAGCCGATGTGCCTCAGCTATATGGAACTGATATTTTCCCCGCTTGGACTCCAACAACGGATGCGACTGTTGTAACGAGAGTGCTTGATGCTGGCGCGAGTGTGGTTGGAACAACTACTTGCGAAAATATGTGTCATTCCACATCTTCGTTTACTAGTGCCCAGGGAACTGTACATAATCCTTTCGCCATTGGATATTCCGCTGGAGGGAGTACATCTGGGGGAGCTGCAGTTGTCGGGGGCGGCCTCGCAGACATTGCGATTGGCACTGATCAGGGCGGTAGTATACGAATTCCTTCGGCCTTTTGTGGATGTAAGTGCGCATAAGCCACCAATCTCTGTTGGTTCAGGCGCCTAATATTGTGTGTGTGCAGGCGTTGGCTTGAAGCCGACTTATGGACTAGTACCGTACACAGGAATTAGCAGTGGCGACGCAATTGATGACCATGCCGGCCCAATTGCCAAGAGTGTGCTCGATGTAGCGCTCTGTCTCGACGCAATAAGCGGCTACGATGGAATAGACGATCGATGTTTGGGCGCGCCGACACAAGGCTTGACATCATTTGCTGCGTCAATGCAAGTCCAGCATGGGCTATTAGATGGTTTTAGGATTGGTATCCTTACGGAAGGGTTCAGCCACCCCATGGTGGAGGGGGGAGTTAGAGAATTGGTACTTGCGGCAGCCCATAAGTTTAAGAGTCTCGGTGCGATAGTTGATGAGGTGTCAATACCAGATCACTTGCACGGCCCAGGACTTTGGACAATTCAGCAGCGCATTGCCGCATCTCAAAACCTTCTTGGACGTCAACACGGTAGGAGAGGCTTGTATATGACGGAGTTGGAGCAACATCGGCTTCCATGGACTACTGAGAGCTTCAGAAGGGGATTTGCAGCCACTAAAAACGTCATCATCAACGGACAGTATCTTGTTGACCACTTTCCAGGTCTTTACGGTAAAGCAATTAATCTGGGACGGCGACTCCGGGATTCCTACCAAGAGGCATTTGAGCGATATGATGTGCTTGTTATGCCCACGGCGCCAATTGTGGCGCCAAAGCATGGAAAGAAGTGCTCGCCGATAGAAGCTCTCAAGCCAAGTGTGGGTATTACTCTAAATACTGCTGTGTTTAATGTTACTGGTCACCCAGCTATGAGTATTCCTGTCGGCTTGGCTCCTTCAAAAGAAGAGCCCCATTTACAACTCCCCGTTGGTATGCAGATTGTTGGCGGACTGTGGGAGGAAGACAAAGTCCTTCGCGCTGGATATTCGTGGGAGAGGGCATTTGATTGGTCGCAAAAGTTTTTAGGATAGAAGAAATAGTGCAATAGACTAGATTCTCTCTGTAAGGCATGTTGGGGAGACCGTGGCAAACTATGTGCCGCAGACCTCCACGATCTCCATAGGCTTCCTCCATAGGCCTCCATAGCGTCACATAGAGAATATTGATTTAATAACTTAAAATCTTGAATTAATAACTAATCACCATCAACAACATAAACTGCCATGACTGAAAGACGCTTGCTTGCTGAAAAGACTAACATTGCATCTGTGGCGTCTTGTGGCTGCCCTATCCGCCGCATAGGCGCCATGCAGGTTGCCCATTTTGGCTGTTGCTCAATTTCTTATCTGGGTAGTTGCTGGGGCTCATGTCTCTCCCGGACCTGCGCATTTAAACTCGAATAATTCTGGCCGAGTAACCAATGGCTTCGCAACAAGGTATCACAGCGGCGAATATGGAAGCTCGGTCTGCATGCCCCTAGAGTAAGTAAACAATTGACTAAACTGTTAGCTGTGAATAATTGGAGTTTGGAGTGAGCGATTAGGGGCGAGAGTGGGAGAGTCTAATAATGAGAGAGTTATTTACGTGCATCATGGCGCCCCAAAATGCCAAGTTGTCTTATGTTGAGATAGATATTTACAATCATTCCCCTGCGAGGTGGCCGAATTAAAATGCGAATCGGCTCATACGATTCTCGCCCACGACTTATTTGCTTGAACATCCAATTTATCTCTGCTAAATCTATATTACCTGCCACCTTATAAACAAGCTCATCGCGTAGTTCTGAGCCCGTAAACCATAGCAACTAGGCAGTACAAGCACCACACAGTGCATGTTGCCCTTTCCAGCTTTTGTTTACTGATATCTCCAGTAGCCGCCTGAGGCTCATATAGTATGAGCCTAAGGCGCATTTGCCTCCACTGCCAATTGCCTACAGGCATAATGGTTTTACAGGTTTCCCATTCTTGTAGTTGGAGTCATGAACCCCCTCTCCATGCTTCTCCCTTATTCCCCACAAAGCCTTCCAAAATGACACCTCCAACCTCCAGTCACAGTCCCATCGAGAGTCGGCAAGGCTACCGCCCACCTACCGCAAGGAAAAATCCCTGTGTATATTGCCAACGGAGTTTCAAGCGCGCCGAGCACCTACAGCGCCACCTTCGCATTCGTAAGTAATTTCCCGCCCGTGAGATGCAGCTTTCCAGGCTGCATTGTATACTTGCACAGCTAAATGTAGCTCTAGATACCAAGGATAAGCCATATATCTGCCATTGTGGAACGGCTTTCGCCCGCCGCGATCTGCTCACTCGTCATGAAAGGCTTTCTCACGACCACAATAGCCCTTATCAAAGGGTTCAGGCATCGACCAATCTTCATGCCTTGAGGAATACTGCCGCTGCACAAACACACACAGACGCACTAAATGCAGTAGACGTTTCGATATCCGACTGGACGGCACCTAACTCTGAAAAGGGTACTGGGAGCCAATGGTTTCATCATGGTCATAGCACCAACTCAACCTATCAAAATTCATCCAATGATGCCCTGGACACGCTATCACAGGCTGAAGGGCCTATTCATTCTTTGACGGAGACAGCGACCGATCAACAATTTGGACAACATATACCGCAAAATAATGATAATGCGTTCTTAGATCCAGGTACTAATCTCTTCACAGTCAAGTTTCGTTGAAAGCTAACCATTTCACCAGAGGCGACGCTTAATTTCTTCCATAATGATGGAAACCATTTCGAAGAATTCGCTAGATTTCTTGATGGCATAGGGCTTCCGGCTGAGTGGACGCCCCCTGACATTGGGCATGAACTCGATACGAGTGAGGCCGAAGCTGAAGGTCATGACAAGACGATGCCGAATGATGCATATTCGACGAATGAAGATTCATGCCCCAATTCCCCGTTTAGTTCATGGCCGCCTTTAGTGCCACAAGGCGACCAGCTTTTGAGCTCTGTATCAGACAAAGGTTAACCCCCCGTCGACCTCAACGCGGCGTAAAATCGGGCTCTTCTTTATACGCTCTTTGTTTGATGAACGATCTAATCCTATGGGCTGCGACTAATTTTACCACGTTTACAGATCAACATGATTCAAACTTCCAGACATTCTCGCTGCGAGTAAACTCCAGCATTCGAGCGCGTTTCACCGCCAACCTAGAAAAATATCAAAACATTATTCCGGACTTCGTCTTGCCATCTAGGCATACTCTCACTAGATATATCACTGCTTTCTTCGGGGGGTTCCATTCCCACCTTCAATTCCTTCATGCTCCGACATTTCGACTGGACTGTCGCCCTGTTGAACTTATCCTAGCAATATGCGCTACAGGGGCGCAGTATTGTTTTGAGCATCGAAACGCAAAAATTCTTTTCCGCGCAGCGAAAGCAATTGTATTAGAGTCTTTCTCAAAAGGAGCACATACCGTTCGCCAAAGTGCAGAATCAGTCTCGCCACTTGGGGGTTTCAGCACTCAACAGCTTCACCACCCTTCTACTCCGGTTTCTTACACCTTACTGCCTCAAAACTCTGAGCATCCAAATTCTAGATCATATGACCCAATGGACACAATCCGTTGTTTATTGATTCTCATGGGCTACGCTACTTGGGAAGATTCAGAACTTCTTCGTGAGGCATTGAACCTCCAGAGCTTTCTGGTCCATTCTCTGAGAGAGGTAGGGCTAAGAGAACCCCAGGGCACTGGTTCAACCTCCACACAATTATCGTGGATCGACTGGTCGGAACAAGAGTCTGTGAGAAGAACAAAATTAGTTTCATTCACTTTTATCCACGTCCACAGCATTGCATACAATGTTTACCCAGCGCTGCGAAGTAATGAGGTTTATCTTCGATTGCCCTGCTCAACAAAAGAGTGGAATGCTCAATCTGCTGCTCAATGGCAGGCTGCACGGCGCAACGTAAAGGCGGAGCAGCTTCATTTCCAAGACGCCTTATCTTGCCTTCTCACGAAGTCGGAAAACAGCTCCCACATAAATCCCATACCAGCTCCACTTGGAAATTACATACTACTTCACGGGCTTCTTCAGAGAATACATCTCATACGAGAACTTTCTCTTTCTACACTAGATTACTCTATGGCTTTGCCGGATGAAGAGCTCAACAAGATCGAGTACGTATAAGCTGAGATATCTCCCTTATTTCTCATAGTCTCTTCAAGTAAATATTACACACTTGTAGCTTACACTATGCGCAGACGGGCGCTCCGATCTTGGACTTTGGTATGGAAGCAAGCTCCAGAATCTAGTCTCGATCCTTCAAACGAGAATGGACCAATCCCGTTCACATCCAGTGCCCTCCTCGGTCTTGCGTATATACGCGCATGCGTGAATTTAGGTCCACATCGAGCACTCGAAACCCGGAACCCGTCACTCATTGCCGCTAGAATTGCAAAGGCCCCATCTCCATCACGGAGTCGTTTCTTGATCCCCGCACTTATTTACTCTACGCATGCGCTAAGTATCCCTGTTCGGCTCGGAATTGATAGCGTTGCACGTAGTCAAGCATTTTTTTGGAGTGTCCGCCACTCTCTCTCCAGCCTGGAATGTGCTGTTTTTTTGAGTAAATGGTTATGCTCGTTATCCCAGCCGAATATTCCACAATCATTGACGGGTAAGATTTTGTGTTCTATTTGATACAACGTCTTAGCTAACATCTTTCATGCAAAGAAAATGAAAATCGTATCCTTAGCTGGGTCAATGCAATTGTACAAGAAGCATTATTATACTTGGACTGTGAAGAAGCAAACGACTCAACAAACATCGATGTGTTACAGCCATACACATTGGGCCTAGCAGTCTTGAGGCTTTGGGCGCGGTTATTTAAACGTAACGTCCAATGGCCATTTATTAACATGATTGGCCAAGCATTGGAAGAGTACACAGGTACCTTACAGCCAGGATAATATATTAAAGAATCTTGACTTTGCTCTACGAATAGCATCGAGTAATATAAACCTTGCGGCTTTACAATTGCAGTTAAAATGGTACAAAACGACATGCAAAAGTTGGTTGTAATAAATTGCAGCTCTTACTCCAACTCCCAACAACAGACCTGAATAGATAAGAAACGAAATCGTAACCCAGCAGAATTATCAGGCTTGGTTACATCAAAAGCAACATTTCGGGCGGTATTGTTAAAGCTTTCAATATTTTCCGCCTATTGTAGTTTAAGTCTCTTATGATAATTCTATGAAACATGTCGCTGCTATTTACAATATGCCTAATTCAACCAGACACGCCCCGTGGTTGCGTTTCTATCACCCTTTGCCTTACAAGTCCTTATAGACTGTCCAGATAAGAGGTACAATGGGTAAGGTAGCCATACAAGTCACTAGAGCCTTGTGAAGGAATTAAAATATGTAGTATTCAAATAGCAACAAGCTCGCGAGAGCATTATGAATGCAAAGCTGATGAATATAAGGTGAAGACCATTCTGCTGACATTGGCGTGTGAATAATTATTTCTTGGCCAGGGCCTTACTTGTCGACTCGGCATGCTCTGCCCTCCACCTCTTGGAAGCGCTCATTGCCGGCACATAGCGGACACCAGAAAATGTCGTCTGAATCAACAGCTCTTTTTATCTGTACCAGGC
This sequence comes from Trichoderma sp. 2475, assembly GCA_038502285.1. Taxonomy (NCBI): domain Eukaryota; kingdom Fungi; phylum Ascomycota; class Sordariomycetes; order Hypocreales; family Hypocreaceae; genus Trichoderma; species Trichoderma sp. 2475. The sequence continues at coordinate 426,594 of JARPVV010000006.1, forward strand.
GCTCATAATTATTGCTCCAGTATAAGTTCTTCCAATCTGGGTCAAGCGCGCTTGCCTGCGACGTATTAGAGATTGCCAAAGAAATAAAAGTTCACACGAGTTGCTTTGAGATGCGAAAAGAAGCTTACCTCGTTGATATAAGCCCCAGTCTTGGGACCGAGGGCTTGTAAGTGGGCGGTCATTTCCTCCAGATCGGACTTCACTTCATTATAAGCCGTTTGGTTGAGCGCGGGCCAGCTTTTCGCTGCGACTGTAAGGTTTTTAGAATACAACTTCAAAATGGCAGGGTCCCAGTGGTTTCATTCTTACTAAGATGAAGAATTGAAGTCTTCCAGCCTGGCTGCACAGAAGTGGCCGTCCTGTCAGCATTGGTGAGCCCAATGCCACCAACTAAGGTACCAATGATCAGTGCATTTTTTTCAACAAGCGCATTTGTAGCGTTCAGTAACAAACGGTTGTCTCTGGCCAGATATTCGGCATTGATCAAACGCGATGTGACCAGCTCATCTGTTCCTGCGCCAGTATTGTCTTGATGCACCATGTAATAATCCATCCAACTAGCCGATATCGATGTAGAAACAGAAACATTGAACTCGTTAAATTGCTTCAGAATATACTTCTCAACAGGTTTGAAAATGTCCCGCACTAAAGTCTGATTTTGGGTTCCCATAAGATCCATGCCCAGGGAGAATGCGGCGACAGGGTCCTTTGTGAAGGTTGTTTGGTTAGGACCACCAAAAAGAGCACCAGACATGTTGTGAGACGCAAAATAAGGAAACTGAGAAAGAATGTATGCAACCAGTGAGGATGTCCCTTGAGCATAAGGACGCGACGCAGTGGCAATGAGGTTGACGCTAGCAAAGCTCGGAGAAGGGAAAGTCTTGACCGTGGCAGAAATTAGAATCCCAAAAGTACTCCCACCTCCCTGTCGACGATGAGTTCAGTATACACGACCTTGAGCATCTTTTGATGGATGGAAGAAAGGGCCACTTACACCGCGTATTGCCCAGAACAGGTCTTGATTCTGGTAGGAATTTGCTACTACGACGTGTCCATTTGGAAGCACTACCCCAACCTCAAGGATTTGGTCGACCGCTGGATTTGGTCGACCGCTGGATTTGGTCGACCGCTGGATTTGGTCGACCGCTAATCCAAGCCACGGAGTCAAGGCGCCATATCCTCCACCGGTAAGATACCCATCAAGTGAGACAGTCTCGCAGGAGCCGCCAACAATCACGAGATTATGATCAGCAAGAGCGCTGTAAACCTCCATCATTTGACTGCCAGTGCCCAATGTGACTGCTCTGTATTTTTTGCACTGTTGGCATCCCTGAGGAACAAATGAGTCTTGTATCTTCATATCCTTGAGATGGTGTGTGTTTATGGACAAGGAATGCGGAGCATTAGATCGCCCGAGAAGGTCGTGTCCGGTTGAATGAACCACTAAACGGACACCGTGTTTATTGGCTACGAGGAAGCACATTAGCATCAAAGCCTCATGGGATACGGAATAGGATGTTATACCAAAGAGTACACCAGCTTGGACATCGGTAATTGATGTGGCATTGATGACATAGGCAGGATAGCCCGCAGCTGTGCAAGAAAATCCGGGATAAGGTAGGCACGTATCATTAGACCAATTGTTGATGCCGGTTGACACCAAGTCGTTGGTTTGGAAACCCCAATTGGTCCAGTTTCCTCTCACTATTTCACACACGTCTTCGTCGAACAGGGCGTAAGGTTGGTCTTGATGGCATACTGCACCAGGTGGTATAGGGCGAACAAGACGACCAGACGTTGTCTGATTCAAGCTATCCCACTCCTCCTGCGCTGGCCAGTCCTTGTCGCCGGGTATCGGTTTGCACGATGGGGTGGAGGATGACACGGTGAGGTAAAAGAAAGGGAAGGCGTAGAGGGCTAGGCGAGCAGAAGCAAAAAATGACCACATGTTGAGCTACGTCTAGTCTGGCCAGAGATTCGCGGGATGATATGACGAGGCGATATTTAGAGAAGAAGTATCCAGTAATAGACTATCTTCCCTCTATATATATACGTCCCATGGACAATGCCCGATGCGACCCCTTGCTGGCAGAATGCTCGGATGTCCGCTCCGCACCCGTAGTCTGTTGAAGACGGCGCCGCTCAAGATTCCGGTCCTGGCCACCCCACTCCTACCCCCGGGATTTTCGTCTGCTGTCAACGTAGTCTATTATGGTCTACGAAGCAAAGTATCTGAAGACTTGAATCACGTACCAAGCGTGGCGCATTAGACAACCGTCATAAGCTTGTGGCGCAGCACCAAGAAGGCTGCAAAGGAGGTCGTGAACAAGGAGGGCTCCATTTCGGCCTTCCGTTCCCCAAGCCGTCTCCGCGTCCCGCTAAAACAACTGATTTAAACGGGCATCCACGTCCGCGTCCGTGTCCGCCCTCATTGATGGTTGCACACCTGACTATTGCTCAATGAGCGGCTGCGGCAATCCAACGAATCCAATCCGAGCACGCAACGGGAGCCTCAAGTCCAGCTAATTGATCCTCTCGATACTACTATTACCTTGGTAGTGCTATCTATGGATCAACCATCAACAATGTTTCGCACATGCTCCTCAATGCATCGGCGACAATTTATTAGTCTCGCAAATCAAATTTCACAGAGTCATTGATCAGATACCATGTTCTCTACGCGAGAAATCGGGACCCGACGTCATTATTCCAGTTGTAATGGCGCTGCATGGCCACCTCCAGGAAGTTCATACAAACTTGTCTCAGGAGCTCAAGGAAAACAGTATGTAGAATGGACAAAAGAAAAACTCTTTTCTGCTATTTGTAGCTTACTGTTGACTCTAGACATAATTTTACTATCCTTCTACAGTGTAAAGCTGCTGGTGGATGAGATAGAGTTCAACAGCTACGTGTCAGATGCGGGCAAAATCGCCATTCATCCAAACGCACCGCCAACAAGGCAAATGCAACGGCTACAATGTCTTCATAGGTGCCTCGGCTCAGTTGATGCGTGGTGCAGTACATTCTTTAGCATGCCTAGCGACGTCTACTTCGAGTTGCCTTTCGCCGTAGTCTTCTATCAACTAAGTCGAAGTCTAAAGATGCTTCTAAACCTGACATTCTTACGCGAACCCGGCTGGGATTGCAACGAAGTGCGGGCAAAGGTCGATCTTTTTGATGCGATTGATAATGTGGCGTCTGGCTTTGATAGAGTTCAAGATTTGCTGGATGGCGACGATGGAGTCGAGGGGTTATCGGCCAAGAAGGTGTCTAGGGCACTACGGCTCAACAAATCGACCATACAGGAGGATTTCTTTTCCCAGCAGCAAAGGGCTTCAGTTTGTGCGGGAGCTAGTGCAGGGCAGTACTGTCTACCAGAAATGTTCTGTGGCAATACGGGGTGCCCTCTGTATACCCTTCTTGATGGCCAATGGGCATCAGAAGCATGGGAAAATGTACAAGTGGGAGAAGAATGGGTAGCGAGCGAATTATAAGAAAGATTTGCACGTAATTGTTTACATTTCAATATGTCTGCCTAATCTAACTTGATAAAGAAAGGAGCAAAAACTTCAAAAATCGCTACAACATTATGATACATCAAATTGATAATTAAATATGTGGATTTGTTTGAATAAGCTTTTAGCCTTTACTTATTGGGTAAATTGTGAGATGACAAGGTCTTCAAAAGTTCCATCTGATAAGATTAAATCACTCCGCATCTTATCAGATTCGGAGACGCTTCCTTGCGATTCGGACCTCCGTTACATCGCCGAGTCGTGTCTCCCGCCCGAGTTCCGGGGGGCCTGCCACTTGTTGCCTTCGGTGTGTGAACGCATGAGTCACAACCAGGATTGTAGGCTCGGCTCGCCGCGGATTTTGCGAAAGCGATACGCGCTATTGTGAACTTGCTCCCAGAGGGATTCAATGTGACTCTGTGCGCTGGGAGGATATTTGGCTGTCTATCGGGTCGTCGCTGCTGGAATGCACTAGCCAAAGGGAGAAGACGAACGAGCCCAAGAAGGGAGGGGGGGTCGAAGGTTTAAAAGAGAGTCCTTCCCCAGTTTCCCATTCTCCGTCAAACTATGTTTCAGAGGTCTTCTTTCAGAAGTCTTTAGTCGCAGCGATGACGTCCCCAGGAGAAAAACGCCTAACGGACGTCGAAACCGGTGCTCAAATCGCGAATAGCCAACACAATGTAACAGAGTCTCGATTGCCAGATCATGAGGTTGGTTAACCTAAACAACGTTTTTGTCACCGATATCTTACGTTTGTAGGTCACCTGGGACGGCCCCGACGATCCTGAGAATCCCTACAACTGGGCACTGTCTCGAAAAATCTCTGTTGCCCTCGTCTGCTCGACAAGTCAACTCGTGACAACCATGTCAGCTAGTATGATTGCGCCGGCCTTGGATCAGATCCTGAAAGATCTTCACATGAGCACATCTGCCGGCCAGATTGCCTTTGGTGTTTTCTTCCTCGGGTTGGGTTTCACGCCCTTCCTAGTCGCGCCCCTCGCCGAAATGTATGGGCGGAAACCTATATGGCTGATTGGAAACCTTTGGTATATCATTTGGAATTCTCTTTGCCCGGTCGGCTTCTCTGCGGCTTTGATGATCATAGGGAGATTTATGTGCGCGGCTGGAGCTTGCGTTGGAGTTACCGTATGTGTACACCGTCGTCCGGGCATAGTTTGATGTAGCAACCAGCTAACTAGCATACAGCTAACCGGGCCAGTCCTCGCTGACATGTTCCCTGCCAAAGATCGTGGCACATCTTTGGCACTCGCCGGACTGCTTCCCTACCTTGGACCTGCACTTGGCCCGATCATCGGTGGTTTGGCTGCCGAGCATCTGTGGTGGCCGTGGCTTTTCTGGATCCTCTCTGCCTTTGACGCTCTCGCTCTTGTGTTAGGCTTCTTCATTATACGAGAATCGTATGCGCCAGTACTGCTGCGACGCAAAGCCGAAGCCATCGCACAGCAAACTGCTCAAGATGGGGCACCGAGGAAATCCGCGACTGCTCGCTTTAGTATTTTTTATCGAGATCTGTCGGCTCGTATAGGTCCGGCTATGAAGCGCCCAATTCGTCTCCTAACTCACCGGCCAATCGTTCAACTTATAGCTCTCGCAATGGCTGTAGACTTTGGCGTCTATACCCTTGTCTTGTCGACGTTCGCTTCGCTTTGGATCGATCAATACCATCAGAATGAAACCGACGCCAGTTTGCACTACATCGCCATCGCCCTTGGTGCATTTGCTTGCGCCCAAGCAGGCGGCCGTTTGATGGACTTTATGTGGCACAAAATGAAATCGGCTCGGCCAGATCGCGAGCCCACACCCGAGTGGCGGGTTCCATATGTCATTATAGGGCTGATAACATGCGTTGCAGGAACGTTCTGGTATGCATGGTCAGCCGAACAGCGCGTACACTGGGCTGTCGTGGATGTAGGCGTTTTCTTCTTCACAGCAGGCAACTTTATGTTCTCACAAGGGTTGTTGGCCTACAGCGTTGACGAGTTCACAAGCACGAGGGCTGCTAGTGCCAGTGCGGCCACTCGTCTGGGGACATATGTACTAGGTTTTGTGTTTCCTATCTTTGCGCCGGAATTGTACAAGAATCTAGGTTATGGCTGGGGAAACAGTCTACTAGGCTTTTTGTACGCCGCCATGGGCATCGCCATTGTTGCAGTTTTATGGATTTGGGGCGAGAAGATCAGAGCTATTGGAAGGACAGCAGAGGAGGAGAAAGAAAGGATTATATAAAAATAAAAACCATTCAGTATTTTCCACATTAATGACATAATTAGTCTCCAAGTTTACATTCCAGTCAATTCTTCACATAATCGCTACTTCGTCTACGCATACACGGCTGCGTCTTCACTAATAATCCTCTTAGTTGTTATTCGCCTGACTCGTCAATTTCTTGCGGGAATTACGTTGCTTCTGCATAACAAAATGAATCGTCTTTTCGCTATACGCTCAATTAAAATGTACGTATCTTATAGCTTGATACACATCATCGTTACCCGGCGACGTGTCCTGTGTGAGTGGGATCCATCGGAGCTGCAACTCCTGTTCCGTGCATATCTATCAGATGGTATAGCTGCAAGTTAGATCGTTTGCAGATAGATAGGTAGGTATCTCATACCTGGCACGCCCAGCTGTGGTATTGTGCTAGCTCTCATTTGCCTAGAAAAACACAACTCGAGTTATCGTACAACGAATGAGATGAAACCGCGACTGTGACGGCGCTGCGCTCATAGTATAACAGAAGGGAGTTGATTCCAACGAGCTTCAATACTTGAATCCAATAGACCTATAATTTTCCACTTTTAGTTGTATAGATCTATTCATTTTCTTCTAAAGCATTATTGTGGCACTTGAATTAGATTTACGAAAATACAGAATATTTCATTTTATTAAGTAAATGTGCTACATACCTAATTACTAAACTTGGTCATGTTCCAAAGTGGCCGTCTACCCTGAATTCGTCGGAATTAGTTGAGACGCTGCGCTACTGCTACCTCTATTCGGAATTAGATGGATGTGATATTAGTCATCGAAGATTTGGTCCGCAGCGGAGGTGGAACTGCGCTCTATTGACCCGCAGAAGTTGCCTGCCCTGGTTTAATTAGGTATACAGTAAAGCTTGGGGTATACTGTAATGTAGAATCGGGCGTTACACTCTATTCATATAATGAGTAACTCAACTGAATGCCAGCCTCACCATTAAACAAATTGGTCTCGAGCTATGAAGTTATTGTATACTTGCTTGTTAAATAATTTGCTGATTTACTACAGCAACCGAAGAGACTCTGGTTGCACTTTGTTCCACTTTAGGTATCCAACTTTGCCAACTACTCGCCTTCGGCTTCCTAAATAAAATAAGCTAGTGTTACAGCAAGGGTGAAAAGTGGAGGGGAAAGCATTTACAGAAAAGTCCGAATGCTGTCATATGATGAACTTGTTATAACCAATATGTACTGTATTAGAAATCAAGCCATTGCATTGTTTAATTAGACCTCTGGATGCTCAGAGTATACTTGCTCTATAAGTATTTTAGCGTCTTTATTTATACAATCTCATGTTCCTGTTCACAACGCAACACACTTGCTAAGTTGTTACGTGCAAACTCAGCTATGGAGGGGCCGAAGCTATTCATGTGAGCTGCGCCGACACCCACCTCATCTCTTGTCACTCGTTGACCTCAGAACAGCACTGGAGCCACGGGCTACATTGGCGGAAGCGTTCTAAGCAAAATCGTCGAGACTCACCCCGAGTTTCAGATAACGGTGCTTATGAGAAATGCTACCAGCGACTTTACATCCAGATATCCCAACGTCAGCGTTGTTCAAGGTACCTTCGATGACTTTGAAGTCATAGAAAATGCGGCCCAAGACGCCGAAATCGTTATCCGTAAGTCATTAATTCCATTATTTGTGTCTCGCCCGCTGAGTTAGCATCTAGATACCGGCGACATTGACCATCCCGGCTGCGCAAAGGCAATCCTGTCCGGCCTGGCCAAGAAAACGTCCGAAAGCTTCCTCATCCATCTAACAGGCACAGCTTGCATCTCAGATATGAATGAGCAGACCTGGGAAGGTAAAGTTAATGCGCGTATCTGGGACGATATTCAAGATGTGGACGAGATCTACAACCTCCCCGAAACCGTATGGCATCACGCTATTGATCGGTGGATCGCTGATGCCAGCAACGACAAAGTCAAGACGGTGGCCATCTGCCCTCCAGACTTGTACGGCCAGAGTACCACAGTCGGTGGTAGGACGACGTACTTGGTGCCCGAATATGTGGCTGCAATTATTAAATACAAAGAGGCGTTCTACCTAGGCGAGGGACAAAACATGCGAGCCGTCACGCACATCGATGACCTTACGGAGTTTTTCGTTCTCGTTCTGGAAAAGTATTTGGAGGGAGGTAAAGATCTACAGTATGGTAAAGAGGTACGTAAAGCACAAGCATCCTTAGGCTTGAAACATCACCAACTCATGCTTCAACTTACACACATAGGGTTTCTATTTTGCAACCGCGGACGAGGTGGCCTGGAAATTGACCGCGGAAGCCATAAACAAGATCGGCCAAGAGCAGGGTTGGTTGCCTGCCGGCACCCGGACAGTGTCTTGGACCAAGGAACAGCTCGCTGCGGTACTTCCCGACCGGTCTGCACTGACCTTATACATCTGGGGCTCAAACAGCAGAGCAAGGTCGACAAAGGCAAAGAAGCTAGGATGGAAGCCACATGGACCTAGTTTTTGGGATGCTTTGCCCCAGGATTGCCAGGTAGCTGCAAACAAGCAGCCGTTTTCCGCCCTGGGTATAGTATAAAGTCAGAACTGTATTTCGACTTATGTCGCTGGTTTGTTATAAACAAACAGTGTTAGAGAAAAGACACTTCATATAAATGTTGAGCTTTGTATAAGAACACCTGGTATAATTATGTTGGTAAGTATTTGTATATCCCAGTCGGCACAAATAAGCTCATCTTGACTTCTTTCAAAAGAAGAACTCAATCATAATACAAGCTACAAATCTCTTATAACTGCTTCGCCAAAAGTGTTTTCCTAATCATTGTCTCATTGCGTATACTTGCGCCATCCTATATCGGTGGTGGATATGAATGCGAGTCGATGTCAATGGGGAGAAGCGATGGAAACCCGATGTCCCAGATTCCATCGAAATTTGCAAGATTGGGGTCTAGATTATTAAGTTCTTGACAATCTTCGCTTAGTGCGCTTGATTGAGCCATTTGCTGTTGTTGAATCTGGTTGTTACAACTTTCAAGACTGATTCCTGAAGTTTCTGCAGAATTAGGATCATATTCAAGCAGGGGAAATAACTGTCGCGAACTCACTAGGTGCTGAAGGGCGTTGTTGTATGGATTGAGCTGGGGACGTAGATAGTAAAGATGGTGTAGGATTTGAGAATGAATCTGATGGCCTGGAAGCGGGACTCGTTTGGCCACCAAATTCTTCGCGCCATGCCCAAAGCCCGTCATGAAGTACACTGGCTCCAAGCCGACTTTGTACTTTTAAGTTTGGCTCTTGCCCCCGGCGAATGGTTCGAGAATGATGAATAGTCCAAAGCTGTGCCAATATCTTGCCTCCACGTCCTCGTAGATCATTATCTTCTAGAATGGCTCTCCGTAAGAGGCTTAGGACAATATTAAATGATCGTTTTCCCTCTTCAATGTCCACATATCGGGCGTAACTCGAATTAATAATCTTCATAACCAGCATGCCAGCTGTATTTAGTATCTGATAATAGATGTTCGGTACGTATTTGATAAAATCGTTCTTCGCATCTTCGCTTGCTAGCTTCGAGATGAAGTTCAATGCAGTCGAATATGCCCTGAGGAGGCCCTGCTTTCGCATGTCAGTAGCCGATGACTCGAAGAAATAATACGATCTAAGCTGCATGGAGACCATAGCAAGTGCAATGTGATGGGCTTCTATAGCATGTTAGTCTGAACCGTTTGGGGCCAATCAGATGGTCTCTATACCTCCCGCTTCCTTTCCAATCCACCTTTCCAAGTCTTCCAAGTCGCATTCGAGAAGTCTCATCAATCCATCGCTCTCTCTCTGCACAGGGTGCCCAGTTGGAGAACATGTACGTTTTGACATGGCTTCATCGACTCGTGCTAGGAATCTTTGGATAAGCAGGTGATATCTCAAATTGTCGGATACCGTATAATTATTCCCAGGCTCACAAGCGCGGTCGATCGTCCAATCGCTTGAAGACAAAGATGGTTGGCCAGCACAAGTCGTAACACTACTCAAAGTTAGTAAAATAGTTTGGCAGAGTAATATAAATCTTGAGTCACCTTTGTGCGGCGATGTAGCAGCCAACCCACAGTTTCACAGCTGCATGAAACTCTTCTGGGGCAAGTTGCGTCTTCACTCGCTGAAAATCCTGCATTGTTTCTGGTCGGTGAAACCCATTTTGCATTGCTGCGCTTCTTGCAACAGAGATTATTAATAGTGATGGATCTTTCCACAGTGTATCAACTGGAAACGGCCACATTGATACCAATAGTAGTGCTTGAATAGTATATGATGGAAGAGGAGGCTGAGAGGCACTACTCCATAACAAACGTGTCATGTGTGGACATAGACTTCCGAGCAATGTGACGTCCTCATCATATCTTCTCGCAGCGACGCTGATGATAGCCCAAAAGAGGACAGGTGACTGTTTGTGATATACGTCGGGGGCAATTGATGGATCTAAGATTTCTAAAAAATGATGATAGTGGTCGAAAAATCTGACACCGTTAGTGATGCGCTCTTCCCGAAGTTAGGCTCATGGAACTAACGCTTGGAAGAGGTCATCAACCTGAGCTCCAGTAAGCTTTATATTGTCAAGAGACTGTGGGCTGCTCCTTGTTGTATAAGTGGAATGCTGTGCGCTCGAAGGTTGCTGAGGATCGGCGTCGGCAGCCCCCCAGGTCCTGACGCTCTCTGACGAGAAGTTGGTGGCTTCACCACGTTGGTTTCTGTAATCAGTAATATCTCTCTGTGAGTTGAGCATAATAGATGTTGGAGTTAATAATTTATGTGGACTTTGGCGTTGAGAAGTTGTGTCCGATGGGCACAATGGACCTAGCGATTGGTTTCCGGCGTTCCATCCCGCTACTACAGAACGCAGCTGCTGAAGTTCTTCTGCAATCTCATTTATTTTTCTAAACACGTATAAGATCGCTAAACACGTTCATAGAAGCCCTCGGCAGAACTTACAACTTCTTGTTTACTCTCTTGAAGGTAGTGTCAATGTGACAACTGAGAGATAGTCGCGAGCAGCGAATGCAAGGCCCTAAGCCATCTTTGAGACCATCGCATCGCAGCTATGAGTAAAATATGAAGAAAGCAGTTGTCAGAATCCATAAAGTTAGATTAATGCAGTAGCATCACAGTCTATTTTCGTCGCAAGGTCCAGAGTTACGATGCTTACTTTGGCCTGCCGGCAGTCTTTACAGGCTATTCTCTTTCTTTTCTGGGGATGGCGCTGGTTGTTACTTCCGTTGGTTTTCCCAACCATGCCCATTCTAGTTATCGTGTCTGCCGGGCTTATACCCGGATTCCGATCGCGTGAGTTCAAGATTCCAGGACGCTGGTTGATGGGGTTACCGATCCCTTCGTATCCACGCGCGCCGTCTGCGCTCCGATGATTCATCCTATCCATTGCAAGAGGAGGAGGAGGTGGTGAGAAAGACGAAGATGGGGTGATGCCTTTAGCGACAACGGCAGATCGAGGCAGGGCGCGAGCACTCCCCTTTACAGAGTGTATAGGGAAGAAAGGCGATTACGGCATCTATATCACGGTCTCCGGTGCCGAAACGGAGAGATAAGTGGAACAGGGGGAGATTCCGATCCACCCACACAGGGCACTTAGTGGCGAGTCTTCTCAGCTTCCCCAGCTTCTTTGCCGGGCAGCCGGGTAGCTTCGTGGGGTTTAGCCAGGCTAACTTGGTTACCGTCCTTCAAAATTGGATCGCCTAGATTGAATGCGGTTACAAATTGCACTTGCCTCGAAGCTATTTGTTATAAGTATCTGATGTTAAATGATATCAGCCTTTTTGGTTCTATGAACGTAGATGGGTGTGTAAGCTGATGCTTGTTTTATACGAAGTAATTTCCCACTTTCTCCCCCTCCGTTATTATTGTCCTTTGCTATTTCATTTATAAATACCGATTGTTTCTGTGAGAAGACAAAAAGATAGGCTACAGAGTGTATCTAAACGCGATATGATGGTCGCATAACTGTTCCAAGGTTTTGTTCATATCTGGATGTGCCTCACCGCTTTCATGGAATTCTTGCTCAACCTTGTCCCTCCTCTTGTTCTCAGCGGCCATGTACAAATACGCACAAGAAGCCATGAGTATACTACTGCACGTGAATCCGATAACAATAGAATGCCCTTCAATAAAGCGCGGTGCATTTGTGTATACGCGTGGTCCCATAATTGCGACTGAGTTGCTGCAGATCTCTGCAACTGACCATGTCGTGGCACGTTTGGTGAACCCAGCTGTGTTGATCCCAATCCAAGCCACAATCAGCACAACGGTAGGATACGCGCCTCCGACGACTAGGCAAGTGGCGACCATTCGGGCAGAAACAGATGTGAGGATAACGAGAAGTATATAACCGATCAGAGTTGTGGAAAGAAGACAGACTATTGGGATGAACTTCAAATTCAGCCGGTCACTAATGGTGCAGATGCTTATGAGGCTGACGAATGCGCACGCATAAGGAATAACTGAAAACAGCTGTGCATTGACTGTAAAACAGTTAGTACTTACAGAGCATATAATAGAGCTGGTTGACTTACCAGGAGATAGCCCGAAAGTTTGTATAAAGGTGGGGAGAAAGATGCCAACTGAAGAGATGGCGAGAGTGTTGCCGACATTAAGAATGGCAAAGAAGTACGTCTTTGGGTCTTGGAATGATCGCCAGATCTGGGAAACTTCGACTTTGGCGTGAAGGGTATTGTATGCTATTTCAGTTAACGACCTTTCGTTAAAAAATTGTAAGTGTGGGACAAACTTACATCGTGCCCTTTCCTTTGCCAGGGCAATCTCTCCAGTTTTAAAGAGCCAATGCTTGGTGGACTTGATCTGGTCCGGAAAAGGTGGAAGAAGAAGCCAAAAGATGATACCAACGCCGACAGCCAGAGCCCCTTCAATGATAAAGAGCCACTGCCAGTTTCTGCGTCCTGCAACGCCGTCTAGATTGATTTCAACCCCGTACGCAATCAGACCGCTAAATGCGCCGGACAGTGTTGCAGCAGAATAATAAGCGGCTGGGGTACTGTTAGTAGATCTTGACTAGACGGCTGAGAGTGTACATATTTGACAGTCCCTGAGGGTAATTCAGACTCACCAGCACGTGTGGCTACTTCATTTCGTTGGTACCAGTACGGAGTATAAGTTCCAAATGCCTGTACTGAGCATTGAAAACAGCCATTGAGGATTCGAATTGTTAGGACGACGCCGTAGTTCTTTGCGGCAGAAAGACAAAGTACCAGGACTCCAAATATCACGATCGAACTGCCAATCATTCGTTGAGGTTGGATGTAACGCACGAGGATATTTGCAGGAAACATGAAGAGGAGATACCCAACAACTATGTGGTATTAGTCCATGACACTCTGAGACTGGTGACGGCTTCTACAATTCACTCTGCACTTACAGAACAATGACGAGATGTTGGAGAACTGAGAGTCTGACATATTGATACTCTTTTGCCAGCCCATTAGACGAGCATTTCCTATATTGTTCCTGTCCTATGGCCTTTTAGTTGTGTATTATCCAGAAGCAAGGGGACTGATCTTACAAGGTATGAAACAAGATAGGCCAAAGCAGCCAGAGGTACAATACACAGGTCGGCTTTGCGCAGCAGTGTTTTCTCTATCTTTCTCTTATCCATCCTATATAGATCTTGGGCGTCGTATGCATCTTCATCGAAGCTCTTCTCATTGTCCGGCCCCCTATTGTTCTCGATCATCTCGACATTTGAATCCTCGAGGGTATCTTCAGCCTTGCTTGCGGCCATTATCAAGCAAATCTTATTATGTACTTTGTAACAATATTCGTTTGATAAGGTGCGGTTGCTTGAAGACTGTAAGATGAGTCTTCAATGCAGAATGCTTTTGCCTCTTTATGACTTGTAGCAAGGGGTTTACACCGTTACTTATTCAGTACTGAGTACCGGCGGCTGATTCCGAATAGCGCTCCCCGCACCCCACATCTCCACGACGCGACAGCTGGGTTAGCAGGGCGCTGGAGATGTTTCTGGCGGCCCGATATCATTAGCACCGGGCCGTAGCGGCATTGTTTATGATAGGTCAGGTCGACATGAAAAAGGAAAAGCCAGCGGGAATGGTCAAGCTGTCTCAATCATCAACGGGCCGCAGTCGGCACTTGTCTCTGTATGCCAATTTTTCTAGCTATGATGATATTTACTCTCAATGACTTTTACTTCTCCATTCTAATAGATAAAATGATGCCTATATCTGGCCGGATTGTACACTGTCTCCTTCACAAAGTGCATTTGGGACGTTCATTAGACAACTAACTTCATACCTCAAACGCATACCAACATGGCACACGCCGACCAGCATGGCATCCCCTGCGCCTTTATTCGAGGTGGCACCTCCAAGGCGCTGTTCTTTCACGAGCGAGATCTTCCACCCTCGGGCCCTTTGCGGGACACCGTCTTAAAACGACTGATGGGTAACCCTGATGTTCAGCAGGTAGACGGCATGGGTGGCCGCTCGACTCATACCTCCAAAATCGCGATTGTGCGCCCCTCCGATCGTGAGGGTGTTGATGTTGATTTCACATTTGCTCAAGTTTCTGTGGATCAAGACATGATCTCGTATAAGGGAAATTGTGGCAACATCTCGTCAGCGGTTGGCCCGTTCGCAATAGATGAGGGACTGTTGAGTAAAAACACGAAAACTACATACAGCGCCAATAGTGATACTGCAGTAACTGAAGTAAGAATTTATAACACCAATACACAACGTATTCTACATGCGCATGTACCAGTGGACAAGAAATCAGGATTCAGCATCACGGCTGGCAATGCAACTATTGCGGGAGTGCCGGGCACAAGTGCCCCCATTTGGATGGACTATAGAGATGTAAGTGCTAGAAACTCTGGTATTAGAGAATCTTTGAGAGAATGAGAACTAAATGTTTGCTTAGGCTATTGGTGGAAGTCGTTTGAAAGGAATTGTTCCAACTGGACGCACAATAGACACATTAAATGTGCAAGGAAAGAAGGTAGATTGCACGATATGCGACGTAGCGAACATCTCCGTCTTCGTGCGAGCAACAGACGTCGGACTCACGGGGTCAGAATCAGCCAAAGACATCACTGCAAATGTCGAAGCCATAGCATTTTGCAAAGAGCTTAGGGGCAAAGCAGCACAACTCATTGGAATGTGCGCGGATTGGGAGCTGGTTGATGAACAGTCGCCCGGCTTGCCATTCGTCATCTTGGTCGCCCCTTCGATATACGGTGCTGCTGATTTGGCAGTCCGTGTGATATTTATGAATCGGTGCCATGATTCCATTGCCGGAACAGCAGCTGTCGGGGTTGCTGCTTGTAGTTGTATCCCGAACAGTGTGTTGTCAGAAATCCTCGGGAAAGGCGCCATCGAACGAAACGTTGTGCAAATCAGGCATCCAGAGGGGATTATGCCAATTTCTATCAAAACCAAGACCACAGATCAATCATCAGACCTGGTGGAATTCGACATGTTGGCCTTTGAACGAACATCAAGGAGGATCATGAGTGGAAGTGTATTCATTCCAAAACAGATTTGGAATGGAGATGATCGGACCAGAAAAGAAATGCTTCCCAAAAAAACGCACCTCCTAGTGACAGGCGATATCAATCTTCTGAATGTCGACGACTCTACAGAGCCATTTAGAAAGGTGGTGGACTCTTTAAGCACGGCTGACATCGTCATCTCAAATCTCGAATGTGTCTTGGGCATGCCAGAACAAGCATACTCGATTCAACATGAAGGGTTTTTTGCCAATCCTATTGTCGGTGCCGAGGCTCTTCATCTTGGGAAGATCGCGGCCGTGGGTCTGGCGAACAATATCAATTACGGTGCACGCAATATCCTAGGCTCGATCGCTACACTCGACAAGGCAGGGATTCCTCATACAGGGGCAGGCGCCAACATTGAGGCAGCTCGTAAGCCGGTAATTATCGAGCGCGGGGGACGGAAGTATGGCTTTCTTCAGCGCACTTCGGTATACTGGCCTACAGACCATGCTGCAGACGCGGCTGGAGCAGGAGTGGCGCCTCTACCTGGCCACACTGCGTATGAGGCTCACATGTACCGATATCACTCTAAAATCCCACCCGTTAATCGCCCAGGGATACCGCCGCTTGTTACTACTTGGGCAGATCCCGAGTATTTGGCCATGTTCACAGATGACATCAAATCCTTACGGCCGCAGGTCGATGTACTTATTGCTAGCTGCCACTGGGGTCTCGGAAAAGAAGTGTTGACCTACATGGAGCAGATTGCAAAAGCGGCGATTGACGCTGGTGCCGATGTCGTAATGGGACATGGGCCGCATCACCCTCTTCCCATCAGCTTCTACAACCAAAAACCTATTTTCTACGGCCTCGGCAGCTTTTCCTTCCACATGGGGCATCTCGGGATGGCGCATGGAGACTGGGTTGGGTTACTCGGAAGCCTAGAATTCCACGAAGAAAACTCGGCTAGAGGCGCAAAAGTATCGTTCAGATTTGTCAGGCATAATAAGGACAATGAGACATACTTGTCCCACCCGGAAGACGAAAAGGATACTGTCGCAATGTTAACAAAGACGTCTCAGAAGTATGGAGCATCTCTTTGGGCAGATGGCGATTCAATCTATGCAAAACCTTCTTGAAAGAAACACATAATACGGCGCTGTGAAAATGATACTGAAGAAGATACCAATGTCAATTATTGTAATCAAGATGCTATTTTATAGTGCTTGTTTATTAATCGCCGACTCATCTTACCTACAGTATAAGCTCACTAGGTAGTTAAATACACATTACTTATTTATTAGAGGACTTGATACACTCAGAAGCAAGTTTTAGAAAAATAAAGGCTATACACTGACGATACACTTATACGCAGAAAATACAAACAACTCCACAACTGAGTCTATTGCCACTTCTGCGCATCTACCGCCTACAGCTTGCGTGTTAGTCGAGTTGATTACTGCTTCCCTAGCGTCGGGGGTTTTTTTTGCAGCCCGTCTGGCACGCTCAGATTGGAAAGCGGTGGAGGTAATTCGGGATTCTTAAACTCATGAATAAATTCCTTGCACGCTAATGAGCTCGACGACTGGCTAAACGAATTTCCTGGAGAATTTTAGCTCCTTCGCTGACTCCGTGTCTTGCATTTATCCTCGTATTTTACGTACAGAGGACGCTTTAAAACAGGGTATGTGAAAAAATCTGCTGAAAGTACCAGTTATGCGTTAACCTCATGTGCCCCTCTTGTATTTGTCTGCATCCTATCTGAGTAAAAATTGGTTCGAATCACAAAAGTACCTTATTTACTCCTAAACAACCCTTTTACTTACTCATAACTAAACAATACGTCTATGAGCAATTTACAACACTTCTGAGCAAAGGCACAGCATGATGCTGTGCCAAAATATCTCCAGCCGCTAAGAAAGGAGGAAGAGTCGACCCACGCAAGCCACGTTCACTGACTACCGCGTGCCGGCTCCCGAATATTTCCGCCACTATGAGGGCTGTTATCCCCGATTCGGTCAGGGATTGAAAAATATACACCGCACAGCGCATATAAACGACAGTGATAGACCGGAAGTGTTTTCTTTCGGCCACATGCCGAGCACGGCAATAACGGCAAACTCGGCACTTAGATGAAATCTTCATTGACCACCCCACAACATTGGGGTATGGAGATTCCCCAGATCGATATCTCTGGACATCATGAAAAATCGATAGGTCGCTGAGAAGAGTTGCAAGACGTGAAGGGAACGATACGCCATGAGGAAGCTAGGCATATCCAGTAAACTATATTTCTTGAATAGAAATTACGTACAGAGCATGCTCTCCACTGAATTCTCTGGGGTACTTGTTAACGCTAGGAAGTTTGCCAATGGCGTACTACCACGACCACCTAAACAACAAAAACAAGATGTGGAGCCATATACGGAGCACGTATGGAGAATTTGTATTGAAGAAAGATGGGGCTGCGTGAAAAAATAAAATAAAATGCTGGAGATATCCGCGATTTGCTCTGCGCTCAATTTTTTCCCCGTATTCTTAAGATAGCAAAGCACTGCGTTTGCTGTAGCTGTGCTGCCTTCTCACCATGGGTCGCTTTCTTGGTCTCAGAGGCTCGAAGCTGAGCATGGCCACAATCATATTGATTGTTGGTCCAGCATATTTTACCTTTGGTTATAACTTGGCCGTCGCTGGAGGGCTTCTCACTTTGGAGTCGTTTGTCAAGCAGTTTCCTCAGATGGACACCATTAATACTACTGGGGCGCAGAATAAACTGAACTCAAATATTCAAGGTGCGTCAAGTTCTATTCCACCCTTCGATCCAAGTGTCTAACTCCTTATTTCTAGGCGCCGTATCTGCTCTATTCACCGTTGGTGGTTTCCTGGGTGCCCTGTCCACCATTCCTTTAGGAGATTTACTAGGTCGTCGTCGCATTATCTTTCTTGGCTCGGTTTTTGTTGTCATCGGCGCTGTTTTGATGTCATCCTCGTACTCTCTTGCACAATTAATTGTAGCGAGATTGGTGCAAGGTTGCGGCACAGGTGCCATCACTGCCACTGTCCCTGTATGGCAATCTGAATTTTCAGGATCAGCCCACAGAGGATCTCACGTGGTCACAGAGGGGCTTTTCATTGCCGCGGGAATCGCTGCCTCTCAATGGATTGACCTTGGCTTCTTTTTTATTGGCTCATCTTCCGTATCATGGAGAGTGCCTCTTATTATTCAAGTTCCCTTGCCAATTTTGGTCATGATCTTTGTCTTCTATATGCCAGAGTCCCCCAGATGGCTTTTGCTGAAGAACCATCACAAGGAGGCACGCGAGATCTTGAGCATCCTTAGAGATGAGGACGAAAATTCGGCGGCAATTCAGAGAGAAATTGCAGAGGTTGAAACGTCACTTGAAATGATTGGAAGCGTCTCGCGATGGGATGTCTTTAAGATGGGTGAGAAGAGGAACTTTCATCGTCTTATGCTAGGAATCGGAGGCCAATCGTTCTCGCAACTTTGCGGTGTCAACTCGATTACTTTTTATGCAACAATCATCTTTCAACAACGTCTGAAGCTGGATGCCATCAAGGCAAGATTACTAGGTGGCGGTATGACGACCATTCAAATTGTTGGAGCTCTTGCGGCTGTCCTGACCATTGACCGCCTTGGCCGCCGGCCCCTGATGCTTATGAGCTCTGCCGGCATGTGCATAACAATGGCTATCATTACAGGAACTACTTCGACCACCAATAACCAGGCGGCCCTGATCGTAGCCGTTGTTTGCTTCTTCATCTACAATATGTCCTACACGTTCGGATTTTTGGGTTTGACATTTCTCTACTCGACTGAGGTTGCCCCTCCTCATCTACGCGCCAAGATTAGCGGATTCTCTAACTGCATGACGTGGCTGATGAACTTTGTCGTTGTTGAAGTTACGCCTACTGGTTTCGACAATATTCAGTATCGCTACTACATAATATGGGCAGCCATTAACTTCTTCATATTCACGACTGTGTTTTTCCTGTATCCGGAAACAAATGGCCGAACACTGGAAGAGATGGATGAAGTATTTATGCTGTCAAACAACATTTTTGATAGCCGCAAGATTGCCATGAGCCTCTCCAAGAGAGAAACCGACCGTGAGTCAATAGCCGAAAAGGTCACCGCTCAGCAAGTCGATCAATTAAAGTAGGGAAAGATTATTGTTGTATTCAAGGTATTACAGCCCATAATAAATATGCCTTTACCCATGTACAAGTGCGAGTGTATTTGTTTTATGGCTTAACCATAATTATCTCTTTATGAAACTGCCAAAGTATTTAAATCATGCGACATTGACAACTGCCTTGCCCATATAACCCTCTTTGGCCAGGTAAGTGAGCGATATTAGCCTCAAAAAACTCAAAAGTCCGATCAGTCACAGGATGAACCTCTGTCTCCTTGTACAGCTGCAGCATCTCTTCAAATCTATGTTTGGCCCACATAACAATGCCTTTCAGGGTGCCGTTTCACGACAACGCGAGTATGTTCGTGTTCATTTTGAGAATTGGCTTCTTGTCACATACGTATCACACACAGCTGATCTGGCCGTCAAAGATGACATACATAGATGTACATTGATCGCGCTATCATTATACAGGTGCAGGCCGTAGGACAAGAGGATCTTGCAACTGTTAACACCTCGACGTTGCCCCAGCGCTGCCTCAACCGAGGTATGGAGTTCACAGTGAGCAACTTTCCGAATTTGCAGATGAAAATGGTGATGAATTCTTCTAATCAATATTTTCAGCTTGGCGGCCACAGTTTTCGGGGCAATGTCAGTTCGGCTTGGTTCACTTCGAATAGATTACCTGATATTTGGCGAATCTTATTAAACATTTGGTGGGAGTAACACTACGAAGGTTATCATAAGCGGAAGTTTTGATCTGCCTTAAGATGATGATATGGCCGGCAGATGTAGTGATATATGACGAGATGGAGTAGCTTGGATGTAGTATCCCCGAGAACTCTTTTTGGTCTTGCTTGCAATGCTTTTACAACTCATCATATAAAGTCATGCCGATAGTAAAACAGGATTTGCATTTTGTTGAACTGTCGATCCCCTTTCAGTCATCAACTGCTCTTCAGCTACTAATCATTTTTAGGTATTAATGCCTTTAGCTGTGGATTGCTGTTTAGCTATCAACTGCTTTTCAGCTATCGACTGTTTCTCAGCTATCGAATAGTTCTCAGCTCTCAATTGCTCTTCAGCTATTGACTACTCCCCAATCATCGACGAATAGTCGGCTGCTAAGCGCTGTTTGCCTATCTCTTTTTTTCTTTTTCCATCTGCTTCTAAAGGATCAATTCGATAGCTCGATCGTTAAACCTTTCAATACTTACAATTAAATTCTGTCGCATACTTGCGTAAGTATCGGATAGTCTCTTTACGGCTGTACCAATATATTCGCTTTTACAAAGCACGGTGTTTCAGCTTCTCTTTGGTCCATAAGACTGCTTGAGACATTCTTGCGCGATCTTTTATTACGTTATGAAGACGCCGTCCAGCTCGGCGGATGTTGCCAAGCCAAAAGCGCACTCAACGTTTCCACTCTCCCATGCTGTAACAGCGTTATGGTTCAAGGCCGCTATCTCTTACTTGGCTGACTCCGGCCCTTTAGTGAGACCTGATGATAACTTTAATGAGCTGAAGTCAGCTGTAGGCTAGCCAAAGCCTAGGCAATTGGATATTGGTTTCTGTTCTACTGTCGCTGGAATATTTGCATTGTGGCGGCGCATTTGGGATTCAGCTTGAATCGCGGAAGAGATTGATCAGCTTGGTGCATTCAAAACACAGCTTAAATGACCCGAGGAACTAGACATGGGCATGGAGGCTAAAATGAAGTATTCTTGTTCCTCCTTCAATTAAATAGTTTTATTAATTGGATGGTATTTTCCAGCACACTGCGAGATAACGATTCTCCGCTTAGAAAATAACATAAATTGTCTATTGGCCATTACAATTCAGCAGCCTGGCTGACTCTGCGCATTTTTCACTAAATTTTGCCTGCAAATAGCGCCATTTCGACCAAAACGAATCAGAAAACAGCCATGCCTACTGACCGCACATCGGAATGGGGCAATAAGCTTGCTGAGCTAGTCGTTCAGGAACCTGCAGCTCACCCTCCAACAGAAAATGCAGTTAATGCTCGGCTCACGGGCATCGACGGCACTGGGATTGCCACCCTGGTGAGCAAGCTGACAAAGGCTTCTAAGTCGTATAGCGGCTTCGCTCTGATTTTCAAGCACGACAAAGAGCACAAGGACTTCGAGTGGCTCCAGTTCATCACCCGGCAGCTCGTAGTAAAGGATAAAGCTATGAAGGATAAAACCATAACCGGCAACCTAGTTACGAAGACAAATACGACCTCTTATCAATTGGTAAACTTTCCGGCGGAAATCACAGCTTACGACTTCGCGATCGGCTCAGAGCCGCCTAATTGGAATACCTGTTGGAAGGTGGACTCTAGTATTTTTTCACGTCCTAAGCCATTCTATCGCCAAGAGTACGAATACGCCATCTCTGATGGTCATAAGTTGACCGCTATTATGGATGCTCCGAGTGTCATGGTCGGGAAAAGGCCGATAGAGACACTTAAATCCTCTTACCAAGATATCCCGGATGGCTTGGTAGTGATGGAGAAGGAGCTGGAGAAAAGCGATGGAATCTCTCGCGCCTACTTCTCGGATTATCTCGTGAAAAAAGTCGGTGACAAATATCGGATTTACGCCCGTTTTGATTTCAGCTTGACCTGGGAAACAAGGGATGCGGACAAAAGCCATTTCACGCTACGTTCTCTTGAAGCCACTAAAACCTCGTCGCTGCTCGATTGCCACATTGACGCTCTCATGCACAAGACTATGCCAGGCAATCCGGACCAGGCGTCCAAAGAACCCTGGAGAGATTTTCGTGATTCCATTTTGTCGTGAGCCAACTCCTGGATACGCTTGATTTATTTGCGACCCAATAAGTAGAGGATAACTATACGAATAACAATTTATCCAGCGCGTTCACAGGCTGAAGACACAGAAATTCAACGCGCCCTCGGTAACCGTCTCTTGCATCTTTTCCACATTAAATAACCATGGGATTGCAGATGCGAAGTGCAGATTGGTTGAGGGACGAGATATTGAGATTATAGTGTCATAACTCTGGTGGGTATATTATTTGCGATCTTGGTATTCGATGGTGCAGTGAATCCTGGGCCTGTCCGAGGATACCCTTCCAACCCTATCATCAAAGAAGCCCAGACATAAGATTTATGCGTCAACCAAGGAATATAGATTCGAGGCAATATTAAGATTTTCTATGTATGTTAGTTCAATATGGTTTGCTAGCCGTTTGTGCTGCCCAATGGCCTGCTCCATGGTTCAACGTGTGGCGGGTCAGTGGATGCACCCTAGTGTTACAACAAATAACTTCCCCTTTAGGAAATATTCTCTATCTCACTGCAGAAATGAGCAATACCCCATTCTCTTCGGGCGAAATAAATCTCAACAGAGATTCTGTATTGGGAAAGAATATTAATTTAAGTACCCGATTTGACATTATCACTATGGAATATCTCGATTAAGAAGATGACTCACGTCAGGTAAATTTGGTACTAAGGACTCGTTGGAGCATTGCGCGCAGCTTGCGCGGCCCGCTCGCCCCAGTTCAGTGAAGTATAAAGTACGCTCCAGACACGAAGCCGGTAACAAATTATTTCTCACCTCATCTTCGCGGTAAATACAGATACAAATGGCTGTAGACGAGTTCGATTGCACTCTTAACCCTAAGGCTGACGAGATCGTTGCATCTCTCATCTGCAATGGCGGCTGTCTTCTTCGAAAGCTCATTGCCGACACTCACATCCTCAGTACAATCGAAAATGACATCCGTCCGCATATTCAGGCCGACAAGCCCTGGGAAGGAGTCGACTTCTTCCCACCAGAAACCCGCCGTGTTACAGGTTTAATAGGCAAATCTCACGCTTTTACAAACGCCATCCCTACCAATCCTCTATACCGTAGTGTTTGCTCGCGACTTCTTTCCTCGACTTATCGGTCCTGGTATGGCTATCAGCTAAATACTACAGTCTCTGAGCCACAGCTAAGCAACACGATTGTCTTCTCTATTGGTCCTGGTGCCAAGCGTCAGGAATTACACCGTGACGACTCAATTCATCATAACAAGCTACCAGAATTGCAAAACCATCATGAGTATCGCATTGGAAGAGATACCAGCGTAGGTCTCTTTATAGCTGGCAAGAAGACAACACGTGCAAATGGTGCCACGCGTTTTATTCCGGGGTCGCACCTTTGGGGCGAGGAGAGGTGTCCGGACGGGGAGCTATCCTACTATGCCGAGTTGGAACCTGGTGATGCTTTTATCATGCTTGCTTCTTGTTACCACGGCGGAAGTGCGAATACGACTGTGGATGAAGAAAGACTCGTATACAGCTGTTTTATGACGAAGGGCTTTCTTCGACAGGTTTGTTTGGTACAGCCACAGTATTGTAAGAATCTTGCTGACGTCTTTTAAAGGAGGAAAACCAGTACTTGACCAACTCCTATGAGGATATCAAAAGGTACCCACAAGAGATACAAAGGCTTATTGGGTATTCAGTGAGCAAGCCATTTTTGGGTTGGGTTAATCTTGAAGATCCTCTCAAAGTTTTGTACGGCGATGGCTTTGTGGGCGAGGAGATGCGGTGATGTCTGTCCAATATTGTCGTTCATGAGAAAGAAAGCAAGTATTAATAGTCGGGAAAGATTTCTGTTACAAATTAATGCAAGCCTCGTCAATTATTAAATAAATCGTGCGTACTTCTCATATAAACATTTGCAGTATGTATTCAGGATTGGAGAAGAGCGTCTACAACGAGTTAAACTGCCAGCAAAGGCTTGCCATCCCTTTCCCAGACTTTCGCCATTTCCAGCCAATTCTCCGACCTATGCTTCCACAACCCTTCCAAAAAAGATACAACAATATTGTAGTTTCTAAAGCCAGTTTTGTTGATAATATTTCTGTACCACTCTAATATCGAACGCTGCTTGTCCTCGCAGTTGTTGCATTCAGTTCCCGCGATAAAAACTGGCCATGTCAAATGTTGAATCAGTGCATCATTGGTGGCACACCTCTGTAACTTCTCAAATAGTTGCAGCGTGGTATGAGTTATCTCAGCATCCTGAGACGTGAATTTATATACACACCGATATGCATACAGTAGTCCTGCTAGGTGATGCACATCAACAAGATGAATGAAGGCTAAGCGACTGGATTCGTCATCAAGAACGGCCGATGTCGCTGCCTTCATCAGAGTGAGGCCTCGCGCCTTGTCAAAGTCCATCCGTAGCGTCGCTGGATAAGGGATATTTTGCGGCGTCGTGTGCGTTATACAAACTGTTTGCTGGTGAATGAGCCTCATGTACTCCGACAGCAGTGCTTCCGGGTCATCTGCTTTTGGCAGTACCACATCGTCAATGCCAAGGTACAAGCGTGTCGTGGTGGAGGCTAAGACGTCGTGAATCCCAAACTGAGCACGCAGAAATCTAAACAGCTCGCTAGTCTCAGCGCGGGAATCCGAATACCCATTGATAAGAAGGCGTGCACCGAGGCGATGCGAGCACCACGCCGCAGAAGAGTCACCAATACACTCATAGTTGGAGAGGATGAGCATAGACGCCAGGATCCACTCTACTGTCTCCAGATCCAGAACGTCTCGTGGCTCTTTACTACCCAAGCACTCTGTGACTTTGGATAATTCGTGTGCGATGCTTGAAACGACGATATCGTAGGCTTTGGGCACAAATGTATGAAGCAAGGTTTCGGTAGCCGCCATATGCGCAGCAGAAACTGCGAGAATTGCAAGGAGTGTGATAGGTGATGTTTTTGCCTTGGGCACAACAAGCCGTCTGTAAGGATTCTGTGGCGAGTCTACCCAAATCATGTTACCAGCGATTTTGTCCGAGTAGTAAGAGACTAGATGTTCAATTTCTCTGGCGTCAGGGGCCCCGGGGACGATTTTGGCTATCGTGACTGCGATCTCGGCCCATGGGTTGGGCCATTCTTTCGCAGGTACGTTCGTTTGACATAAATCGTCGGGGTATTTCATTCCTTTGAAACGGCCTCGAACAGCTACTGCATTCACCCATCGAAGGTTTCGTCCGTAGCCAGGGCAGTCGATACTCCGTTTCAAACATTTAAGGCAGGATGGTTTCGCACGGTCACAACGAATCCTTCGTCGAGCACAGCTTTTGCAGTCTGTCGTGCCGCGCTCGACCACCGACGCTGCTGTGGATCTCTTGCTGCTCATGATTACATCTCGGTTGGTGGGAATGTTTGAGCCATTGTATAGTACCGTCGTAATACCATTTTGAGATTTTTTTGGCATATTGTTGTGGAAAGTGAAGAATGTAAAGTTGAGTCATGACAGGCATTGAAAACAGAAAGCTTAGCGTGTTCAGGCCGTGCCTAATACAGTGTACCTTATGTTTAATGGCTCGCAACTTCCAGTCGGAGTAAGGAGTATTCAATTGTTTAACTCTAACAAACCCCTCTTTAAGTGCTCTTGACGTTCTATATATTTGTTTTTTTATTGCTTTGCTCGTCTACTACAGTCTGCTTATTACCGTCGGCTGCCCGGGTTCTGGTATAAACTGCAAAAACTACCACGAATCGCATTTCGAAATGACAGTAAAACTTGCATGCTACTAGCAACAGTGCAACAAAACCGAATAGCTAAGCTCCATTTCCAGTAGTGGAATGGATATCACTCAGAATCCGCTCAATGGTGTCATCTCAAATAGCGATAACCTGTTTGCTACCCTTCAAGCGATACGTAAGCTCAAAGAAAGCAATCCTATCGCCAGAGGCCGTCTATATGAGCTAAGCGGCATTGAGTGATCGATTATCGGGAAGCTGCATTAAGTCTTTCGACATAAGATACTATGCCATCTTCCGAGCATCCAATAACGACTCCCAGAGGATAATGTGAGTGTTTATTGATTAATCAACTAAAATTACATTTCTACTAATCCAATCCTTACTAATTAATGTCAAGCGTTGCAAAGTGCTTTAGCCGCTGACATTTTAAACCTTTTAAACCTTTATTAATGATGGATAGAGTAAGCTGAGAAAATGCTTTTAGTGACATTACAAGTGTTCGTATACTCAACCACCCGTTCTATTTACTTTATTCAATTACTGATCTCAAAAATGCGTTCAGACTCAGCTGTCTTACCATTAACCAGTCTACAAAACACCACTGTAAGAAATCTATTGATATATATGTCAAGCTCCTACTTGAGAAGTTGAGAGGAGATCTCTAATTCATGCAATCTACTACTGGTCTCTTATAATCTATTTATATCGGTATTCCCTGGTTATTTCCCCTTACCACAACATGCTGTCCAAGTCGTACGATTTTGTGATTATTGGCGGCGGGACCGCTGGGTTGGTACTTGCTAACCGTCTGACGGAGAATTCCAACATCACCGTTCTGGTACTTGAGGCAGGACAAGCTAAATTAGAGGTGAGTGGTTGTGGTTTAATATACTAGCATTAACTTTAAAGAACATTTAAATAACCCTGATTAGGACCCTAAAATAAACATTCCTGCTCTATTTGCCCAGTTGTACGAAGAGTATGCGCTCCAATTCCCACTTCGCACTAATCGACCATTGCATTAATGACCCATCTACCACTGCTCGTCGATGCGTAATAGAAGGAAAATACTGACAACCGAAGCAGCCCACAGTATGACTGGTGTTTCAAGTCTACGCCCCAGCATGGACTCAACAACCGTATCATCGCTCAGCCTCGAGGAAAGACCCTTGGGGGTAGCTCCGCGATCAATTTTCTCATGGCCTCGCATGCAGCTGCAAGCGAGCTTGATCACTGGGAAGAGCTAGGAAATCCGGGATGGAACTGGGAGGCGCTTCTTCCCTATTACCGCAAATCCGAAGGATTCATTCCGCCTACGGACGAACAGAAGTCGCTATACGGTACGGGAGGGTTTGATAGCCGCTTATACGGTTCTGATGGGCCAATTAAGCTTACTATGCCCATCGGGACAGGTAAATCCGATGCATCTTGGCAACCTACCTTACAAGCCCTCGGGATTCCCACGGATGTGGATCCTAGAGTGCGAAATAGCCTGGGAGCATGGCCACTTCTGAAGCTCACTGACTCTGAAGGCAAGAGAAGCTATGCTGCGACGGCTTATTATGTCCCTGTTGCTGAGAGGACCAACCTCACTATTCTAACCAATGCATTCGTTACTAAAGTGCTCCTTAAGCCGCCGACTGAATCTCGAGGCTTGGCCAAGGCGACAGGTGTATCTTTTTCTATCGATGGCGTAGAGCAGACAGTGTCTGCTGCCAAAGAAGTTCTCCTCGCTGGCGGCACTTACATGAGCCCAAAACTTTTACAACTATCTGGGGTCGGATCTTCAACTCTGCTACAAAAATTTAACATAGATGTTATAGTCGACAATCCTGCGGTAGGAGAAAATTTACAAGTAAGCTACAGCGTCCGAGGAGATCACGGGGTTGTTTAATGGCTTGAGATGATTGACGTGGGGTGAGCAGGAATCGCATAGAGAGAGATGCTAACTGGCGCTGCTAGGATCATCCTATGGTACCATTGAACATTCAAGCCAAGGAGGGTGTCATGGGCGCCGAATCATTTCGGGATCCCAAAATTTTGGACTGGGCCATGAGTCAATGGATTAGTGGTCGCGGTGGGCCTTTGTCGTCAGGAGTCAATGGCACAGCCTTTTTATCTTTCCAAATCATTGCGCCTCATGTCGGCCAGCCCTCCAACTTTATGGATAGTGTTGGTCTGGATCGCGACGATGCACATTCTCCATTCTTGAGAAAGCTCCTTGCAAGTGACAACGAAGCCGATTTGCAGTTCTGTTTTGCCCCTATTGGCTGGAATCCCTACGAAGGTGGCGAGGCGCTTTCGCGGCTGTTCACACACTCCAGCCCTGGAAATTATTTTGCATTTACTGCTGTCCTGGCGCATCCATTCTCTAAGGGTGCCGTTCATATTGTATCGTCCGATCCTCGAATCGCACCAGCTATTAACCCTAAATATCTGGATCATCCTGTGGATTTTGAATTGATGGTACAAGGTGTTCTTTTCATGCAAAAAATCTACGAAACGAAGCCTCTTGCGGACTATTGTCAGGATCTAGACGACGGAAGCAGCAAGAAAATTCAGGATACTTATAAAATCCCTGGGCGCATTGATCGCAAGGCCGCCGAGAAGCTTGTTAGAGAGGGAACGATTCCCGCGTGGCATCCTGTTGGTACATGTGCTATGCTACCGAGGCACCGAGGGGGGGTGGTTAATCCGCAGCTCAAAGTCTACGGGGTTGATAGCTTGAGGGTGGTAGACGCAAGTGTGATGCCTACTCTTGTTCGAGGTAACATTACAAGCGCGGTGTACGCTATAGCAGAGAAGGCTGCGGATCTGATCAAAGCGGATTATAAGCTCTAGTTTATTCATCAATCTAAATACAGTGTGCTATATCGCGCAAAATGATACTACAGCCTAGATTTTGGCGCATATGGTGAAGGCTATTTTGGCAAAGGCATCGATAAACTGTCCAGCCGCCCTCTCTTCAATTATCATCTTTGCCTACTTTGTTTTCAACACCAACACGGCTATCATCACGGATAAATGCTATCATCACGGATAAATGCTTCGGTATGTCAAAGTTTATTGGCGTCAGGTAGAAGTTTTTGGAAGACTTGAACATGGTTTCGGTTATGGTCGGTTGTCTGTCATCGGGCGATGAACGCGTAACATGCAGACGTAGTCACCATGACGCTGAATGTCGTGCCAATTGTCGGAACCACATCGTGTGTCAGTCTCCTTCTCCTGGAAATAATGCTCAGAATGTTTAGAATGTTCAAGAACTTATCGCTGCTTCTTTGGACCGGATTGCCACGAATCTGATAAAACACCAGTCAAAACTGATACTAAGGAATATGTATCAATGATCATCAATGTTCTCCCATGCAGCCCGATGTGCGCCTACTGGCGATAGCATTTCTCAGATCGTCAGTATTCATAGCTGCTTCCATCAATTTATGAAGAAAAAGCTAATCACAGAAATAAACATTTCTGAATATAGCCCACCTCGCAGTTTAGATTGATGCCAGAGCCAAAGCAACAGCAGCATCCATCTTAGACGCCGGCTTTACACGTTTGCCTCGGTGACATGTCCATAAACCCAGTGAGGAATCGCAGATATTCTACAAAGTGCGCCAAGATGCGTATTAATTCAGTTGATCATCTATTGCATGCCTCTTTTGTGCCCCTAGTCTTTTGGTACCTTGTCTAGTCGTGCTGTCAATCATGAGCACGCAGGGAATATTGAGCCAAATACTCTAGGCGACGATGAATGAATAGCATCGAAGGAGTAAACACGCACTGATATTACACCATGCTCTCAGCTAATCGGGGTAAGTAGACAGAATGATCCTATACCGTACTGTGGATGCCTAGACTTTGTCATGACCATAGGGAACATACACATGTCCCATATCATCACAGATTTGATAGGAGTCCAGTAGAAGTGAACTTTTCTGCTCTATATTGCAATCTTCGCATATCCTACTTAGTGTACAGGAGCCCTATCATCTGCTACACGCTGCGTAGAATATCCTTCTGTAGTACGCCCTCTCGTTGCTACACTTTCCCATATTATTTAATGAACATATGGCATGCTAAGCTATAACCCAATATGCTTGGTCAACCGGTTGTCTACTCGGTACGCAAGCTTCACACAAACAAGCTTAGAGAAAGAATACTAAGACCTTACCCTGCAGGCTGAGGCCGGGGGTATCTGTTTTCGTCATGGCGTGTGCTTCTGTTATCGAAAGTTGGATCTTAAGAATGCCACAGAATTGCCCCAATGAATGCTTTAAACACTTCTTTCGTTCTATAGTTCTCCGTATTATGCATCGCCAGTCGCATTTACAATTGACTCTTTCGCAACTGGAGCTGCTAAGATTCCATTGTGTAAACGAGCTTAGTTCCGCTGACTTTATTATGCCTTAATTCGTCCAGTCCGACGACAACACCCTCAAGCCCCTTTCCTCCGCGATTGACATCAACGTGAGCCGCCTGAATGATCTCCGCTGCTAACATTTCATGTGCCATTGTAAAAAAATTTCTTGAAAACTCAGCGTCTTCTTTGCTTTCAGGAAAGTTTTTACCGTATTTAGTGAAGGCCTCTCCGAATATTGTGTATACCAGTGTGAAAGGCTTGATCCGGACGTGCGGATTGATCGCTATGATTACATCGCCGGGCACCGGCTTCAAAGATGCATATGTGCCACCATTTTCATCGTCCGATAGTGCTGCAGCACATAGCTTGGCCGAGTCCGCGGTTGAGATGCAATCCCAAGCATACCGCAACTTACTATCCACGAAATCTCGAACATCAGCTGCACAATGTGGAGAATGGTAGTCAAAACATGCGTCTGCACCAAGTGACTTTAAGTAGTCAAAGTTGTGCGGACTGGCCATCGTTAACACTGTGAGTCCTGATCTTTTGGCAAATTGTATCCCTAGGATACCTGTGGCAGTGCTGCCTCCATAAATAAGGATCGGCGTAGATGTCTTAGCCGGCTTCGTTGGCAGTGGAAGCCCCAGGCACTGGTACAGGCCTTGCCCTAAAATTGAATCAGAGATTCATGCTTTAGAAAACTGCTCGATTTAGAGAAGTTACTTGGTAAAAATCATAACATACCAACTGTGGCAATGCCAACACCGAGAGTAGCGGATTCGACATCGTTAGAGGGTGATGCCATCTGTACATCACCCTTTACCATAATGTATTCAGAAAACGCTCCGTCTTCCGGTTGCATTTGGTTGCTATGGTGTGTCATATGTTTCAGCATAGTCATAGCCCAGTATTGGTCTAAATAGGCCTGATATACCACGATGCGTAACTCAAAGGACTTAAGAGAAGCTACTTACGCCCCATGAGCTATACCGCATATTCGGTCGCCCTTCTTGAAGTTTTTGGTAACCGTTCTCCCGACCTCTTCGACAATGCCCGCATAATCGCATCCCACAAGATGACCAATGTTAGGACCGGCCCGGCCATCGATATGTGCACAGTCAGTCGGGTTCAATGCCAGAGCGGTCGTCCGCACCAAGATGTAGTCGTCTCGCAGTTTTGGGACTGGAAGTTCCTTGATAGCTACTTTACCAGGAGCTTCGATAATAATACCCTTCATCATTGTTGTTGGCATGTTCACGCGGACTGGCTAATAGCATAGTGTAGCCTCGACTGAGTAATGCTTTAGTGGACGCTTAGAGTGTATGCTTGGTAGGGCAAAGATGTAAGTGGCAAAGAACTAGGGGTCAATGGACTAGGGCCTGGTTAATAAGGATACGCAATAATATCTACACGTAAAGTCTTATAAGCAACACCGAAAGTCTAGTCACTTTTCACAGGATCAAAATATTGCAACCTGCCAGTATATCTTATTATGTAAGCTACAGGTAGTCAGAATAGTCAGAATAGTCAGAATAGTCAGAATAGTCAGAATAGTCAGAATAGTCAGAATAGTCAGAATAGTCAGAATAGTCAGAATAGTCAGCAATGTCAGCAATGTATATATATATATATATTTATTGTTGCAGTTAGTTGGTGGAGCCAATCTGTTACCAAAAGAGGTATATGTACAATAGACTTACCTTAAGAGCTTAAAATCGGTAAAAAAAAAAAACATATCAAGCCTGGGGCTCCGGATTCTTCTTTTTATTTTAAGCCGTGGACAAGATGTATTGCTGTTAGAGTTGCATTATAGCAAGAAAGTATGTTGAGCTTGATTAAATAAATCTTTATATGCCAAGAAAGGCAGATACGTTATAGTATAAATTGGACTCAGAGATTTTGAAGATCCACCCATACACTCAAAATATATATGAAGTTTAGTATTTTATTATATATACTCAAGAGCAACAACATATGTTTGCCTTTTATATTCAAGTTATATAACTGCACTTGCGCACTTGATAAGGCTTGTGTTTCTTTTAATTATCCTAGCATAATCAGTCACAGAACAGAACATTCCAACGCAGATCGGCTCAAATATTGTGGTGGAAAGGCCCTTCGATCTGCGACAGAGCAAAGCTTTTTCGGCTCCGAAAATTAATAATCGCTCATATATCACATATTCTTCCTTATAAATCCATCGGCATTTCTCTACGCGTAAATGAACAGTGACGGTATAAGAAGTAGAGCAATTAATAAAATTATATACTCTAAGTAGATGTGGCTCATGAGCTTCAGTGATTAAGACGGCATCACCTCATCTCCTTGCTCTGAACATTATGTCTAGTCGGACAATCCAGCGCGTCGTTGTCATAGGGGTTCGTGATGCGTCCCATTACTGCGGCGCCGAATACTGCGCTGGCTACCAGGCAGGACTGTTAACGTCAGGGTAGGGTTCAGGGAATATCGGCGGATCGATAATCGATTCGTTGTTAGAGGCGTCATTCGAAGTCACAGCAATTACTAGGCTTGCTTCGAGCAGCCAGTTTCCTGCATCCGTAAAGATTCACCGACTCGACCTTACATCCAAATCGGCTCTGGTGTCCGCCCTTCAGGGTCAAGATGCGGTTGTATCTCTTCTTTCACGCTATGCTGTTCACCAACAGCCACTGATAATTGATGCTGCTATCGAGGCAGGTGTATCCCGCTTTATACCTTCTGATTTTGGCATCGACAGCCGGATGGTAGGAGAACATAAACTCAGTTACCAAATAGAGCGCAAGATAAAAACACAAAATTATCTTTCCGAGAAGGCAGCACAATACCCAGACTTCTCTTGGACAGGATTGGGAATTGGCCTTCTGTTTGACTACGTGAGCCTGTTAAACCTGATCTCCTAACAGCTTGGCCTAATGTTCATTGCGTTTTCAAGGGTATCAAGAATCTCATCGGGGCAGACATCGAAGGCCGTACTATGACCCTCATCGACAGCGGAAACGAGCCTTTCCACGCCACAAACATTGGATTGACTGCGAAAGCGGTGGTAGCCATCTTGCAGCGTCCGGACGAGACAGCCAACCAATACCTGTCTATTGCATCTTTTAACACAACCCAAAATGAGACTCTACGCATTTTGGAATCTCAGACTGGTGGAAGCAAGTGGACAGTGAATCATATCCGTAGCGCCGATTTAGAGTACGAGGGAGATCAGAAGCGTGCTGCCGGGAACTGGCATGTCCTAGAGTACTTGAAGCTATTTGCCTTTGCTGATGGTGCTGAACACGCGCTGAAGGATGAACAGAGCGCGAATGCGCTCTTGGGATTGGAGAGAGAGGATGTTACGGAAACGCTGAAGATGGTATTGCAGAAACGCTAAGTTTGTCTGCGTGAAAATGTGTCGTCCGGCTATCGCAAACAGCTACACCTTTTCTCCTCCCCCACAAGGACGACATTTCGTGATATACTGGGTCATCATAAGTCTAATAGATTCAGTATGCTCTTTATACAATCTTCAAATGTTGATATGTATTTACAGCGGAGTACAAATGTTGAAGAGGAAATTCTATATCATATTGGTGAGATGCAGCTTCATTCAACTCTCAATACATCCGCCTGAGTGTTATTATCAAGTCGTTGTAAAGATCGCTAGAAGTAATTAGATCGGGCCTTCACGCTGTTCCGTCATGTTCTTCATCCTATCCTCGGCAATCTTCAATGGATGACCAGCACCGCTAGTAACACGGTCCCACAGTGTCGGTATTCCCTGTTGTTTGGCCTTTTCTTCTTCACGGTGAAAGTATTCCTCCGCAGATCGTATTCTCTTAGGGTGAATCTCATCCAGTAATTTGTAGTCTCTCTTGATTAAGCCCTTATTGTATCCGGAATCTCGCCAGAGATGCCAAAAGCCGGTAAAGTTCTCTCTCACTGTCATAGAATCTGATTCGCTCTTATTTACTTGGACGCCACTTGCGTTGTCGCCCCTGGTGTTCATTGGCCCATCTTTCCAATACTCCTCAAACGGAACATCAACGAACCGAGCCTTGTGGCCCGTGACACGCTCGAATGCTGCGGCCAGGTCTGCATAGTGAACATGCTCGATGGCCACAGCGAGATCCATCCCGTCGGCGCGTTCCTGGTTATCAAATAGCCAGCGAACATACTGCTCACAGTCATCTAACGAGGCATGTGCTATAGCACCATCGTTAGTCAGCGGAAGTCGCCACACAACCTGATTCTCCCCAGTCTCATGCTGCTCGATTGAAGGAGTCACTGGCGTGCCTAGGGCGGTGGTCATTTCAATATAGGGACCGGTGGTAAAAGTGGCCATGCGCATGTGGTAGAATGGCTTGCCCTTATTGCTGGCGTGTTGGCTCAGAATCCACTCAGCTATTCGGCCCTTGCCGTCGTAGTGCCCGGTGCGATACTTTGGGTCGTACGCACCGAGCTTGTATCCATATTCTAGAGAGCTAAAGACAAAAAACTTGACTCCACTTTCGATGGCCAGCTCGTAGACTCTGATGGCCCAGAACATCTCGACTCTTTCACCCGTTGTGAAGCCGTCAATATTCACAAAGACACCATAGCAATCTTTCAAGCCGGCCCGAAGACTGGCCTCTGAAGTGAGGTTCCCCTGCAACAGTTCAACGTTTGGGCTCAGGTTGGTAAGAAGCTTTGCTCGACGCGATTCAGTGTCTCTGGTTAGAACGCGGACGGCATAGCTACCATCAGAGACTAGACCGCGGACAACTGGGATCCCTTGAGCCCCTGTTCCACCGATCACAAAGACCTTTGGGGCTGCCATGGCGACAGGTTTATGCTTGGGTAAATTTTGAAGGTTCAGACAATATATTGTAGGTTAGCTGTTTGGTGCAGTAAGCAATTTGCAATAATTCAAAAGGGGTTTCAGCTTAATATTTATTACTTCGTCAGATTACATCTATAAGAAGATCAAGCACTGCATAATAGAGAAATTAAAGTTTTTGTAGCGCTGCTCTTGCAAAGTTTGGTCTCATAACGGCAGCTTCGACTTCATTTCGTCACAAACGGTAGCTCTATTCATCGTCCTTAGCCGAGTCCAATTTGTCATCTAGGTTCGAGTACAGTAGCTGCAGATGAGTAAACAAAGACAAAATGGAAAATATTAGCGCAGGTTTTTCAGCTATGAATACTAATCCATTCGATAACTGCTCTGGTCGAACAGTGCGTGACTTAGGCGGCGTAGTAATACTTCGTCTCGTTCAGTAAGGTAGCAGAGGCTTTAGCTTGAAGAAATACTCGAGTGGGGGGCAATCTGCAGTCATTAGCTTATTGCCCATTGCAACAGCGCAAGCCCAGCCAATGATTCATTCTCTCGTAATTGCAGTACCTGATCTTACAGTCTATCGCGCCATTAGAGTTGACTCAAAACAACCGCAAACACGACCTATACGAAATATTTGTGACGAGGCACCTATCCAGTCACAGTTAAAGTGCACCTGAAGCGTCTTGCGCTCGTATATGCAATTAGAGTCTTCCTACGTATTTTCTGGCGCTAGGTTGGCTCATTTGGGAGCTTCTTTGGACCATTGGATCACAGCGTCACGCCTGACTATCTTTCGCGTTTCTCAAACCTGCGCTGAGACGCCAAACTTTGCTGCGCCATGGCGGCTTTACTTGGATGGTCATCAACTGCAACAGGCGCTTTTTCAAGGCCACTGGATACCACCGAGAATATGTACCGGGTGGTCAGCGAGACAGCCGCCCACAATCGCGATCAATGGGCCATTACCCTGTCTTTACGCCTTTCGTATCCTTCGTCTATCGAGGACTTATCCCCATACATTCGTCGAGCATGGCTTGTAACGCGATTACTGCATCCCAGTCTCGCAGGTATAGTCACAAAGACGAGCTCACAGCTAGAGAAAAGTTCTGCGACTCGTATGGTGGCGGTTGGCTCCTTTCGTGAAGATGAGTGGCTGAGCCAGACCTTCTTGATTCATCCTCCCAGTCATACAGGCGAGGCTGTAGTTCGCGATGCCAAGTATAGCGACCTGCCGAGCTTGCACTGGCTCCCAGGCACATCCGAGCTATGTTTCCGTTCATCTCACTGGCGAATAGATGGCATGGGCATGCTTATGCTAGCGAATAGCTATTTGAATTCACTAGCCACGCTCATCTGCCTCGGCCTCAGTGCCAGCCTAGAAGATGTAACAGCGCGCGCTCCCGTTGCCCGAGGATCGCTCACCCCAAGCTTGGACGATGTCTTGGAATCGTACAAAGACGACGACAGTACACCAGAGAGTGTGCGAGTGGCTGCAGATGAGTTAATTGCACGATACCGAAAGGGCATTCCAAGTATCGGTCTGCCACTCTCCGACGACAGAGCGAAGGCAAGCCCAAAGTATACCTACCGCAGTAGTGTCCATTTTGACTCTACCACCACAGCTCGAATTCTCGAGGCATGCAAGAAGCGTGGTTTTAGCGTCAGCGCCGCTATCCAAAGTGCAGTTCTGAGGGCTGCCATTTGCTACGAACAGCATCCCATGGCCAGAAGCTACGCATCTTACTTTTCAACAGATCTTCGTCATGAACTTTCCGCTCCTTGGAATACCGAAGAGTTTGCCGTGGGAATGTTTGCTTCTGGCCTTCCCCTGGTTGTAGAAAACATAATGGAGGGACCAAAGACATTTGACCAGATCGTGGCGGTGGTGAATGCTGAGTATAGGCAAGATCGCAGCTGCTTATTTTCTGATGAGTATGGCAATCCCATCAGCCAGCGACAACTTGTGGCGCCATTCCTACGCCGCACAGTCCAATTATTTTCTGATCCGACACTACAAAACATGCCTCCTATAACGTGTCCAGATGTAAGCCATCTGGGCAGCATCGAGAATGTGATGAAACGCAGCCACATCTACGATGTGTCGGGAAGTGCTATTGAAGTCGAGGACATTTGGCTCATGGTAGAAGTCTATAGTCCTGCTGCATTCTTTCACCAATGGACTTTTCGAGACTGCCTTACAATCCAGGCATCGGTGAATGAAGCTTTTTACGATAGGGAGCTTTTGAAGGAAATGATGGGTAAAGTTAAAGACGAGCTGCTCCAAGGTTTGGAACTGTAAACATATATTTAATCGAGCTTTCTGTATCGTAATTAGAAGTTTAGTTCGATTTAGATGGATGGACTCCAAAAAACATGAATTCGAAGTGAACTATAAATAGATATCAATATCTAGCCTTTCTTATTTTTAAGCTAATACGAATAGTTAAAAATTGATATGTGAAAGGATTATTCTGCTGCTGTTGCCCGCTTGGATCAGTATTCTCGGCTTTATGTAGCATACACTATAGATATTTCGAGAGACTCTACACATCGCTAGGATACTTGTGCAATGCTACATGAACAACTACTTTTCCAGCGCTAAGCCCCTCTACCGTCTCTGATGAGCCATTCGCATTGCCTATGCTACCCCTACAAACTCAAAGCCTCATATAGGAGCAAATTGCAGGTTGCTTGCTAAGAGAAGTGTAATCAGGTCTCCACATTGGTTTAGAAAGTAATCAGCTTCCTTAGCATCCATGACAAATTCATGCCGCTGGGGTTGGATAGTTGATATAGCTCTGTGCCTTGTTGTTTGAGTAATACAAAGATCCATCTTCCCAAATTTTGTTTACGAACTTACAAGAGAGGGCGTACGTCACTACACGTATAGTACACATCTTTTACCCTAGCACAAGCTGATTAATTACCATGTAAGTCTTCACGATGCGCATTCTGACGAGCTGACTTACATTGTACTGGTGCACACATTTTGCGATTGATAATAGGACCGAAAATGGAGAGAAATGGCCACTTCTTGTCTTGAATTGGCGAATGCAACCTATGTAGATTCTGGCTACGGTCTATAAATCATCGATATGCATTTACCTCTAATTTTCGAGTATCTCCAAAGTCAACAAAACCCGAAGTCAATATTATCTCCCTTTTTTGCTTTACGCTTCTATCATATTCAAGGTCCAAAGCTCGAATATGTCCTCGAAACCTGTCATTGCTGTCATTGGCGGCATCGGTGCTCAGGGCACCTCTGTCATTCAAGGTTTTCGCACAAAATGACCACCACTAGCAGATGCTGACTGCTGACTACTATATAGCTTTGGCAGAGGGCAACAAATACACCATTTTGGGTCTTACAAGATCCGCGTCCCAACCTGGTGTTGTAGAGCTTGCCAAGCTTCCGAACGTCAAGATCGTAGAAGGGAGCTGCTATGATGAGCCAACGCTGTTCAAGGTCTTTGAAGAAGCCGACTACGCTTACGTGAACACCAATGGTCCCGCCATAGGCCAAAGAAACGAGACGTACTGGGGAATCCGTATGTTCGAGATTGCTCGCTCGTGCGGCATAACTCATTACCAATGGGCATCACTACCTTATTCTAGTCAGCATAATATCCACTGAACTCGAAGCTGCTTTTGGGCCTAACAATATGAATGTAGGCAAGCTTGGAGACTACGACACACAATTCAGATGCGGCCATACGGATGGCAAAGGTCGAGTTGCGGAATTTATCAAGTCACAACCCACGACTCCCATGAAGTGGACCATCCACTCCACCGTGCCGTATATCGAACTCTTGTTCAATTTTTTCGGCCCACGTCGCTATCCTGAAACTCCTGAAGTCGTCAGTTTCACCTCGGCCATGGGCGACGTACAAGTCCCCCTGATCTATCTGGATGACATTGGGCGGTACGCGCGCTGGATTTTTGATCACTCCGAGCGTAGCTCTGGCATGGATCTGCAAGTTTCAAGCTTAAATACGACTTGGGATAACGTTGCCAAGACATTCACCGACGTAACGAGCCAGAAAGCAGAGCATAAGCGGCTCACAATTGAAGAGGCAGCCGATCTTTATCCAGGCAACGACAA
Organism: Trichoderma sp. 2475; assembly: GCA_038502285.1. Classification (NCBI taxonomy): domain Eukaryota; kingdom Fungi; phylum Ascomycota; class Sordariomycetes; order Hypocreales; family Hypocreaceae; genus Trichoderma; species Trichoderma sp. 2475. The sequence goes on from JARPVV010000006.1 coordinate 465,826, forward strand.
GCTTTTGGGTCAAGATTTTGACCCACACGATCCAACTCTGTTGACCATCAAGCAAAACTTCTCTGGCATGTTGACATTGCTAGCGTCAGGCAAGGTCCTTGACCTTATCAACTACGAGCTTTTGGATGAGATACTGCCGCATAGGCTGAGGAGTTTGGAAGATTGGATGCGTAAAACAGCGTATACAGGAGAGTACAAGGAAGTGATCAAGCAGGATTGGTCTCTTGGCGACAAATAGCATCCTTGCCAAGACAGCGTTTTGAGTAACAAATAATTTTGGTAATCCAATACAGATCCGATTTTGCGGGCCTTTCACAAAACATCTCTCATTACGCGTGCACACATCAGTCACTGAGCCAGGAACGAATGACCTGCCCCTGTCGGGTTACAAGATCTGAAGCCACTATTCTATGTTTGAAGTTCCCGCATTGTGAGCTCGGAGCTAGCTAGCTTTCTAAGTACAAGTATACGCCCTCTCAGGACAGAGCTACTGCAGAGATGACGACTCTAATGTAGATAAGATGCCATAGCAAGTAATTTATAGTTCAACTATAGTTGAGGTTTGTGTTCGACTATCAACTAGCATCGTTACACGGTGGCTTTGCAGGTGACATATTAAGCCGACTCCTGCAATTCTGCATCGCCTAGCATTTGTATTTATGGTTTGTCGATACTAGTTTCCAAGTGTTTATCTTGACGCCTCGGGGCTACCGCTCGGGAGGCTGCTCGACGGGCCAACAAAGTAGCATTCAGTTTGTAAATACACTCATAATCTCTGTTTATTAATCCACCGCTCCATCATTCAATAGATTAGTTATAGAAAAACAGCAACACCTGATTTTGAAAAGTTCCACTCTGTTGCAATCAACCTCTCTGCCTATAGCACTAGTTTTGCCCAACTTGCTCACTCATGCTTTCCTCCGTAATGTGCCTCGATCCATTCCGGCCAAGTTAGCATGGTGGGATGCTGAGCTCTCAAGGCTGGAATATCCGCTTCACACTTTTCTGTGCCTATCCACCGAAACATCTTGCCAAGATTCGGGACCATGGCTAGGATAGCCCGAACAAGCAATCCAGAAGCCTCTGGCATAGGATAGCCTACTTTCGCTTGGAAGATGGCGTTCGCCTCATCGAATGTGTAGCTTTCGCTAGCTAGAGACACTCCGCGGCCTGTCCACTCATCGGGGTTAAGTAGAGCTTGTGCAGCGAACCAGCCTATGTCTTTCGTCGCGATCATTGCAAATTCGCGGTCTTGTGTAGCGATTCTCCAGGCACCAGCGGCAATTTTGCCTACGAAACCAGTTTCAAAATTCTCCATGAAACCGGCCGGTCGGAGGATTGTCCATTGCATTTTTCGATTCTCTGATCCATCTCCTTCAACGAGACGATGTTCGATGGCATGTTTGGTTTGGTAATGGGGGATGGTTGTGCTGTTGTTGTAGGAATCTACGCCTCGGTCTGTTGATGTGTATACAAAAAACTCCACGCCATGTTTTTCTGCTGCATTTATCAATGCCATGCCCTGACGCTTCTCGGATGCATCTGATGCTCCCAAGCCGAAAGCGGTCTGAACAGCAAAGACTCCCCAAACGGACTGAATGTTAACAAGGCCTTGCTTGGCTGTCTGAAAGACGCGATCGGCATCATCTAAGTCGCCTTTGATCATTTTAATGCCTCGGTCAGTAAGGCTCTTCGCTGCGTTAGATTCTGGATTTCGAGTCAATCCCAAAATGACATGCTTTTCAAGGGCGGCATTTGCCAGAAGAGCCTCGATGGTAGCACCTCCTTGGCGACCGGTGGCGCCGGTGACAAGAATGGCTTTTTTTTGCTGCGTCGCCATCGTCGCCTGCTCGAAACAAGGGAAGGTAGGAAGTTATGTACTTGAAAGATAAGCAGCAAAAGAAAAAAGCGAATGTATTTAGCCCCTAGCCGTGCTATGAAGTGATGTTTATATTAGACCGATGCATTCGATGTTTAGCATCATTGTTCAGTTTTGAACTGCTGGTTAGTGATCCCTAGAAGCTGATTAATGTCCAGGTCTGACATTATTCATTCTGACCTGACTTCAATGTCATGAATAAGCTTCGTCCAAAAGGATACAGCGCTTGCCCAAAAATTGAAGGGCTTTAGAACTTGAAAGCAACTCGACATGTGTATCATAGTGCTATTAACCAAGGAGCAGTACAGAAAATCTCGTTTTTTGTTTCAAGCTACTCTGTCGCCGAAAAACCTAGTTTCAGAGAGATACGCGTAGGCTAAGCTAAGGTCCTCTCCATTGATCTTAGCATACTCAAGAAATAAGAAGTAAATGCCATCGTGGCCTCAAATAGTCTAAGAATTATAACTCAATGTGCATGTGCCGGTAGGTTATAATAATGGAAACGGCGATATAGTAAGAGAACTTCCAGTGACAAACGTGAGGCTGATTAACGAAGGCATGATTAGACAATTAGACAATTGTTTGGGGGGTCATTTAGATATAATATGAGTTATAAAGAAGCCAGTTGAGTAGATGTATGGATTCTTAAGATTAGTCACGCTGGATAGCTAAACTTTACATAACCTTGGAGAAATCTCCAGTCTCGTGATACAGCCTATGTATACTCCACGCTGATGAGATAGTATCGTCGAATTACATATATATATTTGCATAAGCCGTCCTCCCAGTTCATCAGGATTCCTCTTACGCCTATAGTGGCCACAGCGTGTTAACTCATTCTTGCCGCTTGCCTAAAACAGCGGAATGTTGTTCGCTTGATGGTCTTGCTCTTATCCGAGTCTACTCACATAAGGTATTTTGCCTGTTCCAACATGATTCTAGGATACTAGCTTTTATTAGACCAAGCGCCGCAGGAAGGCTGTTCTAAATGACATGTCAAAGAGTCACCATACCTTCCAACGACGGCATCACAGCTATCATATGGTTCGTGTCTCTCAAAACCCTGACAGAAGCAGAGCCCATGATTTCGTCGCCACCTATATCTGAGTTAAAGATCTTAAACGAGGCAATAGCGGGTCTTTCCCTCTAGACACTCTCCAAAAATTTGTTTCCTCCAATATGTCCTCAGCTATCACCCACCACCACTTGGCGACAAAGTCTTCATGCATCTCCCAGCCTCTTCGATCCCATGGCGTCTGACCCCATACTTTTACCTTGCCAGAGACCATATCATGCCAAAAGTCTTCTGGTTGGACTACATCTCCGGCGCGTAGTAGATTATCTCTAAATAGTGGAAAAGGAATCAGATCAATGTAAGGGAGATGAGGTTTAGTGGTTTGAAGTAAAGTTGGCGTCAAGGCAGGCGGTGTCGGCGTGGAAGGCTTAATATTAATGCTTGGGACAAGCCGGCTACAGTCGAGAGAGAGAATTTCCTTGTTCATATTAAGGGCAGCCAGAGTTAGCATGCCTGGTAAGTTGAGGCATCGACCTGTACAGCGTAGAGACTGAGAATTTTTGCCTTCAGTGAGAGACATTTGAGTGTTGTAAACTTCCAAGACCTCTTTGGCCATATCCGTTGTAGAGACAGACGCAGATTTAGAATGCAATGAACGGCCATTTCTCGATCCTAAACGGGGGAATATAGTTAGTATATGCAAGTAGATGGAAGTTAGCCATACGAACTGTGAGCTCGCTGCGCAAGCCGATTTTGTATACGCTTCCTCGCAGCCTTATCCGCAATATAAGTCCAGTCGTCTTCGGACGAGCGAATATGCTGTTGCCATTGCCGATGCATTATTGATGAAGGTTGTTACACTTTGTGTTTCTCCAAGATGCCTTGAATTCTTAGTCAAGTGACAATTCAGCGATGTTCTCATCTTTCCCATCTATTTGAACTTTCTGACCATTCTGACTTTTCTGACTATTACGACAATTCTGATGATTCTGACATTTTCAGTCTTTCTGACGTTTCTGACGTTTCTGACCGTTCTGACCGTTCTGACCGTTCTGACCGTTCTGACCGTTCTGGCGTTCTGACGTTTCTGACCATTCTAACTTTGCGGATGCTTAGAGCTCCTCGGACTTGTGCAAGCCAATCGAACTTGAATTAGTGACAGCATCGCCTTTGGCCGGTTAGCAAGGACACTGTTCGTTCATACCGCTCGGAGAGTTATATTCCCAACATGAAGGTACTAGCGGTGGTGGTCCCTATAAATATAATGAACCATGTTTAAATTGCCGACTTAGAAGTAGAGGCACTAGGCACTAGAACAACATGTTGCTTAGTCTCATATACTGTACCTAGTTTACATATTTATTACTATTTACCTCTAGATATCACTTCAATAGTACCTAAAGACTAAATATTTTTTCTTTTTCTTTTTCTTAAATTAATTTATGTCGGAATTACATACCTTACACAACACTACAGATACCATCGCTCTTTATAGTGCTAGTGCTCTAAAAAATTTTTAGTTATACCTTACTACTAAAACTCGATTACTAAGTCTGCACTTCAGAAGCTTTAAACAAGTAGCTGTCTACTATAACTGCTAGGGCTTAATACACTTAATACGACCTTATACACTCATAAATCGGGAGCATACAAAGCCACGCAGCTTTCCCCGATGGAGCCTGTCGCTGCTGCTTCCCAAACTTCGACCAGCGATGCGGTTAAAAGGCGCGCATGTGCTAACTGTACTTCTGCGAAAACCAAATGCGTACGACGTGCCGGTGACCGCCGTTGTGAAAGATGCAGTCGCCTTGGAAAAAGTTGCATCTATTTCGATCTGCCCCAGACAAGGCGCAAGCAACGGATGACTAGGTAAGCTTCGTTTGCTCGTGCGTCGCTTGTCTGTCATGGCACAGTATTTCGATATCTGTTGATATGAGACTAACTACTTGTCTCACATTGCGCTCTACAGACGACTCGAAGGACTGGAATCTCGGTTTAATGATTTTCTAGCACAGCAGTCTGCGCCTCCTAAGGAAGGCAGAAGCGGCAATTTTACAGATGACGTGACTTCATCGCCGAGCTTCAGGCCAGTTGGCCGACTGATCTCAAATTCCGCCATTCCTGTACCTGCAGCGGGTCGCTCGGGACCTTTGCAGCCATCTTCCTGGAGATCGGCAATCCCTCCATCATATCCAGGAATATCTACCTTCACAACTGGCGTTTCTAGTGGCTACGTCGACATTATTAGTCGTGGCGTCCTGACTGAAGAGCGTGCAGAGGTTCTACTAGCGGACTTTAGGCTTCACCACACACCTCTATTCCCATTTGTTGCCCTGAGCTCTGAAACAACGGCAAATAAAATGCGCCAGGAGTCGCCTCTGCTTTTTCTTGTGGTCATATCAATTGCCCTCTGCACTGAACCACCGCTGCAGAAGCTTCTCGGCGAGGAGTTTCAGGTTATAGTTAGTTCGCAGCTCATGAAGCAGTTTGACCGTAGCTTGGACGCCCTGCAAGCTCTTCTGGCTTTTACAGCTTGGAACCATTACTTCACTGTGTCTCAAGATCATGCGCAGCTCTTTCTTCAGACACAGATATGCGTTACTTCGGTCTATCATCTAAATCTCGACATGGGAGGCGCGACAACTTCGACGGAGATCCGTGCATTTCTAGGAACATACTATTTGTCAGCCTGGTAGGTATTGCAATATCATCACGGCAGTCCCGCCACGCGACTTTTTGCTGTCAATTTTCGACTGGCCAGCTAATTGACACCATTGCTATCTAAAGCGTTTCTAGAGCACTTCGAAGGTCGCATGCGATGAAGTACAGCAAGCGTATAGAAGAGTACTGCGATCGCCTTGCAACGGCCCAAGAATACGAGACAGATCGATTAATCAGGCCACTTGTGTTTTCTGAATCACTTTGTTGCCGAGTTAGCGATACCTTTCGCTATGACGACTTGGATGCTAACAATTCAATACGTGGCAATGCAGTCCTTCGCGCCATTGTAGACGGTTTCATGAACGAGCTAGAGCTTATGAGGATGCTCTCTTCAACAGGTACGCTCCTGAAGATTTACATACGCCTAATAGACCCCTTCTTCTGTCAAATCAGAAACCGAAGACTGACCAATAACTCAAAGATACCAGTCTCGCCGAGATAGAGTTCAGCTATATTCAATCCTACATACAAGAGGCGGCATTCCACCATGAGCTCTGGGATACTGGATCACTGCCAGCGGCTCAGAACAAAGCGCAGTCCAGACAACGCGCCTATAGCAGTGAGTTGTTTGTTTGCAGCTCCATCAGGGCCACGATGCTATGGAGGATGCTGGATTCCAACAAGACTTGCATACGCCACTTTCTGGCCACAGCCGAGACGACAATCCTTCGCATGCCGCATACTGTGATTTTAAGGCTTTGTTATGTTCTTGCCAACCTTATCAGGCTCACATTTACCAGGATAGATGACTTTTCTGTGCCAACGCAGCCGGAGGCAGCTTTTGTGTCTTCACAGCAATATCCATATAGGTCCAACATTTCTCAGTCAATAGCACAGCTGGCATCGGAAAGTGCCAACACTTTACATCTCATCGACGAGATGGCTGCAAAAGTTGATATTTGCTTAAAATCTCCTTTGACCGCTCTCAATGGTAACAATGCCATTGTAAATGGCTTTGCATTGAAGCTGAAGAAACTTTCCAGCGCATACCGCGCCAAAGTTCAGAGCATCAACGCAGGCTTATTTCCCTCGTCAGGTAACACTGAACCTATGGTTGACTGCCTTAAAGATGGAAATTTAAGACCACTAGTCCATCCTGTACAAATAGACCAGCTTCAGACAAACAAGCCTTTGGATGGAAGACAGGCGGAACATACCCAGGAAAGGATAGTAGATGCGCAATCGCATCTCTGGACGCTTCCCGAAGAAGCGCAAGCATTTAACTTTGATGAAAGGGAGTGGGAGTCCATTTTGGAATCTTTTACTCTGCCATTATGAAGGCCTCACAGCCTTTGGTATTGTGATTTATTTCAAGGAGGCGCGCAGTAAAGTAATCTTGGCTTTGGGCTGCGGCCAGAGAAAATAGATGAACACGAGCTACTTCGGTTATTCCGCGTAGCCGTTATCCCTCATGTTAAAAGAAGTTTATTAGAAGCATCAATGACAATTCATGGAAATTAAGTCTTTATTCGTTTGCGATTCTGAGCCAATAATTGTACAACCAGATCTTCTATCGAGCACGTAGACAAGTCAAAAGCAAATTTACTCTCAAATCAGACTTGTGGCATTCGCTGCTTGATCAAGAGAATTAGCTCTTTGAGAGTTTTTCTTTGGAAAGTGAAAGTTCCGTCAGCATCAAATTCAAATCCATCAGTGAGGTCACCTGGCCCCGAACCATCACCAGCTAGTTTTGCCACTGTCAATGCATACGCCGCCCCTACGTTGCCCGCCGCCAATGCGATTCTCCTTTCGCCGCTCATTTGATCACTGCTTTTATACTGCACGTTCATTTCGATACCAAACACTTCTTCAATGACTTTAACCAACTCGTTGCCTGTCGTCCTCACCTCAGCAATTGGAATCCTCTTATTCTTCGTAGCCTCTTCAGGCGATTTCAACACTGCAACCACTGATGCCGCGATGAAGTCGGTTGAGCAAGCGGTGAAGAAAGCATCGCCATCGTCAACCAGAGTCGCTTTGCGACCTCGTATGTCGTAGGCTCCAAATAGGGCGGTCTCCAGAAATACATCGAGAAACATGCTTGTTAGGATGCCCGTGTAGGTAGTAGGGCCTCCAGCTTCTGCGAGCCTTTGGTATCGTTGTGCAATCACGACTGGGTAGGCGTCGGGCCAGCCATCTTGAAAATGCGTCTGCGCCGCTGGATGTAGCATGTCCAGAGTGTACTGGGAGGGAATGATCCGTCTTACAGAGGCCTCTTGAGCCGCTGACAAAAGTAAGGGATCAAGTCGCATGGCAATACTCCCCGCTATAGCAGCAATAAGAACATCGTGACCCGTGAGGCTTTGCACCAAAGCGGGATGATCATCGTATTCAACTGAGACAACTAAAGGCTTGTTTGGCGATGACAGAGGAAGTTTGGCTGCCGAAAGAAAACTTTCTGCTCCGCTTGTCTTCGACCGTGTGAGAACAGTTACCTGAAAGACGTGATCGGAGGACTCCAGAAGGTTTCGAAGAATACGGGCACCAAGATTGCCAGATGCACCAGCAAGAACAATCTTCTTGAAAGTCATGTCACCCTTGGAGTAATATAACAACAGTCGAAACGATGCAGAGGCGATCAGACTATAGCTCAGTGCTTACCAGCGGTCTGTATAGTAAAACTGGTGCTGGTTTGACAGGCGCATGAAGTGTGCTTCTGCGGGAGCAATCCCATATCTGCCCTCTATTTATGTAGCAATGATCATTAGAAACTTCACAATAATAGCAGTGCAATTTCTACAGCCTACTGTCACCGAGCGCATAACCTTACTACTCAGTTTTCCAATGCGTCTAGAACCTTGCGGCGTTAATGCAAGAGCTCAGACGGATCGGACGGCTTCAACGGGTTTTCCGAGCAACCGACCCGATCTCCTAGTCTAATTGGATCTGTGGAGTGGAATCCATACAAGGTAGGCAAACGGCTCGGTAAAAAAGGTTAGCACACAAAAGCACACAATAAGCATATATCAACCTAGCTCAGCTCCTGATAACGCTGAAATCGTTGTTCTTGGGTGAGCACGTGTTTATTATACGGCCTCCTTTATTTTCCAACCCGCTTATTAGGGAAACTCAAACGCGGCGACAATCTGTAGCTTGTTTCTTTTGTTCATCGGACCGAGCTAGGCTTTTCGCTCCGTCGGCCGTCGGTCGTCGGGCCTTCCGTGCCTTGATCTTACAGTAGCAGGACTTATCAACAAGGACTAGTAAACAACAAACGGGACTCAGGTCTCTAGGTTAGGAAAGAACTGTCTCTTTCGGGTTTCATGGATGGAGATGTAATTCGTGTTCACCAACTCCAGTGTAGGTATTTGTAAGCCATCCAGGATGGGTTATTGCTACTATTGGTGGTATTACTTTTAAAACGACTATTATAATTGGAATGATCGTTGAATATCTATAAAAAGCTGATATTACCCGTTCAACGAAGCACTTCAATCATCTCAAGGCCACACAGTTCTACCAAGCACATTGTTCTTTATCAAAGCACAAATCACAAAAATGGCGCCAAAGATCTACGCTATTCCGAAGGGCTCTCTAATTCTTGTCACTGGCGCGAACAGCTACATTGGCTCGCATATCATCGATCTCTTATTAGAGCTGGGCTACAATATCTGCGGGACTGTGCGAGCCCCAAAACCGTGGCTCAACGAACTTTTTGAGAAGAAATTTGGCAGCAATCGGTTCGAAACTGTCATCGTACCTGTACTTGAAAAGGAAGGCGCCCTTGACGACACGATGAGTGGAGTGTCAGGAATAGTGCACGTTGTCAGTACACGCACAGACGGAATCTATAATGATAAAACTAATTGCTTGAGATAGGCTACTGACACGTCCCTGAATCCCGACGCCAATGCAGTCATTCCAAACGTCACAAAAGGAGTTCGGAATATCCTTGAGGCTGCTTCGAAGCAGTCATCTATCAAACGGTTTGTCTTGACGTCTTCGTCCAGCGCTGCCTATTTCGCAAGCCCAAGCCAGAAAGTTATCATCACCGAGGGTATGCATAGAGATCTGAAGAACACTCTCTCTTGGCGAACTTGGGTCTAATCGTGCTTCAGACACTTGGAATGAGGCAGCGCTTCAAGCAGCTTACAGTACTTCTACGCCATCTGAACAAAAGCCTTTCATAGTCTACGCAGCTTCGAAGTTGGAAAGTGAACGTACAGCTTGGGGATGGTTCAAACATAGTCAACCCAAATTCGAAATGAATACGGTTGTACCGTGCATGAACGTAAGTAAAATGTCGATCTTTCGTTCTTATTGCTGATTCTCGAGCCTAGATTGGGCAAATCCTCTCCCCCGAAATACAAGCATCGACAATGGGTATAACTCGCAAGCTGCTTGAGAATGACGATACAGCTTTCAGGCTGCTTCCCTCACGTGAGTTCTGTGCATTGATTGAATAAAAACGGTGTACTAATACTGATAGAATCGTATGTGGATGTGCGAGATACGGCACGCCTCCATGTCATCGCTCTTCTTGACCCGGCGGTTACATCCGAGCGAATTTTTGCTTGCGGGGTTCCCTACAAATGGGCTGATGTACTCGCCATCTTTCGCAAAGCTCGCCCACGTAGACAGATTCCTAACGCTCCAAAGGATGATGCTCTCGACTTGAGTATGGTAAAACCTGGCAAGAGAGCAGAGGAGCTACTGGAGAGTTTTTATGGAAAGTCTGGATGGACTAAGCTTGAAGACAGCCTTTTGGCTGCGATAGTTGACATTGAGTAACGGAGTGGATATAACTCTGTCTAATCTGAAAGACAACATACTGTGTTAACATTGATGAGTACCACGCGATGACAGATTGTCTCTGGATAACTATTTAGTTCATCCAATAGGCAGCTTCATAATTATTCTTTAAATGTCCTGAATAGAAGTGGAATGGGCGAAGGAATTCGTTTTCTTTGCAAGCTAAGATTCTTGAAGCTCTTCCCGTGAAGGAGAAGAAACTAGTATTCATCAAAATGTACAAGAGCTGTGCCAGCGAATTGGATGTCCCCCAGATCTATTTTCGCCGTCCCACAGAGCCTGGTCAAGGCGAGGAGGTTTGGAGGATGCCCAGCAACGAAAACAAGATTGCCGACGTCAAGCAACTAGCCTGTACTCCTCAGAAGCAATCTACTCGCGAAATCGAGAAGCACAGAACCCCTGACGATTGTTGGATAGTAGTGGACGGAAGAGTGTTCGATGCAACAAGCGTTCTGGGCTGGCACTCTGGAGAACCTGCTGCCATTATGGGACCTGCTGGCAAAGTTCACCAAGACACGACGGATATATTTTCATCTATACACGATGACTTCGCAACCCAAAGCTCAACGGTATACCATTGTTTCTCAGACACTCAACAGCAATGTATGTCGCTACCAGTACGCATAGAGTACGCTATCGGTATTGTCACGGAGAAGACGGCCAATTGTATTAGGAAGAATGCCGCAGTTACGGCAAAAGAGAAGCAGTCACCTTGGAAAGGCAATGACAATGTGATTCTCGGCAGGCATCGATGGTGCCTGTTAAACTTGTCGATAAACGTGAAATTTTAAGCGACTCGAGAAGGTATCCATTTGACCTACCCGGCGGTAAGCCAGACCCAGGTTTGTGCACTTGTTAACCTATCCCTCTTGGCTTTTACCTCGAGGACAAACTGCTCATTTGCAGTTACACACCGACGCGACCACTTTTGCCGGCGCCCGAGAAGAGCCGCAAAGACGACATCGAAGGCGCCGACCGAAAGTTCGCATATGGGAATGGGACTTTCGACTTGACGATCAAGATGCATTAACCTGACGAGAACCAGCTCGGAGGCGCTATATCGAATATCATCGACTGCATTCCGCTTGGGAAAGAAGTGGGAGTTCGCGGTCCAACAGGGGACATTATCTACAATTCCATTGGGAACTTCACCATCGAGAGCAAGGAGAGCTCCTTCAAGCGCATTTCACCTGTGCTAGGAGGCTCTGGGCTTATTCCAAGATTCTCCCTCATTTGCCCAAATCGTAATGTCGCCTGAAGACCAAACTCAAGTCAGGGTCATTAACACGAATAAGACTGAAGGCGATATTGTAATGCAAGATGAACTGAAACACTTCCAGGACAACTCAAATGGCCAGCTGCAAATAACGCATATTCTTAGTCACCCCAGTGACGACTAGGGTGGACTGGAGGGCTATGTCGATGAGGATAAACTTAAGGAGCACTTGTTTCCTCCTTCTAAGGATTCGATTGCATTTTTGTGTGGACCCCTCGGCCATGATCCAAAAGGCAGCTCTGCCTCTACTGAAAGGCAAGTTGTTGTCTGAACGATGCTCTGTCATGTTCCCTCAATTGAACTTGCTATGCCAGACTGGGGCTACGTCGGGGACGATAATATGTTTTTTTTTTTTTTTTATTTTTTTTTTTTATTTAGTTCACCTTAATCAAAGGTCTGTTGTATTTGACTAAATTGCACTATCGTTAAGAAGGCTACGGAACAAGACTGGCAATGTTCAATCGAAGCATTCCTTGCCCTCTACTTTTCGGCTGACGCGACTCAGCCGCCGCCACACACACCATACTGCGCAGGATATCTAGTACAATTGAGTATCGAATCTCATGCAGGCGTGTCATGCACTGCGTATGTTTACTCTATAGAGTCAATTTTTCGACTTTGGTATGGCTAGGCTCAGTTAGAATGCCTACCCATTGAATGTGCGCAAGCGAATATTTCATTGTCTACATTATCTGCATATCAATCCGCATACCATACTAAGTAGCTGAAACTCATGGTACTGTTTGGATTCAAATTATCAAGGTAGATTGCCGTAAGAGATATCAAAGAAACACATTGAATGCCTTTCAATAATTCCTTCCTATTACAACCTGATCATTATAGTTGCAACAATAGGTCTATAGGGTAGGATCCACTGAATGAGGAATCAAATAGTTCACGGTTCCTTTCAAGTCCTTAGTAGCCATTAACTATGAGTAATTGTCAATTCGATGCTTCAGCGCCCCCACAGGACAAAACGCCCACAGCGCCTCCGACTCAATTTCACTTCTGGGCCGTGGGGACAGTAAAGCCCCGAATAAGCCTATTCCGGCATTTGAAAAGGTATACAAGACACATAGACATCTAACACAGATTATTCGGCAAAGTTATAAGACCCTAAACCGGTGATTGCTTGAAGCTCGACAGCGCAGCATGGAACGAAGCAAGATCGTACCCGACCCTCCCAAATATGACCGAAGGTATGTTTTGAATGCTGGCAGAGCCAAAGAACTGAATACGACTCTCTTGCTCGCCACTCCAACTAATACCACCCGGCTGATACATGCTGGCAGTCTACCACTTCCGACCGTCGAGGAGCACTGCTAACTTGGAAAGCCAGCAACCCACAACTAGGCGCGGGAGTAAGGAACGGGAAGCAGTTTAGCAAATGACACGCCGTACGGCATCTAACAACGCTAGTCTCCACCTAATGGAACCCCAACCCATGTCTATGTCCATGTTTTGTCTCTTTCTGGAACTAAAATATTCCTCAACATTTAGCGTTGACTTGCGTGTGTTTAACATAAAGCAACAGCTTACACCCCAGCTTGACAATGCAACTAAGGTAGCTAGAGTTAATATTTTTGCTTTAGCTAAATTTACCGTTGACACCAGACGAGATATCGTTCTACCATTGCCAGTGCTGCTTAGTAACAACTAAGAGATTGAATTTTTCATTAGGTTGATTAGCCATCACCCCTATCACCTTCGACAGTGGGTATGTCTAGCGGGCTGAAGGTTTCTAACCGAAACAACGTGGTTTGACATATCAAATCCGTAGCGCCCTCCTTCATTGACTACAGCCTAACCACTACGCTACATAGCGAAAAGCCCATGTAGTTAACATTGGTACGCTGTTTTGCTCTTCCTAGAGTGTGCGACACAGTGCCTAAGCTTGCTGAACTTTATGGATATAAACCGCCACTAGTGTGGCCACCTATCTGTAACGCTCTTCTTGTAGTTGTTTCGGCGAGCCCTGCGATGCACTAAAGACTAAGTTATAGTTTGCAACTTGATTATATCAGCAGCGTGCCATTGATTCGTATTTCCCTGGATTCCGTAAACTTCATCCACTCCCATTGTCAACAATTGGTAGCTGTCAATCACGAGGGCTATGGAGAATAGAAGCGATCAGCTTCACTACAAAAGTAATGCAAAAGAGGAAACTAAATCGCGCAAGCGAGAGTCAATCCAGCAGCGGAGACGCCGTATCTTGGGTACCGCATTCGTCCGGACTACAAAAAACACAGATCAGGCCGCTACGGATCGGGGTGCGTAATGTACATCAACTGTCACTCATTAATTGCTAAAAGATTGGTGAAGGCGCCTTATACGAATCGGATTACAGTAGACGCAGGCACCAGGTGCGCCGAGCCCAGCGGTATCACCGCCAACGGACATTGGACTACATCGATGACCTCGAGACGGAAATTATTCGTTTAAGAGGGTTACATGAAAATACGCGGAACGGAGATAGTAATGAGCCGTGCTCACAAGATTTAACCAACAATGGCGCTCCAAGCCTTAGTAATATGAGTGTGAATGTCCTTGTCGAGGCTTTTGACGGCCAGATTGCGCCTGGAGTACACGTGGCCAGTCACTCAGCGAGTGTATCTCCTTACCAATCACCACGCATCTCTAAGCCAGGCGATCGTAAGTCACACCTCATGCAGGGCTCTGCGTTTCAGCTCCAGTGCACTAAGAATATTCGGCCATGAGGGTCCTTTGTAGCCAGTCCGAACCCCTTGAACCTGGAGTTCGTCGATCCTTGACTAGGATGCTCTTCTACAATTGTTGGTCTTGCTTAACACGCGCTATCATCCTATTTTTTTGACATCATTCTGATATTGTTCAAGTCTCTCAGAACATCGCACCAACCCTTGTCGTCTTCGACGGACCATCAAATGGATTCAGATGCCATATACTTCCTCTTGCATGGGATAAAGAGCTTGTTCGGTATGCCCTACTGGCTTTATCTTCAAATCACATGCGATTTAAGCGCCCCCAGCTTCTTCCGCCGGCCCTGGCCTTTCAATCAATGGCCATCGAGCAGCTCTCTGTAATGTCCAAGACGGATAATCCCAATGGTGATACGAGAGCAACCGTTTTGGCTACCATCATTCTCTTACTCATCACTGATATGATGAATGGCGGACCTCAATTTGATCTTTTATTCGGCATGGTAACGTCGTGGATAGATTCAACTAGCTGTGAGACTGTTCCATTTACACATTGAACGCATCACTCAGACATGGAAGTTTTCCTTCTTGGCCAACTTGACATGTAAGCTGTACTATTCTCGGACCATGGTGCACGAGACTGATGCTTTTGGATAGGGTACGTCGTTATGCAAAACCTTTGACGACCGAGCGATTTGCCATACGTGAGCAGCATGGCTGTACTCCTTTCACTGTTCCTACCGGCACGCTCAGAGATGATTTGACTCGAATTTTCAAGTCAATAAGCGAGGCCATCAAGTACACCTGCTATATTTATTATTATCATGTTATGAACGATACAGTGCCTATCGATCTTGAGGAAGTCCTTATTAAAATAAAGGATGCTACTCGACACATACCCCCATATGCCCCCGGTGAAAATAGCTTAGCCTGGGTATATTTTATTGCTGCTGCTGAGAGCTCTGTCCCTACTAAGCGTATATATTTTACCAGACGACTCATGAGTGTCTTTGAGAGAGGCAATTTTAGCAATCCAACGCCAGCTTTTGTCATGCTCCACCATATTTGGAATTGCCATGATTTTGGCAAAAGCTGGACCAAGTATCTCAGAGGCCAAGATTCTTTTCCAGTCACGCAGTCCTCTGGTTAAACCCCGTTTACGGTGTTAAGTCGGGATTCATCGGTTGGCTCCATCGCCGTTGGAAGTATGGAATGAATCCCGTTGTTCAAAGGTTCAACTTTTTAAGGGTTCAGCTTATTAAGGGTTCAACATTGGCAAGCGAACTGATTGTGTGAGAGGCTGGTCGTTACGACCTCGGTGGGAGAGGCTATCCAGGGCGATGGCGTCGCAGCTGTTGAGATCGGCTTTTACTATGAATTTGAAGAAAACAGCTAGGTCCACTGGAAGGATAGGTTACCGCAGGGCCATGGAAAATAATGAGTCTACTATCCTAAGGGAGCGATGACTCTTACTACGTGTGCAAAACCAAAAGCCATGAATCGATCGTGCTGGGTATCAACCCTCATTCTCGACGGCAAATAAAGACAAAGGGATGTTGCAAGGGTGGTTCTTGTCTTAGTGATTTTATAATTACACCTGAATCAAATGCTAAATTCTCTAAAAAATGCCCTAGAATGCATATGAATCATTCCCAAGAAGCTAACTGATCAAGGCTGAAGTGTTTAGGTATTCCGAAAGCGGTAATCTACTGGCTAGTCATTCAACACTTTGGTGACCAATTGATAGCGGACTCAGAGGAGCACAACAATCTATGACAAATCCATGAATAGCAGCCCACAAACTGGGTCACCCCATGCCTCCACCAGAGATTGCTGTTTGTTTGTTTGTCTTTCAATCGGCAGTGTTCGCACTGCTGAGTATTCCCAGCTGCTGAAGTGCAGTCAGCGCACCCTCCTCGGCCACCTCCTTAATGATTTTGCCGTTTCTCAAGGTATAAATCGTTGTGCCAGAGAATTGGATAACCCTGCCCGTATTCTGGCCTTGGAGCCGGCCGATTGGCAGGTCATCAAACGCAGGACCAGTATGTTTGCCGCCACCGATCCAGCGCACCACCACGTAGTCATGTTCTGCTATCATGGGGATTGTTCCATATGCATGGATTACAAAATCAGGAAAAGCCTATCGTAATGTTAGTTATTCGATGGTCGAGACGGGTAATGACGACCCGCTGGGGTTGAAGGTAAAGGCTCGTCTGTCTGAAATCAAGTATCATCTTCTTCACTTGATCTTTTCCTTGCCTTCGGCCGTGTAAAGGACAGTCGGACACAAAGTCGTCAGTGCAAAGCTTATCCACAACATCCGTATTACCATGGCCCCAGAATTCGGTTGTGTATTCAGACACCACCTGCTTGTTCTTTTCTCGTATGGATTGCTCTTCCTTGAGTGACATCGTAACTGAATTGTCTGTCAGGACTCAAACACTGATTTAATAATACTACAGCTGTTTGAGTTATTGTTATAAGAGGAGAGGAGGAAATCACATGGCCAAAGGCCAAAGGGTTGTGTTTGCCTCAGTCAAGGTAGTGGAGTCAACATCACGTGATCTGAGAGGTAACCACCATAATGGATGTCTCTACGGATAGACTACAGCTATTTGTCAAAATAGTAGCAGTGTATCGGAAGATACTAAATGTAATTGGTATGTATAGCTGTTTTATAAATATATCAGACATTCTTTTGGTGAATATTTGACATACATACTGTACTGGTTTTATGAACACATTTAGTTACAAGAAGCTAGCATTACTAATAATCTTAATTTAATACCTTGGTCTTTTTCTTGCTTTCCTTTAGACAAAAATGCAACAACCTACAAAAAGCGGTCAAATTAAGCAAGGATGGCTACTCCACGAAAAGAACTTGTCGATCGAACTCATACATTTTTCCTCTCAAAGGGGTCCCAGGACCAATCACATATCTTGCAAGAGGTCCCCATTGGCCTTTTTGATAATTTGACAAGACAGCGCAGAAGCGGTCAAAAGTCTAGAGCAGGCTGCGAAAATTGCAAACAGCGTCGAGTCAAGGTGCTTCTGTACCCAATATATCCTGCATCTCCGTCAAGGCTAATGCCGGGCTAGTGCGATGAATCAGTGCCATGTTCCAGATGCGTTAAAAGAGGCCAGCTTTGTCGAAGCAAGCGACAGCCGCAGCATGAGATGAATTCATTGGCTATAAACCCGCTGGTTGATTCGACCTTACCTAAAATTAGGCCAACCAGTGCTGGTGTAAACCTCATACATCTGGAGCTGTTCCACCATTTCCTGACGCACACGGTGTCGACACTTGCTCTGACCCCTGATGTGTGGCGTTCTTGCATTCCTTTGTCGTTCCACTTTGACTTCCTGGCAAATATCATGCTCTCTTTAGCGGCAAGGCATATTGCATTTCTCCGATCGGAGAACAATGACTATAACATCCCTGCTGCTCGCCATCTTGGCTTGTGCCTTGCAAGTTTTCATGCCGCTCTGCAACGGGACCTCGATGCTATTCAGATTGATGCCTTCATAGCCACTTCTCTGCTTTTGCTGCATGTGGTGTGGACAGAGTTTGAAGTCTGTCGTACCAGGCCTGACGGAATACAGGTGTACGACCCGGCGAAGGACGGCATTTTTACATTTGCCACAAGTTTAAAGGGCATGTTTCTGCATGTCCTGCCTCGCTGGCCTGGCAATCTAGAAGAATCAGTCTTCCTGTCCCATCTACGAAGAGACCCTTGCTTGAGCCTTGAAAGAGCCTTGAAAGTGAGTGGTTCAGACAATAGGATTTTACAACATCTTCATGACGAAGGCCTTGCAAAAGCTGCTCATCTAATCAACGTCCTCGATTCCTGTGTTTCCGTTCAGACAGCGCAACAGGGAATGACTCTAGAAGCTGTATTATTCTCGGACATGACTAGATCAATTCTCAGTTTTCCAATAGTATGTCGAGGAGCCTTTGCATCAATGGTACAAAACGGCGATCCTCAAGGGTTGACCATGCTTTGCCAATTTTACCAAGCCGTTAGAATACTACTACCGCATGAGCAGGGCTGGTGGGCTCAGAATCGAGCCCGAGCCTCTATAGAGGGTTTGTTGGAGTATATACCATAGGACACTTTTGGGTTAACGACGAGATAGTAATTTACATTGCAATTAGACTAGAGGATGTCACATTTGTCCGATTTCAAAGCGGCAAGAGGAGCAAAGCCGCGCGGTGATTGATTGTTGATCCCTATCTTAGATTCTGTTGGATGTGATAATATCTAATTGCAATCTCGGAATTTGGATTATCTCCATGCACTATCTCCAGGCATCAAATGATTCATCTTGTATTCAGGTACGTTTCGGTGTCTAAGTCACTAGTGTATTGCCGCACTTCCTATTTAGGCTCGTATCGCTTAGAAAGGTTTAGTTTTTCGCCTCACGATGTCCGCTCCTTCAACAAGTATAAAACAACTCGAGCCAGACAGTATTGGCATATTCGTTTCAAGTCTAATAAGTTTTCATTGATATCACTACGAATTCATGGCATCTTCGGCTAAAATTGTCTTTCAACATGACTGAATTATCCCTAATCAGCACTTTCAACAGCAAAATTGCTTCGGCCTTTCCCTCTGGCCTCACTGCTGTATTCGTCGGAGGAACCAGCGGCGTGGGCGAATACACGCTTAAAGCTTTGAGCAAATACGTACCAAAATCACGATTTTATATTATTGGTCGATCGAAAGATTCCGCGAACCGCATCATTAGAGAATGTACTGAACATGGCCACGGATGCCGCTTTGAATTTATTAAAGCCGACATAAGTCAGCTAAAGCACGTCGACAGTGTCAGTCGCCAGATCATGGCCAAAGAAGACTCAATCAATCTTCTATTTCAGACACAAGGAACCATGGCTTTCAAGACAAGTAAGTGCATTACGCTTGCGCTTTAGGAGCCGCGATTAATAGCAATGTTAGCCACTGCAGATGGACTTCCTCTGACTGCCGCTCTCGGGATTCATAGCCGTATCCGCTTTATCCAAAACCTCCTCCCATTGATACAACGAGCCGAAGGGCTCAAACGTGTTGTTTCAGTTGGAGCGGCTACGTGCGAGGGTGCCATTGACCTTGATAATATTCTCGCTGTTGGTGTTCCTCTCCTTCAATTTCGTGACCAATTAGCCTCTGTGATGACACTTGCATTGGAGCACTTGTCAGAGGAGGCGCCCGATGTCAGCTTTGTGCACACGTGCCCTGGTGTCGTGGATAGCGGCATCTCTCGAGATGCGCAAGGGTTCAGCTTGAAAGTCATGCTCTTGGTTTCCAGCTTATTCAAACCGCTGGTTGCCACGCCTCCGGCCGAATGTGGAGAGAGACACGTCTTTGCTGCAACAAGCAGAGTTTACTCACCAAGAAAAATGGGGCCAACCACTTCCTCAGTCGAATCGGACGGTCTACCTTTGGCTCGGGGTAGTACAGGAGAGATAGGCTCTGGCGTCTACTCGGTGGGACCAAAGAACGAGATTCTCCCTGATAAAGCGCTCTTAGTACTGAAAGGGTTTAGAGAGGACGGGACAACAGAGAAAGTTTGGAGGTATGTAATGGAGAGCTTTGAGAGCATTATTGGAATGTCGACACCAGTGCATTAGTTTCCAGATGTGGGCAGGACACAAACAGCTGCGGAGAGTATGGAACCAGGCGCTGTAGGTACACTAACACTTGAGCTAGCATATTATAAGGCAGTATTAGCAATAAAACTACAATCCCATATTCCATCTTATTTACACACACAGGCAAGTCAAGTCTCTTATCTAACTAACTATTGCCTGTTCTTTAGTCCACTGTTTATTTTATTATAACACAACCTGTAATGAATGGCATTGTATTCGCGTCTTGAGGAGCTAGTATACTGCAATGTTGTTAATCTGTAGTAGTCGTAACAATTATTTGGTGGAGGGAGGGTCGAACTGCGAACACACAGAGCTATACTAAATTCCAATATTAAACCCGCTCCTGGTAGCCGCACTTGTTTCCAAGCTTAGTTCGCTAAATCTTAAATTTGCGCGTTCTCAATATTTATAGTTTTGATTTCCCAGTCCAGTTGCGGTACAGGTTACGGACGCGCCAGATGTATAGGTGCCGCCGGCTGCCGAGCATGTGAGAACAGCATAGCTCGATGGGCTGGCAGCAATGTCGGCAGGGTCAACTTCAAAGACACGCGCAATATCATCAAATGGCTCCTGGAACTGCAATAATAAAGCCATCTTCTGTAGCCAGATGACCGAGATCTTAGGGTATTGATGTAGCTATGGTCCATTGCTTAGCGTTAATAACTAGCTAGGTATTTAAGATATTTAAATGAGTGTAAGAAGTAAACTTATATAATAGTAATTGACTTTTTAATACTATTGTGAGCTATCCTTAACTCGCGAGATAACTCACATCATTTACTAAAAGTTCTCTTTCCTCAAGGTAAGGACCTCTGGAAATCTACGCCCTCCAGCAGCGACCCTCCAATCTCGCCTGTAAAAGAGCCATTCATCCACTCAGCTGTATATTACATTATAATATCCACTATCTCGGCTGGCGCAACTCTGCCTAGGGCATCCGCGAATGCCTTGATGTCTTGTTCGGCCGCCTGAATTAGTGATGGGAAATCCATCATGCCTTCGTGCGTCAGGCCCTCGATTTTAACCCACAGCTTCGGGCCATTAAGATCTGGCCATGCGGCTAGCATCCTGGGGTTGTCATCGCGATCCGTGGCCACATATAGTACTGGCTGGGATATTTCTGACGGGGGTGTAGAGGCCAAGTATTGGCCATCCCAATTAATAACGTCCCAATTAGTGAATACGAGGGTCCTAGATAGCGGCTATAACAGCAGCGGCACCGCCCATAGAGTGGCCAACCATGGCTATGCGGTCGGTTGGAAGTTGTTGACGCCCGTTTAGGGGATGAAATTGGGCCATGGCGGTAGCGTTGCTCAGCTGATCAATGATAAAAGATGCATTGGCGGCGCGAATGTTTGCGTATGGGGTCAAACCATCTATGTCGTTGGCGTTTGGAAAGTTGGTGTAGACTACGCACGTCATGGTTTGAAAGACGGACAACATCAATGCCTGGGCGTCACGATTATAGTCAGTGATAGCCAGTATCTTGGTCGCTTATGGACACTGTTCTTGAGAAAATGGAAACATGGTCCAGTCTCTTCGAAAACATGCTACAACAAAGACAACAAAGCAGCCCCTATGATTTAGGTACTGAAGCTGACCTACGTATACCACTGCTACGCCTACAATATACTATCGCGATGAGGTAGGGAAATGAACTTTGACAATTTCCAACCCCAATTCCAGCAATCTGTGGTCTTGGCAGGTGATGTAGCTGCGGCGCATGAGCGATATTCGGGGTCTCCAAAGCCGACATTTACGCCAGAGATTGGACTTATCACTGTACTTTACATAATTGGGGTTAAGTGCAGGGATCCTGTGCTCTGACGGCAGATTTTGCCCATCTTGCGGCGGCAACCAATACGGGAGGCGGTTTGGGATAGCATCTCTGCCGCCATGATTGTTGAGAGGGTAATCGAGATTGAAGAGAGTGGATCTATGGACGGGAGGATGGCCACAAGCATGGAGCAAATTATTGCTTGACAGAGGGTCGAGTTTGTATCTTGGAAGCATGTCCTCAGCGAAAAGTCTGCCCATAGGCTGGATGTTACGTATACGTTCTGCGGGCGGGAGGGAACGCACATGGACACCATCATGATCTAATACACAAAACCCCTTTACGGAGGAATATTTAATATTTCAGTCCAGTCTTCGAACGACTTAGTGTCTATCGCAATTAATAGCGATTGGCTCGCCTGTTTACATTAGCTGCAGTTTAAACAAGCCCCAAATCACAAAACTTGGCAAAGGATCCTCTATATAAACACATGCCTCTCTGCAAGCAGTAAAACAAAGACTCAGTTGTGGGGTGAATTACTACTAACGTCAGCGAAGATTCGGCCATACGTTTGAAAGGAAATGACTAACCATTGTAAAGCAAAGCCAGCCAATAGCAAGCTTTTGCGGCCACTAGTCTTGAGCACATTGCTGCGCTGACGGTAAGGAACCAACGATTAGCCTTAGAGGCATGAAATGCATGCTGTTATTCGCAGATTATGGCGGAATTCAAGAGTTTTGAAGCAAGCGCTTGGAATCTAGGGCCCTCGTGGCCGATCTCTGGAGAGTCGGATTCTACTGCCTCGGAGTAACAAATGTATTATAAAAAGGAGAAATCTTCGCCATTGCCTAGCCTGGACATTGCTCTACGCATATAAACAGTTTTCCCATCAAACCGGCCAAGATGGAACTTGATTACAACACGTCCTGGAATCGTCAGGCTACTGTAACGCTTTCCCAAGCTAACGTTCACTTATTTGTATTGAGATGGTGCTGACTCTCTTGGTAGCTAGCCAGAATGACTAATCTCGCCAAAATTCCTTCAGACTGGCGCCTTGACACTGCTACAGCTGCCATGACGGTGCTCCCAAGAAATATTCTGCCACTGATGTCTTCTAGTGCAATTTTATCGGATCGGGAGAGAGAGATAACAAATGCAATTGACGCTACGGCTCTATTGGAACAAATCCAGAGGGGTCAATGGACGGCTGAAGAGGTCACTGTTGCCTTCTGCAAACGAGCTGCGGTAGCACATCAACTTGTGAATTGCCTCGCAGACATAGACTTTGTTGGGGCTATCGCAGATGCAAGGCGTCTAGACCTTCATTTTCAAAGTACAGGGAAGATTGTAGGCCCACTTCATGGGCTACCTGTCAGTATCAAGGTGACTGGACAAGTTTCCTTTGGGTCACCTATGGCTGTTCTAACTGGGGAGTCAGGACTTGACGGCTGTCAAAGGCCTCCGCCACACTATGGGGTATATCTCCTGGGCTGACCAAGTTGGCAGCGAGGACGCGCTCGTTGTTGCTTCGCTTCGGAAAGCAGGCGCGATAATGTTTGTGAAAACAACAATGCCGCAATCAGGCATGGTAAGTCTCCGAAAGTTCGATGAGTTTTCTATGGACTTACTTGCAGACCATCCGCCCCAAGAACGCAATCTGCTAACCCAGGATGTGCTTTGGCCAGGCGCTCGAGACCAATTCTAATCTCTTTGGTCGAACCCTAAACCCATTCAACATCCTTCTTACTCCTGGAGGGTCTTCCGGAGGAGAAGGGGCACTCATTGCCTGTCGTGGCTCGCTGATCGGCATTGGTACAGATAGCGGCGGCTCTATACGTGTGCCTGCCGCGTTCAACGGCCTTTACGGAATGAAACCCACGTCTTCAAGGGTTTCTTACAAGGGCAATCAAAACAACTCCCCCGGCCTTGGTAGTGCCTCATCAATCGGACCTTTAGCTGTAAGCATCAGGGACCTCAAACTTTGTATGAAGGTTTTGGTCGACGACCAACATTGGCTTCAAGACGGTACAGTGGTCGAGAAGCCATGGCAAACGTTGCACCTAGAAGGAGCAAAGTTCAATATTGGCGTGATAGAATGGGACGGAAGGGTCATGCCTCATCCACCTATTCAACGTGCTGTCAAAGTTGCTAGGGAAAAGATTGTAGCAGCCGGGCATTTTGGTGAGTATGACAATCCCTCTTTAGAACTGGGCGTGGACGTAAACTCAATAAGCCTGCCTGAATAGCCGTAACGCTTCAGCCTTGTCGGCATTACTATGGAGAGTCAATCTCGGTAAGTATTCATATGCGTCTTCATTAGCATCCAGCACGAGTTTCAGAGGTGCCTATACTGACTGTGGCTGCCCAATGGGGTTAGAAATCTCTGTTTTACGCTCCAGGAACTTCCTACATCAAAACTGAACTCGACAAGACAGGTGAGCCTCCTATCGCGCCCGTCGCAAACAAGGTTGGGAAGCCTGCAGGCTCTATAGATTACCTTGCCAGAACGCGAAAGGAGTGGAAAGAGTACAAAGATGAATACCTCGAGTGGTGGGCCAATACTGCGCTTTATACACCTGATAGACTTCCTATCGACGCACTCCTACTCCCGACATGCGGGTCAGCTAGTTTTCCACATGACCATTTGCAGTAAGTTTCCTGCTGTTGTGGTTTTGTCGAATGTCTTCATGTGTTAAATTCTCATATCAGACGATGGAATTATGTCGACGTGCAAAATCTGCTAGATTTCCCATCACTTACTATACCTATCCTACGAGCGGACAAATCTGTGGATGTGGCAGATTCTGGATACATACCCGCGGGAGAAGACGACAGGATAAATCAGGATATGTATGATGCTGAACTCTTTGATGGAATGCCTGTCAGCCTACAGCTCGTGAGTCGGCCTCTATCGGAGGAGAGACTCCTAGAGATCGCTTTATCTGTAGATGCGGCGTGCCGTGCATGAGGGGGTTGAAGGAGTCTTTGACTTTACGTTGAACCACAACAACCAGAATTACAAGTGGTTGAAGGATGTAAACTGAATGTACCCAAGTATATCGACATCTGCAATCCATTAAATTAAGCTGCACAGGATGATTTGATTTGATTACAAAGAAAGCGGTAGCGACGGTCCGGCGATATTAACTTCTTGCTCCTGGTATCTACTCAGAAATTCCTTGCTATTTAGCAGCATCCAGACGCCTTCGTAACGATATGAAAGAGCTTGACTGCAGCTGGGTCTGGCTCTTTTCCATATTTGCTCTTCCAATAACCTGCAAATTGGTATGGTAGTATTACAACTGCTTTGTAAACGCACTTTGGTTAATAATTGCCGGGTAGTGTTAATGCATTCAATGTCCAGCGAGGCAGAGCCGAATATTGCCAGTGGCCATAGCAAGTACTTTCCCCAAGTGCGAGGAAAGTACTTTTCAAGGTCTTGCAAAACGTATCTGGCTTCTCCCAACAAGGTCTCCAGCTCCTTTAAAAAAGTTCCATGCAAGTCAACATGGTCCGGCACAAAACTCAACATTAACAAGAGCCGGGTTGCCACAGCGTAAGGTTTTCCCATCCACAGTGCTGTATTAGGCGCTTGCTGATGCTCGATAGCGTCCAGCCTAAGCTCCCATTCTCGCAATCGGTAGTAATGGGACATGATATCCACTTCTTGTTCGATTGGTAGTGGCCGAGATGCGCGAGCAAGTCGCGTCGCGTCCATCAGCAACAGATATATGTCAGAAGGGGCTCCTAATGTAGGTGACTTGAGCGTAAACTCCCAAAGAGCCTCGCGATTTGAAGAGCTTGCGGGAATTGACGGGCGCACATAGCACGGATACTTGGCAAGTATATTCTGGGCTGTGCGGCTTTGGCATATATCGCTGTCGTAGAGGGCTCCTATGGCACAATGGTAAATGCATGATTCGACACAACGACGCTCCCACTCGATTTTCGCCATTGCAACTGTCTTCTCGTCAAAAGGATCCCGAAGAAGCAGAATTTTGGAGAGTGCCTCCAGATGGATTGCCATGCGTAGGCCGGCTTGGAGATGCGAGTTCTGATGTTTCATAGTAAGCATTCGCCCTGGCTCAAGAGGTTTTCGCCTAACACACCTCAAAGATACACAACCAAACTACAGCATCAAGTAGCTCATCTTCTTTGCCATTCAATGCTCCTGAAGCAATTTGAACAGATAGCTCATGAACAACACCGGCGTATTTCTTCCTCGCTCGAGCTTGCCACGAAGCATTCGCCGTCGTTACGGTGAGCATCGCGCATGCCATCACAGCATCCCTCAAGAACGGACAAGTGAGACACATGGTGATGTGATACGACAAATCAGCGACCGCGGTTAGCCGGGCCTGATGATACTGACAAGGCAAGAATATTTTGAAGCAGTACTGAAACAAAAAGGTAGCCTCATCTCCAATTAAATCGCTTGAGCCTTGGGGCAACCCTAGTTGTCTTGGAATGGACTTCAGTCCAATGCCCTGCCCTACCACTTGGTCACATGAACGAGCTGCTAGCATTCGCGATAACTGCGAGTCTGACGTACGGCGCCGACGGTCTATGCGGCATCCGTCGGGCCATACGCACTGCGCACTTCTGCGGTGACATTCATCGCACGTAGGTTTGTTCTCTGCACATTTCACTCGACGCTGCCGGCCTAATCGTTTTCGACAAGCATACATTAGCGGGCTGTCAAATGTGGCGAGGGCACACCATACATTGCAGGCAACCTTGCGTGCTTCGTAAACGAGTTCTCATTATACCAGCGACGTGTTCTTCCTTCAGTGTTAAGACAAGGCCGAGAGCCGCCGACTATGCAACGATGTCGAGACGAAGGAGGGGAAAGGGCAAACAAAGTTACTACAATCTTCCATGGTCGCTGCGGATGGTAAAAGCGGGTCTGCGAGCATTCATTGCCGGAGTTCAATCAAATGTAGACAAAGTCCCAACGATCGCAAATAGACCCGATTGGTATTGGCTGCCCCACACGGGCATTATGCTATTAAGTCTCAAGGTACGTTATGAGCCCCATGAAGTGGATTTGTGTTTTTCGAATCGAATATCCCAGGTTTTGAAGGTCAAAATCTTCGTCTGGGCTGAAATCCAGCCGTGGCCCAGGCTTGGACATCTGTGTCATCTCCGTCCACGGATTTTCTCCGGACAAAATGACAGACACAGGAAGCAATGCCGAAATTCGTCACGTCACCCAAAGGTGTAGGAGTCTTGATTCTATTTATGCGGCGCTGCGACAGTGTATCGCCATTTCATGTGGAAGCAACGCTGGACTCTGAACTTCCCCTACATACTGCGTCTTGGCAACTTTCCTCACAATTCACCGGATCCTTGTTCGAACCGACACGTTCATCTTGACTACTGCCCCCTGCATTAGACTCTTTGCGTTAAACCAGCATGCAAGCGCGGTAGTACTTTAATCCTCCGACTGGCATTGTATGGCAGTTATCAAGAAACTGCAAATGGCAATCGCGGCTACGAGTCCATCTTGCTTATCATCCACTCTAGTAAGCGCTTCATGGAAGGTTTGCTCATCCAGTATGCCCTGCGCAAACTTTGCTTCTAGAATGGTTCTCATGACGAAGGGGCTAAATTCCGGGTGTCCCTGCAATGTTAAGATTCGATCTTGTCTGAAGAGCCCTTGTATTTCACAGCAATCGGAGTTGCCTAGTCGCCGACATCCACTCGGTATTGTTAATACCATATCTTGATGGCTTTGGAATAAGAGCTTTTAAAGGTATTAACACCAGGAAGGGGTCGAAGCTGTGGATGGAATCTTAAGCTTACCAGACTGTCCCTGTCAAAAATCCGTTGGCCTTCACGATTGAGGGTAACTTGGCACACAGACAGTTCTTTTCCGCTGGGATTTCGAGCAGTACGTGCCCCCATCGCACGAGCGATAATTTGGTGTCCGAAGCAGAAGCCGATCAACACCTTATTAGCATGCTGGTAGAAGAAATGGATATATTGTAGCAACCTGATGATCCATGGCTCGTTGGTGAAGGAGTCGTGCTCTATATCAATGCCAATTAGCGGCTCATTTCTGAGCACTACGATTTGCGCTCCTCTCACTTACTGCTCCCGGTCAGAATCACAGCATCAATCTCATTGGGATCTGGATACCTTCCAGTCTGGTAGATGTCCCAACTCTGGAAGCGAAAGTTGACACCAGGGGAAATCTGCTCATCGTGCTCAAGGGCTTGCTCGAAAAGTTCTTGAATCATTTGGCCATAACTATGAAAACGGTCTCGAAGTGATTCGATTGGCTTGTCGCACTCAAGAATAGCAACTCGGATCACACGCATAGTGACCATCTTGACATACCCAAATTGAGGCCACGATATTGCTCAACGTCCCTGCAATTTTCATTTCAGCTGCATTTCAGTTTACTTTATATATGAGTTACTCACATGAATATCCTCATAGTATACGAGATTTGCATGTTTGGGTGCGATATGATATCCTATTTACGCGTTGCAAAACACGAATGAGAAGCATTTGCGCAAGCCCCCGGAGCTGCTCGCAACTGCCACCACCGCGAAGTTAGATTTAACTATTTTCAGAATTGGAAAGTCGCCTTGTAGGGCGTAACAGTGCATGACACGAATTATGAATAGCCAATCGCGTAATGAATAATACTGGGTCATTTGTCGGATGTAATAAACCCACATCATAACCACAGACCGCAGAAAAGGGTGAGGTGTTGGAATAAGCGAAAGTGTGGGAAAATAAATACAACAACGCGACAAACGCTGTCTTGTATCCCAATATGTGCCTGATTTAGGGATAATGACTGAGATTGAAATGTATGAAGCAAGTACAGCAAGAATAATAGAGCAAAGTCATAGGTAGGCGTTCATCGAGTTTCAATTTTTGTTTACAAGAAATGGCAATCTCACTTAGTACATCCGTAGTGTTCTCTCAACCAAAAGTCCGTTGCTTAATTGTGTTTACAAGCGCACTGTCTGTCGACATGGAGTTCAGAGGGGTTGTTCCCTCGGGAGCTACGGAAGTGTACACTAGGCGTATAATGCGGACCGTTACAGATTCTCATCTTGAGCACATATTTCAGCTTGCACGCTCTCGACTGCACTGGAGACCAAGCACACCAATCACAATAGTATCCTTACCCTACAATAATGTTGTGGGGCTCGGAAAAGCCGGGGATTGGCTGACCTCCTATAGCAGATGGAGCGAGCAGGGAGTTGCTGAGCGGATTTTATGGCTAATGCTGCTTGTATCGCTGCGACTTCGAGCTGACCAGCTCTAAGCTCGCAGTTGCCCGCTGATAACACTGAATTATAAATGGCACGACTCTTGAGCAATATAACAGCGCCGTCGCGTTGTTTTTTGTCCAAGAGCAATCGCCCCTCTTCATCTATCTTGATCAAAACTTCGTTCGCTCGTGATCATTACAATCAAAGCTTCCCGTTTCATGAATAATTGCCTTCTCAGAAATGGACATGAATGGTTATCAGAAGACCACCCGAAACGCCGTGAATCGACTTCGCAACCGGGGTAAGTATACATTCTAGCACAAGCAATTGTTTATTTCAAATTCTGGATTCTTGTATCGTGAGCATTCCAATTGATATTGTGGTCAGGCAATTACGACTATACTACTATTCATGGGATAGTAAACGCAACCAATGTGCTACATGTGTCTTTCGTGCCTGATCCTGACGACCAATATCCTATTATCCTTCCCATGATTGGGCAGATGGGTCTATTCTCACAACCTGAGTTAACTGATCTAAATCAATGTTTGGACTTATATCTGCATGGCTCTATAAGTGCTCGGATTTCGAAACTTTGCCACGAAGCGGTGGGTCGAGGTGAAGACGGATTACGGCTTTGTCTTGCTGCCACTAAGGTAGATGGCCTTGTTCTTGCACATACCCCTTTTCATCACAGTTACAATTTTCGTTCAGTTGTACTTCATGGTCACGCACAAGTCGTCGATGACCCTGACGAGAAGCTATATGCCCTTCGCCTTATCACCAATAAGGTCGTCCCGACGCGTTGGGAAAACACGCGCACACCGCCGAACGACATAGAATTGCAATCTACAAACATTCTGCGGGTGACGGTCCAATCAGGCAGTGCCAAACTGAGAAGTGGCACGCCCAACGCCGATAGAAAAGATCTTCAGGATCCCGAGGTCCTAAAAAAGTTCTGGTCGGGAGTAGTTCCTGTGTTTGAGACATTTGGTGCGCCGATATCTGGACCTTTGAACAAAGCCGATATTCCACAGCATGTAACGGACTTTGTGAATGAGTCAAACCATAATAATCAGCGAACTGCCGTACAAGCATCTGAAGTACAGGATATAAAATAAAAATTAAGCTACATTAGCCAGCAAGGCAGGGTCTACTAGGCTTTAGTCTTTGCCAATATCTGCAAGATAGAATTAAATCAATACCCTTTACCTCTCCATCAAGGTAGTAGGTCAAATAAACAGTTAACAGCCTGTTGTAGGTTAAAAAGGCTTCTAAAGACAAATTGCATATACTTATCAACTTGTATCTCCTTGCAGTGCTCAAGAGTTGACCTGTTAAGAGAAGTACTATACAACCTCAGTAACGTTATAACTACCAAGGTTTCCATTCCAGCATGAATTTATATATGCCATATCGATAAGGCAAATTTACAGGGGTAAGCACAGCTCGTCGCGTATCCAAGCTTGCTTGCACAGTATACTCCAGTACAGCCTGAATGCTTGCACTGGATAACAAAGCCTTCAAACTGATCTCTATCGATGTCTTTCTACCTTCGATAATCGCCTCCCCCTTTTCGCACCATGAAGATCATTGCGGATCTTACTTACATGCCTCTGCCAGGGATACCGCGTACAGTCTTCTCGATTAGTCAAGATACGATCAAATATAAGTAACTTTCTCGCTCGATAGTTGCCGTGACATGCAATCCACTGACCGTGCAGAAAAGTCGCCCATAGTGTCTCAAGTACCCGGTTTGTAAGGGTGGTCAGGATCTAGGTGCCCCATATTTACGCTACTAACTACGTAGTATACGCTCAATTACTTAGGTAGGTAGTCATCGTGGCAGCGGATTTGGGACTCTATTACAGGCATGAATTCCGCACGGACACTAAAACTCAAATTCTAGATTTGCCGAATTTCGCTTTAGGGATACTAGGGATTGGCTTTTCAGATACGGCAGACAAATAAGTGTTGTAGCAGAAGGAATACGCAATACGCCATTAATTATACGCATGTTTAGTCTTAAAAATCAATTATCGTAAAGTATCAATTGTGCCGTGCTCTAGTTGCCACGCCAGAAAGAATACGCAGCACGACTAATGGTACGCACAAATACCTAGTTTTGGAATTATTTCCGTATGCGGAAACTCAAATTGTAGCTTTGCTTTACTATGATGTTATGGATTCAAGCTCTCATGTTTCGATTTCAACGCCTCGTAGTACTATCCGGAGCGTAACCGGGTCATAACTGTCGTTTTGACGACCGAAACTTCCGGAGCCTGAGAGCAAACATATAAATACCCTCGAGGTAAGAGAACTAGATTTCTACTTTCTAGTACTACTATATCAATCATTTTAGGAATCCTTCCAGGTATCTTAAGTCGCAATGAAAGCAACCTACGCCACGCTGCTCTTTGCAGCATCCAGTTTTGCTGAACAGTTACCCACGCTCACGAAGCCCATCAGCCAGTCGACGGCCTTCAACTCTTCGTTTAAATTCTCTCCGGACCAAATTAAGCTAGGTCAGCTTTGGCCAGAGTTGGCTGAAGACATCGAGACTATTCTCAATTTCGACCGCTCGCAACTCGCCTACGGCGGACCCAGCCAGGATAGCTTCTATACATTGGATCAGAAGACTACCACCCCTAAAACTCCTGGTCAGGTCCTCAAGGTCGAGCATGTTACCAATCCTGCGGAATGGAATATTCCTGCTGGTACCTCCCTATCGCGCTTCATCTATGCCTCGACTACCGCCAATGGGACCTTAGTACCTGCCTCTGCTTATGTCCTATGGCCCTTCACGGCCAAGAAATTGGAGTCCTCGAAGCAGGGCCAAGTCCCCGTCGTCCTCTGGTCACACGGCACCTCTGGCTTCTTTGCCGACGGCTCCCCTTCCTCTCATCGAGCTCTCTTTTACCATAATATCATGCCGTTTACACTTGCTCAAGCTGGCTACGCTGTGGTCGCTTCTGATTACACTGGCCTTGGCGTCAATACCTCCTGGGACGGGAGCTACGTCCCGCATCAGTACCAGAACCGCTTGGCCAACGGTTTTGACAGCCTGTATGCTCTTCGAGCTGCTCGTAGCGCATTCTCTGGTCAGATCACCAACAAGTACGTCAACGTCGGTCACAGCCAAGGTGGAGCCGCGGCCTGGGGCGTCTCGGAGATCCTTGCTGAGAACTCTAACATGATGTTCAACGACTTGGAAGGCGATTATCTAGGATCTGTAATCTTTGCACCTGGAATTAACACGATCTATGGAGGTCCCCAAGCCACGTGCGCCTGGATTGGCAAAGACCTAGACTTGATGTACCCCGACTTTAAGTTGTCAGACTGGCTTTCGCCGCTGGGTATTGCGCGTACGGAGCTTCTTACTGAAATTCGAGGCGGCCAATACGTTTCTGAGGAGCTATTCTTGGCAAATGCCACCGAAATTCTCAATCCCGCATGGAACGAGTCGTGGTATGCATCAACCTTCAATGCATACACAAACCCGGGAAACCGGCCTTACAAGGCCCCAATGATCATGTTCGCTGGAACCAACGACACCACTACGCCGTTAGAAACCAGGAAGTCATTGGCTCTGTCGACCTGTGAGAACTATCACAGCGGATCCTTCGAATTCGTCACTATCACTGGTGCTGCACACTTCTCTTCCATGGACACTACTAGACAGCAGTGGCTTGGCTGGATCGAGGATCGTTTTAACGGGAAGGGGCTTGACTCCATGGCGACGTGTCCTCAGTCTACGATCGACAGCATCCAGCCTATCGAGTCTTACCAGATCCTGAGTACGTCATTCCCTCAATGGGCAG
Source organism: Trichoderma sp. 2475 (assembly GCA_038502285.1). Lineage (NCBI taxonomy): Eukaryota > Fungi > Ascomycota > Sordariomycetes > Hypocreales > Hypocreaceae > Trichoderma > Trichoderma sp. 2475. Next base: position 498,630 of record JARPVV010000006.1, read on the forward strand.
GTGAGACGGGAGAATTCTATGAGCTGGTTGCTGGAGGCTTTTAGATTAGTTTATGGTGGTTCCAGCCGTCATTAACAAGACGTGTAAGAGTGGGGGTTCCTTTCGTGATTTGCATACATAGGTAGATTTAATTAGCTCTTGTCTTATCATCATCAATTGACCTTCAGTCAGACCGTACGCACTACTACATATAGAATATTAAACTATTACACTTGTGTGCAGAAGTATTATTTTTAGCAATACCCATGCCTAACCAAGATGAAGAATAATTACTCAATCCTATCCAGCCAACTGGATATATAAGTTCACTTCTTAACGCTTATTTAAACAACTTAGATAGATAGTTATCAACACAAAATTAAGATTGCAATACGCTCTGCATTACTTACTATCTAGTAACTTAGGTATTTACTATTGCCTACATTGCCTATTAGTTTTCCTAACCGCTCCGCTAACATAAACCCGGAATCACTTACTAGGTTTATCACCCCAGGAGTCTACCCTGTACTAACTATCTAGTGTACGGTTCGTCACATATAGTTTATTACAGTTGATATAGCTGTTTGTTGGTTATTATGTTGGTGATAGAGCTGTTGTTAATCCGCTGGGACAGAAGGTACAAGGCCAGTAATTGCTGCTGCTGCTGCCGGATCCATGTCCGGATCTTGGATTTGCCACCACTGGAAATCATCCATGGGCCAGGAGGCCAACATCGGCATGCTGGGAGTGTGCAAGTAGGAAAGCTCTTCAGTGATCGATAGAGTCTGGTTAGGTTGGAACGCTGATGACCCTGGTCTGGGAATTGAATGTAGAGGTCGAGAGGGGGTCGATGCAGACGGTCGTGTAGGAGCTGCATAATTGCCGACGTTGGTGGCATGAAATAATTGATCCCATTCTGGAGAATCCTGAGTTTTCGTAGTGGAGAAGAACGGATATCGCCGAGATATCCCATCAGCTGCATTGAATGGCCCTGGTTCGAATGGTGCCCTATTAACGGTATGAGAACCTCGAAAAAGAAAGTGCAACAGAGTAGACTATACCGTTCCATATCCTCCACAGAAAGCCCCTCGGGTATTTCGATGCCGTAAGCTCTGGCGTCAGCGCAACAAAATCCATGCTGGATTGCGTTAGCAATGAAGGACTAATCCGGTGGTCTGGCATCACCCACGACTTTCTTGGCCAGGAATATAATTGACATAGAGTTTTCCAGAGCTCGCAGATTTAACTTTACCAGCTCCGTGACATCATCCCTGTAAGAGTTCCTATTTTCTTGCCACCTAGTTGACGCGAGCAGAGCAGATGTCGAATCCCAGATACAAAGTCCAAACCACGGATCACGGAATAGATGATCGGGTTCGACTTTTAAGACTTTCTGTATCAGGAACGAAATATCTCTAGCATGTGAGACATACCGATCTGAACAAGTCTGGATGAACTCGGGAGGAATTTGCACCACAGAGCGTTGGAGTTTTGAGCCTACATCTTCGGGAACGAAGGCGCCAAATAGAATGATACAGCATTGGTGATAATACGCATGGATCATGAGAAAGATGTCGAGATGCCGGCTGACTCTGAAAGTGTACATGTGACGCTCAACAAAAGCATAGTTGGCTGGTAAGTTGCGCTTCCATATTTCCAACTCTTCACATAGCATGGAGAAGTAAGACCCTGGAAGCCAAGGCAAGTCCATTTTTGAGTCCCGGGCCTCTTGCATGTAACTATTACGGTTAGAAATAAACGACTAAGAGCAGGATCATATGATAAGTGGACACACGTTAAGATTTTGCGCCGAATGACCAGAATGTTAATCAGGTATGCGCAGTGATTGGAGGATTGCTTTACTGCCTCATCTTCAACCACGACGCGAAGTTGACGAAGGGTCAGAGTCTTGCAAGGCTGTCCCTGGGTGAAGCTCCATAGATTGCACGGTAAGGGTACATCCATCAGCAGGTCTAGGTTGATATGACTGTTGCTCTCGAAAAGGAGATCAGATACCAGCACCGCCCACATTAAGCGGCGCCGGCACTCCTGCTGCAAAAATGTCCCCGGTGAGTTGGGCTCATAGAGCTTTAGTTGCATCGACATTCGTGTAGCGATTCCTAAAATGTCAGTGCCACATCGACAATGACTCGAGGCAGTTGGGCACCATACCAACTAAGTTCCATGCGGAGGTATATTCTCCTTCGTGCATCTCGTGCAAAACTAGAAATTGCACCGCTGAGATGGTCAACGTTGAAATGTGGTCGAAGTTGCTCGTGATCAAGCTTCTCGCTTTTGCTGCCCATTTCAGTCCGTTCCCACGGCTGCTGGAACCAGGAAGAAATTTGGATGACGATGCACAAATAGCGAGCAGTAGCAAGGCCGGTGCTCGGTCAAGGCCTTCGCACAAGTAGCCTGGATGCAAAAAGTTGTTACAGCTAATTGGGTGGACATTCTCCAGGAGAGAATCCAGGTATGGTAGCAGTTCTTGGGGCGACGGAACTCCCAACATGCGCATTTGTAGCTCAGATGGAGCCGATCGTGGGCTATGGGCAGAGTTCAAACTCATTTCATTCGCCCGCCTCTCAGAACCTCTTTCTGATGCCGATACATCAGGCTGACTGACTCTTTCCGGAGACCTGGAAAACTGGTCTTCTGCGGCATGACTAGAGAGGAAAGTCGTCTCCCCCGCCTCAGCCGTATCATAGCTGAGGGGTGAGTTCCTCGGCAGCTCGGCGACTTGTTCAGAGCTCTCTGGAGGTGCATATCCCAGGCCCGGCGAGATCTTGCTGTCTAATTCGCCCCATCGCCGACCAGCTGTCACATATAGGCATTGCGATTGTTTCCGCACACAAAAGGAGCATGCAGGTTTCTGAGCGTCGCACTTGAGCTTCTTCTTTCGACATGTCTCGCACGCAACTGGAATTCGCAGACGCTTGTGGCCAGCCTGAGTTAAATTCGAGGCCCGAGCTGCCGAGTCTGTGCTTTGTGGAGAAAGGGGCGACCCTGCTGTGGTTAGTTATTCTCAGCACCCGTGGAAAGGCTACGGCCAACCTGTCGATAGACACTGAATGCCTAATTTCTCACAGCGGCGACACAGTCCCGGTCTTCCATCACATTTGACCTACAGACTCGTCAGACTCTATATCCGGTAGGCCTTTGGTGTTCAAACTAACTTTTCTCTGGCGGCAAGTGACGCAACCTCCAAATATGTCAGTCGCGATTTCTCATGCATAAGAAACGAGTAGACGTGTTTTCTCACCAGCCATGATTCCTAGTCTATCATTGGAAATTGCGTGTGCAGTTTCTCGAGCGCACACGCCATCTCAGTGCTGAACTGGCGTGTATAATACACAGCGTGTCGCGTCAGGATAGGGATTGCACTAGTAACAGTCAGATGACATGGAGGATGCCTGGAAGTCACGTGTCTGGCCCTCCCCATTTGATTTTGTATATTACATCTGGCGTCTTTTCAAGTGGTTAAGGCCATCTTTAACAAGGGATAAGTTAAGGCCACCATTCCGAGGTAGGAGCGAAAGAAGATATTAGCGATCGGATCGATCGTGGTACTGAGGAGGAGAGAGGGACAACCGTTAAAAAAAAAAAAAAAAAAAAAAAAAAAAAAAAAAAGAAAAGAAAATAAAACAAAACGAGCCCCTCAGTGACCCCAACCAACGCGTGGCCCGTGGGAGCTCTTGAGTCGGAGATATTGAACCCACAATCCGGCTTACTGCCCTATATATCATCTGCTGTACTCAAATACCAGGACCTGCAAAAGGTGCATCACGACATCGCGCGACACGCACTTTGCCAAGCGGTTACGAGTACCTTGAAGCAGTCTGGCTTATAGCGGAAATGATGCCTAACGTTCCAAGAACCTAAAAAGCCCGACATATCCGTCTCACGTGAAATCCCCCTTGCCTAGAACTATCTGCCGCGCTAGAACCACAGAGACCGTTTTCCACGGGCTAAAAACAAGCCTGGCGGGAGTGGCTAAAGCCAAAAGGCGAAGGCGTCGTTTTACCAGTGAATAGGAAGAGGCACCGCCAGAGCTCGGGGAACGCCACAACGTTGCTAAAGAGTGTATAGCTGGCGGAGGGCCAGGTGCGCAGATTTTGAGCACACAGCTGTAGAATTATACGCGTATCCTAGTAGAGTCTTATGTCACTGTGACAGATGCTCGTGTATTGTTCTTGTATGCGCTTATTCCCCATTTGTACATGGTGCCGGATTTTCGATCCCCCGCTTGGGCAGAAAAGCCGATGGAGACGGGCTCCTGATACCATCTCCATCAATGCCAAATTACCATGGAAGGGCCCAAGAATTTTCTTCTCCAGCGGCCTAGTGCGCCGACCCGCCGTGCTTAGGTTCAATGATGCTTCTTTGTGCGAACGTGGTGGCTGCATTGGCCGCGCTATTCGCAGAAATGGGTTGACGCTCATCCAGCAAGCAGAGAGCTTTCCAGTTCTCGCCCCACGCCACCATCACGAAGCAAGCAGCTGTTTTTTGACTTCGTTCTCGGAACGGTCCACTCGCTGGCTTGGGCTTCCCTCAGCTGGCTCTCCTTTCCCTCTTTTTTTCTTCTTAGTCGATGGGCCCTACAGTAGTTGCACGAAGCTAGATGGCGGTGACGAGATGGCGAGGCTTCTAAAGCAAGCCCGCCTTGGCCTAGGGAATCTTTCCGGCGCCCGGATATTACTCGTACACACATGGCTGCGACGGAGCCTCTGCCGTAGCTCGACGCAGGCTTGATCTCCGGAGCTCCCTACAAAGAAGCGTGATGCTAGTGGTGCGCTATTGCCTGCCTGATTGCCTGCTTGATTGCTTGCTTGCCTGCTGGGTCCGTCGGTGTGCTACATGATCCGTCTCCACGGTGTAAGTAGGGTCAAATATCTAGCGCTACCGAAAAGAAGAAGGAAAAAAAAAAGAAGCAGCATTAACGCGAGGGCAGCCCCCCAGCAGCTCATTTCCAGATGGACATTAGTCAGACCAAATTACCCGTACTGATCCTCCAAAAGGCGAACGATGTGAAGTACCGAAGTAGCGAGATGGATCCAAAAAGGGAAAAAAGGCGAACAGTACTTCTTTTAGAAAAAAAAAAAAAATGAACTCTACGGTACAAAGCACGCGGCTTCAAGAGTGCCGGAGAGTGGCCCGGACGTGCACAAAGCTCCGTGCCTCGCCATTCTGCCAAATGTGCCTGCAGCACTGCATGTACCGAATACCGAGCAGTGTCTTGGGGCTCTCCAGCAGTGTCTTGTCCAAGGTATACCGAGCTGCGTGTCGGTCGAGCCACTAGCCTGCGTGCGGAGCTGTGAAATTTGGAGCTGCTGTATCACCATCTTGTCTCTTCGGGTGGTTGGAGCCCCGGGAGCGTTTCTGGCAGCCAATGGCAAGCGGTCACGGTCCACGCGACTCACTCATTGCAGGTCCCCTCCAACCAAGTCAGGCCTCATCCCGTGCCGCGTCTTTCTTGTCTCTTCTTTGCTTTTTCTTACTGTACTTGTATGCTATACTTGTATGCTATACTTGTATGCCAAGGCACCTACAGTACATACATGCATGTTTCCACGGCTTCATGTTGTCTCAGCCTGCCCGCATCCGTGCATCTCCAGACTGTGATCGCTTTCACGGCCATGCCCTCCCTGGTCGCCTCCGAGTTCCTGGGCAACTGTTCCATTGGGTGCCGACAACAGAGACCCCCGGCCCTGGCAACGTACCGAGGGCTGGCTTATACAAGTACCACAAGAATGTATTATACCCAGGCGAGACAAGTCAAGGCAAGACAAGAAAAAAACAGAACGGTAGACCACAATAGTACACCTACAGGCCCCCCCCTTCCCTGTACGGCCGACATCATCCCATCCCACAGCTCCTCGCGCAGTCCCAAGAGCGAACCCTGCAATGAAAGCAAACCCTGCGCGCCCCACCGCACGCCGCTAGAGGTACCCAGTACCACAGCTAATGAGGGCACTAATTGCTCCCGCCTAGCGTGTCTCTGCAGTGCCTGGGAGCGCCTTTCGCAGGTGGCGTCAGCGGCCCATTATGTCCATTATGCGCGCGCCCCCCCCGGAGTGCCAAAAATACGGCGCTCAGCGTGGCCGCCGACACGGCAAAAAAGGGTGCCTGACGCCTGATTAGCTCGTTGCTGAGTCGGGGTACATGCCAGGATGCGACTCTCGTGCTGAGCATCAGCAGCAGTCTGGCATCTCTCGTCTCGTCTTACCGTGGCCTGGACCTACCTGACTTGGACGCTGAGGAGCCTGTTTTTTTTTTTTTTTTTTTTTTTTTCCTACGCTTCCATCTCATCAATAATTTTCTTTCCTTCTTCCAGATGACGCTGTTTTGTTATCAACACCCTCTGGTAGAGCTCCCGCTTTGACACCCCCCCCCTCTCTCCTCTCTGCCCGTTTGGCTTCTTCGTTCGCTAAGCCGCCTTGACGATTAACTCCCCGTCGGGCAGGATTGGGGCTGCAGGGTTCTGGGTACCGGGAACTTTGGCTGGAGTCTTGTCCTTTTCTCATCGTATCCCGCCGTCCCCACAGCTCTGCCGGCTACCGGAGCGGCCTAGAGCTGCGTGGTGAAGCTTGGGGTGCTTCTGCTCTGCTCTGCTCTGCTCACTCTGCTTAGCACGCGCGCTCTCTCTCTCTCGCTCCCTCTCCTCCTCTCCTCCTCGTCGCCCTCTCTCCTTCGTTCTGCCCAACGACAGCGTCCTGGCTGATCGCCCCCCTTTGCCGCGTTCGCGTTACTGGGTTGGGCCTAGGCCGAGCCGTCGATAGCCCGCCGCTCACCTCGTCTATCAGAGTCGTCCAAACGTCGTCTGCTCTGCCCGGATACCTGCACCGCTCGTACCCTCTGCCTCCCAAGTACCGCGCCGCCGGCTCTGGCTCTGGCCTCTCCTCCTCCTCGACGGCGGCAACTCAGATGTCATCATAGCCGCCCTAATCGTGCGAGGCTCACCCACCCCATGTCCTCCCTGGCTCCCGGTCTCCCGCTGCCAAAGATCCAATAACCAAGCACCATTCTTCAAACCTTCCGAGCCCTCACTCCCCCGGCGTCTGGAGTTTCGCCTCCAGCCCATGGCCAACACCCCTCTGTGGTCCTTGCTTCACCTCTTGCCTCGTTCCTGATTATGTGTCCGTGTGTCCTAGCCTGTACTTGTACTGTTTATACATCAAGCCAGCAGCATGGATCCAGGACCTCCCGAGAGCAAGCGCATGCGCTTCTGGGAGCAGCAGTCTGGTGCTACACGGCCGCATCCTAATACTCAACCTCTTCCTCCGTCGTCCCATCATCCCCTTCCTCCTCCATCTCACGCGTCGCATGCTTCGTCGAACCAGCTGCCGCCGCCGCCGCCGCCTCCCCAAGGCCCCAACCACCACTATCACCACCACTCAGCCAGCGCCAGCCCGTATCAATATCCCCCTCGAGCCTCGGAGCTGCCTCTGCCTGCGCCAACGCCGGTGTCACTCCACGGGCATGCCCAACAGCACCCAGAGATTGACCGTCGACACTCGGATCAAGAGACTCTCGCGCCCATGCAGGATCCGTACCGCCAACCGCCGCCGCCGCCGCCGCAGCACCACCCGGGGCTTCAGCATCCGGGATCGCAGCACCCTATGTCTCCAGCGCATGCGCAATACCAGTATCCCGGACGAGACGCCATAGTAAAGCGAGAGCCCGGTGATGACCTCCGAAGACCAAACTCGACGGGACATGCGCCAGACGCTCACCCACCCACACCCCAGGTCATATCGACACCTCATTCTCTCCCGCCTCAGCTTCCTCTGCCGCAGCAACATCCTCAGTCACATCCTCAACATCAGCAGCAACCGCCGCAACCGCAGCAATATCCTCCACAACATATGCAGCAGCATCCTCAGCAGCACCCTCAACAACACCCCCAGCAGCAGCCGCCGACGCCGCAGCAGCAGCAACAACAACACCCTCCTCCTCCACCTCCCTCTTTCCAAGATAACCCGCCTCCACGACACATGAATTACGAGAACCAGCCGTCTATGCCCCCGACTCCTGGAGCCTATCGCGCCCCGAGCTTTCCTCCTGGGCCTCCTACACCGGTCGCACAACAACAGTCTTATGAACAAAACCCTAATTTCCAGTCCCAAGAGCCCTTCTATAGCGTCTACTCAACCGCGGCGAAGAAGAAGAACACAAGGGCTTCACAGGTCTGACTTTGCAATTTTCTTTTGTTTAACTTTCATATACCGAAAACTCGGAAACTGACCTTTCTCTCTAATAGGCATGTGACCAGTGTCGGCAGCTCAAGGCTAAATGCGACGAGTTGAAGCCATGTAAAACGTGCAGGGATAAGGGTACAGAGTGTCGATACCGCGATCCAGTGCCAAAAGCGTGAGTCTTGACCAAACTTTGCGGCTTTTCGTTTCCGCGCGTGCAGAGCGTGATTTGACTGACATGAATTTCTTTACCAATGCAGGACCGACAAAGCGCAGTCAGATATTCTGGACGGCATCAACAGCATGCAATCTACGCTTCAGTTCATGTCAGAACGTTTTGGAAACATTGACGACAGACTGACCAAGATAGAGTCCGCCTTTTCAAGGATACCACAGTTCTTCGAAGAATTCACGCCAAGAGCCATTCCTAAAAAGGAGATTGAAGCTGCTGCACCACTATCCCACCCAAGCCCGCCGCCACCGCCGCCTCCAATGGCACTAGAAGAGCCGCCGATCAGCCACTCTTCCGTACCTGATATGTCTCGGGATCAGCCGGTCAAATCTACCGAAACGGTGCCTGAAGCAATGTCTACTGATGCCGTGGCCATGGCCTTCGGCACCGAGGACGACATAGAAGCCGAACCTGGCCCTCCTGTACCTCCAGGAGAGCCTGCCATCCCTATTAACCATACGACTTTGGCTGGGCTTCTCTTGGACTGGGATCCGATCAGGGAACTGACACGGCACCACCTGGAGCGCGAGGGCATCAAATTTGTCAGCGAGTATCCTATCAGTCTGGAGCAGAGCCGCGGAATTCTCAAGGTGTACGGGCGAGGCGAAGACTCTCACCAGCGACTGTCCAGAGAGGCGACAGCCGATCACGGAAACGCTGAGATTGGCGATGACAACATGTCAGACATTGTAGCTTCCTCGCCCGCTGCGGACTGGGGTCAGCTTGGAGGGGGCCTGAGTCCCGGCGATCAGATTGAGTACCGGGGCGGCGTGCTTGGCCCCGACGGAAACCCAGATTTCAGCGAAAACAAGGTTGCGGCCTACGTGGAAAGCTTTAAGAATAACATCTTGAACATGCACCCCATTATCCACCCGCAGGTTCTTGACGAATGGGTTCACCAGTTTATCAACGAGCTCCCCACTGCGAATCCAAAGGGGAAGGCCCAGCCTCTGAAAGCGACATTCGCTGTGCCCCAGCCTCAGGAGATGACTGGCGCCAAGAGAAAGCGAAGTCCCGATCCAGATGTACCTGTGACGCCATCTTCCCAGCGTCTCGGCAAGCCTAGCCGTTCTATTCATAGCGCGCTCATTCTCATCGTCTTGGCTCTTGGTAAAATCTGTATGTACCAAGACGAAGTTCCTGATGTGATTTTCCCGGTCGACCCAATCCCTCATGGGAGCCCAGTCAGTCGCAACGGGGTCCCCCCATCGCCAATCCAGGGCTCGCCCCCGTCCTTCTCAAATCACTCTCACTCTTCAGGCTTCCCTTCGCCCAGAGACCAAGAACGTGGCTACCAGAGCAGGAGATCATCTATCCATGGTGCTTCTAGTGCGTCCGGGACCGGCGCCGTTCGCGCAGGGTACAGCTTGAAGAAGAACTACGAGGTGATTCCCGGCTTGGAGTATTTCGCACTGGCAACGGACATTCTTGGAAACCACCTCGGCGCGTACAACAATATGAAGAATGTTTACGCCAACATTTTTGCTGGGCTGTATCACGGCCAGCTCGCGCGACCGTTGGAGAGTTTTGCCTTTATTCACAAAGCGAGCCACAAGTTGCAAGTTCTTATGAGACCGTGAGTGTTTCCCCGTCTGAATAGATTACAAACGAGCGACTGAACAAAGGCTTACATTTGCAATAGGAGTTTGGACAAGCTAAAGAAGATCAAGACCAACATGGAATTCATCCAGGAGGGCAAATACAATCAGCTGGCACTCGCCTTTTGGACGTGTCTGCAACTGGAGAGGTAAGTACATGACATACCTAGCCATGAGAGCCATGACAGCTTCCCGCTTGATTTGGTGCTAATTTGCTATAGTGACTTGATTGCCGAGCTTCCGCTCCCGCCCTCTGGCCTTTTGCAGTATGAGAATGACATGCCTCAACCCAACATGAGCCTTCTTCAGGGATTCGACCAGAGAGTTGTAGACAGCTACCCTGCGCAGCTCTATCTCCGAACGCACTTGAACAGCATCCATCGCATGTTTTACTCTCCCGATGATTCCAGCAAGCCTGAGAAGCTGAAGAATGTAAGACTAGTGGCAGATGGCGTGTCTGGCATGTCATGGGTTCCGCCTAGCTTCCGTTTCAATGAGAACGACCCCCCTGCCACTGATATCCTTTCGGCGCGCCTCAGAGCCAAGTACTGGGGAGCGCAGATGATTACCTATCGTCCGTTTGTCCGCCAGATTCTGCAATGGTCCTACGAGTTGAAGCGCCACCCCGAAAGCCCACATGCTGGCGTCCTGTCAGAATATCGCGATGGGGTCATTGCGCCATTCATCCCTCCGAATGTCAAGAAGCCAAGCGACCTTGATCGCGCTCTCATTGAGCTGGCTCGAAAGGGTATTTATGCGCTTATCGAAAGCACACGATCATTCCACGGACTCGGGGAGAAGCGGCCCATCATCACCAATGTTTTTGGCACGGCTCATGCGTAAGTTTACATGATGACAACAAGTGCTAAAGGGGGGCGTGTAGCTAACATAACTATATAGTCAATGGGGTAATCTCCTCGTCCTAGCTGCCGCCTACAAGGATAATGTCTTGCGTGAGTTTGTGCCCAAGGAACTATTGCGCGAGCTGTTTCACAAGACGATTGCGTTCCTACGACAATCCGCGACGCACACAAGCTCTCTCAGGATCGACATGCACATTTTGGAGGGGCTCCAGCGTGACCTGTTTCCTTTGGATGGAAGGATGCCCTCGAGCTTTTCTAGCAACACCGGCCACCATACTCCCAAGCTTCCCATGTCGGCACCACCACTTGGCGGAGATGCTAGCATCCAACCACCTTTGCCGCCACCACCGCACCATTCGCCTCATCATCAGCAGTCGCCTCACCAACAGCCACTACAGCCGCCTCGAGCACAACAGTCGCCTCTGGCACACATGCCCCATCTCGGAATGTCTTAGGAGCTAGAAGAAGAGCTCTATCCTTAGTGTCTACTTTTTCTGTTTCTTTTGGTCGGTTATCTGGATTTTTGATTCAAGTCTTCTTTATATAATTCTTGGCAAGTTGGCAGTGGCTTCGCTATGTTGCTTCTTGTAACTGGTGCGCCCCTTGGCCACTGCGAAATGTTTTGGGACCGCGATATTTGTCTATTTCAATTACCTATTTACGTGAACCTGAGCCGGGAAAGCAATTTGATGGGCAATACAAGGATGTTTGAATGAATGGAGCAATATGCCGAAATCAGGGTTGGCGGCACAGCGATTGCATCGTACTGCGATTTTGACTCGTATTAACATCGGATATCACTTACGCGCAAAGGCATAGAGACCGTGATGCATGGTCTTCTGATCGCCTTGTTTTTTCATCTTCTGCATTTTTCCTTTTCCTTTTAAACTGAGACAACCTAGAAGCTATTACCTGAGAACGTATTACTGTTGCTTTATACTCATATACTTATGTACCGAATACCTTTGTTTAGGAACTGGCGCCGTCGGAAACCTAATGCTTATTTACCCGACTTCATTGTTTTTTATACACGACTATTTCACAGCTTTTTGAGATGGATTGGAGGGGGAGATACCATTGTGCTATGCATGCAGAACATACAACCGCGCGCCTATCACTGGACTGTTTCTTTTCCCCAAGAGGAAAACAAATTGTTATTACTTTTGAGCCGAAAATGAGGAAACGGAAAGGAAGGGGGAAGCAAGGTGGGACTAAGGGGAAAAAGCAAGCTGGGGATGAAGGGATTACTAGCTGCATGCGTGTAACGCTGGGCTAGCTAGGGCTATACGACAAACAAGGATAGATAGACATACTATATACACGCTCTATGTTTATCATTGTCATTTTATGTATATGGATGGGCTTGGATTTAGTCTCTGAGAGGAACAATTGTGCGGAAAAAAAAAGGCATCTTGGCTACCTATACCGTGTAGGGGCCAGGGGCCGGGGTGAGGAGGATCATATGGCCTGTCTGTCACCTGTAGTAAAGGAGGATCTCTCGTCAGGATGCCCTGCCGTGCGATATTGTTGGTGCCCGGTATTGTACTACAACTGCCTACTATCGTCTATAACATACACTTATATGTGGACGTATGCCAAGTATTACACGCATAAATACATTGCATTAGTATATTACCAGGATAAGAGGAAGCAGTAGTATGCATAACGAAATCGTCCCTATTAGCGGCGACGCCGGCACCTCTCTCTTTTTTGCCTCTTGGCCCTCATACATTGATAATCAATCTGAAACATATTTGGGTCCTTTTCTTTGTTTTCGGCATTCAAGTTCCGAGGTTTTTTTCCTTCCCAGAAAGAACTGAGTGTCATGTGTTAGGGTGTTTGTGATTTTGATAGCATTCCTGATTTAGCCTTAGGGGCTGATCATAGCTTTGCCCTTGTCTGCATAACTGTCTGTACTCTGTACCTGTCATTCTTCAATTCGGTTGTTCTACGATTCGGAGGATCGTTCCCCTTTGTCTCCTTGCTTTATCTAACCTAGTAGTATTATGCACCGTATGTATGCATGTATTAGTACCTGCTGCCTTTTGCAGGCTTGAACGACCACGGCAATATCGATCATTGAATGCAGGGATACATGCAAGCAGGGTATCGTGGGACCTGTTGGCAGCATCAAGTAAGCACACACACGGCTCAACTTACGGGGTCCCGCCGCGCCTTTCGGTCTGTGGCGGGCGGAGCAGCGGGCGGATTGACGGGTGGATATGCAGTGATGACAAAAGAGGAGATGGCGAGAGATATGTTATGTATATCTAGCCGTAATTTATGCAGGATACCGTACGCATAGAGGCAAGTATACACACGTATAACGTATCTACTTAGGATATGAGAAGAGCAAAAGTGCGGGGAAGGGATTTTGCAGAAACGCAGGGATGCTATTTTTCTATCTTGTGTGTCTCAGATATGTGTCTAACGGCATGTCTCTCTTTTTTTATGTCGGCTAAGGGGAGTTCATCAAAGACAACAGGGCTCAACTCCTGGGAAAGTCATCTTGGGGAATATTTAGACGGGTCTAAGACCTGCATATTGGCGGGAGGTCTAAAGCACACACCCCTTGCTTGTTTCTTGTTTCTTGTATTTTCTACCTGGGTCAGTTGTTGGTTCGATAAGGAAGAAGAAAAAAAAAGAAATTGTTTAGGGGTGTGTATAGCAAAGCATACAAAGACGGAGGAAACGATGCTACCTATACTACTGTATGTGAAAGAAAAGCCACCTACGTGATATATAACCAGGTGCTGCTTGTCTTGCTAGAGCAGGTGACTGGCCAGGGGGGGTTGATAAGAATGGCCTGGGCTGGGACCGGGGCGACGACAACAACGGAGCCTAGAGCTGACCCGACCGACTGGACAGGGAACATGGGGTGTTTGGAAAGATGGAGGAAGAAACCAGGGAATAAGAAGGAAAAGAGGAGAACAGAGAGAAGGGAGTGAGTGAGCCGTGTGCCGTGGCGGGGAGGCTCCGCAAATTGCTTGGTAGCCGGGAGGGGAAAGGGTCGCTTTGGTGATATGCCACCTACCTACCTAGGTAGCTCTTACAGTTTGAGCCTTTCCTGTGACGACCCTTGGATGCTTTTCCTTGGGAGTTTTTCTTTCTTTTCATTCGTCTGGTATTGAAGCAGGGAGCGGGAATGGACAGGGCATGGGAGAATGAAAGGATGAATGGTTGAAAGGGTGAATGGCAGCAAGTTGGTGCAAGTGCCGTATGAGGCTCATGTGCCGAGCGGGACGGAGTGATGTGGTCTTGACATGCATACAGTGTAATGCAAGGTAGTATCGGGAGCGGTATATAGGTTGCGATACAATAGTACTATGTTACTAGCAACTGAATCAAATAGAATGGGGGTGGCGCGTGCATTGATCTGTGCCGTTGACGATGCTTGGCAAAGTCGCAAGTTTAGCTCATGACATGTTATGAGGATTCGGAATGTCGGGCGTTGTCATTCTTCCTATGCGTGGGAGCTCTATTGATTGGGCTGGTAAAGTCGGGTTTCGGTTTGGCTTGTAGCATTCTTTTGCTCATGTGAGTGCTGCAGACTGCATACAGGGGCTTTACAATATATGCGGTATACTGTATGTGGTGAACAAGGGAGTGCATCTGGCGTTACAGTATCTAACCTACAAGAAATGTCTTTTGAGGTACTGCCCGGCGTTAAGAATGAATGAAGGCTTTCAATTGCCGGAAGAAATCGGCTGTTGTTAGATCTGAAACGCCTGGGTAGTATCCACGGACTTGGTACGCCGTTGCAGGGTTGCTGTTGGGTGCTATCTTTTGACGGATGTTACGCTGTTTACTCATACGTTGATATCGCCGGCCTTGGCGTGAGGCGGGTTTCCCTTGGAGTCTCTAATAGTGGAGAGGGACTTGATCAAAGAGAACTCTGTTTTTGCCTTGACGTAGAGACGACTGGTAGAGGACACAACCTTGTAGGGGAGCGTAAGTCCTTGGTCAAGCTTTATTGCAGGTGTCTGGTATTCGGCGTGAAAGGGCTGACTCTAATGCCGTTTGATCCTCTGACTACGGCGATTGCTTACAACTAAGCTTATTTTTTACGTGGAATAGTCGATTCTGGTTTCCATGTCTTGCAGGCCACGCTGAGCAAGCCATTTTGCTTGTTTGTGCTGCTTCGGCAATCATGGAGGCCAGCCAGCACTGGGGGAAATCGAATCGCCAAAGTAAGATAACAGGGGAATTCGGGTAATGGCGTCAGTAGATCCCGTAAGATGCAGAGATAGGGCTATTGTGCTTGGCCTCATTTTGGGAATAGTTGCCTAGTAGTCATTTGCTCCGTGTCGTGTAAGTGCTGTCAGAACTAACATACTTACATGTACACAAGCGAGGTATTCTAACGCTGAACTAGTAAGTCCTTAGGCCAATAGGGATGTAGTCGTAAGATTTTTGCCTTTTTCTTTCTTAGCACAGAGCAAGGCATAATCTGTCTTCTATTAACATCCCCCGTCGCGAAATATGACTGGTTGAAAATAGCGAGTTCCGATGAGGCGTGAGTGATAATGATGGAATCATTGGATGGGAGTTTTTTTTCCCCCTTACGAGGCGCGACTTTTACTAATAATGGATAATCCCGGGGTAGACTTGGACTAAAAGAAGCCATGCTAGTGAGATTCGTTTTGTCAGTAGCTTAGCTAGTGCTATTCTTTTTCCTTGATGGCCAAGCTTATATTTCTTGCATGTAACAATCGAATCAAATCACTGCGCTTCGTCATCTATTGCTTGCCTGAAGCTGACGGAATATTGCCACTAGTAAATTAACTAGCACATTCGAGCGTATTGACGAACTTTGAAGTGTGTAGTGGTCGTATACACTATGATAGGCGTGCGTTACAACGATGAACAAAGCCGTCGTAAGCGCCTCCCAGGGGGGTTTGAAGCTGAAAAGCTGCCAGCTTGCGTACCTTTGCTGATGCCGACGGTTTAAAACCACCTATCCGTGTTAGCGACGGGATACCCGCTGACGATTGTCGGAGCTGGCTCCGCGTTGCTTCGGGTTTAGACAGAAAAAAAAAATTGAGCCTATCTATTCAGCTGGCATGCTTGTATGGATGTAAGCAGGGGCAAATCATGGAAGATCCCTTGGCTCATGGCCCTTGGCGAAGATTCTGTGCTATTAAGATGAAAGGGTAAAAAATCCCGCAGGTTTTTCATGGTCATAGCTTGCTGTCTTGCACATCTTTGAGTGCTTTCTGTCCTCGCTTCACGACGCGATGCGAATCAACGCCGAGGGCTGTGTTGCCGCGGCCAATATCAACAGCCCCTGGACCGTTGAATGACATCCTTCGGGTGCTACTCCGTGCTGCTAGGTATCGATACATGGTAGATTTAGCCATCCCTGAATCTAGACTGCTGCTACGTAGTAATAACATCACGGTACTATACTACTACCCAATACTGCTACTAGACAAGGGATGCTTCACCTTGTCTACAATCAACATGGCGTCATAAGGATTGCGGGCCCATGTCGACAAGGGATGTAAATCAGGTTGCATCGATGGTGTTGCCTGGCTACCGGGCATTTGGATATCCAGATTCTCATTTCCCGGATCCTGAGATGGCCAGTGCTTTTGTTCATGATGGTTTTTTTCGACTGGGATTGGCGCGGTCTGGAACCGCTTGTCAAACTAACAGCCCCATGGAATCACACCACTTTGCATAACCACGGACTTGGCGATCCAGAGGCAGTTCAAGTCGCTAGTCTGTTGGGATTTGACTTGCTGAATCCATGGGTTGTGACGGAGATAGGCCGAGAGCCAAAAATTCCCGAAGGGTTCCTTGAATAGGGACGGCCCCGGCCTGACATATTTGCAACGATATACGATACAACCGGCCAGGTATCGAATCCTACAATTTAAATTTCCCACCCCTTTGGTAACGGCCCAATTAGTATACTGCATGGAGCTCGCGTTTGCCTGCCTCATTTTCGCGCCTCCGTGTATAGATTGGCCGCGTGTCGTTGAAAATGGGGTTAAATTTTTGGTGGCGGGATATGGGGGTGGGCGCGGCGGATCGGACCTCGCGTTTATGGGGGAGTGGAGCGAAAGTAAATTCGGCGAAGAGGGAAAAAAAGAAAGTTTGGCCAATAAAGTACAGGAGAAATAAAAAGTACAACTTGATGAGGTCTTGAAAGCTTAGATAATCGTGCGAAGCCGTTCTTTGGCGTGGTTGAGGCTGCTCTGAAAGTAGTAGTAGGTACATGTAGCATTTATCTACCGATGGAGAGCAATAGCTTGCATCGACTAAATAGTGTGTAAGAGGCTTTCTTTTGGTCATTCATATTTTATAGAACAACAATTGATAAAATACTTTAGCACTAATATGGTTAACAATTGTTGTACAAATCTCTTCTACTTCGTGCTTTTACTATCGCATCGCATCTTTGACGTTGCCATGGATCTGTATGAGTTATTGTTGACCCAATACCAAGAGAAAATGTATTCATAGTAACTAAGCGGGCAATTGATAGCTGAAAGCTAGCCGCGCGTGTGCATGCCCTGGATCTCTTGATACTCAGCAGATGCTGGGCCGAGGATTTGCGCTTACCGGAATGTAGAATAACATACGACAACATACGACTTCGCCGATACTTCCTATCTAGTCTCCCGTAGCGAGCGCAAAGCAGAGCACTCATTCATTTATTTTTGCCTTCATTCAAATTTACGCGCAAACACGGCAAGCAGTTGATCCATATTAGTAGCAACGGCCGTGGATGTGTCGTATACATGTAGCACTGGGCACCAACGACGGTCAAGATATCCTGGTAGAGGCGTGTGAGGAGGGAAACATGAGACACGACACAAGAGGACGCAAAAATGAGCTCTACAATGGGAGCATTCTGTCTGTCTTGCGTCACTCTCCATCATTGTGAAACATTTGAGGCGTATGTTTGCGGGCTTGCCAGAGCGGCATGTCGGACGATGCAGATTTTTAGTTGAGAAATCTATTTGTGCAACTTGGCATCACGCGATACAAGTGTCTGGGGCCGGAGGAAAGGAAGGTCAGGATAAGAGTTTCAATGGTGACATAAGGGGGGAAAAAGGCGAAGACTGTGATGAGAAATTGTCTGCTTTGGGATGTTGGCTGATAAAGATGTCGGTAAGATGAATGATGCTGGAGATATGGGGACTGTTTGTTTAGCGAAACTTATAGGTTTGCGTGTGTCTCTGCTACAAAGATTGTACATCTTCCTATATACCGAGTGAATATTGGAGATATACTGGCCTGTGAGTAGGCAGGCGAATGGTGATACAAACAGAGGGCAATAGTTTACTATGAAAATAACTTATGGAAAGTTTATCTAGCTGGCAATGCTTGTATGAGGTCCCAAGAGGGGACGTGTGAGCTCGACTTTGAACACAATCCTCACAACGAAAGGTGGGGATGTGTTTGATGGAGTCAAAAAGCTTGTCTTCTATCATAATACGAGATGTGCTGCTACTGTATAACTATCGAGATCTCGCTCATCCATCCTTCCCTGAGAATGTTGGAGCAAGCTATTACATCCGCGGTTTTACAAGAATCTTGCTGTATAAAATGAAACTCTAGCTGTTGAATATGATTTGAGTAGAGTTTCATTTTATACAGCAAGATTCTTGTAAAACCGCGGATGTAATGGTACTGTTGCTGTGACAGCATGTCTTTGGGCCAACCTGCTGTACCGTTATTGAATAGATTGTTACTGAATACTGTACGAATACGTTTAGTACAAAGGATTCGATCACATTGGTTGGTCAGATTAAGTTGATTTGATTTCATATCAATTCATTATCCTAGCGCTAACATTACAATAATAGTACAAAGTAAATCATTAAATGTTCCCATCAAATGAATGTTCCCTGTGGGCTACAATCCACGATGTTGTTCCTGGTGCGTGAGGCTATGTCATACTTAAGACTGATAAGTCTTGTCACCGCCAAAGGTCTTGCTGTTGTCGAGGTCGCTGTCTACGCGAGGATCGGCCTTGTTCATCATGTCGGACTTGTGGGGGCCAGCAGTGTTGGAAGCTGGGCCGGTAGCCTCGAGACGATCGGATCCAAAGCCAGTGCCGGTGCTGCTGCCCAGACCGCCAGTGCTTCCCATACCGGTGCTGCCAGTATGGCCCATACCAGTGCTGCCAGTATGGCCCATACCAGTGCTGCCAGTGTGGCCCATGCCGGTACTGCCAGTGTGGCCCATGCCGGTACTGCCAGTGTGGCCCATGCCGGTGCTGCCAGTGCTGCCCAGACCGCCGTATGCGCTGGTGGTGGTGTCGCTGCCAAGAGTGCCAGTCTGCTGGCCCATGGTGCGCTCACCAGAGCCCAAGTTGCCGGAGCCGTATCCTGAAGTTGTGTCCATGCCGGAGTAGGTACCGGTGCCGGTGCCTGAGCCGAGGCCGGAGGTCTTGCCCATGCCGGAGTAGGTGTCAGTTCCTGAGCTGCGGGTGTCTAGACCGGAGGTGCTAGATGTGTAATCACCGGACCTGCCGGAGGTGTTGATGCCGCTGCCGGCTCCGAGTGTGTCACTTCCCATGCCGGAACCGAACTCAGTGCCGGTGGTAGTTCCTGAAGTGCCAGCAGTTCTGGTGCTTCCAAGGTCGTGGGTAGCCTGCCCAGAGGCGAGGCCGATGTTGCGGTTGTTGCCAAACTCAGACTCGAGTGACTTGTGTGCGCCAGCAGACTTGGAACCAGCCTCGGTGGTGCCGTAAGTGTTTCCAGTGCTGGCAGTTGAAGTTCCAGTTCCATAACCGCTGGTCAGGCCAGTGTCACGAGTCTGCTTCTCGGAGCGGAGGCCCATGTTGCGGCTGCCATCGAGATCAGAGTCGATTCTGGGATCGGCCTTGTTCATGGTGTCGGACTTGTGTGTGCCGGCAGTCTTGGAAGCAGGACCGGTACCGAATGCGGTTCCGGTGCCGCTCATTCCAGTGCTGGAGCCGGTGGTGGTGGCTCCAGTGGTGGTGGTTCCAGATCCATAGGTAGAGCTGGTGGTGTCAGTTCCGTGAGTGGTGCTGGTGGTTCCAGCGTGGGTGGCCTTCTCGGATCGAAGACCCATGTTCTTGCTGCCATCGAGATCTGAGTCGATTCTGGGGTCCATCTTGTTCATCATGTCGGACTTGTGCGCGCCGGCGGTTGTGGGAGCAGGGCCAGTTGTGGAAGAAGAGGTGAGGGTGTCGCCAGCGGTGCTCATGCCCTTGGTGTTGGACTCGCCATAGGAGTAGTTGTCTCCGCCAGTGGTGTAAGAGCCATCATGGCGGCCCATGGCCTCGCGGTGGTCGCGATCGGAGTCAATGCGAGGGTCGGCAGCATTGGCAGTGCGGGAGCTGTGAGTTCCGTGAGTGCCCTCGGGCTGCTCAGTCTTGTTGTCGGAGTGGCTGTGAAGCTTTTCCTTGACCTTGTCGATGAGTCCAGACATGATTGCTAATGATATTGGGGTATATAAGGGTATGAAAGTTGGAGAATAGAGTTATGGTTGTTGCTTTGTGAGTGATGTTGTGTGATTGGTGTGTGATGATGAGAGAAACTCGGGAGTAAGATGGAGGAGCATCACGACTATATAGCACTTGATCCGAATCACCTCCCTCCGCAAACAACTGGATCGATCGCTGCCTATGATGACATTGTGGCTCATGCTGTCACCTCGACCGATGGCGTTCGACTTTGAAGCTTCCCGACCCCATGTTCAAGATCTCACCAATTGCCCACTGCATCGGTATGAGGTAACCGAAAGGCCCTCCTCCAGACGATCGTCATATGTCCAATGTGTGACGTTGCCGCCAACCGTCGACATCTCCACCGGAGCATTTGAGCCAGTCTGAGACGCTCTGGACGTCCAGCTCTAGGCTCTGGCCGCACAGCCACGCAGCTAAAGCAAACAAGGCAACTGGAGTTACATAAACTCAGATTCCCCAAAGGCTAATTACTTGGTAAAAGCGGAGAGACAGGCAGTCCAAGCAGGAAAGCTGATTCGTGTTTGCGGGGCGTGTCAAACAGCTTCTGCTATACGTCGTGATGCAAAGGTGCTGCAAGTAAGAAGAAGAAAGTCGATTGAGTTGTCGATGACGCATGGTGGCGGGGCGCACGGGTTGTGGAGAGGTCTGTGGTGGCGCCTGACAGCAATCATCGTTACATCATCCACGGAGCTGTGGCTGGTGAGCAGAGCTGCCACAGGCGTGGCTTGACGGCGATTTGATGAAAACGTGGAATTCGATTCATGTTTATGGATGAATAGGGCGTTTCGGGGGTTACTCAACCCACGGCACTTCGTCTCGTGATGACGTGGGAGGTTTGGATCTACGGCTGGTGTTGCTGAGATTCTTGAAATCTCGATCATGGCGTCGATGGTGCGTGTTGTTTTGGTATAGTCGACGGCTCCGGAGAAGCCTCCAAGTTTCTTGAAAAGGAGATTTCATTACGAAAAGGGAATTCCTAGTCCCGACTCTAATTGATATCGTCAGACTCGGCAGAAACGATACGCTCATTTCAGGTACTAAGGCATATCGATGATGCTCGACCAAGGTACGAAAGATAAGCATGATGGTAAAGGTAGATTTATTTTGCAGTAAATAAAGATCAAGTCGTAATAAGTAATTAAGTGCTAGCTAAGCTGGGTATAGTCATTATAAAAAGAGTCGTCAGAAGTGGTATTATAGGGAATATCCCAAAATTGAATCGCAACCAAGAGTAAAAGCCATTTTTCTTTGTTCCTACTTCCCCTGAACATCATACCTCAACTCCAACCTCATCCTCACACCGCAACGAACCAACATAAAACCAAAAAAAAATGAGAGGGTGCCAGTAAGGGTATCATGAATGATCGTGTTGCCGTATTGGAAGCGCCAACTTCTCAGTAGTAGTAGTAGCTAGCATTTAGACACGGCTTCGGCGGTACCAGCGGCGGCTGTTCTGGCGCTGAGTAGCATCGACAGTAGCGCGGCGTCCATGGCTGGTGGTCCAGTAGATTCCGAGCAGAGCAGACACGAGCCAGAGAAGAGCGGACAGGAACGTGAAGGCAATGTCGGCCTTGAACTTGCCGCACTGGTCTCCGGAGATGGGGTGGACGTTGTTCCAGTCGAAGACGTAGCCGCAGTCGCCATCCAGCATCTATAGTGGGAGAGTCAGCTTTGTGTGCATCATATATGAAATGAAGAGACGTATAAACTTACGTTGACCAAAAGGCCAAAGGCGGCCCACCAGCACAGACTGAGGATGATGTCGACGGGCCAGTGAACAAAGGACCACGAGAAGGGGACAAGCCAGATCAAAGAAAAGAACATGGACAGTGCCGCGATGACTTCGGTGTAGATCCAGCGGCCTTGAGACCAGTCGGACGCATGGCGGTACTGGTGAAGGTGCTGGCCCGTCACTCCGGCCACAATGGTGGCGAAGACGAGCTCTGCCGCTCGGAGGACGATGTTGATGATGCGATCCAACGCCATTGTTGATGATTTCCTTTTGTTGATTGCTTTGTTATGGTATGCGGAGCTAGGAGGCAAAAGGCTGCTCTTCTAAAACAAGGAATCAATGAGATGTCGATGCTTCTCAGGAGCTGGATGATCAAAAGGGAGACTGTTCAACTTTTGTCTGGAAGGACAAAGACGCTGCTCTTTATTTCATTCGCGAAAGAGTAGCGCTGCCTCCCATGGCCATTGATCAACAACACCAACTCGGTCCCATCGTCATACGTAGCACACATGACCCCCCTCCGCGGTCACCATTTCTTTGGCTACCGTACCCAAAAGCCGGTTTGCCTCGTCCAACTGGAGGGTTTCCCGATCCAGGCATCACAAAGCCGTGGTTTGCTGCAGCGACATCGCCTGTCCAAACACGCGCAGCCGGCGTTAAGCGAAGGGATAAGAAAGGCATGCTTTTACGGCCTCCCCTTGTTCTATGCCAGGCTTTGGAAAATGCACACCAAAAATGCCCTGATTGCCTGATGCCCCCAGTGGCATGATGGGATGCTGTGATTTGCAGAAAAGTGTTGGGCAGCGCTGCTTTCAACGTGCATTGAATGAATGAGGTCATAGCCGGCCGCTGGTGTGACCCCATGGCGGGCTGTTATTCGCTGGCGCTGACATGGTGTTGCATTGATGGCCGGTGACGGACTCTTGTCGCGAATTAATTAAATCTGGGCTGCCGTTCCCAGTTTTGGAGCTAGGACTTGGGCTCTAAATCCTTCGGAAAATAACTTGGCGTGACGTGTGAACAGCAGCTTTCGGGGGAGATGCAATCATCATTACTTGATGAATGAGTAAACATGAGCGAGACATGCATGCAGAGATGTTCTAATGTATGCATGTTTTTGCGTAAGAGAGAATCAACGCGAAAACACCAATGTCAGGGGTCTCGGGATAGCACGTGCACGTTCCTGCATCCGCGTATCGTCTCGTATCGTATCACACCTGCGATTTGACTTTTATCCGAACGAAGCATTGAAGCTCTTTTCGCAGAATGCTAATCATGAGACATCCCTTCATGAAAAGCGTAAAATCTGCCGTATTTTTGGTCTTACATAGCTATATACAGATTAACTGAGACAAGACATGATGACAAGCTATGGCCACGTCGGCGGCTTTGATGCCGTGGCTCTTTGTGAAAACTCATTGACAAGCTATTCTTGGCTGACTTTGTGCTATGATTTCACATTTTCGGTGTTGTTTCTTTAAATTATGCTTTCATCGGCCTCTAAGTCAAAGGAGAGTTTCTTGAAATAACTCTCCATAGAATGGCATCAACAAGTCGGCGTCCATAACCTATAGCTGCGCAATGCGATCATAGGTGGGAAATAATGATGTGAAAAAAATACATATAATAGAAAAGGCGAGCCCAAATCTTGTCCTAGCTGCAAAATTTATGACAAATGATTCGCGTCCAGCCTCAGTGTCTAATATAATTCTGTGTCTACAAACTCATTCTCGGGATCAACTTACCGCCCCCAATATACGAGATTTCAACATAATTCCACCGTCAAGATTCACAAATAGACCATCATGATTCCAGAGGATAAAACAAGCAACGCAGTTCCTGCCATCACCCTACCCAAGCCACAAAATCAGCTACAACAGTCCTCAAAGACAAGCAAAGATACCAATGAGGTCGTTCGAAATCATAATCAAGATGGACCAGAGAGATTTGCGTCGTGGTATCCCCTTCTACAAAAAGTTAGACGTGAGAACCCTAACCAGCAACATCACGGCCAGGCTGTCGCACAAATATATTCAGACACGATCCAAGAAAACGAAGACCCAGACTGGATCCCAAAAGATTGCGACAAAGTATGGGTGAACAAGCTCGTCCCTCACCACGAGTATCCAGCAGTGCAGTTGGAAAACGGCATTCTCACGCCCCAGTTGTCCAAACCGCCAAGGAATTTGAAATGGTTGCAAAAACGGCTTCTCCAGCCGCGAGTTGATTCCGACTGGACACTCGCAGAATGGCAGAGATACAAAGCATATCCCCATTTCAGGCGACATCGGGAACTCACCAGGGCAGCCATGCGATATTTGTTCAAGAGATTTCCAGAGCGATCCGGATATCAGAGGGCGTACTATCAGCGCTGGTACGACTTCCCCGAATATGCGCCTTTCGCTCAGGGCCTCGAGCAGCCGTGCCCGGGGTTCATTCAAGGATTCTCGTTGGAAGCATATAGAGACATGGATATTGAGTATCTAAGTGCAGCAGTATGTTATAGATCCGGTGGTCAATCACTTACTCTCCCACACATGGCCGGTGAATTTGCGGTAGGAACTTTGGAAGCCGAAGAGGCGGCGGATGCACGACATGGTGCGGCACTTGTTTACATGAGAAACACTACTCTTTTGCATGCCAGAATGAAAAAGGACCCGGAGGATGTGGCGGTGATTATTACATTCATCTCAAATGGGCTGTTTATCCGCTTCTATGCGCATTACGAGTCCAAATCTTCCGACGGCAAGATAGTATATCACCAATATCCCATTCTAGCAGCAAACTTGGCCAAATCATATGACGAGTTTCTTCGAGGCGTTGCCATGCTTCGGAACTGCCAAGACCTTGCTTTTGTTTTAGCTATGGAAACCAAAAATCACCTTGAGCGGTACCATGCAGTCAACGGCATCAATGCTTGGGCTTATCAATTAGACGACGGCGAACACATACTATCAGAAAGCGAAGATAGTGTGATTGAAGGTGTCGGTGGGCAGAAAGACGGAATCAAGGAAGATCCCTCTCAGGGTGAAGATATGGGCAAAGACTCAAAAAGTAGCTCCAAGGAAAACACTCACGGAAACGAAGATCAACACAAAAATGGTGCAAGTGATCCACACAAGAAGAGGAAGAAGGAAGACGAAGTCCAGCCTCCGACCACCAGAGTGCTCAGGCCTCGAAAGCAACCGCCTCAAGAAGACAAAAAGCCAACACCAAGACCTCGGAAACGAAAAGCCAGTGGAGATGCAGGCAAAAAGCCTCCAAGAAAGCGTTTGAGACCCAAGACTTGAGCTACTACAATGAAGCAAATGTCGAGAGAAGACTAAAGTCAAAAAGAGATGAAGCCTCTACGAGACTTAGAAGTCGGAAAAAGGAGGCAAAAAGAATGACACCTGAGGGATTCGAACCCTCGCCTATTTCTAGACCGCGAATAGACCATTGGAATGCTAGACTCGAACAGGACCTGAACACGGCGCCTTAGACCACTCGGCCAAAGTGCCTTGAGATGATTGGATGCTGAAGTGAGTTCCAATTACGGTATCTGAGCGCTACGCTCACACACACTGGATGTATGTCGAGGCCGCTTTGCGGAGGGAGAATCAAAGCAATATGAGGCGGCGCTGCGATGCCGTAGGAGCCAGTAAATTTTCATGGGTAGTAATAATAGAATGTTGCCGAGATTCCTTTTCCGGCTTAATCTGTGCGCTGTCGTCTCCCTAAATAGCTCGTAGATGCAGATAAGGTAACAAGATTAAGTTGTCCAGCCGAATTAGAAGCCAAATACTTGATGAAGCCAGCAACTCCGTATCTCCACGGGTCCTCATTTTAGGTAGCTCGGAGGCGGAACCCCGCCACCTATTCTAAGCAACTGGAGCTCCTCCACACCCCGCCATGGAAAGGCAGCGCGGCAATCATCGCATCATATATTTAAGCAGTGCTCGGTTCATCCGACTTCGCAGCCTGTATTGAGATAGTTGCTCACTAAGCAGGCTTTGACGTGAGATTTGAAAACCCATCACATAAAAACATCTCGCCGGACTTGGACAGGTTCATGGTCTGCAACTGGTGATAGATACCCCTCCAAATATCCCACTTATTGTGCGCTCCATTACAACACCTACCTCATTCATTCACTTGCTGCCATGGCGAATAGCACGTCCAAAGAGCGTGGCATTCGCATTGCCATTGACCGAGGCGGCACCTTTACCGACTGTGTCGGCGAGCACAATGGCGAGGAAATCATCATCAAGCTGCTCTCCGAGGACCCGGCAAACTACAAAGATGCGCCTCTCGAGGGCATCCGGCGCATCATGAGCCATTTCCTCAAGCGGGAGATTCCCCGCGGCGAGCCTCTGGACACCACGCAGATTGACTCCATCCGCATGGGCACCACGGTGGCGACGAATGCGCTGCTGGAGAGGAAGGGCGAGAAGATTGCCATGGTGGTGACAAAGGGCTTCAGGGACTGCTTGACGATTGGGAACCAGTCGAGACCAAAGATTTTCGACTTGGCCATTCGAAAACCGGATGTCCTGTATGAGCAGGTCGTGGAGATTGATGAGCGCGTCACATTGGAAGACTATGCTGAGGACCCGGAGAGGAAAATCACAGAGGCTGATGCCCAAGCGGGCACAAAAGAGGCCGAGGGCAAAGATCTCGTCAGGGGCCTATCAGGCGAGACGGTCAGAGTGCTGAGACGCCCCGACCACGACGATATTAGGCAAAAGCTGCAGGAGGTGTACGAGTCGGGAATTCGCAGTATAGCCGTCTGTCTCATGCACGGATACACATTCCCCGAGCACGAAGCTCTGATAGGCAGGATTGCGAAAGACATTGGCTTCCAGCACATCTCGCTGAGCCACGAACTGATGCCCATGGTCAAGCTGGTGCCGCGAGCGACGTCGGTCTGTGCGGATGCCTACTTGACTCCCGCCATTCGAAAGTATATAGACGGCTTCCAGGCCGGCTTTGAAGGAGGCCTGGGCACGGAGAGCGTCAAGCATGAGAAGGGATCCAGGGGCGCCAGATGCGAATTCATGCAGAGCGATGGTGGCCTCGTCGACGTTGACAAGTTTACTGGTCTCAAGGCCATTCTATCTGGTCCTGCGGGAGGCGTGGTTGGATATGCCATTACATCTTATGACGAAGAGACTAAAATCCCTGTCATCGGATTCGACATGGTAAAAAAGCCGGCCTTTCTGCTTTTAGACTGCTGCAATGCTGACAACAATAATATAGGGAGGCACAAGCACAGATGTATCTCGTTACGGAGAGGGCCGATACGAGCACGTCTTCGAAACAACCACTGCCGGCGTTACCATCCAATCTCCCCAGCTAGACATCAACACCGTCGCTGCCGGCGGCGGCTCCCGTCTCTTCTTCCGCAACGGATTATTCGTCGTGGGGCCCGAGTCCGCCGGCGCACATCCAGGCCCAGCGTGTTATCGAAAGGGCGGTCCCGCCACCGTCACGGACGCGAACCTGTATCTGGGCCGCCTGCTGCCGGAGTTCTTCCCCAAAATCTTTGGCAAAAATGAAGATGAGGGACTGGATCTGGAAGCGAGCAGAAAGGTACTGCAGGAACTGACAGACCAGGTGAACCAGGAGACAGGAAAGAAACTATCCGTGGATGAGGTCGCATTTGGATTCCTGACTGTGGCAAACGAAACCATGACGAGACCTATCCGGTCCATCACCGAAGCAAAGGGCCACGACACCTCCAAACATCGACTGGCGACTTTCGGCGGCGCCGGTGGCCAGCACGCCGTTGCCATTGCAGAATCTCTCGGCGTCGGCCAAATCCTCGTTCACCGGTACTCTTCAGTTCTATCAGCCTATGGCATGGCTCTCGCAGACGTCGTAGACGAGCGACAAGAGCCAGACTCATCCATCTGGAAAGACGACGGAAAAGTAGTTGGAGAGCTGCAAGCCAAGATGGAGAAGCTCAAGGACAAGTCGCGGGCTGCTCTCAAAGAGCAAGGCTTTGACGAGAGCGAGATTGTGTTTGAGGAATATCTCAATCTGCGATACCGCGGAACGGAATCGGCGCTGATGATTATCAAGCCCAGCAAGGAAGAAGCAAAGACCAGCTTTGACGGTAAAGAATGGGCATTTGGCAAAGCATTTGTCAAGCAGCACCGGTATGAGTTTGGCTTCACGCTCGACGACCGGGACATTATCGTGGACGACGTGAGAGTCCGTGGTATCGGAAAGAGCTTCCGCCACCAGGAAAAGTCTGTGGACCAGCAGCTCAAGACAATCAAGCGACAAGAAGCCTCCGCAAAGTCGCAACACGGCGAGCAAGAGGTTTACTTTGAGGGCGGCAGAGTCAAGACTCCAGTCTACAAGCTAGAAGACTTGAGCGAAGGCGATGTCGTCAACGGACCGGCTATGCTGGCGGACGGCACACAAACCATTGTCGTAACGCCGCGAACAAAGGCGCTCATTACCGGGACACATGTCGTGCTGGATATCGCAAAGGATGGTGCTAAAGATGAGTATGTTTCTTCCATCACCTTCTCTTAGGGTGTCAAAAGTGCTAACCAACCATTCAGATCTCATCACACTGTCGAAGGCGATCGCGAGGTTGACCCCATCATGCTCAGCATCTTCGGCCACAGATTCATGGCCATCGCCGAACAAATGGGCCGCGCACTCCAGAAAACAAGCGTCAGCACAAACGTCAAAGAAAGACTCGACTTCTCCTGCGCCATCTTCGACGCCTCCGGCAATCTCGTAGCCAACGCGCCGCATCTCCCCGTTCACCTTGGATCAATGTCCCACTTGGTCCGTCGACAGGCAGAGATCTGGAAGGGTCGCCTAGAGAAAGGAGACGTCATCATCTCCAACCACCCTTCATACGGAGGGACCCATCTTCCCGACGTGACGCTGGTGATGCCCGCCTTCGACGCCAAAGGCGAGAACATTCTCTTCTACGCGGCATCCCGAGCCCATCACGCCGACATTGGAGGAATCAGCGCCGGCAGCATGCCGCCGCACTCTCGCGAGCTGTTCCAAGAGGGAGCTTCCATTATGAGCGAGAAGCTGGTCAGTGGCGGCAAGTTTGATGAGCAGCGAGTGGTCGAGTTGTTTTATAATGAACCAGCGCAGTATCCTGACTGCAGCGGCACCCGATGCCTTGCTGATAACATCAATGATTTGAAGGCTCAGGTGAGCGCTAATAACAAGGGAATTTCTCTCATTGAGACTTTGATTGAGGAATATGGCGAGGACACTGTCCAATTCTACATGGTCAATATCCAAAAGAACGCCGAGCTATGCGTGCGTCGACTTCTCAAGGACGTCTACAAGCGATTTGAAGGCAAAGAGCTGTCTGCCGTCGATCATATGGATGATGGAACTCCCATTCAGCTCAAGATCACCATTGACCCAGAAGCAGGCGAGGCAGAATTCGACTTTGATGGAACCGGCCCCGAAGTATACGGCAACATCAACGCTCCTGAGGCAATCACTTATAGCGCCATCATCTACTGCCTCCGCTGTCTCATCTCCGAGGATATTCCCTTGAACCAAGGCTGCCTGAAGCCAGTTCATGTCAAGATTCCGCCCAAGTCTTTGCTCTCGCCGTCTGCTGGCGCTGCAGTCGTAGGTGGCAACGTTCTCACCAGCCAACGTATCACCGACGTGGTCTTTAAGGCTTTCCAGGCTTGCGCCGCCAGTCAAGGCTGTTGCAACAACCTTACTTTTGGCTTTGGTGGAAACCAATCTGGCAAAGAAGCTGTTAAAGGCTTTGGCTACTATGAGACCATTGCCGGCGGCAGTGGTGCTGGGCCAGATTGGGTTGGAACAAGTGGCGTACACGTCCATATGACCAATACCCGGATCACAGATTCAGAAATCTTTGAACGAAGATACCCAGTTCTCCTCCGAGAATTTTCCATTAGGAAAGGCTCCGGAGGCGACGGTCAGCACCGTGGTGGCGATGGTGTTATTCGGGATATTGAGTTCCGTATACCCTTACAAGTATCCATCCTGAGCGAGAGGCGCGTGTATCACCCATATGGCCTCAACGGTGGCGAGGATGGCGACTGTGGATTGAACCTATGGGTCAGAAGAATAGAAAAGACGACATGGGAACAATCTCTCAAGAAGCTCGACGGAAATGGAGATGCAGAACGGATCGAATATGAAGAGCGGCATATCAATCTTGGAGCCAAGAACTCGGCTGCCATGAAAGCAGGGGAGCGCATCATCATACACACCCCGGGAGGTGGAGGCTGGGGTAAGCCAGGCAAAGAGAGCAAGGAGAGGAAGAGGACGGATTTCACCGAGAACTGGAGAAAAGGCAGCGGTGCAGCCAGAGACGAGGCTGCCTTGCAGGCCTAAGACTTCCTTTAAAGCAGACAAATAGACGAAGAGGCCAGATAGCAAATAGAATTACAACTCACTATGCCCCCCCAGGGAAAATGATCTCCCAGTGTAAGCTGAACTTAAATCTTTCAAAGCATCCGTAGGAACAGTTTGTGCCATCGTCTGGTAAGTAGTATGACTGCTAAACCTATTCAGATCTGTCAGTTCGTTAAAGTCCCAGATCCACTTCAGAAGTGCGTCTACCAACGCCTCAGTAAAGGGTTACATCAGCCGCTTACGCCGCAGGTTTTCGATATGGGTGCTGTTGGGTCGAAATTCTTTAGCAAACCAACAGTTGGCCAGTAAAATGGTGTTTTTTTCAGCTTCAGCCCTACAGCTCAGGCTGCCGATCTCCGCTGTGCCGTGGTTGCATCCTTGGCCCCCAAATCCTTCCAAAGCGTAACTACTGCAGTAGGCAGCATACTACATGTCTTTTGCCGACCTGTGCTAGAACATATGTGACCTTGCATGCTACTCTCTCGCCAATTACAAGGCGTACCATGGCTTTGGAAAAGGCTCCGCCATAGTTTATGGGTAGGATCGGTGATCGATTCACGATGCCTCACGGCGGCGTTTCGCCGTAAGGCTTAGTACCCGTGGGAAGATCCGGGCCGCCGTAGTTTTTTTCCTCTAGCCCCACAACTACTCCAAGAGACCCATCAAAAGTACTTGTATTCAGCACTTTGGATCTGTCAAAAGAACAATGCTGTAGTGTTTTCGTGTCCGGGGGCTCTGATGTATGAACTGGAGGCTGAGAGAGGATTGGGTCTCTTTTTTTTTTTTTTTTTTTTTTTTGGCGCCAATAGATTCTGTGCTATCGGCAAAGTGGTATATTCCGTTTGCGTGCCTATTGCGCTAAGTAGCAGCGGCATTTGTTGGCCAACTCAAGATCCGAATGCCTATCTATACTCCATTATTATCGATGGATCCTCAATGCTACCTCCGTAGTGGCAGAAGCATGGCGAGCTCATACGAAGCGCGAATCGCTCGGAGAGTGATGGTCGGCGGAGCGGAATCACAGCATGTGCACACACAAACTGCCTGGGTACCCTCTTTGTCTCGGCTAAATTCGCAAATTTGCTTCGTCCCCTTGTTAGATAGCAGGAATCTGCCTCCGCTTCTGCATGTTTTGGCAAGCTTTAAGCGGCTTTAGATGCATTTTCTAGCAGCAGCGTTAGGGAATCGTGGTCTCTGATAGGAGCTCTTGGTGGCTTTGACGCTAAGCTTTGGGGTAATCCGAGGCTCTTTGGCGTCTTGTGATACATGCTATGCTGCGGCTTACCAGCACGGCACACTTGGCTCAGATTTAATTTCCTTCTCGTCGTTTTAACTTTTGCCCCCCCTTTCACATTGAGGTGTTCAGATCCTTGCCTTGTTTTGCACTCAAAATGCAGGAACCTAGTCCTAAGACAGTTTTGGTTGCATAATTGATAGACAGCCTGTTTAGGTTTCTTTCCTATACCAGCTGACCAAGGAGCCGGACATAATCTCGTTTACACAAAACCAGTGCTCGTCCAATGGACTCGACTCGCAACGAAATGTCCGCCGTACGACAAAGATCGGCTCCGCTGGCGGCTGGTTGCTTGACTGTTAGAAGCCAAACACTCCGGCACTATATGCCGAAACAGTGTCTAGTCATCTACCGCGTTGGTGTTTCTAAACGCCTTGCCCCTTTGCGTGGCTCTCCCGGTTATCCCACTTTTTATCGGTGAGGCGATCAGTGGTTTTAAGCTCCACCGCGACGGATCAGTTCGTTTATCCCCCCCCACCACCAGATACCGCGATGCGGCATCGTCGCCCATCTGTCACCTCAACCGAGGCGCCAGGAAGTTGTGCCCTGGCATCACCTGCCGCGCAGGCATCCATTCCGTAAACAAAGATGCATCGTGCTCGGGCTTTTCCCGTCCAAGGTTCAGACAATATGCACATATATGCACGTAATAAGGAACCGTCCCATCCTGGCTGCGGCTACTGCCTTTGCTGCCCTAGCTAGGCACGCACGCATGGTGTGGCCCGCGCAGCGGCATAAGTCAATGAAAAGTGCATCCCGACGCAGGAGAAAAAAAAAGGCCAGGCTCGCCCACAGCACCTCGTCCCCCCTCATTCCCTCCCTTCGTTGGGTCTCTGATGACTACAGTATAAGAGAGAAAGACGGATCGTGTGCCATATTCTGCACAATTCCGGGCCGTCATCACATATGTATGTGCCCTTTTCCCGCGGCAGGCCAAGACGTCTGTCCATTCGTCCCTCTGTCGCATACGCACGGCAATTGCAGCATGGTGTGTATGGGCAAATGTAACGTCAATGTCGCGGAAAATTGAGGCCCCAGTCTGGTATTTATACGCACATGAACCGCACACTATCCTGCGACATCATTAAAACAATACCACTGCCATCGTGAAATCAGAGCAGAAAAGGGAAAAACAAAAGGCACGCTACACAATCACGCCTAGCGAGAGTGCGAAAACACATAGGACTGCGGCCTGCATTGGCTGCGAAACGGTAACATCATGATGCGGATTGCAGTCGCCGGCGGAAGGGGCTTCGGGTTTCTGCTGGCGACAGAATTGGCACAGGCGGCGAATGCGTACAACGTTGTTGTTCTATCAAGATCTGTTGGGTTTTCCACGCCACATTTTCCATGGAGCTCGGGGATTTTGCGTGTTAACCCTGCGAGTAGGCAAGGCCCGAATTCGACCAGTTCGACGTCCAAGTTCATGTCGTAGACTACCACGACCACAACAGCCTGGGTTTTGCGCTCCAAGGGGTCGACCTGGTCATATCAACGATATCCGGCGCCGAACAGCTGAATCTCATCGATGCTTCCGGGCGCGGGCGCGTCCGCATGTTTGTCCCCTCAGAATTCGAAGGGTCCCTTAGCCGACGGCCGTCGCGGAATGATCCCCTAGATCACGGGTCCTCCCAAGCGCTCGCTCTGTTAAATCAGTGGTCTGAATCGTCACGAATGAAATACACCATTTTTTCATGCGGCCTCTTTATGGAGCGATTTCATCCTTACGGCATGATTAATACCTTTGGCATCGGCCAAGGCTCTGGCGTGGGCGGCCCTGGAGAATTTCTCGTCAACTCTGTCACAAACACGGCCGAGTACCCGGAACAGGATTCCAAGGGGCATTCGGTACGCGTCTGCCTCACGTCGGTGTACGACGTGGTTCGATACATCGTAGCAGCTGTCGACCTGGGGCCCTCGCATTGGCCCCGTGAGTATACTATGGTCGGGGAGCGGATGAAGGTCCGAGACCTCATCACCACATACAGCACCGCTTGCAATGGTTAGTTGGTGGCAAACACAGCCCAAAATCTCAGTCTTCGTGGAATTCCCAAGCAAAACACCCTGGCAGGTGACACAGAGAGCTAATGCACATGTTGTTAGCGGTGTTTACACGGCATGTACAGCAGCCCGCAGAACTCGAAGCCTTGCTCACCTATTGTGCTCAACTGGGCGACTATGACAAGGTGGCATACTACCAGAGGCTCCTTGCGACAGCCAACGGGCGGTACGATTTCTCACAGGCGACACTAAACGAAGCCGTCAACCGGAGCAATAGCGTCAACGTCCAGCCAGTGACATTCGGCGCCTGGCTGACGAGCGTATGGCAAACATTTTAGCGGAAAACCACGACAAGGATTTTTTTCTTTCTTTGCTGTCTTTTTTTTGGGGGGCGGAGGCTTTCTTCTTCTTTTGATTGGCATGAAAAACGACATGGATTGGCGCCGGCGTTGCGTCAGGCTTTGGTTCATCTTGCATCCCTCGAGGGAAAACAAAACAAAATCGTCCATGGCATAGTATGGATACTGGGCCATCGAGCTGGAGTGATATAAAAGCGTCAGAATGCAGCATTTTTTGGAGCACTTGCTCGCAGCGGCCTGTAACTAATAGATACGAAGTGTTCCTCGAGCCTCTCTCGTCACACAAGGAGTAGTAGCGATATTGGGGGGGCAAATGGAAAATAGCATGATACCCAGCACCCATCTCTGCAGACTGCGGCCCAGATTAATCTTGGGAGGCGGCCAGGCCAAGTCGTGCCCTCGTACAGTACCGCAGGCAGCCAAAATGGAGTTTCGTCTGATTCGTCTGTCGTCCCCCGATGTCTCAGACTCGCAACCATTCCATCAGGGCGGCGGTCGTAAGCGCTCACCATCGTCACTCCTTAGTCGAATCCGCAAAGGAGTTGCTGGCAGCAACTCATTGGACCTCCGCCAAGTGCGCGCAAGCCACGGAAAGCTGGGAGCGACACGGTCTCACACACGTCTTGGAAGACCGTCGACTTACGAAGGAGGTTGTTTTTGGAGAAATCGAGAGGAAATTACGAAATGGAAGTACAGCTTTTTTCTATGAGGGCAGCTGACAAGCGAGCTGAAAAAAGGCCCTGGCAGATAGTCCCGTTAGCACAGAGTCCGGCAGGGGCCACCGTCTGTACCTGCCGTAGGTGGCTGCTGCCGGATGCCTACGGTGAGCTCCTCTGCGAAATATGGACTGTCCTTGCATGCACCGCTCCTTGGGCGCTGGTCTAGTGCCTGTGCATGTCAGCTCTAGGTCCCCACAGCGGTCTTGGCCAGCGATGCTCCAGGGGGGATTTAGCGGTGGCGGCGGCTGTCGGCTAATCTTGGTGGGTTCAGCTGATGTCGTGCCTGAAGCGTGAATCTCAATGCTTCAACCCTTTGGTAGAGCGCAGTGAATGGGCGGTACAGGAAGTGTTTATAAGGGGATAGTGGTTTCATATTATGGTGGAGAGGCGGAGAAAGAAGAAGAATTTATGCGCAATAAACAAGCAAAAGTCTTTTCAAATATGTTCTTTTTATACTATTACACATTCTCTTCAGGGTCGTACTCCTCCCCAAACTCAGTCACAATCCAGAGACAAAACTTCTCCCACTCCACCTGCCACTCCTTCAGCCGCTCTGCCTTGACGCCGCTGCCGAGACTCGCCTCCTTGATTCCCTTTGCCCACTCCTCCTGGTTCTGATCCTCAAAAGTAGACCATCGAATGCTGTTTTCCGCCAGGCTGCCCAGGCCAGCCAAGCCCAGGTTGCCCCAGCCCTGAAGAGCCTGCCAGAAGTCGTGAGACATGCCAGCAGTGTCCTGTCCCAGCATCGCCGGGTCATCGTTGCAGAGACTGCACGGGACGCCACGGGCCAATAGAGCGGGCAAGGGATGGGCTGTGACGGATCCACAGAGGCGGAGGACTTCGTTTGAGATGGGGCACGACTCGATGAGGATGCGCTTGTCCTTGACCATGTCGATGAGCAGCGGGTGCTTGTACAAGCTGAAGCCGTGGCCGATTCGGCGCGTGCCGAGCAAGATGGCGTCAAACAGGTTGTTGTCTGTGCTGGAGCCGTCCCCGAGCGTTTCGCCGGCATGGAAATAGAAGGGCAGGTTGACGTCTTCCTGCGCACACTGCTTTCGGAACCAGAAGAGCTCGGGCAGCAGGTCGGTCAGAGGCTTGCCAAGGTCTTCGGGCCCCACGAGGTCGTATCCCGCAATGAGCTGGGGGAACTGCAATTTGGTCGTGATGCAGTGGTCCATGTTTTCGACTATGCGGCGCGTCTCGAAACTGCGGAGCGTCGTCCAGATCAAGGCGAGGCCCCAGAAGCCTTTTCCTTCCTCCGTGGCCTTGAACTTGGCAACCTCCTCCTCGATGACCTTGCACATGTGGCTGTAGTCCTTTTCCGGCTCCTCACAGCGGTCACGGCAGTAATCCAGTGGCCATGTAAACCTATTTTGATTAGTCGTCTGTGACATTTAGATACATATATGTTTTAGAAACTCATACCGGAGTTCAGCCCAGTTGACTCCGTCTGCTTTGAGGAGGCTCATCAAATGACGCAAAAAGGCACGGAACATGGGCTCGTAGTGGATCATGGTGGCAACAACAACAAAGCACTTGGCAAACTTCTCCCAGATGGCGTCGATGCCGTGGTGCTGCTCGTGGCTGTCGATGAGTGAAAGCGTGCAGCGGCTCTTGAGCCACTTCAGAAAGCCCGGCCGCCCTCCCTCTGGAAACTCGTCGGCCACCTTGGTGAGCAGAAGAAAGGAGCCCGGCTCGTACGCCTCGCCCCATATGGATCCGTTCACAAGCTCCTTGGCCCTGAACCTGAAGCGGAAGATGGCATTCTCCCTCGCCTCGTGCGTTTTTAGAGACACGTCGCTGGACATGTGCATCCCCGGCGTCTTGAGAAGCTGGTCCAGGATAAAGTCAAAGTCGACCATGGCGTCCATGTGGGCGTGCAGCAGACACCCCTTGGGCATGCGGCGCACAATCTTCCACAGCTTGGTCTGCTCCATGCGGTCCTTGGCCAGCATGAACATCATGCCGGGGAAGATGCTCTGCTTGGTCTCGCGGGCCAGCTGCTCCTCGACACTGGGCGTCCAGACGGCGGCCTGCTCCTGGGCGCGGATGCGGTCGACAATGGCGCAGGCGCGCCGCGCGATGGGCGTCAGGGCCTTGCGGAACGAGGCATCTGATCTGGTTTCCTTTTCCTTGCCGATGAGGCGCTCGCGGCCCGCCAGATACTGCTGCAGGAAGGGATCCGACTTGGCGGGGAGGTCTTGGGAGAGATCCTCCCAGAGGTCGTCAGGGATGGGCATGGCTTTTTCTTTCTTTTGAACGAGGCAAAGCGTTTGAAATTTTTCACTGCACGATACCGCCTGTCTGTCTGCTGGGCTTGGTCATACCACACACATGCAGTTGATAAGAAAGTAGAAAGCGGTCTGCCCCAGAAATGCGGAGTCGCAGGCCGTCCGGCTTGCTGGCAACCCTTATGAAGAAAAACTTCGGCGCGGAGGTGGCCAGGAAAGCCGGAGACTACATGTATTAGCTCCGGCTGGTCGGCCGGGGCCGTTGAGAGGATGCGCTTAATGCAGGCAGACGTGAGTCACGCCCGAGCCGTGGGAGGGATTTTTGGGCGTTCAATTACGTTCGAGTAGAAAGGTACCGCAGTGAGGACGCGTGTAAGTGTGTGTGGTTATGGCGGCGCGTTGGCTGCTGGTCTACCTAAAGTATTGCGAGTGGTTAGGATATTCACGGCTAGACTCGCATGTGGCTGAAGCTGTTAATCCAAATCCAGGCAAAGACAGGCACACGCGTGGCGATGTGTAGCTTGTCAAATTTTAGGTGAAAACTAGATGCTAGATCCAGCGCTGTGAGATGTTGAAAGAGTGCTAGAAGCCAAGAGAAATTGAAGGTCTCATGGCCCTTGTCCGGCCTATTCAGCAATTACTAACATGCGTCCACAAGTATGCAAATCTGTAGCCTGTTTCCAAGTGCACTCTGAGTATATGTATGCAAGAATAAAAGCTTACGAGATGTTCCAATCACAATTAATCAACGGGATAACTCGCCCGGTTGTTTAGCCGATCTTGAGCTTATGCAGGTGGTCATTTGATTCCATCACTCCATGGTGGCCAACAACAGCGAGGCTGATGTCTCTGTCCGCTAATTCGTCTAATCACATCCGAACCCCTGCATCACCACGAATTTAAACGGCCTTTGACAGATCTCCCTGTAGGCCTAGTTAATACCACTCTATCGCTATACATACTTCACTATACTAGATGAAACTCTCAGATTGACCAGTCATCTGTCTTGGCAGCCTGTGACGGTGATCTTGCGCCCGAAAAAGGGAGATGCGCTACGGGCTAGCCAGGCCTCCTCTCGGCGCTGATTCGCCAGTCGATCACCAGCACCAAAATCCCACTACATGCCGTTTGGGGATATCACAGTGACTCCATAGCTAGCAGGGCGCTTATAGCTTTTGATCTCATACTTTCAAAGCCAGTGGAGCTTCGAGACTACCATTCAGTGTCTCGGGATGTGAGATGGTAGTATTCTGTTGGTGATGTTGACTTGGTTTGCAGGTTTTTAGCCTTCTTCATTTGGCTACGTCCATTTACAGTTCACAGTACTGGTTTTATGAGGATAAGATGGAGCTATTGGCAATTGAGGAAGCCCGGTGATGCGACTATAAAGTCTCTGATTCTCCCCGTTGCAACCTTCAAAGAGCAGTTCAGTTGCTACTAAAGTAATAAGCAAGTATCTCTATTATACCAGAATACTCAGCATCCCAGTGAACAACCAATCCATCGCTTTCTCAAGCCAAAAAAGACACAATGCTTTCCTCAAAGCTATTCCTCCTCCTCTTCTCCTCAATCACGTCCGCTCTCGTCATCCCTAGAGACAACGTCCCAGCCGGTTACTGCTGCTTCACCCTCACCGACCCTTCCACAAACCAGGCCATCCAGCAGAACAAGGAGTACGGCTTCCTCTACCTGAACGCAAACCAGCCAAAGGGATTGTACTGCTTCAACCCCGCCCAGTCACAACCCATCCTCTGGGATGACTCCGACAACGCTTGCATCATTGACTGGGATGGACACTTTCAGTGCCTTGACCCTACCCCTGGCGATGACGTGTGGACGTTGGGCCACAGCGGTAGCAGCGATCTTTTGCTGCTTCATAATGACTCTCCGACGTACCAGGCGTGTCCAAACCAGTCTGGGGGTGAATTCATCTCATCTGGTGGATCTGAAACTGGATGTAGGAATATTCAGTTGGAAGCAACAGGACTTCAAGGAACATGCTCGAGTTATACTGCTTGAACTCAACCGGGGGTTTTTCGGCTTCGCATTCGCTGTCACGCATGTAGAGAAATGTGACGTTTTGTGGTTATCTACGCTCCTTTCATGTATATATTAATAACTTACATCGAGCACCTGCAGCTTTAGATGAACAATTAAATAGTATATATTCACCGCTAAAAATACACGTCTGGCCCAGCCTTTACATATCCCAAACATCCCTGGCCAGAGAAAAAAAAAACCAATCTTGTACCAAATTCAACTACAGCTTCGGAACAATCTCTCTAGCCACAGCTTCCGCCTCCTCGACACCATACACAATGGCCAGATCCTTCTCCAATTCCTCTGCCGGAGTATCTCTCATGCGCTTCTCCTTTGAGAACTTGTCATCGATGAAGCGGCGGAAAATTTCCTTGGCAGCATCATTCTGGTCAGTGGAAGCATCAACAAAAAGCAGCAAGGAGATGAGTATCTCTGCCACATCCCATAGAATATCCCTGCCCTCGCCGACCAACGCAGCCTGGTCCCTTTCATCGATATATGCTCGCAGAGCAGTCCACTTCCCTACAGGATCCCATCCATATCGCTTGACGACGTCTTCCTCGTTGAATGAGGACGACGCCTTGATGAAGCTTTCCAGTGCATTGAGTGATTGTTTTCCTGTCTTGGGGTGCTTCAGCGCGCGAATCATATCCGTGCATAGGACGTCGGTTGTGCCCTCCCAGATGGGTAGGACGCAGCAATCGCGGTAGAGGCGAGCCACGTTGAGGTATTCCTGCTCTTCGTTGACGAGGTAGCCTACGCCGCCAAGCGATTCCATGCATGAGTAGAGCAGCGGGACGGCAGCCTTGCATACATAGGCCTTGGCAAGGGGCACGATGATGCGAAGCAGCGGATCGATATACTGAGCTGGAGGCGTGAGAGCCGCAAGAGCAGATGTTGGTGGCGTTGCTTCGTGCTCAGAAAGGCCAAGCATGTAGCCGCAGTAGTTGCTCATGAGCATCAACCCGTGGTACTCGGCCGTCAAGTTGGCCAGAGTGCGCATGTGCAGCGTGCTCTCGGTCAGCTTCATTCGAGCACCGCGGCCTGCTCCGACTTCCCGCCGGCGCGCATATGCCCTTGCAATGCCCAGTCCACGACCGACATATCCACAGGCCGTCACGGCGTTGTGGATTCGAGTGATGGTTAGGATTGTGCTAATCTCGTTGATGCCCCTGCCCTCTTCGCCAATCATCCAGCCGCGCATGTCTTCCAGCACGAGCTCAGCGGTGGGGAGGGATTGTGTCCCAAGCTTGTTCTTGAG
Source organism: Trichoderma sp. 2475 (assembly GCA_038502285.1). Classification (NCBI taxonomy): domain Eukaryota; kingdom Fungi; phylum Ascomycota; class Sordariomycetes; order Hypocreales; family Hypocreaceae; genus Trichoderma; species Trichoderma sp. 2475. Next base: position 538,952 of record JARPVV010000006.1, read on the forward strand.
TCGCTGGATCCAGACGCCGTTGAGCCGAGTTCCGTCGGACTTGGCGTGGCCAGTCATTGTTTTGGCCTTGGGATCGTGTCGCCGCATGGGTGCAAAAAAGGTGCTGAGCCTGTCTTTGGAAGTCCGGGCCAGCAGGATGGTCATGTTGGAGTCTGTTGCCGATGAGAACCACTTGAAGCCATGAACGCTCCATGGGCCGAGGGGAATTCTGCCTTCTTTTGAAGCAAGAGCACCGTCGGTATCTTCGGGCTGGTAGAGAGCAATGGTCTCGGTTTGGGATACGTCGCTGCCTCCAGTGCGCTCCGTCATCCATTGTCCGCTGGTCCAGGCAAAGCTTGGGTCGCGTGAGATGAGACGGCGGTAGGCGTCGTCGAAAACAATGCGCTCCGTCTCGCTGAGACGCCGAGACGCCAGATGCCTCCTCAGAAGAGCAGCGGCGCCATCCTGCATTGCCGATGGGCATGTCACATTTGCAGACGACGCTTCCCAGAGATGCAGACGCAGATACTGCAGAGGACGAGAAAAGGCGCCATAAGGGGTATCATAGCCGGTGGCAACGAAGCTATTCGTGGTCGCGGCAGAGTCAGCATTCAGAGGTTTCCGAGGACACAAATGAAATCAACTCACCCTCTGGACAGGCCAAACTTTTGCAGCTCGCGCCATCCTTCGCCAGTCACAAGCTCGCCCTGCAGTCTGCCAAAGGCATCTCGGCCGCTGCCTTTGATGTAGGGCTTGTTGCGCTCGGCATCGGTGATCCAGGCAAACACCTCATCTGAGAGGACATCCCTGCCCAGTGCGGCAACTTCAGCCTCAACTTCTGTAATTACGCTAAAAGGAAGAAACACTGCGCAGTACTCAATTAGTCATGTACTCGTTGTGAGCAAAAAGGGGCTGTTTCACGCGGCAGGAATGTGTTGTTGTCTTTGTTTACGTGGGCTGGCTCTCACTTACAATTGAAGCATCTGCGAAAGGAAACATCGTCATAAAACTGGTTGGGTAGAATTGGGGGCGGCTGGAAAAACCCCTTGTTTGCCCCTGAGGGCTGCATTATATCTAGGAGAATACGGAGACGAGACGCTGTTGCGAGTAGATACAGGCGCAATCAAGCAATTTCAATCAGCAATTCGCGCTCGACGCGCAGCAAAATTGGCGTGTTTGGAGATGAGATTGTCGGGTTGAGCGCGGCACGACAAAGAGGTGGACAGCCGGCTGTTATACGAAACCGCCCGTGTTAGCGTGCAGCTGGAGGCATCAGACGCTGCAGTTTAAGATTGTCGCCAGCTTATAGGCCTGTGTATGCTCTGGAAGCTCATGTCAGATGCAAGTTGGGCTGAGCCAATGGTGGGCGGGTCGTTATTACGGCTCCCTCTGGCCAAAATAAGGTGGTGTGGGGTCTTGCGCAGGCGCCAGCCGAGGCTTGTGAAACTCCAGTCTGAAGGTAAATCGCAGCTGAAAACATGGCGGAACAGTTCCGTTGTAAACGGCTATTTAACGATATCAGGTTACGTTGGAACAAGAAGAATGAAAGCTGGAATGGAGCAGTGTGGCGTTGTAAACAATCTGCTAAGATTCATTTTGGCAGCTGATCCCTAATCTTGTCTCTCAAAAGGGGATCTTACAATAAGATCCTCATCGTTACATGCTCCACGCAGCAAATGGAAGATGGGTAAAAAAGTCGATTAATGACGATAGTGTTATCAACAGTGAATATTTGAAAAGAAAAAGACATACATTCCGCCACTCATCATACAACTACTTGAAGGTTCTCGATTCCACATGTAGCTATATCTCTCAATTGCTACCCTGCATTTAGCGCTATCGAATTATAAAGAAATACAAGAAGACATGAACAAGATATAATTAGCAGCATGAGATATTACCAATAATTTCTATTAAACCTTTCTGGATATACGACCTCTATGTGTATTCTTTAGTCTTTCTTGTGCCAAAATAAGGTACAGACAGCATGCAAGCGCCGGAATAGCGGCCCCATCGCCATGCAGCATCCCCGGATTTTCGCCTCTTCGGGATTCACGCTTTTCCATCGACCCACGATCCCCTAAACGAACAACCTACATCGTCAAAAACTCCCGCAACATGGCTGTGAAGTGATGCACTTGGCCCACCGTCACAATGCGAACATCACGAATATCAAAAGACACCGCAAAGCTGGTGAGGCGAGCCGCCGACTCTGTCTCGCCACCGCGGCGCACGACGCGATCCTCGCTTGCGCGATTCGCCCATAATGCCGGCGTCAAGACGGAGCAGACGCCCGATATCGAGGACAGCATCACCGGCCCGCCGCCGAAGAAACGCAGGAGAGGCTCCGATGCCTCCTTCTCCGCCGAATTGGCCAAGGCCGAAGCCGACTCGGACGAAGACGACAAGCTCAACGCCTTGTTAGCAGCTGCGGCGCCCCCTCCGAAGAGTGCACGCCGTGCCCGCAAACCCGCGCGCAAGGTCTCGGATCCGGAAACCGGCGAATCGACAGTCTCCCCCCCGTCTGACTGGGAGGAGATGTACAATGTCGTGAGGAAGATGCGTGCGCCGGGAGGCGTCGCCTACGGGGCTGCGGTGGACACGATGGGCTGTGAGCGCTTGGCGGACAGGAACGCTTCGCCGAGGGACCAGCGGCTGCACTCGCTGATAGCGCTGATGCTGTCTAGCCAGACGAAGGATACGGTCACGGCGGTGGTGATGCGGAAGCTGCAGACGGAATTGCCGGCGTACAAGCCCGGAGCGCCGGTGGGTTTGAATTTGGACAATGTGCTGGCGGTAGATGCGAATCTGCTCAACCAGATGATTTGGGCTGTTGGATTTCACAATAACAAGACCAAGTTTGTTCTACTCCTTGTCCCTTTTCTTCTTCTCTCTTGATTTTACAAGGCATTTTGCTGACCATGGTCGTCTGATCGTTTACAGGTACATTAAAAAGACTGCAGAAATCCTCCGCGACGAGTGGAACGGCGACATCCCCGACACAATACAGGGTCTGACATCCCTCCCCGGCGTCGGCCCCAAGATGGCCTACCTCTGCATGTCCGTGGCCTGGAACCGCACCGAGGGCATCGGCGTCGACGTGCACGTCCACCGCATCACCAACATGTGGGGATGGAACAAGACCAAGAACCCCGAAGAGACGCGGCTGGCGCTGCAATCGTGGCTGCCGCACGACCGGTGGCGCGAGATCAACGGCCTGCTCGTGGGGCTGGGGCAGAGCGTGTGCTTGCCCGTGGGACGGCGGTGCGGCGATTGTGATTTGGGGCTGCAGGGGCTTTGTAAGGCGGCGGAGAGGAAGAAGGTTCTTGTGGGGAGGAAGATCAAGGGGGAGCTGGTCAAGGAGGAGACGCTGATTAAGATTGAGAAGAAGGAGGAGGAAGAAGGAGAGGAGGGAGTGAAGAGGGAGAGTGTCGGCGCGATTGTCAAGACTGAGGCTATTATCAAAGAGGAGGTTGAATTCGAGGTCAAGGTTAAGAAAGAGGAAGAAGACTGATAAGGACTCGCATGCGGTCGTATTGGAGATAGACATGTGTTCCTCAAGTGAAGGAGGCCCGACTTCGCTCGTTGATGAACCACTTTTAGGGCGTGGAGTTTTTGCAGCTCGCCACGTAGCATGATACCACATGTAAGCGTATTACTGGCCTCGTTTTTTTTCTCTTACTCTCATCACACTATAGATGGATATATGTATATAGAGCCGAGTGTTAGGAGCTAGACACGCATCATTGTGATTTGTCTTACAGCGTGCGTTTGTGCAATGACTGTATTCGAGTTCCACCACTCTCACTTTCTTCTTACTTTCTCGATAACTGACCTTTTTATATGTATTATCTGTGTAGTGGGCTCATGTTTAATTCTGGGATACGTGTTATACATTCGATGAGCTGTCTCCGTAATATCCATCATGTGAATGGCCAAGTACCGGTAGTCAGAACCATGATCAATACCATACTCCGTACTAGGTAATTCCCTTGTCCGCGTATTTCGGGTTTATCTTCTCTGTGTTTAATTACTCGCCGTTGTGTCGTTGCATTCACCCCAAGCTGATTAGGCTGCGCTTCGGAGGCAGGTCGGTATTGGGCCTTGTCCCCCCCATCAGCCGAAATGGTAATAAGCCCCGCCGGCTATATTGAGATGGACAGCTGGGAGGATTGGAATTCAAAGTGACTTGTCTTTCTTTTGCATGATCCTGTCAATGTGTCAATGCCGAGACCCGGCAAATGCGACAAGAAGAAAATAAGCGTTGTCGTTCACTAAACGTTCCCACACGGACGAATCTCGCATACATGACCGCTCATTTGCTGCTGATCACGCAATGGAACGACCTTTCTTTCAGGGCCTCTCCCAATATCACGACTTGTTCAGTAGTTTTTGTTAAACGAATTTGGTTTCATCATATTCAAAATGAACTAATAAAGATCAAACAGCAATCAAATGCGGAAAATGGCTCCTAATATCCCCCTAGGTAAAATGCCGAATAGATGATGAAACATGCCTAATACTCCGTGCGATCCAAAAGCCGCAGCTGTTCCGACCAGTGAAATAGATGGTAGAAATATACAAAAAAGGTACGGAGGGCACTGATAGCACCGTCTCGTCTTGCTTCGCACTCTTTCTCCTCAGGGAGAGCAAAAACGGCTTCCTCTCGCCGTGTCAACCCCGTATCGCTCCAAATAAATGTGAAAATGAATATTCATGTAATCGTGGTCGTGAGACTGAGTTGGGCCGACGAAAGCGCCAAATCAAGGTGTGTGAATGAGAATGGTAGGTAAAATCGAAGTGTATGGAAAACCGTAGGATATGCGGTTATTAGAGGTCAGGTGGTTTGTTGGATGATCGCCGTTGGGAGGTTGGCAAGGGTGTGATTTAGACGCCTCGGATGACCTGTGTCCTCTCGGCTTCCAGCTGGGCAGCATTGCGCGCGTGAGACTGCTTCTTGCACTAATCCATGTGTTAGATTCTGACGAGGTTGTCTGGAGGGGAATTCTTAAGAGCCAACTTACGTCTTCCAGGCCGCTGCACTTGTGGTCTTCTAACAGACGGTGCTTGCCGCAGAAGTGGCCATTGCAGAATGTGCAGTCTCCAACGATGCGCTGGGCAGCCTCTCGGCAGTCCTTGGCGTTGCAACGGAGCTTCTTGGCAGGCATGCTGGGCGAGTTGAGATGAAAAGGTGTCTGAGGGTGGTGACGATGTAGCCGAGGCCGGGTGTAGTTTGAAAAGGGCGGCTTCGTGTCGTGTGATGTGATGCCAACGAGTGTTCTGTCGAGAACGGTCTGTTGAAAGTAGTGGCCGCGAGAACGCCTTCTATTAGTAATAGCAAGACACCAGGGAGAGGAGCCGACAGCGAGTGACGGAAGATTGACGCCGGTAGATGAGAATGAAGAAAAAGGAAATCCTGAACTTTGAGTCAGCGATGCTGCGAACAGTGGAATGGCGCGAGGCTTTATATGCGCAATGCAATGGAGTGACGACCCAAGCGTCAGGCCCAGCAAGGGGGAAGCCGACAAGACGTCCCCAAGTCATTCAGCGAGCGAGGCGCCACTCACACCCGGTGGTCCGGTGGAGTATGCGCCGCCGCTCTCCAAGTCCCAGCCCAGCCCCGGGGGTGTGTGAATTTGCCTCCCGGACGGATCGCCCCTCTCAGTAGTAGCTTTAGAAGAGAAAAGAAGGACGAGCGAGACTCGGGTGGAATCTCTCTCTTCTGCCTCTCTCAGCTTCTGCTCCCAAAGGGGGGGGCGCGGGCATAGTAAGTTGAAACGGGGGGGAATGGGGGCGCCATTGCCTGATCCGGGGGCTCTTGTTCTTTGAGGTTTGACATTTTCCGTCTTTTGTGCCTTTGTCTGCTTTTTGAAACGTACCTTTGATCTGAAAGTCTGTTCTTTTGAAATTGGGTGCAGGTGGAAGAGCGGGAAATGAATTGATTTCCCACTTGGATGATCAGAATGAAGCAACGGTCACCTCGGCTATATCACCAGTCTGCGTGATCAGTCTATACGGCCGTGCCTAGACAATAGCAGAGACAAAACAGCTGCACCGGGGTGTAGGTACAAGCCAGGCAAGGGTCTCTCTGTTTCTGGTGGCGGGGCCCGTCTGGAATTGCGGCCGGGACTGGAGGGAGCAGCTGAGCCGAAGGCAAAGCCAGTACAGTAGCTGAGTAGGTGTGTTTCTGAAGCAAGACGCCCTAGACGTACGTATGCGTGCGTGAGTTGCGGTGACTGACTTGACGCTGAAAGAGGGAAAAAAAAAAGGAAAAGAAGGGATCCTGAAGTGCGGCTGTTTGGGCCTCTTTATCTGTGCCCCCCAACCATGTACCGGTCACTGGGCAGAGATACGAAGGCGAGACGCATTGTCCCATCATTTCCGATTTCCAATCAAAGCCCGCAAGATGCCAGAGCGGCGCTGGATAGCGAATCAGTCGGCAGGCATGTACTAACCTGAGGGGAACTGGGTACGGATACGATAAGTCGCAGTACAACCCGCTGGCCTGTGACCCTTTATTGCTTGGTCCGGCCTTTTTTGGTCTGGTTTTCCCTTTCCCGGGGGGCTGGGGCCTAGTACTGCACGGCCAGAGTGACTGTGCTTGTAAGTGTTGCACTATTGAGCCTTCTCCGAAAGCGGTGTCGGCCTTGGGCAGCGGGCGTGACGTGATGTCGGTCCTAGCCTGGGTATTCTATGCTGACTGAAGAGGGCATTCATTCTACCAGGGAGGCCAGATTGGACTTGAGACGGACGAGAGCAAAGATGAGACGGAAGGGACAGGTGAAGCAGAGGCAGCATTGGCAATGGGGCCCGAGGCCAAAAGCTGCCATCACCGAGAGAAGTGCAATAAAACGTGGTTTTGATGATTGACGATGGCTCGACTGCTAAGAGCCGTGTTACTATCAATACTAGGACTGCGACTACTGCCGGGAGCATCAACACCATCGTGACTGACCACTCACTGCCTTATCTCTCTACCTTGGCCGTCTGTACTTACAGTAGCTGTATTGGTCCCTACCTGATCCTGCGCCGCTCTCGTCGCTCGCATTCCCGACATTTGCACCCGTTGGGCACCACTCGCCGTTGTCTTTGGGTCGCCATATGGCCAACAACGTGATCACACCTTATCCTCTCCCGCTCATCGCCCATCGCTTAATCCCCTCTAGATGCCAAATCCCATCCAATGCTAAGCGCCAGCACCTAGTCGCAGGAGTCACAGCGAATAACGCTACTCCAAGTGCCACGAGCTGCTAGCGTCCATGTAAGTCCAGAGCAGCGAACACGTATGTAGGCGGTGGATATTTCCCCCCCAGACGGATCATGCCACGCCATGTATATACACATGTGCATGTGTCTCTGTATGTATGTGCGGCCCAATGCATGGAGCCGTATCGATACATCGTGGGGAATCATGCGCCGCCGCATGCAAGGCCGCTTGCTGGCTGGGCCCCCAGCAGCGACGGGGGTCCGTCTTCCTATCGCGGCGGCGGGAAGCCTGACTCCTGCGGTGCAGAGGCTGATGCGTGCATGGCTAGTACGGGAACAGCGCAGCATCGCATCGCATCGCAGGCCGTGTAGTAGTATATTAGAGGCCGTAGCCATATCACATACACACACACACACACGCCATGGAGCAAGCAGTGCGACGGGGGATCAGACCGGCGACATGCTCGTACAGGCCACGATAAACACAGAGCCGGCCGGAGAATAATGGACTGCAGCCAATTGGCTCCTGCTAGTCATTTTCTCTCCTTTCCCTGCATGCGCATCAATAACGGGCTCCACGCAACGAAGCGCTGGGGCTTGAGTTGAGTTGCACCAAGAACTGAAGCTACGACGGTCGCGTGCGAGTGTAAGTTGCCCGCAGTAAAGTGATCCATACAGTATAATTACATGGATCAGTCATGTTTTTCTACCTCTAGCGCTCTCTGCGCGCCGTCGTTACATTGAGAGGCTCGGAAGAGAGAAAATATTTCAAAAAGCAGCATCGAATCAAAGAGGTGCCATCTGGATTTTTCAAAAAAGGGCTGGGCTCGAGATCGGCTCTTGTCCAGCCCGTTTCACCTCAGGTGCCGGAAAGCCCCAAAGCCGGAAAACCACCCCCTTCAGATGGCGAGACGTAAGACATCCATGACTTGCCAGACCGTCATGCGGTCGGCGGCTGAAAAGTCGCGCGCGCAAAAGATCAGTCAGTTTCTGTCAGCCTGCTGCTTTCTCGCTAGCATGGCTCTGGCTAACAAGATGGGACGTATCTACAAAGTACATAGGGAGATATTCCTGGTGAATCCTCTCCTTGCTTTTGTACTGCTACTTTTGCATAATGCCCGGATTTAGATAACCAATACTACACAATAATCTCTCATACTCTCCCATTGATACTATATTGCTTCTCATTGAGTCGAGATGCTCCCAACGGTAGGTAACATCAGACGGCGTCGAGTACACTGTAATTCCAGCAGAGACCATGTACATTCTGGGTTCGCTTTGGTGGAGTTTTGCTGGCTGTGACGTAGCCGCTTGCAAAGTCCCTGGACCAGGCTCCCCCGACCGTTTCCAGGCTGACAGCGCTGACGACTCTCAAGTAAATTGAAGTGAGCTGTGTTTTTGGTCCCCTGTACTTTGTACCTCATGCAGTAATCAGGCAGGTCAGAGACAGGTATTGCTGAGTACAAATTAGTACGGCAAGATACTTCTTGGATAGCTGTCTCACAGAATAGTATAAAGGGATCTTCAAAGCCAGGCATGCATGCTCAGCACCAAGCCAGCGTGCAAAAGCAAAACGAGCTCGATGAGCGCTGAAATCAAGTCATTGCTTTTTGCTGGCTGGAGCGCGCTTCACTGCAGGGAGCGGGTGGAATCCTGGATAATCAAATCACACCTTGCGACCAACACATCCCTTCTGTGAGCATGATTGTTAAGCAACCAATTCCGTGGCGCAGGAAATAATCAATGGGCAAATTATCCAGCAGTTAACACGGAGTAATTTACCGTTGTCAATGTTCCTTTGTGGTTGAGTTCTTGTTGTAGGTACCTACACGGATAGCCACCCATATGAAAATCTACCATACATTGCTGCACACGATGCAACCCGTTTTCGTCTTTCTCACCATGTAAATGGCCGCTTTTGGCAATATTTCCCTCTGCTCTTCCCGGAATTATCTCTTGCCTCTTTTTCTTTCCCGCTGCCGGCCGGATCCGCCTCCGGCGCTGCCTCCGAAATCAGCACCGCGCCAGCATTCCGAGCTTGTTCGCTCGTGTGTGTGTCTGCCCCAATGGGAACTGCCGAGTTTCGTACGAAATGCCGGACAAATCTACTGTGCTGTTTCAATGAGGCCAGTGAGCATGGTGGCAGTGACAGTCATGTCGTCATTCCCGAGATCCGCTCTCAGTCAACCGGCGCTCACACCGTTCGGGATGAGCGAAAGCAAGACTAGCTACAGAAAAGTTTTGGAATTCTGTAAGAATGACTTTACTGTCGTCAGAGGTTTACTCAAGCTGTGCTCATCCCTGATTTCTTACTAAGCATGCTACTTGTGATCGGAGCGGATCGTGTCTCCATAGTCTCAGCCCTCGGCTCCACCACCACAACAGCAAAAAGATATTGACTGTGTCTGTGCCAGGAATCGAACCTGGGCTTGCAGTGAGTTGATCTAAACCACAAACTGCTATACTAACCACTATATTACACAAACGGTAAGTTATTTGATGTTCTGGGTTGTTGCAAACTGGTTTATATGAGTTAGTGGTGGTGGGTTATCAGCCGCCTTACGGGCTTGCTACAACTTTGCCGAGCGGCAACCAAAACAGTTACGCCGTAGCACCAACGAACAATAGAAAGCAAAAAAGGAAGGTAAATACGTATTTAATATCATGAGAATCATATCTGTATGGCGATGGTACATACTACGTAGAGGCACTCATGGGATGCCTCCGTAGATGCGTCTCGTGTAAGTGAAAAATTTTCACAACCGAGTAGTCTAGAAAGCAAAGTAACAGTGACTGTTAGAGCTCGCAATAGTACACAACTGTCTCATTACTCACTGATACAGAGCCATAAATGTGCCTGTTATTTATACTGAAATGAGAATTCAAACCTAGAACATACGTCCCTGAACCAAGCAGAATCATAAACCAACATTCTTTCACCATGAAGAATTTCTTCCGCGCGGGCAAGAAGCGGCAGTGAGAAGCCTCTCCGCAGGCAGGTCAAAGCCACCAACCCGCATATCCAAGTTCTTGAGAACAGACAATCACTGAGGAAACTCCAGACACCACCCACTCCAACTCAGCCGCCACCAAATATACAGGACATCTACCTCAACAACCCCAACTACCTCAACTGTCTCAACTGCCTCAACTTTTTTTTGTCAACTGCTGCTCTTACCCTCTTCAATCTCTTCAATCTCTTCAATCTCTTCAATCTCTTCAATCTCTTCAATCTCTTCAATCTCTTCAATCTCTTCAATCTCTTCAATCTCTTCAATCTCTTCAATCTCTTCAACTTAATAAATTGGATAATTCTGTTCAATTCTGATATTCTTCTTTCTAACTGCATGTGCATGTCTATTTTACAGCAACATTCACTCCATCGCCTCTCCCTGTTCAACTCACATTGCTACTGCTTTTTACTTACTAAAATGACTACGCTCCGTCCCGCTTTGTCTGCCAATTGCTTGGACCAATGCAACATGTCAAGATACTACCCGTTGAGTCAGACTAGTAATTCCTAACATCGCAGGTTACATAACATGCGGTGCATCATACATGTATGAATGCTACTACCCTTGTGCATATACTTCTCCACCAAGGTAGCCATCAAGGTACAAACTGGCTCCTGACATTCCGGCCATCTCATTTCTTATCCTCGATGTATCTTCTGTTTTTATTATCAAAGTTAGCCCTTTAATTTTACATTTCAACACCAAATCCAGCTCCTAGACTTGGCCTTCCCCTTAGCGCAATTTACACGGTCCGCGCATCAACAACAGCTCGGATGCAGTCACCCTGCTTCATCGTCTCAAACGCATTGTTGATCTCCCCAAGCGTTTTGCGGTGCGTAATAAACTCGTCAACCTTGAGAGCTCCAGACATATAGTCGCCGACAAGTCCAGGCAGCTGCGAGCGACCCTTGATGCCGCCAAAAGCGCAGCCCCTCCAAACACGGCCAGTGACAAGTTGGAATGCTGAAAGAGAAAACTCGAGTTAGTATAATAAAGTCCAACCATCAATAATAGAGCAAAAAACATTGACTTACGGCGAGTAGCAATCTCTTGTCCAGCAGCAGCGACACCGATAATGATACTCTCACCCCAACCCTTGTGGCAAGCCTCTAGAGCTGCTCGCATCACATTGACATTACCAGTGCAATCAAACGTGTAGTCACAGCCGCCGTCAGTCATCTCAACCAATTTCTCGACGATAGTCTGTCCCTTCAAATCATTAGGGTTTACGAAGTGGGTGGCGCCAAACTTCTTCGCCCACTCCTCCTTGGACGGGTTGACGTCCACCACGATGATCTTGCCGGCCTTGTTGACAGCAGCTCCCTGAACAACTGACAGACCGACGCATCCAGCTCCGAAGATGGCGATGCTGGAACCCTCCTCCACATTGGCGGTGACGCGGGCTGCGCCGTAGCCGGTGGTGATGCCGCAGCCGAGGAGACAAGTTCGGTCCATGGGGGCTTCAGGTTGAACAGCTACAACAGAGATATCGGCGAGGACGGTGTACTGAGAGAAAGTTGACGTGCCCATGAAGTGGAGGAGATCCTTGCCCTTGCACTTGAATCGGCTGGTGCCATCGGGCATGACGCCCTTGCCCTGGGTAGCTCGAATCTTGCCGCAGAGGTTAGTCTTTCCGGACTTGCAGAACTTGCATTCTCCGCACTCGGGCGTGCTGCATGCTAATTAGTTCACCTCTTTCAACATAGACGGTGAGGCATTGGAGGTTGGAGAGCGTACTAGAGAGCAATGACGTGATCGCCGGGCTTCACGTTGGTGACACCCTCACCAACAGACTCGACGATACCAGCTCCTTCGTGTCCCAGAATGACGGGGAAAGCTCCCTCCGGATCCTTGCCGGACAGAGTGTAGGCATCTAGAGCGATCAGTATTCTATTGTAACTTCTCGAGCGCTCAGCATCAATCTCGCAACTTACCAGTGTGGCAGACACCGGTGTAGTAAATCTGCACGCGCACCTCGTGGGCCTTGGGAGGAGCAACTTCGACATCCTCGATGCTCAGCTCCTTGCCCGCCTCCCAGGCTACGGCAGCTTTGCAGGTGATGGTCTGCATTCCTCTCTCATCAGCTTCAATGCTTCATGATTATGGCGGGGTGCAGAGGCCGTGGAGGGGTAGTTTCAGCGAAACTGCTCACCTTTCCAACAGTTGAGGCCATTGTGTCAATCTAGTTGGTGAAATGAGGCCGAATAATGCAGCTTTCCTGATGAGTTGTGGAAAAGCTCAAGCGAAAGATGGAGCTATGTCCTATTTATTTACGGGCGCAAGCTGGCTGAGCTTGACATAGAGCTCTCCGATCCCCCGAACGTCACCATTATCAGACTCGGCTCTTATACTACACAGCTACCCCGCTGGGGCGCAAGTGGGGGGAAGCAAAAAAATGATGCTTAAAGCTACATACCTATTTGTTATGCGCTTACTCATGCGTCAACTGAATTGATGCGTCAACCGAATTACTGGGCAATGCTTGGGATTTACCCGTCAACGAATCGTATTCTCTGAACGAGAGCTGAATTTCTTGAAGGCTGCTACTTGTTCCGGGCTCTATCCGGTGTTATGTGCTCATGACAGATGTAACTCCGTCATCTCCGTGCTCACAATGAATTACAGGCGGTGATACTATCCCTATAGCGGCTATAATTATTGCCGACTTGGCGAGTTACCTTCGTCGTTCGGCGTTTGAAGAAAGGATGACTAGGTATTCAAATAGAAACACTTCAAAAACACCGACATTTCTCCCGAGATGGTGATTTTGATTTATGAGACCTATGAATAGCCGTGCCGCTGGCTGAGCATAGTGTAACTTAGACCAACGCCAAATCCTTGCCTTTGGCATATGTAGCTATCTATTACGACGAACGATACTCATTATGGAACGAGCATGTGGATAGTGAATCACTGTTTCTCTAGGAATTAAAATTTTTCTGATTTTTTCCCTTGGCACATTTCCTCTTGCCACTTGGCCAATACTCATTGTTGTCTTGAAATGTTGAATTTAGCTGTATCGATACACCGAGTCCACCTAGGACTTTAGGTGTCTCGGTGAGACTCGGCTAAATCCCGGATCGCATTCATCCCGGCGCGACAACAGCTCCCAAAAAATATCCGAGACGCGTGCTGGGCCAAACGAATAGAGGGCAATTTTCATTCCCAACGAAGCGTTACCATTTTACGCCTGCATCGGCTGCGAATCTTACTCAATACGAAAGACACATGTTGGTCTTTACGAAAATCCATCCGCGTTTATGAATAAGTGATACATCATTGCCATTGATACGAGCATTCTGTTGGACCAGCCGACAGGCCAGCATCGCTCTTCACCATGGCCCACAGGTTCATCATCGATTCTAGCCCGATGGCCAAGGGCTCGCCGTTAACACCAGATAGGCAACGCTCTAACAACTTCTCGCAATACGACGATGGCACGACAAGATCAATTGGCACGACGTCAGGCGCTGGAGGAGGACTGTTTGGCCAACCACGCAGCCAAAATGCTCCTCTGGGCCGAAACTTTACGGGGAGGCCTTCTGGGCTAAGCCGACAGCTTCGTGCCAACGGTAACGACAAGGAGGACGATTTTGGCGACGGTTTCGACGATGACGAGGAACTTCCTCCCCAGAGAGGAAGTTTGTTTCGAAGCACACCCCAAACAACTAGAGCATCACAAAGAAACGATGATATGGAAGCTGAGGTGGAGCGATATATCGACGAGGAAATGGAGGAAGAATTGGGCGCGGATGCCTCTGAAACGGGCGATATTTTCCTTAACATGCGACACGACGACCGTGCATATGGCCAACCCGTTATTGGCGACGATTCAGACCTGATGATGCTGCAAACACCTGCGGCAACGGCCAGAGTGCGCAGGGAAGCTGAGAGCATATTTAGCCAGTCGACTCGCTTTAGGCCTACGAGAAACCACGAGCTTCAGTTTGCCTCCATTGCCAAAGACATCTATACGTATCAAGAGCCTGCCCGAATCACAGAGAGCCCGGATCTGATCCTAAAGACTGAAAATTTGGTTTGCCAGCTATACAACGATGGAGTTGGTGCGCACGAGGACACAGAGAGACTGGAAAACTCACTTGCTAATATCACCTACCAACTCATCCAACTATGGACAGAGTACACCGAAGAGCTTCCTCCGCCCGAAGGCGAAGATCTGGCCACCATTGGACCGCCGGAAGGCGCAGACCCGTTTGAGAAAGCTGCCTATGTTGCCCATCTGATTCTCCGTATGCACCATGCTCGGTTCGACACAAAAACTGAGGACGATAAGGTACCACCATTGCCAGAAATTCTTTTTGACTGGCTACAAAGCAGCCACAACTTGTTTCCCAACCAAGTTCGAGAAATTTCCAGATATAAGCCCAGCCCTGCATGCCACAGCTTGTACTGGCAGACTCTGAGAAATGCACTGCTACGGGGTGACGTAACTGGAGCACAGCAGCTTTTGAGAAATGCCGGCTGGGAGCATGTTCGCAGAGGACCTCTGGGCGGCCCAACGTACACTGGCAAGGCCCTCGAGAACGTACGAAGGTTTGCAGAGGCGACCTGTGAGATGCTTGACCAATGCCCCGCGGCGCGGAACGACTGGGAGATTCTGGATAGCAGCTGGACTCTATTCCGAGTCCAAGCTCGAGGCTCTCTGGATAGACTCACCTTGTTTGCTGAAGGCAAAGACACCACCCTCCTGGATTCTCTGAACGACGGGGTCGACACTTCCATGTCAGCAATGGCCAAGAAGGCGTCGAGTCAGATTCCCTGGGATATATACGAAAATTTGCAGACTGTATATGACATTGTCCTGGGACAGACTGAGGCTATCTTGGAAACGGCGCAAGACTGGTGCGAAGCAACAGTTGCGTTGTTTGGCTGGTGGGATGAAGGTGTTCAGCGCCCCAAGAGCTTGATGCAGTCTCAGTTTGGCGTATCGCCCGGTAGCTTTACAGACTCCGAGGACTACTTTGATCGACTCGTGACGGTGTTCAATGTTGTCATCCAATCTGGCCTGACCCCCAACACAATGAATCCCGTAGAGGTTGCCCTTGCATCGGCCTTCGAAGGCAACGTTCACGCTGTCATTGGATGCCTGAGAACTTGGTCACTACCAGTGGCCTGTTCAGTGGCCGAAATCGCTTCTCTGGGCAGATGGCTTCCGCCACAAGAATCTGCAAAGCCGCTCCCGGCTGATAGCCTGGACATTGACGATTTAATGCTTCTTGGAGTCGGCCAGCCTACCACGGATGACGTCGAGGGCATCAAAGACACAACGCTTGTTATCTATGCCAGAGAGCTGGCAGGCATTGAGCACCTGTCGCCACAGCGAGACGGTTGGGAGATGGCCATTCAGGTGCTTGGACGGATGGACGTTCCAGAAAAATCAGAGGAAACAGTTGGTGAATTACTGAGAGATCTTTTGGCAACCTTGGATGAGAACTCTAGCACAACGGTTGATAAGATGTGGAGGCTGTTGAGCGATCTGGGCATGATGAATTATGCAGAGGAGACCGCAGAGGTGAGTAACTTGTTTCTCTCATATGACTTGGTTTTCTGTCTGAGCAATGTGATGCTAACTGTATGGTAGACATTTGCCGAGATTCTGTCCAAAGAATCTCACCGTTACGGCGAGGCTCTTTGGTATTTTGCACTGTCTCACCGCACGGATCGAGTTCGTGAAGTGTTGAACCTTCTCATGTCCTATTCGCTGGTGCAGTCGACGGTATATCCTGCCGAAAAAGATCTTGACGAAGATCTCAGAGGCTTGCTTCGCAGCAGATCAGAAACCTTGGAAGAGAAGGCAAAGGTTGATCTGGAAGCCGCCCAGGTGCTAGGCCGCATGCTTAGCGGTTACGCTACGCTGCGCAAGTTTTACGAGATCAGGGACGAGATTGGAAATATCGAAGAAACTTCGCCATCCAGGGCTCTTGCGATGAAGAAGCAAGCTGCGTTCGCGTTGGTGGCTGTCGTCTCTAGCTCAGGCGACAACATCCGCGGCGGGCTCTACGACGAGACGAGAGACGCTGTGGTCAGCGAAGACTTTTTGCTGGCTCTACTTGGTGAAACAACAGTCTTCATCAACCAATCGCCCTCTGTCATCTCTCTCGAGCAGCTCGACATTTTGCTCAAGGCGATTGAGGATATTCAGGCGGTGGGCACCAGAGTGTATTCGACTTGCGAAGAATTCTTCAACCTGGTGCTCGCATCAGGACATGGCTTGAAGGGGTCTACGCCTTCAGATCTGATGAAGTCGACAAGCTCGCTAAATGGTAGCACATATATGATGAGTGGCAGTTCACTTCTTGCCAGTCACATGCAAAAGTCTATCATGGGAGGAGGAGGCAAAGTGAACAGGGGCTGGGATTGGAGGAAAGGCTGGCTTGCCAATACCAAGGGGGAAGATGTGATTCGCAAGCTGAGATTAGGCTTGGCCAAGGACTTGGCATCACTATGGCTGGATGATGCGGATGGGGTTGCAATTTACTAGAAGAAGAAAAATGAACAAGGGGATGATAGACCGGGATGGAACAAATGGATATACTGCATGATGGGATTGGGACTGAGGCGATGATACATGATGTTTAGCAGGGTTGAGATACCCATATAATATTCGAAATGGGAAAGATGTACGAGACATGGCGGTTGATTCAGAGGCTTTAGCTTCAGCATACTCTGTTATTGGGGATATCATTCAATATTCCTAAATGGCTGCCCTACTAACTTATAGTGTGCCGGATGTCAATAGTAGCGCCAGCGCCAGCTCTTTGGCGCAATGACGTGCGCCACTTTGCCCCAATTCTCTCCCGCCGCCGGTCTCCAATCCGATACCGCGCATTGCCAATCTCAAAACTTTCACCCCACCAAAAAGTTTGTTCGTGGGAATGAATCACGAGCGCAGAAGATGGCACCAATTGAACTGGCAGGCCGTTCTGGAGGCGCCATGAGTGTGAGTTTCTGGCATTGGAAGGCCTATACAAATGATAAAAGGGAGTACGTAAACTGACTTTGAATTGTCAACTTCACAGAGCCTTTTGCGACGAGCTGGATCCGGCTCCGCGGCCGGAGCTCTGAACCGCACACTATGCGCTTCTTCGACCAGGCGATTCTCGAGCGTCAAGTCCCTGCCGCCGACGTACGAGAAGCTCTTCAACAGATACACCGAAGTGCGCCGAGTCTTGGGTAAGCAGCGCCTGACGCTCGCCGAGAAGATTCTCTACAGCCACCTGGACAATGTCGAGGAGTCACTTCTGACCAACACGGACAATGGGCGCAGCATCCGCGGCAAGGCCAACCTGCTGCTGAAGCCCGACCGGGTCAACATGCAGGATGCGTCTGCGCAGATGGCACTGCTGCAGTTTATGTCGTGCAATCTGGAGAGGCCGGCCATTCCTGCGAGCATCCACTGCGACCACTTGATCGTGGGAGCCAAGGGCGCGGAGAACGATTTGTCGACAGGCATCCAGGCGAACAAGGAGATTTTCGACTTCTTGGAGTCTGCGGCGCGCAAGTACGGCATGGACTTTTGGCCGCCTGGCGCGGGTATCATTCACCAGACCGTGCTGGAAAACTATGCGCTGCCGGGTCTGATGATGCTGGGCACTGACAGCCACAGCCCCAATGCTGGCGGTCTCTGCACAGTCACGATTGGTGTTGGAGGCGCTGATGCCGTCGAGGCGCTGGTTGGCGCCCCGTGGGAGCTCAAGGCCCCCAAGGTTCTTGGCGTTAAGCTCACTGGCAGCCTGAACAACTGGGTTGCTCCCAAGGATGTCATCTTGAAGCTGGCTGGCGAGCTGACGGTTCGCGGTGGCACTGGCTCCATCATTGAGTACTTTGGCCCCGGTGTCGACACTCTGAGCGCCACTGGTATGGCTACTATTTGCAACATGGGTGCCGAGGTTGGTGCAACCACGTCCCTCTTCCCTTACACTGAAGCTTCTGCTCGCTACCTCGAGTCTACTCGCAGAAGCCAGGCTGTTGAGAACATCAAGGCCCTGCAGAGCTTCCCCGGAAACAGCACCTCTGAGGATTCCCGCTTCCAGTTCAAGGCTGATGAAGGTGCCGAGTATGACCAGCTCATCACCATCAACCTCTCCGAGCTGGAGCCCCATGTCAACGGCCCCTTCACTCCCGATCTGGCTACCCCCCTGTCCAAGTTCAAGGATGTCGTCAAGGAGCAGCAGTGGCCTGAGAAGCTGTCTGCCGGTCTCATCGGTAGCTGCACCAACAGCTCCTACGAGGACATGACCCGCGTGGAGAGTCTCCTCAAGGAAGCTGCCGACGCTGGTCTTAAGCCTGCTGCTGACTTCTACATTACTCCTGGTAGTGAGCAGATTCGCGCCACTTTGGAGCGTGACGGCACTCTCAAGACTTTTGAGGCTGCCGGCGGTGTGTTGCTGTCCAATGCCTGTGGTCCTTGTATCGGCCAGTGGCAGCGACAGGATGGTGTTACTAAGGGAACTTCTAACGCTATTCTCACCTCGTATAACCGCAACTTCCGCGGCCGAAACGATGGCAACCCCGAAACCATGAACTTCCTTGCCTCCCCCGAGATTGTTACCGCCATGGCTTTTGCTGGTTCAACCACATTCAACCCCATGACCGACACCATCAGGACTCCCTCTGGCAAGGACTTCAAGTTCTCTCCCCCTCACGGTCTTGAAGGCCCCCAGACTCCCTTTGAAGCCGGCGTCCCCTCACTCGGCGTCCTCTCTCAGCAGCCCGACCCCAGCGTCCAGGTCGCCGTCTCCCCATCTTCCGATCGTCTCGCCTTCCTCGAGCCCTTTGCCCCTTTCCCAGAGTCCGACCTCTCCGGCCTCCGCGTTCTCGTCAAAGTCACCGGCAAGTGCACCACGGACACAATCTCCGCCGCCGGCCCCTGGCTCAAGTACAAGGGCCACCTCCCCAACATCAGCACAAACACCCTCAACACCGCCACCAACGCCGAGACTGGCGAGGTCAACGCCGCCTACGACCTCGACGGCTCCAAGCACACCATCCCTGAGCTCGGCCAGCTGTGGAAGGAGCGCAACCAGGAGTGGCTCGTCGTCGCAGAGCACAACTACGGCGAGGGATCGGCCCGTGAGCACGCCGCCCTGCAGCCTAGATACCTCGGCGCGAGAGTCGTCCTGACAAAGTCCTTTGCGCGCATCCACGAGACGAACCTGAAGAAGCAGGGCGTTGTGCCGCTGACGTTTGAGAACGAGGCTGATTACGACAAGATTGCGGCTGGTGATGAGGTTAGCACTGTGGGACTGTATGAGATGCTCCGCAATAAGGGCAAGGGCGATGTTCAGCTCAAGGTCAAGAAGGCGAGTGGCGAGGAGTTTTTGATCCCGACGAAGCATGCTGTTAGCAAGGACCAGGCGGGATTCATTTTGGCGGGCAGTGCGCTGAATCTGCTGTCCAAGGGAGTATAAGGGTTGAATCAGGGTTAGGGTTTAGCTACTGAAAGCGGGTGCAGTAGATGTTATGAGAAGAACTGAGGATGAAAAAAGGGTATATATTGGGCTATTTGTTTTGTATGTAGCAATAATACCTAGGACACGGAGCCAAGTTGTTGATTTCTTGTATAACTGAATAAAAACATTGGAATTTAGTTGCATAAACAAAATATTGATAACACCAAAGCTATATAGCGGCAAAGTCTGGGCTTAGATAGCGAGATTTCTCAAAGTAATGTGTTTGCATTCTATGTCTGGTAACATTTTTTTTTACCAATGTTTTAATAAAAACATATCGTTTCCCAGCCTTCCAGCGCCCCTGAATATATGGGCTGCCATAGTATTTGAAGTGGAACATTACGCCAACCAAGATGTCTGTGTTATGCGATTTAAAACAGAAGCAACAAATAAGATTACGCTAGTGTCTATGGTCTAGAAGTTGCTTAAAACCCTAATTTTTTCCAAGTTTCAAAAGACTTCCAAAAGGCAGAAGCGCTTCCATAGTTGTTAGACTGTAACTAATAGGTTACTTGCTAAGAATCGTTCCTTGACAGATGAATCTTGCAGTTGTGGATGACGCTAGAAGTACAGCGTATGGCGTAACCGCCTTCCTACACGTGTGCCGACGCAATTTATAGCTAGACTTCTTATATTCATACTATAACCCAGCCTAATAGTTCGGAACATCGAGCGATGTTCCGCAACCTCACAATTTGTACCCTCAGTATTTTCATGAGCAAGCGAGAAAGAGACATTTATTCCGCCTTGAAAATGCTGTCTATTAGTTATTGGGAAGGCAAGGTCAAGAAGACCCTCATTCAAGCATGGCCTGTTATCTCGAACAACTGGCATCTCGGCATGACAGCCTTTGGGGGACCACCAGTTCATTTCAAGATTGTACGCATCAAAGCCACGATAAAGCGAAATTGTCGTCTGACGTTGAAACAGTTGCATGACAAGTTTGTGGTGAAGCTTCACTGGATCGATGAACAGCTAGTATGCGCCACTGTAGACAATTTCCCGCTCATTCAGCAGACTGATGGTTCATCTTATAGTACCAAGAGCTGTTCAGCGTCTCGCAAGCCCTATCAGGTCCAGGAAGCACAAAGATGCTGTACTGCATCAATTTGATTCACAGCGGGGTATTCGGAGCCCTGCTTGCATTCTTAATTTGAAGGTAAAAATGTCAAGATTTTCCGTATTGGCGGGAAAAAAAGTTGAATGGTAACATTTTTTGTTGTGTAGTTTACCCGGGGCGTTGGGGATGTTCGGCCTCTCCATTGGTGTCTCCAAGATAGATGCTGCGCTGCCTCGCGCAGTTTACGCCCTACTCTCTGGGCTTAATGCCGCAACTGTTGGAATTATCGCTTTGGCTGCGGTTGAACTGTCAAACAAGGCTATCACAGACAGGTTGACCAGGATCATTGTTTTTCTTGCTGCTGCTGCTGGATTGCTGTATAATGCGCTTTGGTACTTTCCAGCCCTCATGTTTGCTGCCGGATTCGCTGCTGTTGTATATGACTTCCGCTGGCTTCATCGTCTCGGCCGATTTATCAAAAATATCCTCACATCCCCCGGCTCATCATCAACGGGAGTGGGAAATGATACAGTTGAAAGAGACGGCCAGAGAGGCTCCGATAACTCCATCACAACAGCCGAGGAACACGACATCACCAACGCTGAGCCGCGCATCATACCACAAGAGTATCGACTAAACTTCTCATGGAAAGCCGGAGCTGCTGTCATCGCAACTTTCCTCGTCGCCTTCACAGTGATAATGGTGCTCCGCGGAGTCTTGCACAGCCCTCCCATGCTGTACAAACTCTTTGCCAATCTCTGTCTCGCCGGAACCATCATTTTTGGCGGCGGTCCGGTGGTGATTCCCCTGCTGCGGGAATACGTCGTGGCTGAGGGATGGGTCAGCCCGCGCGACTTTATCATCGGGCTCGCCATTATCCAAGCGTTTCCAGGACCCAATTTCAACTTTGCCGTATTCCTGGGAGCCCTCGCCGCGATCAACAATGGACAGCCCGCCATTCTTGGAGCAATCGTTGCGTTTTTAGGCATCTTCCTGCCAGGGGTGATCTTGGCTCATGGCACCATGGGCGTTTGGAAGGTCTTGAGAAGCAAGCCATGGGTGAAATCTGGGTCCAGAGGGATCAGTGCAGGCGCAGTTGGCTTCATTTATACAGCCGTGTACCGAATATGGCAAGTTGGATATGTGGACGAGGGCTTCCAGTCCGGGAAAAGCCTGGGTGACGATCCATGGTGGGTGATTGTCGCAGCGTCGGCATATGTTGGGGGCAGATACTTTGGTCTCTCAGCGCCTCTTGCGATACTTCTTGGTGCGGTGTTGGGACTTGTGAGATATGGAGTTGTAATGAACTAGATCTTGAGTTATGAGAAATTTGTATTGTGTTAGCAATCAGCATGTATGTGATGCAGCACTTTTGATGACAAAACAGCTTTTTACATCTTTGCGCTCGCAGAGCTTGTCGCCGAGAAATATAAACCGTTGAATCGAATATCTGACAAATCGATGTCACGCCTCCCTGGCCACAAGGCCATCTACTTCTAAGAATAAGAGAAAATAACAGAAAGAGGAAAACGACCTGCTCCATATGCGCCAAATATAGCTTTATGCCTCCATAACTCCATCAAACATAGATTTTACAACTGCAAATGCTTCCTCTTAAATTAGACTTGTTTGTAGCAGAGAACTCTGCCAGATTCGATATTTCAAGACGAAGAACCAGGGAAGAATGCGCCAAAACCAGCACGTGCAGTGAATCAAGTCCAATAATTTCAAGATCTGCGATTCTTTTGTGATGCTATTTTCGCATCTTCCATGACACGTTCAGCTTGATCCCATGCTGCCCGATTCGCATTCTTGGCCGCGCGCTCTCGAAAAATCCTCTTTGCATGATTCTCTCGGTGCCAGGCACACGCCTTAGCCCACGCGGGGTTCTGTAGAACATCTTCTGGCAAATCCTCGTGAGGAATGTCTCCAAAATCGATGACTCGATTATACGACCAGGGATGCGGGTCTATGCGTAAAGGCTTTTGATTTGACTCTTTGGCTGCGTTTCGCTCGTCTTCCTCTGCTTTTTCTTTTGCTCGTAGCCACCGTTGCCTTTCAATGACTTTCCCAAACCACGCTTTGCGTCTTCCGCGGGCTTGAATCTCCAATGCCTTTTTCGTGTGCCACTCCTTAGATCGTTGAATCGGTAAATGAATTGCGGGATTAATTGGCAAATATTGCCTCTGATACTCGACAGAGCGCTTTTTAACCGGCGTTTTCGGTCGGGCTGGAGCCTGTGACGCAACCCCTGGCGGCGGACGGAGCGTAGACTGGCGATATATCATTGCATCAAAGGCCTCTGAGTCGAAGACATGGACCTTGTCCTTCTTGCGCACCTCTGCTATCGCCTGCGTTGCCAGCACCGTGTGATCCACCACTGTTTGGTCCACCACTATGACACCGTCTGATCCAGCAGTGGATGCTGGGCCATTAGGCAAATTCTTCTGTGTATCTTTTGTTGCAGCAGCTAGAGGCTCGGGCTGTTGCGATTGTTGAGGAATTTCAATGATTGTCTCGTCATCGGAATCCAAGATCTCGATTTGCACACGTGTATGATTTTCAAGCTGGCCTCTACCGTTGGTATGTACGGTCTCTATTGTAGATACCAACGTATTTGATATCTGGATTTTTCTCGGGGTACGAGGTTGATTCGCAGCTTGCTCACTACTGGGAATGTGGCTTTGATATGTAGAAGATTTAGTTGGCGGAGCGCTCCCATAGATAGTTTCTTGATAGTTTGAATTTCGCGCCCTTGATTGCCGTTGTTTTTCCAACAGAGCGGAGCGTCCGTCTCCTTTCTGCTGAACAGGGAAGTCTTTGATTTTTGGCAGCGTATCTGAAAGATCAGCTTTCCGTTTTAAAGGGGATATATGGATTGGAACATTTTCTTTGCTCTGGGAAGCTTGATCAGATCTTTGAAATACGTGGATAGTAGGTCCCTCGCGCCTATTGTTATTGGTCGGTTCCGGTCTCTGGCTTGGCGGTTGAGCTACAGTAATCGAACTTGACTCCTCCGAGCATGCGTCTCCAGCCCGGGAAGATGAGGTCGCCGTTGGGGGGCCATGAATACCTGTAACGATACTGGACGAAATGGAAAAAGCAGCCGACGGAGGATTAGGTAAATTCAAATTCGGTGTCAATCCTTCCTCAACGTCAACCAAGCCCCCGATAAGGGCGAGGTGTTTTCTGGGCAAGGTATTTGAATTTGGTGGTGCATATTGGCCCGCCGGCGCATCTCTATTGCGACTTTGATGTACATATGCAGAATGACCCTGATCGGGCCTCAATGCAAAATAAGGCTCCCGGGGTTCCGACAGCGCAGACCTCGTCGTGATTGCGTAGGCCGCCGGCAAGAATTCTGTTGCTGCTCGGACCTGCTTTGACATGACGGGCTTTGTTGCTACTGGTGGTGCTGGATGCGCAAGAACATGGCCCAGGTTTTGCTTTGGAAACTGACGGGCAAAAACTGGCAGCTCCGTGGCATTAGCTGGGTGTGCCAAAGTGGAGTCGCTCCGATGTGCAGAAGGCGTGGATCGCTGAAGATTACTCTGTGCGGGACCCATCGTTGTACGTCCGGGGGAAAAGCGCCGAGTCCTCTTTGCCTTGTGTATAGACCGAGGCATCGGTTCAGCGCCAGGAGGCTTGAAGGCGGCAACATCATGGCCAACCGTCTGGTGTTTAGAGCAGAGAGACTCTGCAAAGATGGGTTCTTCGCAGCCCCAAACAGAGCATCCTCCCCTGGCTCTGAGGGCCTCATTTCGATTCATGTCTGTGGACTTTTGCTAATCATACAGCAGAATCCTGGTGATGTCTGCGAAAACCATTCCATGCCAGGTAAGAGGCCTAGGGTTCCGCTTAAGGAGGTCTGATGATTTACCATCCAAGATTTTGCGATGCGGTAGCCAGGGGGTGCCAGTGCAAAGTTCTAACAAGCAGCCCAACGCGTTGCGTTTGCCAAAGGTCATTCAGATAGAATTTATCCACAGCCACCTGAATGAAAATATCAGGTTTGAAAAAGGAAATGAAATCCTGCAAATTAGTCAGCATGGCTGTACAGTGAAATGTCTGCGCAAGAGAAATGAATTTTGGGCTCGCTCTTGAAATGTCAGATCTTTTCAGTTTCTTTTTTGTGACTTCAGGCTAAGAACAGCAACGGTTAAAGAATCAAGCATCTTCCTGAAAGCTTTTTGCTCGCGTGAGCAAGCAGTGTTCGTCGCGGCCTTTGGTCTCAGTCCGTGGAAGAGATGAGGGCAGAGACTCCGTGTGCGACGCGAATATTCTTGATACGCAGCAACTTTGAAGCCTCCCGGCAAAGAATACGAGGCAAGATTCTTTGCCGCGAATTTGGCAAGGGTAGCTGTTTGACGCGTTTCCGTGGATGGATAAACGCCCAGGAAGACACAGGAAACCAAAACCAGAAGGTTCCATTCGGTCAGACCTTTTACCATGGTAGCATCATCCATTGTATCGAGCGTTCTGCCCAGAGGCAGAAAGGGGCAATGCATATAAAAATGGAACGAAACCAAACAACTTACTTTACAGTCCCGGATACCACCTCGATATGCTCACGGCACAAATACCTGCGTTGATTTTCCAGGGGTCTCTGGCAGGCGAGCTTGTCCGTGGTAAGTTGAGACTCCAGAGGCCGGCGCCGGAGAAGTGCAAGGCATCAGGCAAACAGGCGTAAACTGCCAGATTCCAGCTGCGCCGACTCCTCCGCAGTCATGCGCGTTGAGGAAAAGAGAGGAAATGGTGCAAGGCTGGAGCGCCGGC
Source organism: Trichoderma sp. 2475 (assembly GCA_038502285.1). Taxonomy (NCBI): domain Eukaryota; kingdom Fungi; phylum Ascomycota; class Sordariomycetes; order Hypocreales; family Hypocreaceae; genus Trichoderma; species Trichoderma sp. 2475. The sequence goes on from JARPVV010000006.1 coordinate 564,460, forward strand.
GTCGGTTTGCTGGTAGAAGGCACATCGTTGTCGCTAGTGGCCCAAGCGCCCTCTCGACGGGCACCTTTAGCCGCTCTGCTAGAGCTGGCCAGGCAGAAGTATCTGTAGGTACCTGAATCGTACCGTGCCGTCGACGGCTTAGTAAGAGCGATTGGCGCTGGGTTGGGTTGTCGAGCTGCCGATGGCTGGCATGGCTGCGATGAAAGTGGCCTCTATCGACAGTCGAGATGCAAAACACCATCGCCGGCTTCTGTCACGGCCATGGCGGAATCAGGGTAGCAGCAGCAGTGGTCAGATTTTAGATGACAGAGCACGATGCCAGGGGTACGAAAGTCTAGAAAGATTCTGCAACCCTCGGATCTGCAGCGGTGCAGAGGTTTCTGTACCACCGCGAAGTACTGCTAGGTACTTATACGGGCAAGTCTCAGTTGGGGGATGCCTTAGCGGCGCAGCAGGCCCTGAAAGCGGCCCTTCTTTAGCGGCGCGAGTCGCTTAAAGCTGTTCGTGCTACGGAGCACAGCGAGCACAGGCGGTGTTTGACACGTGGTAGCGCGGGGAGCTTGCTGGAACTACACGTCGTCAAGATGGTGTCGCAAGCCTCATTTCCTTTGGCGGACATCCATCCGTTCGGTCGCAGGCAAAGTCCACATTCCGCGCCTCGTTTAACGCAGTTCGACTTGCGCATTTGCCGCCCCGGCGTCCACGGCTGATTTCCGTCACATGGAGTTTCTCAAGTCGGCCGTGGCCTCGGCCATATCGCAGGGCCCTCCTTTCCCTTACACATTCGGCGACAAGGTCGACATAGACGAGTCCATCTGGACATTATACAACGGAACGAGGCGGGTGAGCTTGCCTGCAGAAGACTGGTGCATCACACAAGCTTACCATTGCGACTTTAGGAGGATGGATCGAACTGCAGCATCTTCTCATTCGACATCACAGCGAAGAAGAGCCAGCTGCCGCTCGCAAAGAATGCGCTGAGGAAGCTGCGAACATTGCGACACCCAGGCGTTATCAAAGTCTTGGACACTGTCGAGGTATGCGATGCGATGCGATGCACTCCCTACCCACGCTTCGGAGCTGATTGTCAAGCAACTAGACAGATACATACATCTACATCGCCACCGAGCGTGTTGTTCCTCTTCGATGGCACGTCAAAAGGAAGAGCCTGAGTCCCGAGACGATTAAGTGGGGGATATACACAGTCGCTGTAATATCTTACCAATAAATCAACATCTACGACACCCAAGTGCTAATGATTATGCAGCAAACCCTCAAATTTATCAACGATGATGCTTCCTCAAAGCACGGAAGCCTGAAAGTCGGCTCAATATATACGTCGGAAAGCGGAGAGTGGAGACTGGGCGGCTTTGAAGTTCTAAGCAACTTTAAGGAGAGCGAGACTACTCTTGACGTCAGTTTCTGAATCGTACAAGCAAAAAGATTACGATCGACTGACACTTTGTCCAGAGCTACGGAAGCCTAGTTCCTGATTCTGGTCGATATGCGCCACCAGAAGTGGCTCAAGGAGGATGGGGAGCGACCAAGTCGCATCCTTTGTACGCTCTGGATTCTTTCAACTTTGGGACCCTGATATTTGAAGTTTTCAACGGCGACTTTCTGGGCCCAGACCAAGCTGGCCAAACTAAAAACGTACCCCCTACGATGCATACTGCGTACAGACGCCTTTGCAACGCCAATCCCAAAGCGCGGATAAGCGCCGCCAATTTCCTTGACATGGGGCGACGATCCGGCTCGTTTTTTGATACTCCTTTGATTCATCTGACCGACGGAGTAGACAACTTGGGAATGAAAAATCCTGATGAGCGAGATGAGTTCCTCGAGTAAGCGTTTTTCTTGCTACCACGATTATTTCCTTCCATCTTACTGACGGGCTTACTAGCACCTTGGAGCAAGTAACGGATGACTTTCCTGAAGAGTTTTTCAAGGCCAAAGTTCTTCCGGAATTAGTAAAGTCTGTCGAATTCGGTGGCGGCGGTTCCAAAGCTCTCACTGTTGTGTTGAAAATAGCTTCTAAACTTCCCTCGGATGATTTTGAATCGAAAATCTCGCCCTTCATTGTTCGCGCTTTTGCTAATCCCGATCGGGGCATTCGTGTATGCCTGTTGGACGGCCTTCCTCTAATCATTGAACAATTGCCGCAGAGAATCGTCAATGACAAGATATTTCCACAGCTGGTAAGTTGCCTGCTAATCGTTTTGAAGAGGCTGGGATGCTAATAAGGATACAAGGCCACTGGTTTTACAGACGCAGCCCCTGTGGTTCGAGAACAGACATTGAAATCAGTACTGGTCGTCATTGGGAAACTATCAGATCGCACCATTAATGGCGACCTTCTGAAGCAGCTGGCAAAGACAGCAAATGACGAACAGCCTGGCATTCGTACGAACACAACTATCTGCCTTGGCAAGATTGCAAAGAATCTCGGTACATCCTCAAGATCAAAGGTGCTCATAGCTGCCTTTACCCGTTCTTTGCGGGATCCTTTCGTACATGCCAGAAACGCCGCGCTTATGGCTTTGGCTGCAACAGCTGAATACTTTACCGAAGATGACTGCGCCATTCGCGTCTTACCCGTGGTCTGCCCTGCTCTGATTGATAAAGAAAAGATGATCCGAGACCAAGCATCCAAAACAATGGACATTTATCTACAAAAAGTTCGCAAAGCTGCTGCTGCTATGCCAGACACCGTTCTGCCGCCACCTCAGTCGGCTGATGCTTCCACCGTGCAAGTAAGCCCGGCACAGCCAAGTGCGTCTCCTGGAGCCAGTTGGGCGGGATGGGCCATCTCATCGTTTACGAACAAATTGACTGCTGTTGCTGGAGATATGCAAACAGAAAGTGTACAGACTCCGGCTGCAGTCTCCCCATCACCCAAGCCAGAGATGAAGAGACCAAGTACCTCATCAGCATCGGCTCTTCACCGTCAAGCTGTGGCATCACCTCCGCCTGTCACTTCAGGCCCATCGACTCCTAGCGTTGCCAGTGCAATTGCTGGACAATTCCTACCTGACGATGACGACGACGCCGGTGATGCGTGGGGAGATCTACCGGATGATGATACCTTTGATACACCTTCTACTGTCGCCAACACATCTGCGTCTGCGTCTGTATCTGCAACGCCATTCGGTGAAGAAGAGCCCGATTTCGCTGGATGGCTGGCGGCGCAAGCGAAAAAGGGACCCAGCAAACCTCTACCGAAAGGACTATCAAAACCTAGCACCGCCAAAAAGCCTGCGGCAAAAGCAGCCGCGAAACCTGCGGCAAAGCCAGCGACCAAGCCTGTGACCAAGAAGATTGACCTGACACCCAAAGAAACGGAGGAGGATGATGATGGTTGGGGCGACGGCTGGTAAGATTGGTGTCATTTTTCCACAGTGGTATTTGAATACATGGATACACGTATTTATAGGTAGGATATTGACAGTCTGCTCCTCATTTATGTAGTGAAACGACACAGCCGGCGTTGTGGTTAGAACTGGGATTTGAATATCACTCTTCCCCTGTTACTCTTTTATCACCTGCATATTCTTCAAATGAATTGGCGCGTCTCCTAATTCTTTACAGTAAATTTCACTCAGTGATTTATATGTATAGGATCCGTTATTTCTCAAATCCATTCTTAGATTCTGGGGTTCAATGATTCAAGATATGTCGAATAGAGTGTTATGCTAGAGCAGCTAAGACTAACTAGCGGCTGCCAGCGCTTTCGGCAAAAAGTCGGCGGTGCACCATTTGCGTATCTAAGCTTATCGGCGGCTCCAGCCGAGAAAAAAAAAATATATCCCACGCTACCTAGACCAGAAAACGCTTCCTTCGACCATCTTTTCCCATTGCGATTCAATTCGATCAGAGGAGAAAAAGATGGCGCAGGGCTCAATCAAAAAGTCCAGCAAGGCCGCCGCGCCAAAGGCCATCCACTCGAAGCGCCAGGCCTCCAAGGTCACCAAACCCAAGAAGTCAAAGAGCGCCGACAAGCTCCTCAAGAAATTCACATCAGGCATGGCGGCCAAGACGGAGGCGCTGCTGGGCGAGAGGGCGGGACATCTCGAGCTGATTGGGCCGGGAAAGAAGGGCAGCAAGAAGTTGTCACAGAAGGGAGGATCCAAGAAGTTTGGTTAAGAGGAGAGAAAGAAAATTGAAGGGGCGTGCGAGAATACCGATGGAAGCAAGATGGATTCTTTGCATAGCATGACATGGCATGGGGCAGCGCATTCGAACTATGAGCGATGAATTATTTCTATTATTGGCATTTGATTGCTTTTCCTCTTCTATCTTCTACGATACTCGTATTAGGGGCCGATTTCCCTGCACAGAATTTACACCTTTTCGACGTCGAACTCTCTGCCCTCGGCAACGGCATTCAAAAGCGCTGACACGACTCGGAATTCTCTTTCGATATCGACCATCCAATTCGAGACGGCGACTCTCACAGCTTTTTCGCCTTTCCAGCTCGTACCGCTCACGTACATCTGCCTCGTTGCGTTGATCTTCGCCACCAGCTCATCATTCAACTTTCTATCCTTCGCCCTGAATAGAACAATAATAAAGACTTCCTCGACATCACCGCTCTCATCAGGAAGGAGTTCATAATGCGGTGAATCTCGCAGGAAAGTGGCCAGTTTCCGCGATAGCTGGGCCATGTTGTGACATAGCTTGGCATAGCCAGGGCGACCTTGGTTGAGGAGCGCGGCGTAGGCCGGTAGCGCGCGGAAGCGTCTCGAGTTTTCCAGGCCAACATTGAGAGGAGATGGGATACTGGCTACTGCACCCGAGGCAAGGTATGCGGCGTTTGGGTTGACGCAGACGGATTGAAGAGTAGACGAGGTGCGGGTGAAGAACATGCCGCAGTCGTATGGCTGATGATGATGGTTAGCGATACAAAGCGCTTGGTTTTCAAGAGTGTGACAGGAATGAGCGGGAGGTGCAGGTTTACGTACAACGTTGAGCATTTTATGACCATCAACTGTGATGCTGTCGGCCATGTCGACACCTTGAGCTCGAGTATGAAGCACTCGATATTCATCTCGGTCCTCTTCCAGGGCCCGGCTGAAGATACCAAAGGCTAAAATCAGAGAGATTAGTAAAACGAGGATCGTCCCTCTTCATCTAGCCAGTTTTTGTCCTTGTATATAGGAGACAACTTACCTCCATCTACATGAATCCATGCAGCATGTTGATCTGCTATTCCTCTCAATCTCTTCCACTCGTCGACGTTATCAAGGGCATAGCCACCCGTGTTCACTTCTCCCATACTAACGGCAATGATGCTCGCCACTCCAGGACGACTCAATTCTCTCTCCACCGCGTCGAGATCCAACTTCCAAGGCTGGGCTGCGCTTCGAGGAAGCTCCTTGACCGACGCTCTCCCCAGGCCAACTATGCTTGCTGCCTTGGAGAGCGAACTGTGGCCTCCACTGGTAAGAATTTGGATCTCCGAGACTCCAGCTTTGGTACAAGCGCCCAGCAAGCCTAGCTCACCCACCGACGCGCCCTTCTTCTCAAGAACAGCCTCTCGACCACAGGCCAAGCCGAGCACATTGCTGGCCGTGGCTCCAGTGGTGAAAGTCCGGCCTTTCCAATCTGATTCTGCCAGGCGAAGCAGGCTCAATATCATCTCCAGAGCAGCATTCTCGACCATTGTGGATACAGTCTGCTCGGGCAAGTGGACTTGGACGTTTTGATCCATGCGGGAGACGACATTGTCGGCCCATTCAGCAACGGGGAGGACGCCGCCGGTGACGAAGCCGAAATAGCGGCTCGACTGGGATTGGCCGCATAATGCTGGGACGATGTCTTGTGTGATGTGCGAGGCAACTTTGGCGGCAGGCTGGCCGGAAAGGTAGCCAGGGTCAGATGAGTTGGGCAAGGAGGCCTCAGCGGCGTGGATGAGATTGAGAGGCGGGAGGGTGTTGTATTGCTGAGATTGCGGGGGAAGGCCTTGCCGCTCGAGGCGTGCGGATTGAGCTTGGATATCGAAGAGGTCTGCCATGATGGGCGTTGTGAGTATTATGGAGATTATAAAGGGTTATAAGTGAGGAATTAAATGAGTAAGTCTGTAAAGAATGGAGTGTAAGTTGCTGCCCGCCAATAGTAGGTGTTTACAGCGTTCATTTAATAGCAATTGCAAAAGTTATTAAAAGGAAATAGAAGAACAGCGAAGAAAAAAAAAGGAAAGAAACTCGAGTGGGCATTTATATCAATCGTGCCCATCATGAGTAGAAACATGTGCCATCAGCTTAGCAGGTGGTATTCTCCACTTGGCTGCTCCAGACCGCAGAATGGATTCGCAAAGTCTTTCTCACGAGTGCTCTGCTCGCAAGTTGCTGCCACAGCTCGCCAGCGTAGGCCTGTTTTAGGCATAACGTGACGGTGCCGGCGTGCTTAGCGCAGGAACATGGCCACGGCTATTTTTTGGCCCGACGTCTCTGGAGTAGGTAGAGAGATGGTTGGAACGAATCAATCAAGTCATCGAATATGTAATGGATATCCATTAACCAATAGATTGGAAGTTGGTAAACTGCTGATGGCTGAGGCTTTTTGCTAAATGTAGGATTCTCATGTATTTTGTATACATCTGGTGTTGGATTTGCTGATTATATGATCGTGAGACCTGCGGTTCGTTGTCTAGGTAGGCATCATAAGCCAAACGTGATATTATAGACAGCTTCAGCTGGAGCAGGAAGCAAGCACTTTTTAATCTCTTCTAGGTACAAAATTGTCCTATCATATCTACCAAGGTGTCCTTGCAGATGACACATGAATATTATTATGGCAACTATGCAGCGGCGTAGCATTATCTGATACTCTAGTAGATTGATCTTGCTACCTACTTCTCAATTAGATACACATAACTTACAAGGAACCTAGTATTTCTAACATGATTGAAATAAGAACAACAGTGTATTGATTTGATAGCTTGCCTAATTTGATGAATCATGGCAGTGAAGGCGGGAAAAGGGTAATAGTCGGACAGCTTGTAACAATTGGTTGGCAGGTTTTTTTCTCCCAATCTAAAGTCCTCCATTCTATCCTATATACAGGTCTATAAGCTTATCTACTTAGTATAAAATAGTCTATTTTGTACCTATAGGAACTTCAGCATATAGGGATGTTGCTCCTATTGGTGCAAATTCATCTGGTTGCGGCCACTATCAACTCTCTGCACAAGGACTTGCTGTTGATATCATTTTTAGGAGAAAGTAGTACAAATAAGCGTAAAAAATATCCAACGCTAATTACGAATAATGTTTCCTGAAGCTGTAGTCACAAACGTGACAAAACAGCCAACTTCGTTCATACTCCAGCAATATAACAGAAGCGCGTCGCACACACTTACAAGACAATCATTGGACTGTTGAACCTCCGCAGTGTCATTCTCGCCGTATTGCTCATTTTTTTCACGCAAACTTCATGGCATTTCATAGCATAGCCCAAGGTAAGAGGAAGCAGCACACAGCTCGAACCAATTGATGAAGAGAGCATCGGAAAAACCCAAGTTATCGCATGTCTTTGGCTGTATCCAATTGTCTATTACCATAGGTATACATGTATAAACGCCTAAAAAATAGCAATTCCTTCCAAACACCCAACGAAAGATTGTATATATATATTTCCTTTACAGCTTCGGGGCCTCCTTGACGGTACCGATCTTGTACTTGCCGCCGTACTTCTCCAGCACGCTCTCGTTGTGATACTTCCAGAAAGCCTTGGTCGCGTTCTTGCCGGCGAAGCGCTTCAGGATCTTGGAGCCGCCGGGGTGCTCGTCGAGGAACTCTAGACGTTTGTTGCGCATTCGCGCTCTCGTTAGCTAAGGACCATTTCTTCTTTCGTTTCCTCCTGCTGTAACTCGTTCTCGTGCGCGCGCGAGAGAGAGAAACACAGGATAGAAAAGGGAAAAACGCACTGGTGACATCGTAGACGCCGTCTTCGACAATGAGCCAGAAGCCGTTCGCATCGTCCTTGTGCGAGCTGACGTCGGCTGTGGTGAAAGACTTGTCGGCCATTTTGTTTGTTTTCGTGATGCTACTCGAACTTGGTGGTGGAAAAGAAGAACTGGACAATATCGACGTCTGTTGAAACCTTTCGCTAACTTCGCAGAGCTGTATGAGTAAAATGGGGAAAGACACAAAAGTGAGATGACAAGTAGAAGAAGAAGACGGTGATCGGTAGAAATGCTGGAGTTCACTGGAAAAAGGGCGCCCCAGTTACCTCGGCACGCACAGCGACTGGCGAAAGAGGGTCAGCGCTATGCCTGCTTGGTTCAGTGGACAGGCGCCCCGGATTTGGCGGGTTTGGGGTAATCGGGTGGCCTGACGAATGATGAGGGGCGGATTGCAAAGGTCTCGTGAGCCGAGGTTTGTCATATGCTATAAGGCACGTATACTGATTACATGTAAGTTTAACCCTGAGATAGCAGCTGGATGGATAAAAGTCATGTAGCAGATGGGTTGTTCAGCCTGGCACTGTATTTACAGGTCAGATTGAGATGATACTTGGTGGACAATTTTGAAGTCGCTGGAGCCAATGACTCGGTTCCATCATGTGAGAGTAGCATCACTAAATAGTTGTTTATCTATGAGTGGATCTTTATTTCCAATATCCTTTGTAGTATGTCCTTCCATATATCAGCGCCCATATATACTATAGCTCAATCACAACTGGCCGTCGCTTCCTCAACGCCTCTCTAAACCTGTCTGCAAATGCCGATGTCGCTTTACAGTCACTCTCCATGCGCTTCTTCATTGCCTCCGGCAGCCACTGCTCAATTTTGGTGATCCGATGCTCGTTCTATTTTGCAATAATGCTCTATTAGCTCTAATTTCTCTCTCAACGTTGGATATCCGAAGGAAGTAGGAATGAACACATACCGATGGATGCGTGCTAAGCATCTCGGGAACTTCTTGCCCGCCCAGCCGCTGTATCGTCTCCATCCTTTGCCAGAATCCAACTGCCTGTCGGGGATCGTAGCAGGCCTCTGCCATCATCATTAAGCCGATATAGTCGGCCTCGCTCTCCTGCTTGCGGCCCATGGGTAGATAGAAAAGCAGATCTTGCAGATAGTATCCTCCAATCACGTTCCACAGGCCGAACAGCGCCAGACCCGGCAGCGCCCCGGCAAGAAAGAAGAGACTACCGGCAGTGAGATTGCCTACCCACGCAGCAGAGAGTCGCTCTGCAGCGTGGGAAGCCGTGTTATGTGCGATTTCGTGACCGAGGACAGCCGCGAGGGCATCTTCGCTGCGGCAAACGTTGAGGATGCCACTGTGGACAAACACTTTGCCGCCCGGGATAACGAATGCGTTCGCCGTTCCTATTACATTGCGCAAACACCATGTATCAGCAGAGAGCAATGATAAGCAATCAAGAAGAGGGGCAACAGAAACTCACGACTGTCCGCAATCACTCGGACTTCCCAGTCTAGATTCTCCATCCCGCTGACGGGAATCAGCCGCTTCATGACCCTCTTGACCAGAATCGTCCTCGGGTCCCAGTCCGACAAGAAATGGCCTCCCTGCTCTTCCACCTGCCTCACAATCGCATCGGCCGCTCTCGAATAGGCCTGCGCAACCAGCGTGTCCGACAGAAAGTTGAAGCGCCTCCGCCCCGTCACCGGCACCGTCTGCGAGTTGTACATGTAGAACGCTATCGCGGCGGCCACTGTAGCGACGACCAGAGTGCGCGAGTTGCGGCCAGTGCCCGCGTTGGTGAACTTGCCCGCCAAGGCATTGGGCACGAGGGGTCTTGCGCTGCGCAGGCGCTCTTCCGAATCTTGATGATATGGGCGATTGTTCCGAGTTGACTGCGACAGGGCGCGCCAATTGCCACAGATGCTAATGTTGCCTCTTGTCTTAGAGCCATTGCATCGAGTCGATGCCAGCAGCGGTACGATTGCCGGGCGAGGGGCCTGGTCCGATAAACGGACGATGCCGCTGCCCCGGAACATGTGGCGGGGGATCATCTCGCGAGAAGACAATATTCGCCGCCTCTTTTGTGTGCTGCTCCCCCCAGCCGGTGCCTCTTCCAGGGAAAAGCGGCGTCGCCGGGGGTTACGGGAGATTCGTTGATCGGTGAGGCGAAAGAGGGCGATGAAGAAGAAGCAAAGTCGATAATTCGGGTTGAGGCTGATCCCTCGCGAGGTACTGCCTAGTTCAGCAGGCCTAACTCTGGGCTTAGTGCCAGGTGGGAGCTGCATACGTCAGTCCACCCACATTGGAATTGAAGGCTTGTAGCGCGCACCTCAGTGGCGTGTTAGTGTGCTCGAAAGAAAGTTACAGGGCTAGGATAAAAATTCTCCGATACCTCCAGGCTGTTGCTTGCTGACTGGTGATCTCATAGTCATTTGATCTCCGTATGTTAAATAATCAAAGCCGCAAGCGATATATCGCTGATTATCTTCTTTTGTTTGTCCGCAATTGCTCTATTCCTCAACTTCCTCATATTGTAGAAATATTAACTTTGTCTTAAGAAACTCAACTTCAAGAGCGGTGAGGCCCATGCAGCTGTTAAGCTTACATGTAGGTATTCGGCCGTAGATAAAGTCCGCACAATGCAACCTACCCTTCCCAAGACGAAGCTAGATCCTGTAAGCTAAGGCATCAGCACCTAAAAGACTTATGAATTCGCCAATCTCGCTCTTCTCCTTTCTTCTTTTCAAACTCATTTGAATCTGGCTCTCATTTTGCGTAGGCCATAAGCGTTGGTCAAGTTCAGCTGCGCTGGTACAATTCAGAACTCCTCTGTCTCTTAAACTGCTATTCTAGCTTCACAGCCTTCGTCCGCCAACATGAGCAACTCCGACGAAGCAAATACCCTCAAACTCATCACCCCCACCTTCACGCCGCCATCCTCCTCTACTACCGAATCAGCCGGCGTCACTTCCATCATCAAGTCTCTCTCACTCATTGAGCACGTCGAAGGCGGTTACTTCGCAGTCACCGACGTCAGCAACACCTTTGTCCCATCGCCCTATCCCGAGACGCCCCTCTCGCAGCGTACCATTGATCTTGTCAACGGCCTGCCTGCCGACTATGACCCTTCCAAGCGGCGGCTTTCCACTACAATCTTCTACTATTTGACGCCCAACCGGCCCATGGGCTCGTTTCATCGCAACCGAAGCCGCATCATCCACAGTCTTCACCGTGGCCGCGGCCGCTATGTCCTCATTCACGACGATGGTCGTATTGAATCATTCATTGTTGGCCACAACGTGGAGCGCGGAGAAAAGCTGCAGTGGGTTGTGGAGGGGGGCGTCTGGAAAGCGAGCTTCCTGCTCGCTGATGACGATGGCCAGTCAAATAGCGATGGCTTGCTCATCTCGGAAACCGTCGTCCCTGGCTTTGAGTACGCCGATCACGAGTTTCTCTCTCAAGAACGCTTGGTCGAAGTGCTCCCCGAGAGCAAAGCTAAGACTCTTCAGTGGCTAGTTAAACACTAGGCTAGGTCGTATTATGATATATTAGCGATTCTGTGGGAGAGATCAAACTCAAGAGTGAAAAGTTAGTGCTATTTTAAAGTTTCCTATATTTGAAATATAAACAGTTCAGATCCAGGGGACACCGTAATGATGGCGATAACCAGCTTCTTTTTCCCAGTCAAAACAAATTCCAACGCTATCATAAATTCATTCATGGCGTGACATGTTGCGTGATCAATATCAAAAGCTGCAGGATTTCCTCGCCACACCTATTCCGGCGGTGTAACGTTATGCCAAAACGCTCAAGCATCCATGATAATCGAATGTTTCCATGATCAATGCATTTTTGAAAACAACAGACAAAGAAGGGAAAATCTGATGGGCAACTTCTTTTAATATTGTTCCCTCTATGTCTCTCCTGGGAATGGCTTTCTGCCCCATACGACATAAAAGGGCAAGTATGCGTGGATCGAAGAATTGGATACGTCTCGTCGGACTTCAACAAGGGATACCTGTAGTCACCATACAGTTAGCCATATTTTGTGCGTGAAATACAATCAATATAAATGATGTCTTGCCTCAATCTGTTCGGGAGTTAGCCCGTAAACGCGGTTAAACAGGCCCAACGAAAAGCCACTCAGCCCCATTTGCATATTCAGCTCCCACATATTACCAACTTCTTTCAGCTTGGCATCTTTGGCCCAGCCATTCAGCGGGATCTTGTACACACGCTCGTGGACGTCGACGAAGCCCACTCGCTCATATATGCTTCGAAGATTGCATGCTTCCGTCAGCGGCCGCCGAGCCTCAGCCGCGGCATTTAGAAAGTCACGGAACCATAGGCCCAGCGCACTGTCTGGCTTGAGAGTGTCGTCATCACAGTGGGGGACGGGATACAGTTCCTGAGATTCGAGCCACCCGCCAGGCGTCAGTGTTTCAAAGGCCTGTTGGGCAATCTGTGTCTCAAACGACTCCCAGCAAGCACCCGTCGTCTTGGTATGAATGTAGTCGAAAGTTTCGCTGTAGTCCCATGGTTCTGATCTATAGATATAGAGTAAGTGGGCTAAATTAGCAAGCTGTTTGGCATGAAACTTTCAGGTTGAAGAAAAAAAAGGTGATATGAAAGTAAAAGAATTCGGAATAGATACATACGAATCTTCCACATAGAATTCAACATTTGCAGGTACGGTCTCGGGTTGAATTGGCGATAAGTCTGTAGCCACAATTTTGGCATTTGGAAAACGATCGCCCATTGCAATCGCCCAATCTCCTGCACCAGTAGCAATGTCCAAGACTCGTTTAGGAGGATGGCTGTTTAGCGGAGCATAATAGAGCCTGTTGTTCATGATTTTCATGAATACCGCATCTTGTAAAGCCATACGCTCTATCTCTGCTTTGTCGTTGGGGAAAGCATACGCTAAGCACCGGCTCAAGTCAGTTAGAGTCCATAGTGGCCAAGTTTTGTGTATTTCGGGCTGCGAATCTCTCACATCCTTCTCTATACGCGTGATAGGTACGTCCAAAAAGACGCGGAAAATTGTAAATGCTTTCAGTCAAAGACATGGACGAGTCCATCCTAAAAGCCATGATTAGCTTTTCTGGACAGATAAGAACAAGAAGGGTGCAGAAGACGGTTTCAGGAGACAGAATCGGGCATCGTTTACGTACATGCTTTCGGCCTGGGGCTAGCAAATCAAGCGTCAGCTATTGTCATCGAACCGACGGAAAGAAGAAGAGGAACAGAATAGTAATAACTTACGTCAGGTTCAATGCAGCTCTCGCCGCTTGAGCTAGGTGGAGAGTAATGAAAGGTAAATGGATAGCCTTCCAGCTGTGAAGACGTCTGGCCATTATTCGGAAGTGGATGCGGGTGGTCTCCCATTTTCAATCCGTAGGCTCAAGTATCGGAAAAGAAGTTATTGAGAGTTATGGCCGGGGTTATCTGGACAAACGCCAAGTTGAGTCGGAGAGTTGGAAGGAGAGCAAGGACGTGTCCAGACAATAAAAGAAGAAAGGGGAGGAAAATTGAATATATAGCGCAACTCAATCTACCTGTTGTAAAATGCGTAATGGTAAATATCTGCACTCGATGCTCGCAAAAACAAAAAAAGACAAAAGACGCTGTAAATGCTATAAACGGCAGGGCGCACTAATGGCACAAAAACAGAGAGCCGGAGTATCAAAGACGGAAAAGGCCAGAGGTGGCAGAGACAGCCGGGCGGAGCCAGGCCAGGCTGTCTGAGAGCGCAATAGAACTGACAGATACCCACACTGACAACACCTAACCAAGCAGGCGGTAACCAAAGGGGGACCCAGAACAGAATAGCCGGGTCTACGATGATGCGTGTAACAGAGGCTCGCACGACAGAGATAATTCGCTGCGTGCTGCACGTACTAACTCGCCGTGCCATGGCATAACCGTGCCCTCGTGACAGGGGCGTCGGGCAGAGGCCAGGCCCGTTTGCCCTTTTTTTCATTTCTCTCTTTCTGAAGAGGCCCTTCAGCTGGGTGCTGCTGGGACCCAGGAGTGCATTTACGCACGGATGCTTCAGTGCTTCTCAAAAGGGGTGGCCCAAGGCCGGTATACAAGTACAAGTGTGAAACCACAGAGCCTCAAATTAAACATCCATATCTCCCGAGAGTGGAGGCGAACCATGACTGGAACTAAAGCACGAAGAGCTAGACTGCTACGGCAACGCGTAGGCTTCTCCCACGTTGTCTATGATCCAAACACAACACTTTAATCCTATTCCAGGTCCCGGGAAGCTGGTTGGGTAAAGTGGGGATGCGAAGGGAAGGGTAGGAGGTGATAATGAGGACTAGAGTAGACGGTATTCAACTAAGGACGACTGGGTAACGGCAGTAAGCCGTTCTCACTTTGCTAGCTTTGCTGTAACCAGAAGCAAGAGAGCTGCATATTGAGGAGCATTTGCAGAACGCAACGCCTGCCTCGCTTCTGGGCAGTCCAAGGACCCATCCCACGTTGTTAGCGAGCGGGTGGCGGCTAAGGCCGACGGTGCCTCTTGGTCCGCAAGGAAGCCAGAATCCCAGACCTCTGGGACCGGTGGAGAACGGGCAATTATCACCCGCTAACGGCTCGGCTTGCTTAGCTCGAGTGCGGCATGCCTCTAGTAGGTGACAAGTATCATCTGTAGGGAGAGAGGGTGCATGTTGTTTATCCATGTACATGCTGTAATGCTATTACTTGTAGGCGGTGCCCCTCAAAAGGACTGGACTCTGAGAGTGCATATCAACCACGCCATGGCGGCCAGGCATCATGCGACCCGGACCTAGGGAGCGCGTGTGCTCTCCCGGTTGGTCGGGCAGATCTCAGATGTCGGCTCGACTCGCCGCACTTTCGCCGCATGATGTGAAACCGCCGAGGAAATATCAAATAGCAGCATGGGACCCGGTTCATACGCGCTCTAGGAAGGGACAGGCAGCGAATCCTCATCTATCGTTTTTTGGGAATAGGCCCAGCTTTACGGAACAGTAACTCATCTCTTTGTTTGCATCCAGCCAGTAGGAGCAAGCATAACGGCAAGAGGTGTGCTGCATACATGTACGCAGCCCGACTCGGATAAGAGGGAGAGTTACGGGACCTAGGAGCTGCATGAGCAGCATGCATAAAGGTAGGATCTTTTGGAAGCTGTTTGCTTTTTGCTGCAAGTCAACTATATGGTCTTTTTCGGTGAATCCTGTGGCTGCTATTGCTAGGATCTGCGAGTCTGTCTTGGAGAAGCCCTCGCGATGGAAGTACAGGGAGGGTCCAATATGCGTGCTCTATTCCGAATCCATCGTCTGCATGCTATTGCGGCCCCCACGGCCTGGAGCAGCTGTTTTCACATGTACCTAGTAATAGTCCAAGCCAAAGGTGTGCGACGGCAAAGAGCCGTCCGCGGCGGCGAGCCGGAGGACATTTGAGCCGGAACCCGGGGCATTGCCAGCTCCCTGGTACTCCGTATTGCATTTCTTGTGCACATGTAGTTGGAGTTTTAGTGAGGCACATGTAAATACGACTTCACGTAGAATCGCATTTATACGGCTTCCTCCTCATCCACTCACGTTGAGTAGCCTGGCCAGGCTATGCTCCCGGGTCCAGGTAGTTTAGATGACTCTGCTTATTTGCCTAGATAGGTTAACCCTCGGCTGCAGGACGGCTGGAGCCAGGATTGCCAGGCCTTGTTTCTTGTTCAGGGGTCTACGTTCAAACGCCATGGTCATAACAAGGCTTCTCAATACATGTACTACTATAAGTAAACAGTCGCCAATAGTAGATGCACTTATTACATTACTCACCATAACTTAATTTTCCATTGTAGGCGTATAGATTTCTTCTTATCAAAAACCCCCAATCTCACAGTAGTGAGAATCCCGAATTGTTTAAAAAAAAAAAACGATATGGCATAACATGGCAGCTCACTTCCTGCACTCTTTTCCTAAACAATACCCACGAATGGGCTTACAGAAGTTCTCTAAGCACGGCATAATATCACATAGTAAGCCGTATTATTGCTGGCCCCCAAACTGACAGATAGGTTTTTGTGCGACGCCCAAAAAGCACAAACATTCTGCAAACATGTATTGCTCTACACACCAACACAAGGACGCGTAAACACTAAGACAAGCCACACAAAATATCCCAGCCTCAGCAGCAGCACCCGCTCTGTGGGTCTTTGGACGCAGTAATAACTTGCCCTTCTCCCTGAAAGCGCTGGTTGTTTGAAACGCTGGAAGCCGGCAGAAAGTGGCTGCAACTCGCTGGACTAGGTCGTACGCGCCTCTCCCCCCCCAGAGCGTTGCTCCCTTGGACTTGTTTGTCTTCTCAAAACCTCAACTTCAACGGCAAACTTAGGAATTCGGCCTGGCGCGTACAAAGATCTTCTATTTGCTTTCTCCTACCGTGTGGGACACTATCTACTCAGAGGCCGTTGTCGTAGGTGCCAGCAGCTCCCTAGTCGTGCCACCATCTGATTTCCCGACAATGTGGCACGTATTACTACGGAGAATTATTGAAAAGCCTAGGATGATGCGAGTAAGACTTTTCAGAATAGGCACAAGTACCCAGCATAATTAGAATCACTACCCTGGCGTACTACTAGGGTGTAGCTGTCGGTGAATAGGCAGGGTCGACAGACGTTAGCGAGCATCAGAAAGCTCGCGCGCGCCATGGCGGTCAGCCGTACAAAGGCTCGTAGTAGTATCAGTAAATGACTTTTTCTTTCTGTGCTCCATACCCATATACTTCTCAGTCCGATGCTATAGATTGCTATTGACGCACGAGAAAGTGTATGCATTCTCAGGCGCGAAGGCTATGCGAATCGTATAAGCCTTGGCATCGACAAAAAAACGTCATGGAAACTACTCGTCATAACATATTTACAAGGGGGGATCTCAGCTGACTCCTTGTTTAGCTCCTCTGTTACGCATGCTCAGGAAGCGAGGATCACCAATTCATAATGATATATGACAGAAATGCAAAAGATTACTGCATGCATAGACTTACTTGTATAACACTTCCTTCCAGTAAAAGCCTATTCCATGAAAAGAGTGGCAAATTCTGTTGTGCATCCCGACTGATGACTACACTCTTGGTTATACGATCTTACATGTGGACGTACTCTTTGTATTACCTACCATTGCGAATCAGAGCTCTCCCCTTTACTATGAAATGTGGCTTTTGTATTGCCATCCTCCACATGCATTAACGCATGACTGTTTTTCGAGGCATTGCTGGCCAACCGAGCCCCCTCCATGTTACAAATTGCAATTAGCATTTCGGAACTTTCCGCATCAACTTTCGCCCATCAGGAGTCTCAATATCTGGACGTAAAACAGTTGGTAATGTGCCGGCCTCTCTTAACTGGGCTCGCGTCTCTCAGTTTTAACAGAGGGTAGATAATAACCATCTGGATTATACGTACTATGCAAGTCGGCACAAGCATACATAAATACATACATCCCGCACAAGAAACAACTACGAGACAAAACAAGGCCGCCCAACTTTCTTTCAATTTTAATAGTAGTATAGCATTATCATGATTTTCCATCTTGAAAACCCTGGCTATCCAAACCCTCCCTCCTTCCACTTTACACACAAAGCGGCCCCCTTTCTATTCTATATAAAAAAATATCTGTGTTTCCACAATCTACATTTTTTTGTTTTCGTTTTGCTGCGTCCATCTGAGGGGGTATAATCTAACTTGTGGCCAACCGCGATTGGCCATACAAAGGGAAAGGAATATATAAATGTATATAAATATGTAAGGAAAGTAATAGAAAAAAAAAAAAACTCGCAAATACTTGGAACTTCCATAAAGCGAAAAAAAAAAGGGGTGTTCGGGTGAGGGGGGGAAAAAGAAACGCAAAAGCATCAATCCGTTATACTCTTCACTCATTTCTCATTCTTTTTTTTTTTTTTATCTTTAATAGTCGCTGCTTTGGCCGGGGCTCATGATTCCGCTGACGGGCGTGTCTTCGCCGTTGGACAGGAACGACTGGTCAATTCTAAAGATCCAGTCTGTCTTGTCGCGCTCACTGCGAGCCGCAAAGAGCCATGTGTTGTCTGTCCCATAAATCGCAAACACAGCTGCTTGCATACGCTCGCTCAGGCGCTGAACTCCTTGTCCTGCAGACGATCCTCCTCCTCCACTACCGTTAGGTCCGGTCCAAACAGTTGAAATGACCCGTCCCGAGGCCGTCCGTCGGTGACCTGGCGTGAACTCTGGCGAGCTGCTGGAGCCTCGGTTAGGCCTGTCGTAATCATCTGGGCCGTGCAAAAGACCGAGCACGCCAGGCTGGCTATCTACGCGCGAATTACGCAGGCTCACAATGCCTATTTCGTCACCATCTGTTGCAGAGTATATGTGGAGGTACGGTCTCCTCAATTCCACAAATCTCTTTACCCATCGCGTAGATTCATTGTTTGGCACCAGTAAATAGCCGCCTTTTTGAACCTTTGGGTTTTTGGGCACGCGAGTGATGGTGGTGATGAGAGTAGGAGGTGCAGACTCTGTCGCGACTCCGTTTTCTGGGGGCGTCGTATTTTCTGGGCTCAAAAGCTTTGCAAATGGATCCGGATATTTCTGCCAAAGCTTCAAACACAGCTCCAACAAGTCCATTTGTCGTGTATTGTATTCGGAAATTGGGGCAGCAGGTTCCAGACCCATAACTTCTTCTGGCACCTGATGTAGGTCGGTAAGGTCGTCTTTCAGAGTTTCGTTGCCAGCCTCTTCTGGGTCAAGTTCATCTCCATTGATTGACGGAGCTTGAGACGTCACAGGCGTATCGTTGAGCAAATCATCGTCGTTGGGAACGATCGCTTGCATGATTGGAGACGATTCAGGCTCCGGCTCAGGATCTTCCTGCTCCTTTCCACTCACTGTAGGATCAATACCGTACTGCGCAAGGACGCTGGCCACAGCGCCAAGCTCAGCGTTGCGGCGCCTCTTCTTCTTCGAGTGAAGGAAATCGCTGACAAGAGACACGCCTCGAGGGGTCCAACTATGGAGATTTTCCTCGCCCTTGACGTAATCATGCTGACTGCTCATCCTCCATAAGTCGCCTACCCTCTTGATCGGCGCAGGCTTCATGGTCAAGGTAAAGACCCCGCTGGAAGAACGAACAAATCGCATGTTCTGCCAGAGCGACGAAAAGACAGAGGTTTGCCGAACAAACGTGCGGGACATCACTTGCAAGTTGACTTTTTGTGAAAATCTCATGGGTTCTGCCAGCTTCTCGGAAGAAATCTCCCAGGAGATGGTCATCTGAACACGAAACTTTTCGGCTGTGACACGATCAAGAAGAAGTGAATTGTGTTGACTAGAGTCCCATTGGGCGTGTACCACAATATTGCGCGTGCCGTTGGGGTTCTCGCGGAAGACGGGGTTCGATGCAAGCTTGAGAGTGATGTCGCGATCTGTGACCATGTCGGGAGATTTGCCGGCAGTGTCCACGGTTCTAATTTTGCCTACGCGGACAGAGGTAACGTCTCCCCATGGCAAGACGTCTCCCGAGCTGTGTGAAATTTCAATGCAGATACGCCTCTGTAGACCCTGGTGTAGTTGGAATGTTCCACTATCAAGCTCGCTGGATTGGGTGACTTCAACAGCAGCGTACTCTCCGTGCTCATTAAGCTCCATAATCTGGATTCGAGAAAGTAAGTCGTGCTTTTCTTGAGTAAAAAACTGAGCCTCATTGATGCGAGCTGACTTTGTGTTGTCCGCAGTAGGGCATGCATCTCTCATGTCGTCCCAGCTAAGGAGCTTATCGAGATGCATTGTAGAAACTTTAGCAAAGATGGCTGCTCTCAGTGTAACCTCTGGAGTTGCAAACAGAGGCACACTCATGCTATGAACGCTCTCAAAGCGTATTGGGCCCTCGTCGAAACTCTGAATCATCTGGGTTGTCGTGATACCATCCTCTTCCGAGATTCCGGGAATAAACAGCTGTGCATGCACATCGGTTCCTTCTCGCTCGGCAAAGCCTACCATTTCGTGCATAACGACGTTGAACTTGAGCGTGTTGGTAGGGGCCCGGGCATGAGAAGGCTCAATGGACAGCTTGAGCATGCCAACCTCATGAGAGGTGTAAGGGGAAAGGACGTCCAACGCAAAATCCTGCACTCGGCTCTCAAATACAGCTCTAAGAGGTATATCTACCTCGCCGACAAGGGTGTAGGAGGGCATATTTGTCTCCACAAAGGGATTATCCAGGCTTAGGTGTTGGGCATACTCTGGCTGGTCGAGATATTGGTGCATTTGTCGCATTATGCGTACCCGGTCATACAGCTTCTCCAGACTCCATAGGCGAACCACGGTATTCTTGTAGTCAATAACGCGGACGCCAATGCAGGGTTTGTAAGCCTCCTCCAGCGCTATATCGTCTCCCTCGCTCGTAAGGCCGTTGAGAACCATGTCATACGAAGAGCACAAGACGTGTCCCATGTCCACAGTAGTGAACTGGAAGACGACGCTCTCATTAAGCTCGTTGCTCATAATCTGAGCCTCCTTTAAGATGGATGCATTCTGGAGCACGGTCTCGGCCATTTTGACAAAGTGGCGGCTGCGCCATGCCTTGACCGTCTTTCTTGCAATGTCCATCTCGTAATCAGATAGCCTGGGGCTTGCCTTGGGGCGTTTCAGGGGATCCATCTTTTCAATTTTTTCCTCAAACTGTTTGCGCTGTAGGCTGAGTTGCTTCTGCATATCTTCCTTTAGCTCCATGAGCGCCGCTTCCATGCGAGCCTTTTCTTGCTTGATCTCTTCGACTTCCATATGGGAGACATCTACACCTCTGAGCCGGTCTCGGAATTCTTCTTTTTGTCTCTCGAATTGAGATTGGAGTTCCTCTCTTACTTCCCTGAACTGGTCGTCTTGGTCACCCTGCCTTGGTGTCGAGGGCATTGTCAGGGCCGTGTCGAGAGAAAAATTGTCAATAGTGCCTGTCGACATGTACTTTTCTCGAACTGGATATGACGTGGTCGATTCCGAATCGTCTCCATCATCGCGCGTAATAACACGCTCTGCCCTCGCCCTTTGAACCTCTTCGAATAAAGCATTCAGCTCTTCATCCGTCAGACTGGCAAAATTATGGTCAGTCCCAAGAATGGCACCGGCAGCCTCTCTGCGCGCCAAGGACCAGTCAGAATCTTTGCCGTTCCGCTGGAAGAAGGCGGGCGAGTCTGGCCGAGACTCGCCGCTGTCCGAAATTGAAACTTTGCTGAACGATCTTTCGTGCCCGGGCGTTCGGGGGGTCGATGGTGTCGGGCTTAGCGCTTGCATCTGACTGGCGGTGATGGACTGCCGCAGCAAGCTTTGGCGGTTGCCGGTGTCTTCAGCCCGTTCGGCTCTAGCCTCCATCGGGTGGTTGAAGCGGAAGATGTGGAAGTCTCCGAGGATAACACGAAATCCCGAATGGAGCTGCTTGGGCTCTGTAATTCGCTTGCCGTTGACCATGACCGACGCTCCTTCTCTCGGTACGACAGTAACGACGCCGTCGGTATTTTCAAAGATACAGTGATCATGCAATATCCTGGTGCCATTCAAGCGGATGTTGGCCTGGTTTTCTGCGTTTGTGTCAACATTGCCTACTGTGGTTGTACCAGGTTTGAGATTATAGACTAGACACTCTGCTAGGAGAGGGTCGTCCGACAAGTTGACAAGATGGGGCATTTTCTTTGGCGTGTGTAGGCCCACGAATCCCTTTTCGATGCTGATACCAAGTTCTTCCAAAGCCGCTTCACGCTCTTTGTGAATTTCCTCCGTCTTCGTCAACTTCTCTTCCCACGTCTGATTCAAGTCTGTGAGTAGCTTTTCGCTTTGGCTCAGTTGTTCCGCAATCTCTGCCTTGGAAACTTTCTTGACCGTGCCATCCGCTGCCGTGATGCTCACAATCTGCTTCTCCAGCGGAGTGCCCTCGTCATAAATTTCGTCTGGGGGGACGCCAGCACCTCCAGATGCACCAAGGCTTCCTCCACCGCCAAGTTTGCCTCTCAAGACTGCCAGCTCCTCCTTTAGCTCTCTGATCATACGAGCATTTGCATCTTCGTTGACCACGGCGTGGTTCTTGATTCGCTTTGCAGAGTCAGCATATCGAAGCGTGCTTATCGTCTCATCGTAATTGATATCGGCAGGACTGATGGCTGCAATCATGGCAGTCATACTGTTTCCACCCAAAGAGTCTTTCAGCAACCAGGTGAGTACACTGTCACGATACGGCACCTGAGAGCCACCCTTCTTTTTCTTTCCGGGGGTAGACAGGTCCGCCAGCGCGGCAATGACACGACCAAGCGTAGAAAGCGATCTGTTGATTTCAGCACCTTCCTTGAGACGCGCTCCAGTTGCACCAGTCGAGTTGGCTCTTTCGGAACCGGCCAAATCGACCAGACTAATCTTGGCGACCTTTTCCATCTCCATCTTGGTTTCAGCATCATACTTCTTCTGCGTCAGCATAAGCGTGAAAACGGCATGACTTCGACTGGAGGTTTCGTTCATGTTGGTTGCGGCAACAGTTCTAGCCTTGTTTCCCTCATCCATGAGGTGTTCGATTTCTGCAAAACTTGTAACGACGAGCTTGGCAAGGTCTTCGACATACGGACCGGTCGACGGGTGTTCTCGAACTTTCAAGTTGCCCTTTGTTGAAGGGTTGAGCAGATCACGGACTCGTTCGTTGTAAATCTCCAGATACGACACTTCGACTGTGCACTTGCTCGGCGAGTCGCCTTGTATCTTTCCTATTCTCTGAAACATTTCCTGGCAAATCATAGGAATAATACCGACTTCTTTGCCGTATCCCATCATGGAGTACGACTTTCCGGAACCAGTCTGGCCATAGGCGAAAATACAGTTGTTGTATCCCTCAAAGGCGTTGTCTAGGAGCGGCGCGCCCAGGTCTTCAAACAAGTTGTGCTGGCCGGCATAGTTGGAGTCCTCCTTGTTGAACGACCAGTATGACCTGTCAAAGGCAAAGGTCTTGGGAGCGCTATCTTTCGTCCCCTTGGATAAGTGTCCTTCAGGCGGCGTGATGACGGTTTGGTTCCCTTGCATATCCACGATACGCTTCGATCCGCGGTCGATTTCTGCATTCCAGCCGTTAACTCATGATTCACCCATCCATATCTGCCGCTGCGCGCCGGCTTGACGGCTCTGTGCGTGTAGACCCACCTCTGCCATTGAACGGCCGGACTCTCACCACCACCTTGATGTTTCCTCCCCCAGCTGGCGGCATGGCTGCTCGAATGCGTGCGGGGACCTAGGCTGGTCCCCTCGAATGCGGTGCGGCTTTACAGGCAATGCGCCCCGGGTCGGTGAAGAGCAAAAGTCGCCCAAGGATGTATGCGCGGGGAAGAGCTTCAGTGAAACCGAGTCCCCATGCGCTTCCGAACAAACGAAACAAAGCAAAGTAAAGCAAGTGTATGTAGCCGTCAAGGCCTCCTGTCCATACTCAAGCCAAAAGCCTCCCTCGTGGCGGCGGTGGGAGCGCCCCGATTTTCCCGAGGTCGAGGGTTCGCAAGCGGTCGCAAGAATTTCCGCCCTGGTCTAAGTTGCGCCGATTCGATGGCGCTCGGCCGCTGCGTTGCGATAAGCTCAGGACAGTCGCCGGAGCCGCTGTTCGTGCCGTCGTCAATCGTCCAAGATGATGCAGCTTCGGTGGCAGCACAAAAGTTCGACAGGAGAAAACGCGGTCGCGCTGATGGTGCACCTCCTTGAGGACCGACCCTCTATCTCTTCAGCGGTCACTGTGATTGGGGGCGGAGGTGCAGCTGTCAGGGGAGGTTGTTGATGCGGTCTGCGCTTGTGACGCAAGGTGGCATGGCGGGCTCCGCGGATTAGCCGCTGCATTCACTGCGAGCGTCCATGTTATCATCACTGCAATTATAGGGGAGACGCAGCCCGCACGTTGGCCCCTAAACAGCGCATCCCGCTGCTGCATCTCCATCACTAAGCTGGATGCTAACGACTTTTAGGGGCTTCACCTTGATTTGCACATGCGCGCGAAGGCACCAAAGGAGCAGTCACCCAATATGTGCGTTTATGCGCCCCACCGCGTCTCGTGGCCTGGCATTCCTCTATCCGCTGCTGCCAGCCACTGGTTTGTTTTGTTTGCCGTCAAGGGTCGCCACGAAGTAGTGCCTGGCTAATAATACCTATTAGACGTTGACGGGATCAATGCGCCAGGACTTCCCCTCCTCCGCTAAGGCTGAGGCCGTCGTTTGCTTGAATCTCCCCAGAATTCACAGGTGTCCACCAGATCTGATGGGTTTCAGATGAGACGGCGCGTATCAAGGCCGAGCCGCTGCATCTTCCAGGCTCTTCTCATATCTCCCAATATCTAGAGGTCCCGTCGGCCATACTAACAGCGCTTGAACATGTCTGGGAGCCTCCTCTGTCCCTGATACCTTCTGCGTGCCTGACTTCTTCCCCTCCACGATATACCCCACGACGTTAACCCAATGCCCGATCTGCGTTAATCCCGGCTGGATAGTCTCAAGAACGAGTTCAATGTCCACCAGTGCAGTCTCGTTGGTCCCCGGCGGATACATGTGTCCTAGAGCAAGACATGCCGTAGAAGTGTCGTACGAGATAACGCTGTCATGAATTTAAGCATAACATGCCATGGTGCTCGGTAGAATCCATCCCGTTGTAAATATACGTACCATCCCAAGAATCTTACTTTATCGCCAGCCGGGCGTTCTTTCAGCTGCGACAACAGACAGAGCTGCGAGGCCACCGGACCCCACGACATGACTCTACAGTTCTCAAGAAGCTTTCATTGGAAGCGGCAGAGCCTTTCATAAGCTGACTGGCATCTGACATGTGAGCTCAGCTTCCCGTTGTCTGGGCCGCATGGCATTTGCGGCGGGGGTTTGGTGACTGGCAAATGCCCCGCGCTAGCACAAAGCTCAGCTACAGCTACTGTGCACATGAAAATATTTACACTGTACGGATATTCTGTTAAAGCGTAGCTGCCCTCCATGTTACACAAGGTGATACTACAAAGTGCCTCTCAGCGAATAAATTTCCTCTGCTTGCTTTCCTTCCCCGTCATACAACTCAAGCTATCAAAAGCATTCAGATAGAGCATCGTTGTTTCTGCCTTCAAAATGTCGTCGTCCCCAGAGCCTCGCCCGGTACATCTCTACAAGATACTCTCTTCACATCCCATCGAACCTTTTCCCATTGAGTATCCCCTCTCAGCGCTCGACGCAAAGGATGGATTCGTTCATCTAAGCACAGCAATGCAGGTAATACAAATCTTTATTTTTTTTTTTTCTTTTTGCTGCCGAGCTTCCTCTGGACTCTGCTGGATTTATCACATCTGATGGAAAATCTAGGTTCCTAACACGGCCGATTTGTTCTTCACTGAAACTCCTACCCTGTGGATCATCAAGTTTAAAATGTCAAAGTTGGCGGATCCGATCAAATGGGAGAACGGGTTCCCGCATTTGTACGGCAACTTTGGTGCAAGAGATGTCGTGAGCTTTGCGAAATTTGAACGAAGAGAGGGGCAGAGATGGGTTGAGTGGATGCTCGACATAGATTGGCTTGAATGGTAATTACTGCGTCGCGTCAACATAATGTCACTACATGGCACTGTATAAAAAATGTTTCACATTCTTCTTTTATTTTATTTTATTTTGTTCGATGTTTACATAAAGAAACACCACCCTAGACGCCAAGGTCCTTTTCCACCATACCCCTGCAAATGGGATGATAGAAGTCCTTGTACTTGGCAAAAGTGTCCAGGGCGAGGCTTCGATCAACCTTGTTCAGAGATCGGAACAAGGGTCGCACGAACTTCATGCGACCGACCTTGCCAAGAAGATCGGCCGTGTTCTGGTAGCTTGTGCTGTCATTGGCCTTGAGAGCGATCTGCAGATAGGCAAACTGGAGCTCAACGTTCTGGGTATCGAGGAGACTGTAGACCTTGCCCAGAAGCTGGGCCCGCTCGGCGCTCAGAGCACCATGCTGCTGCAGCTTTTCAAGGAAAACAATCTTCTGGTTGGAAGAGAATGATTCAACATCCTTGGCGCTGGGCTCATAAGACTAAATGTTTCAAACCGTCAGATGCTGATATTATCAAGCGCCTAAAGCTTGGAAATTGACATGGTGGAGATAGAGGGAGGTGAGGCAACTTACATCATTTTCCCACTTCGCAGCCAGTTCGTAGCATTGACCAGCAAGGGTCATGTCAAACTCAGGCTTAGGAGGCAAGCCTGGGGTATAAAGCTTGCCTTCCCAGTCAATGGTGGCAACCTTCTTCTTGATCTCCTCATCGCCCAGGCCGTTGAAGAAGTCAACAAACGTGTCTCTGAACTCAAAAGAGTCGAGAGACTTTCCGGCCCACTTGGTAAAGTAATGAGGAATGAATTTATCGAAATTTTCTCGGCCAACGAGGCGATCCAGGTAGTAAAGGAAGTGGAATCCCTTCTCGTAAGCAACGGTGCTGTAAACATCCTCAGGGTCCACGTTATCGTGGCTGATGATGAGTTTTGTGTATTCGTGGTCCTTGCCAAAATGGGCAACGGCATCCTCTGAAATCGATATTAGGTCAGTCTGCTCAATGGATGACTTGCGCCATATTCGTGTGCATAGGTATGTATATGCGATTACTTACCGAGAGCCTTCCATCCAATGATGGATGAGAAATCAAACTGAGGCTCGCCGTGAACGGCAGCCTCAATTCGTCGCTCCAGGTAGACGGTCCAGCCTTCATTCAGCCAGCTATTCCAGTGTCAGCTCGTCTATCCTCACTAGGTGGGCAGGTTCAAAGTCATTAGGGAGATACATACAAGTGCTCCCAGCTGGCATTGGAAACCAGATTGCCACTCCAGCTGTGGGCAAGCTCGTGAGCAATCACATCAACGTTTTGCCTGTCGCCGCTTATGATGGTAGGGGTAGCGAAAGTGTAGATGGGGTTCTCCATGCCTGAGATTAAGGTTAGAATAGACGCTGAAGCTCATTTCATGGGTATTTCTAACCTCCATAGGGGAAGCTGGGGGGCAGAACAAGCACATTGTATTCTCCCCACTTGTAGGGGAAGACGATGCTCTCGGCAATTTCCAGGAACTTCTCCATGTCTCGTTCGAGCTCCCATTTGCAGCCCTCCAGCTCATTGGGACCAGTGACAACCTTGCTACGGGAACCAATGGGGGCAGAGACGATGTCACCAGAGGCAACAGCGAAGAGGTATGAAGGAATGGGGACCTTTTGCTCAAACTCATAGACCTTCTCCACGCCGGGAGTAGCTGTGTGGTCGCCAACAGCAACACCAGAAGCAACGACCGGGAGGGTGGACGTGAACTTGAAGCTAATGGTCGACTTGACATCAGGCGTATCCTGGCAAGGGAAGATGGAGCGAGCATTGATGGCCTGGCACTGAGAAAACATGTACGGGTGCTTCTTGTTAGAGGTCTGGGCGGGCGTCAGCCACTGCAGCGCCGTGCACTTGCTCGTCGTCTCCAGCTCAATGGCCAGGTTGACGATGTCGCCCTTGGCAGCGCCATCAGGAACCTGCACATGCAGCGGCGCGCCAAAGGGATCCGAGTGCGGCTTCAACTCCCACTTGGACTCTGCGGAGTTGACATTGACCGACGACACCTTGACGAACCGCGAGTCGAGGATGATCTCCTTGCTCTGCTTGTCCGTCTGGCTCTCGAGCTGCAGCACCACCGAGCCCTTCAGGCGCTTGTTCTCAAAGTCAATGCTGAAGTTAGCGGTGGTGTGCTTGGTGCGCCAAGCGTCATAGTTGGACAGCGTAGTGGGATCCCGTTTGGCCATGGTGGTGATCGTAGCAAAGCCCCGCCTGGTGTTGGAGTGCAGGTAGCTCGTGGATGTGCGATTCGTGCTGCTGCGCAAAATACCGACTCTCTTGAAAATCGAGAACCACGACATGTGCTCAAGCTGGGTTTTTTTCTGACAGCCAGATGGAGCGGGCAGCAATAGGACCGACTCAAGCCGAGTTCAACGTGCCCGTCGAGCTTCACTGAAAACCACTTGCAAAAGGTCCTCGCAATTGCGAGCTCCCATTTGAGGGCCGTCACGTGCGGAACCACTTGCGGGCAGCTCCAGTTCCCACTGTGGGCTCTGTTCGGCTCAGCTCATCGTGGAGGGGCTGTTGCTTTGGTGCTTCAACTCTGTAACGATGTTTTTTTATTTCATTTTTTCCAACATCTAGTTTTTCTTCCTGCAAGCTTTTTCAGCTGCATGTTTTGTGGCGGCATCGAATCGATCTAGATGGAGCTGGTGGCTAAAGCACTTTATGAAACCATCGCCTTCTGGACCGTTCCCCGCTAAAAGCTTCGACGAGGAGCCAGGGTCTGTATCTGTCGTGGACCTGAAACAACGGCCAAGCATCCATACGAGGGACAAAAGATCCCGTCTGTTTTTGGCTTCATTATTCAATCATCTGACGTTCAGCTGAGCCAGCATCAAGACCCCGGAGTCGCCCTAGCTCAGTCCATTGTCTCGATCAGAACATGATCATCAGAAAGACTGGTGATGGAACAAGTAATAGTAGAAGGCTGTGTGGAAGCGGAGCTCGCCTAATGCCGCTATACTGCACATTTTTTTTGAGGTGGGATCAGTGTGTAAGTGATAGATCGGACAATCGTGGGGCTCATATCTCTATTGCCACGGTACTGGTATACTGATAGCCACACAAGGGCACTTTTAATCCCATACAGCCCTGTAAAGTACTCCGCCATAAGCGACAATTGTGATAATTTGTTACGTATGACCATGTTTGATGAATTCAACTTCTGCGTAGAGAAAGATGTACCAGTATGGGGCACTTTAGCCTTTGAGCAAAATAGCCGCAAGAGGGTACAAAGCATGAGTAGCTCGAGTACATTGAACTTTTACAGGTCGAACTCGTCCGTATGCTTCTGTAGATGAATCAGGGACCACAAAAGCAGAGCCGTGTTTGCGAGTCAACTCTGCCGTAGACATAATCCGCCGCGTTTTTCAAAGACTTCATTGCTGTCCAAGATGAAAGTTCAAAACTGGGTCATGGTGAAAGAATATTCCTGGGTAAGTACATGTTAGTGTACCAAGAGATTAGAAGTACTTACCAGTACTTACAAAGACGATGAACCATGGAATAGCAAAAACTCCACAGAACTCTTCGCTTTTGTGGCCCTGGCTACCTACCTTATGCTATTGCTAATAACTGCTCCAGCACACACCTATCGAACCATCAAAATATGGATCGGAAAACGCATTCCTTCATAGCAGCTGGGGATATGGCTTAACAAACCATGACTAAAAGTGCTTCATCCAAATCTAGAGCAGTAAACTTTCTTGAACTATGAGATATTAGGGCACAGACTTATTTGTAGGTACCTAGATAAGGTAGCTGGTATTTCTATGTACCTTGATAGGTATCAATCTTATTTGACTCGGTACCTACTAGGTAAGAGAGTATTATCTACAGGGTCGGTAATTGTAGAGGGCAAGAAGAACGCATTGTATATTTGTATTTGTCATCCTTTTACTAAATCGATGTACGCCTACGTCAGAGAATCTTTACCGAATCATTCATAGCAGGTGGCTGCCTTTTTGTGAGACATGCCTCAGTTGAGATATCTCAATGTGTCAAGTCGAAAGTATATCCAAGTACATGTACTCGGTAGGTAATTGGCCACTAGGCACCTCTATACCAAGAGAGGGGCAAGAACGAAGAACTTTATCGACGAATCGATGCCAAGTGTTCCTCATCTTTACTCTGTTTCGATTTCTCCCAGAATGTATTTCTTGCTAGTGCTCATCGCACGCTCATCTCATCACAGGTAGTCGTCGCTATGCGTAATATCTCCTCAATCGTCGAATCTTGTATATAACGAAAAAGGAGAACTCTTCTTAGCCGAGAGGTCAAATCATTCCAAAAGTACAACTAAATTGGACCATACGGTTATTTCATGAACCCAAAATGTCTGTCCAGCGACAGAACAGCAGGGCTACACTGACGAGAGTCTTGATTCCATGGCAAAGATACTCGAGCACTTGGAAAATATCTTCTTTGACACGCCATCACCAACAAGCTGGGCAGACGAGCAAGTGGGCCGCGCAATGGGGAATATGGATACACAGGTCAACGCAAAGCCGTGACGGCAACGTGGCTGGAGTACTAACGGTTTCCCCCTCCTAGAGTGACCCTCACCTAATGGAGTAAGTGTTTCATTGTTTCTAGATCTCCGGGCAGCCCGAAGAAAAAACCAACTCCATTATACTCAGAAGCAAGTCTCCAATATTGACAGAGTCAGAGACAAGGTACTTTCTATCGATCCACGAGCGAGAAAGTTGATACAATATGATGGGTCCTTTTTGTTTCGAAGAATGGATACTTGTTTGACTGCAGGTGCCCAGAGGAGTCAGTACTTAATGGGGCATAGCAACTTTAAGCAAGATTTTTGGCTAGAAGCTTATGCGTTTGCCACTCTGTAGCCACCTTTTTGCAGAAGAAAACATACACTCCCATGACACTAGTATGGAACGAAGAAGAGGGGAAGTAAAAATGGGAAGTATGGCCCTTGTTGAGAATTTAAAAAGCCACTGGGCTACCAAATAGGGAGTGTCATTATCTTGATATGCAAAGGAGAAGTTCTAAAATAGATACGATTTTCATCATGCCACTTTCTCGAAGGACCTCTTCTTTTTTCTTTTCTCCTTTTTTGGTTGTACCGCTAAGTGTTGAGCAGGATCTCTGGAGAAGGCATCGTGGAGACTCATGCAAGATTCTTGGCAGAGCCGCAAGCCACGGCGCTGCGGAGTTTGGCCACGTAGATGGAACTACAGATACGTTGCGTTATTTCCAAGACTTGAAACGTAGTATGAGATGGGCCAAGACAAAAACTTTTCGTTAAATGGATCTTTTGGCATTTAGAATCATTGCTGCTGTGCTTGATTCAAGATGTGCTTAATTCAAACAATCAAAGATTGAGGTTCTCTTCTCCTCGCTACGCTACCATCTATGTTTTTGTCACAAGCAGCATAGATGACTGATTGATAGTATGCAGCCACCTGTCACCAATACGTGAAATCTTACCACTCATCCCGTTTCGATGCGTGGTGGTCCATGGCAATATTAACATGAAGAAAAAAGAGCTGTGGTTCTGGAAGAAGTTGAGTTTAGCGAGCTACAGACGCTGAATAGCCTCCACATTATGGCCGGAGAGTGGGGCCGAGTCCACATTTGGATATCAGATTCAAGGTGGATCCTTGAATGATGATGGCACGGACATGCCAGTGTCAATGTCAAAGAAGTATCTTATCTCCTGTTTTTCGTTTCTTCAAAAGGAGAACAAGAGGAATCATGGCGAGGAGAGAGAAATATGAATGACCCCTAGAGTGTTTGCGGAATAACTCCCCCCAGATAGTAAGCAGGAGTTGTTTCAGGGTTGAAACAAACCTGTTCAGCGCGCACACCAAATCCTCCTGCGCAAGCACAAGCAGGCAGAATCCCTTGAGCAATGCAAAAAAATTTCATCATCGACGATAATTCATTTCAATAAGGGAGAGATAGGAGAGCATTAGACTAATTTTCTTCTCGTAGTCTAATAAAAGCATATTGCTCTCCGCAGATGACGAAGACGCATAGCAGAAATCAGCAGTCGGAGATATCCGAGTGGAATCTCTCAACGGAAGAAGACCTTTCCGGCTTGGAAAAGGGCAATGTCATTTCGGTTGTTATTTAATCGATAAATCGAAAAATATATTACTGGTAGAGGCAAAGCTCCGAATCAAACTCGGGGTAGCTGCTTGCCGTTTCGTGAGTCTGTCTCAGATTTTCTCCACCCCTGTTTTGCTTGGTTTTGCGCAATGGAGATGGGAAGGTGGGGAAACTGCCAAAGCTTGATTATTGTTTAGAAACAACACAAACCTGTTTAGTTGGAGGATAAATCGAGATGTATCTTGGGATTTAACGTCATCGAGCCCTGGATTGAGATGGAAGCAGCTCCTGATGATCTGCACATCCGAAACCGGGACGTAGTGGACATATCATTGAAAACTTGAGAGTGTGACAGCACCTGCTTGGACTGATCTCATCACATAGAACCCCACGAACGTGTTTTAGAGATCTGGGAGGGTGTGCATCAGATACTGAGCGCAAAGGTTTGGGGCTCACTAGAGATGTGACAGAGTCATTGCGGCACACCATACTTATCGTTGACATCTGTCACTATGGCGGTGAAGCGCATTATGAATTTTCGAAACAAGTGGTCCATAACCAATGCAACCAGGCACCTATAGCTGTAATCGAGGATACAAACGGTATAGTCATCTTTAGCAAAGCCGAGCGAAGAGACGCAAAGCTGCGAAGCGTGGCTCCTCGGGCCTGCTCGGGCCTGCTCGGGCCGTAAGGGTCCTTCGAGGGATCCTGTATAGAAAACTTTCGTATTGGGAGTATCTATGTCTATGATGACATGATATCATTCGGTGGCTGCATCTGCCAAGAAAGCCTTGTTCCGCATTATGGATGGTCAGCCTGATGTTGTTTGAAGAAAACGAGAATGCCTAGCCGACTCAGTGTTAGCAATGCTCATCGGAGAAGAATCGCCTGTAAAGCCGAGCAACTGATGGGGGCGATGCGGGAGATATAAGTTATATAAGAAAACGAAGCTTGAAATAACTCTATAGTGTAGCCTTGAGACTCTAAAGGAGATAAGTTCAACGGAGGATACAAATACGAAGTGCACAAGTAGGCTACAGCCGCCTCCAGGGGCTGCAGTGCGTCCCTGGGGCCAAAAGGATATCACATCGCAGCCTTTCCCACCACTGGGCAGTGCCCGGCCCCTGTGACAAAGACCGGATGAAATGTGAAGCATTTGCTGCCGCCGCCATGCAGGTACGAGCTCACGCGCATTGGCCTGATCGAGCGCATGGCAGATCCCTTCCGGTGACTCGCGCTCGTAACACCTGCGGTGGTGCAAGTGTGTTGCAGCGGGAGCCGTGTTACGAGAAGGCTGAGTCTGCGACACGCTAACGCGGTGATGGAAAAGGCGGGAGTGGGGATTGGCCAACGCCTAGAACGCCTAGAGTCTGATGGCACACAATACACACCAATTCGTATTCTTCGTCTGATATTTTCTGTGCTGTTGGCGCACCTGGAGGCGGTGATGCTATACAACGTTGGGAAGGTCGTCCAGCAAGCGTCACCGGAACGGCTCCCCAGGGGCTCCGCGCACGTGCAGTTTGAAGCCTTGTTATCCCATGGCTGAGGCTCATCGCCCGTCTTCACTCTGCTTTGCTCCAACCGTGCGTTGCATGCTCTTCACCATCGTCAGCCTCGTCGTTTCTGTGCCGCTGCTATCTTTGACAATGCGTAGTCGTAATGGCGCTGCAAGGCATACTTTTGCAGCTCTGCTGAGCCTTTGAAGATGCTCGTTGGAGTCAGTATCTCACTCGTGGCCTCCCCAAAGCCCGTCTCTTCTTACCAAGCAGCGGCGTCTGAAACTAAACCCCCCACTAACCAACCCATCGGCAGGGCCTTATCTCTCCATATTCCTCCTCGCCTCCTCTCGTTGACTGCAATCTCTCCCCCTCGCTATAGCAGTCCCCGAATACCGGTGCTAAAACGCAATCGCCCGACAGATCGGATTCGTGCGGGCGAACATCATGGCAGGCAAGGATATCCTGGACCAGCCAAGCATGGTGGGGAAAGACGCTTCGACCTGAAGAACGGGTCAACGTCGCCTAGGGGCTAGCGTTTTACTCCTAGTTGCCATGCAGCAGCTCCTCACAATATTTTCTGGCCCTGTCCATCTACCAGGGTCTGGCCGTCTAACCCTCTTTTGAGCTTCCGCCGGAGCCTACGGAGTGCTCTACTCTAAGATTCTACCCCTGTGGGAACATGGCATGGCACCTGTACAGCCACCGGGCCCCAGCAAGGTCCGGTGCTGTCCTATTTGCATCCGTGTCACAGAAGGGAGCCCCTCAAGCATATCCATATCCTTGACACTCGAGCTAGAACTCTTCGGGTCCGCAAGCCTTCTCCTGGTCACTGTGGATAGCCCCTTCTAGTCGGGTGCAAGCGAGGAGGAACATGGTAGACATCCATGCGTCCTGCGCTAGCCTAGGCCTCATCTGAATTACAATGCATCTTTCTTTCAGGCTCCATCTTGCCGGGAGTGTAGATATATATCCTCATCGCCAAGTTCCAATGCCTGCCTGCCTCCCTACTGGATGGTAGAAAGGTTGGGGATGTTATTTCATAGCGCTCTCGTCTAAGACGAACTGCTAATTGTATCTCACCTAGAGCTGGATGACTGTGTCTTCCCTCTTACACGGTGACATTGAACACGGAGCTGTGCATCTCGTCGAAGCTGATTCATACGAGTAATGAATCACATTGCTGGCTGCATTTCTGGAACTGATCAGGGTGCATCATCAAGGCCTTTCTCGCCAGCATTTCAGATGGTTTCCGTTGTAAGAAGCCGAGTTTCTAATTTGGCCAAACGATCATGACTGACTTATACGTGTCTCTAGTCTACGCCGCTGGCGGCTCTACCAGAAGAAAAATCGACCCCTAGAAAGATGCAGCAGGACGGACAGGGCAAATATCAGCTCTTCCCCAAAGGAAGGCAATCGCCTTGCTTTAATAATAACACGTCGGTGGACCCTGAGACTGCCTTTGCTCTCGCCATGAACAAGACGTCCGAACGCAACGACAGGTCAGGTGCTACGACTCCGACATTGAAAGTCAAGGCGAGCCTGCCAAATCTCGTCCGACGTCGAAAAGCCACCATCCCTGATCTTGGTCTTGGTCCGATGACAACTGTCCAAGAGGTTTCTATGGACTCTCGTAAGCCTTGTACCATCCATTGACCATCCAACCCATCTCTAACTGTGCAAAGCGACAATACCGGGTCGACCACCGGTGCGAGAACGATCCATCAGCGCTCCTGAAGATGGACCCAAACAGGGTATGGCTCTGCCACAGGTATTCAACTTGACGCATGGCAGAGCGATATATGCACCTCCGAAGCAGATTGAGGTAAAGAGACGGCCCAAGAACACTCAACCTCCCCGTCTGCCCTCGCCGAAACGCCTGGCACCCCTGGTTATCCCCGAGCCGGATACGCAGACTATTGTGCGGGAAGTTAAGCGCAGCGCTTCACATACGCATCTCAGAGCCGATAGTACACCACCACTGAGCACAGGTGCCCACCAGTACCTGAGCCCTCTTAGTTCCACGTCCGATAAAAGCGATCACCTCAATTCAGGGAGCACAGGAGCCACATCAGCCACAACTCTGCCTACTCCTGCTTCAGCTCCCATCATGGAGAAAAAGCCAACCAATAAACAGTGGGAACCTCGATGCCGTACACCATTGAGCGCTACTCCAGCCGAAGTGAGCTCACACAGCCATGGCCATAGACGAATTGCTTCCGAGTCACACAGTATCATGCATAGAGGCAGGCCAAGGAAACGAGCCGAATCGCACCAGAAGAGTGACTCTCATTCCCAACCGAGCTGCGGCGAAAAGAAGCGATCTAAGAGTGCCGAGCAGCGTGCATTTGAAGAGCTTCCTCAGGGTATCAGACCGTTGAAGGCTGTTGCTCAAATGAGTGCCAATGACTTGGCTATTCTTCACCAACAGGCTCTTGGCCAGGTCGAGAGGTTTGAGGTCCTACAGGTTGAGGATGTCGAAAGCTTGTCCAAGGAACTTCACCGCCTAGATCAAAGAGCAGAATACCTTCGACGCACTTACAACTCGTTGCGTGCTGGCCGACGTAGTTTGCACTCCCGGATCTGCCAATATCTTCGATCTCCAAACAGAGCAACTCGATTTAGCCCCGAGCCGCTGCTTAGACAAGAGGAAGCACTGGCAGAGCTTGATGCTTCTATTGATGAATGGGTTGATAAGCTGGAGAGGGCTGAGAACAGACGTACTCGCGTTCGGCAGAAGCTCCTTGAGCACATCGCCGCAGCTGCAACGCTTTCTGCTGGTCGGGAGACGCCATCCCCGGTGCAACTACCCGTTATTCAAGATGTTGCCACACCTCCTCGAAGCCCGGTCAAGACCATCTTTGCTAGCCGTCCCGAAAGTACCTCACCGCCGCCCCTGCGCGTGGTGGCTCAAGTACCAAGCATGATCTTCGAGCTGCCAGCCGTTGAGGAGGCCGAAGAGGAAGACAAAGACAAAGACGGCCTCAACCGAACAGCTACTGTGAAGAGCTCTGCTGGAGAGAGTATCCGCATCTACGCTGGCGATGAGCTCTTTGCTCTCTTGACCGACGTGGAAGATGAAATCTACAAGATGAACAATGCCATGCCGGAGCCTGATGCAGATCAGCCCGGATCTCTACTACAGCCTGGGGATGAGCAGCAGAGGAGCAATCTGAGGCGTAGCGCCCAACCAGATTCTCCAACCCTTGCTCTCTCGCCAATGTTACAATTCTTCAACCCAGCCGCTCGAATGTCGAAATTCTCTATCGTGTCTGCTGCTCCTTCTCCGCTCGCACCAGTACCTCCTCTCAAAGACCTGCCGCCGAAAGAAACGGAAATTTTCCTAACGAGTGCAGTCTTCAAACCAAATTAAGCCCTTTTCTTCCCTACCGATACTATTATGAGTGTTTCGCCCTCTTTCGCCCCGCTATTTACCAATCTTCTTGTCGCTCCTTTACATGAATGCATCTTGGTGTTACGAGCCTAGACCTTTTGATACCCGGCCATGAACCTGTTTTCTCTTGTTATTACATCAGTCGCTCATTTACAGCCTCCAAACCTAGCGTTGCATAGTATCCGGAGTATCAGCTCGTTGTTTCTTTTCTGCATAGTTGAAACGTTATGCATCAGTGGCTAGCCGATTGACACCATCATCGCTATGCGATTGCGACTTGTCTGTCATGCATGGCTAGACGCTGTCCGGGGCAAACGGAACTGCACTGCGGAATTTTACCTATCATATTTTGCCCATCTTCAGGCTGCCACTCGCTCTACCTGGACACTCTTGTTCACTGTCTTTCTTTAATCTTCACTTCGTTTCTCTTCACTTCTTTTTTTGTTACTTATTTTTCATTTAATTTCCTTGCTTGTACTACTTTTTTCTTCTTTTGCCATTGATAATTTTTAGTTTCTATTAAGCCCTCGTGGCTGGGGGGAAAATCTCCGATTTGTTTGTTGGGTATTACAGCACAGCTGGTTTGTTTGAAGCAGCCTAGCAGGGATAGTCTGGTTCTCGAATACGCCAAGGAGGGGACCGTGATGGTGCCTCCAAGGCTCTGAAACGAGCGAGGTCTAGGCATGCGAAACGAAACAACCAGCGGGGCGGCTGACGGCGGAAGCGGTAACAAAAGCATTTTTTCTTGATGCATAAAAGTAATGTATGGGGACTTGTAACTTTTTACGATTAGATAGACAGTAGCAGACAATGCCAGACAGAGCTTCTATCAAATCGAAACACTGGAATCCACTTTGGGCGGTGATGGGGATCTGCATCATGACTAATGCTTCTGCAGACACGGCGGCGGTGGTAGTCTTGCTTCAGGTCGGCCGACGAAGGGTTAGATTCAGCCGCATGTCTTGAGATTCAGATTTGTGTCTATCTGTTTGAGGCAGTTGGGTGGGTGGTACGATACTGACGCCATCACGTCAAGCTTCAAGCCCCCGGCCTGTCAAACTATTCTCTCCAACTCTGCCGCGCCCTCGCTTCGAGTTCTACTGCTCTCTCCGCGTGTTTTCCGCGACGGTAGCCATTCGAATCCTCCGGAGCATGCCCGACAACCACGGTTGATGAAGCCGGAATCGCACTGAACCGAACTGAAGGGTCGTAAACACTAACAGAAAGCGTCTAGCAAGAGGGGGAAACGGGACGGGGAACAGGGCAAATGCAGCACCGCGTTCGCTTAGCAGCGTAGGGAGAGCCAAGCGAGGCGCCACGAGGAAGCATATAGATGAACAAGAACAGGCTCATGATGCTGCAGTGACTTTGCGGTATTTGGTGTTGTGGCGCCTGTCAAGTGACGAGTTTGGCCTGCGTACAGTAGCCTCGCGTTGCATCAGACGCTCCCTAGATATGCAGGCACCGCTGCTACTCTCCGAGACTATTTGCTGCTAACCCCGTACTAGATACCGAATGAGAATAAGCTGTACGGTGGCTGGGGGATTTTGTAACGGTAATGCTACCTGAACGAGGGGATATGCCATATTTACTGCCGGCATGAGTGGGCTGGGATGTATGCACATGCCTACACGTAGATACGCCTAGGTAGGAATATGCATGTGCATGCGTGCAAGCGAAGCGAGGCATCATTTCTCGCAGAAAGCGATAGCAGTGGCTACTATTACTTACAGGAGGTACCTACATTAGTGCTCTGTTGACTGCAAGGGGTAGATGGCTAGGCTACCGAATACCAGACACTATGGGGCTGGATATTGAGTAAGTAGGTAGTATTCCGGAGGATTTGCTGGCTGGGAGATAGTGAGCAGAGGCTCTAGAACGCTCTCCCCGCATACGCGACAGCGCTGTTCTAGGCACTAGGCGCCGTGATAGATACTATATCGTAGAAAGACAACGCCAAGGACATATAGAGACAAGAGAGGCGTAAACGTGGCGGTTTCAACGGTAGGCCGGGAGTGGTGGAGTGGAGGATCTGATGCCGGAAGGGGCCAGAGCTCCGGGGGGCCGGTGTACAAGGACGGGTTAGCGGGATGCCAGGCGAGTTTGAACGATAATAAGGTAGGGAGACTACAGTAGAGTGCAGCAATGGCAGCGTGGGGATGGTGAGTGCTGTATGATGGTGATCATCTCGAATACGCGTGGTTGGGAAATGAAGCCGTATACTGTACTTGCATCCAGGTGGTATGCAGTAGAGTAAGGGGGAGCGTCAGACGAAGATGGAAGAAGTGAGCGAAGACGGAGATAACGATAGGCAGGGGAATAATCGATTGTGATGGCATCCTGCATTAGTCTAATTGTGCTTCGTACAGGCACGGATGGAGATGGAGATTTGATTATTCGCAGTACGAGTAGGTTGTCGCCTTGCTTGGTATTAGCGGTACTTGGTAATTGGTCAGCTTGCAAGGGCGAGAGAATTCTGGGCAGCCAAAACTGGGCAAATGCAGGGCACAGAGATTTGAGCTGACAGGGGGGGAGAAAAAAAAAATTTAAAATAAGAAATAAAGAAGCTGGGGAAAAGGAAATAAAAAAAAAATTTTAAAAAAAAAGAACGAGAAAAAGAAAAAAAAGAAAAAGTACTAAAATAAAACGGTCAGAACGTGCCCGGGATGACCCCCCATTGGCAGTTATGGGGGCTTTGACAGGGAGGTGCATGATATTGATGGGCCAGGCGAGAAATTGACAGAAAATGACATGTACTTTTCTCGTTTGTTTCCTGCTATTTTACTGCAAAAGTGGTACATGCGTGTGGACCTAGGATATTGCTTTTACGCAGTTGCTTATTTAATCTCTTTTGTACTTTTGTTTGTTTTCTTAGGCGAATATGGAGAACCCCTGGATGAGAAGGGGGGGGAATAAGAGAGATAAATGAAATACTAGATGGCTACATACGAACCTTGAGGGTTTGAGGGATAAGCATTCAGAAGTATCGATATGACTGGAAGCTTCCTACTTTGCCCTTCTTTCTCCTCTTT
Organism: Trichoderma sp. 2475; assembly: GCA_038502285.1. Taxonomy (NCBI): domain Eukaryota; kingdom Fungi; phylum Ascomycota; class Sordariomycetes; order Hypocreales; family Hypocreaceae; genus Trichoderma; species Trichoderma sp. 2475. Next base: position 603,991 of record JARPVV010000006.1, read on the forward strand.
ATCTGGCCCACTCCCCGAAGAACCATATTCCAAAAGGGGGTCTTTTTTTTCAACTTAATATTGTGAACACTGGGGGCTTGCAAATGCATGACGCAGAGAAACGTCGTCGACGACCGTCGCTTTACCAAGGCAGGGCCTTCTCGTTCTGGCAGGTTTTTCCAGTTTCTCCATAGAAGCCTGTCCTTTTGCCCCATGTTAGATACTTGGAAGCAGTCAAGTGATTTACAAAGATTCCTAGGCTACTGGCACGGTTGCAGCGTGAGAAAAATGCTTCCCCCTTCCTCGAAAAGTGGTCAATTGCCGATCCGCGGGTGCAAGGAAACCCGGAGAACGATCCAGACCCCAAATATTCGGCATGCTCTCGGTATATACAGACGAGGTTTCGATGCTACCCCCCTTCTTTCCGCGCGTATGCTCGAGTTGCATTCCGCGGGCCCCAAAATATCGCAGCTTGTAAGCGAAGAATCACACCTCACATGTTTTTGAGGAGGATAAAGAAAGTCCCGCAAGCACGGGATCTTTGTCAATGATCGCGAGCGATACGAGCAGACTTGCTTTCGTTTCAAGATAGGGTAAAAGTGAAAAGAAGGGATACAAATTGGTTGACAACGGAATACAAGTAGGCGTGAAACGAGATATTCGTCCGCTCATCTAATTAATTATATTACAACTGTTCTCTCTAAAACGATTAAGATGATAGAATAGAAAAGCATGGCCACACTAATTTTACATGATTGCTTTAAAAGTGATATTGTAGGTATGTTGAAGAGAATAAAACAAGCACACACGCCTCATCCAATCATGAAAGAGTCCTTGTCTACACCCGAGGCCGAAAAAAGGGGGGCCCAGTAGCAAAAACGGCATCCCATTCATTCATCCAATACTCATCCGAGGCAAACACTACTAAAAAGCACCCAAGGGATAATCATGTTTCCGCCCTCTTTTAGTCCCATCATGTACAGAACGAAAGTAGAAATTGTCCCCGGATATCTCTCCCAGTGCGTTCTCCGTTATCAAAAAATCTTTCATATGCCGCGTTATAATCTCCGTCCCGCTTCTATTGCCAATAGCTTCAGGTGGCGCGTCGTTCCGTACTTCGTATTTTTCGTACCAACAAATAATAGAAAAAAATGCGTGATCAATGCGTCAGAACCCTCACTGCCTGCAGTATTAGGCCAAAAATCAATCCCCTGGCAACCTCCTCGATCTGCAAACAGTCAAATACACGCCCGAGGGCCTCGCCCGTGGCCGACTGCCCCATCACGCCCATCAGCGCGGCCGGCACCCCGCTCTGTATCAGCAGCCTACGCGCCTTTACGGCCAGCTCTCTCTTCTCCTCATCCGTCAACTTTGCCGGCCAGGATTCTTGCTCCTGCTCCGTGGGCATGGTATTCTCGCGTATTTTGCGCAACCCTGTCGCAATCCCTGCGTCGGACGTGTTGGCATCTATCACTGATGACTGGATGAGAGACTGCACGGTCAGCAGTGAAGGGTTTCCAGGGCGTAACAGGAACGATTTTGCAGCTGTCAGGAGTGTTCGCCGGATGTTCCAAGCCGAAGAAAGTGTGTACATCTCATTAATGACAGCAAAGAGGAGCTCAACAGCCACCCGAGTTTCAGGTTCCGTAAGCTGGGTATATTGCCGGGCAGGCTTCGCTGGACTCTTCTTTCCCGATAACGCCGGCGCGGATGCCGATGGGTTCAGTACCTGCGGGCTGTTGTTACGGCTCTGATCTTCCATGAAGCTCGCATTCCTACGTAGCTTGGCTTCAAAGTCATTTGCCTGCGATTCATAGTCATCGCTAATCTCATCTGGCGGCGGCGGAAGCTTCGTAAAATCCAGACTTATCGACGACGGTGAACGGAGAGCGGCCAAACTAGAAGCCCTGCTGTGCTCTCTGCTCTGTCGAGCACTTACAGACGTAGAAATTGAGTCGACTCTACCTCTTTGGCCCAGCCGTAAATCTGTCTCGCTGTTGTTGGGGGATGCGACGAAGCTTGACATTCTCTCTACTCTGCCCGGCTGCGTCGCAATGACGGACGACCTCTGGCTATCGAGACTGGCGCGTTCCGATCTCACAGGTGACCGGGCAATGCTATCAATTCGGCTGCCCGTTATCGATGACGTAGATAACCGGTTTGGATTTGGAGGAGTCAGGTCGATAGACTGAGTAGTTGACTTTCGTCCCAGGCCACCAAAGTGTCCAAAGACACTATTGACGCCGCCGACAAGAGTCTTTCCACCTTCAACGGCTCCCTTTGGACCAATGGATAGCACCTCAAGCATGTTCTTGCCCACTGTCTCCCAGCCAAATGATTTGGAGTTGCCATGCGTGTGTCCCTGTGATTTTTCGAGAAATCGCTTCATTCCCTCGCTTTCTGCCAATGCTTGATACCAACAAGCATCCCGGAGGTACCTCTCCAGTTCACCCCGAAGAGACTCTCGCGTGTGAACCTTCCAGCTTGGTAGTTCTTTGTGAAGCTCCATGAAGGCAGTGGCACCGGATACGGCAGCAATTCGTCTCAGGATCTCATGAAGCGTCTCAAAGTCTGAGTACCGCCTTACAATCATCCAACCGGGATAGTGAGAAGATGACGGCTCTACCTGGATCAGATAGTCTATGGTGGGCTTGCTTCGAATCTTCCCCGTGTCTCCCGAGCCATCGTCATTTAGTGTGAATGAAGCGTTGTGCAATGTAAGAGGCTCCTTTTTCGGCGCCTCTTCTTCATCTACTACTGGTTGGCCTGGCGGCACAATCTGATCGAAACTTGTAAATGACTGTTGATCTTTGTTTTCCTGGGGGGATGATTCTTGGCTTGCAGAATCAGCTGTAGATCGCGGCGTATGGGGAGTGTAAACCGTATCGCTCTTGGATGAGACTCCGTCTACCGAAGCACCTCGAGGCGAGAAACTCTTGGATGTCGGCGAAAATGCTTCCTCATTCTTTTGATTTTCCGTATCCCGAGATGCCATATCCATGCTCTGCTTTGAGCGTTCAGATGCTTCAGTTAACGTGGAGGTCCTTTTCCGTCGCATTTCATCTTCTGCAATCATGGCATTCATTCGTTTCATTTCCTCCATGGCCCCCTCTAGTTCCTCGTCTGCCTTGCTTAGTTTTTTCTTGTGTGAAGTTTCCTTGCGACGAGTCTGGCCTTGGTCGTTGCTACCACGTCGGGGCTTCGCAATGCCAACGTTACCAACGTTGCCATCCAAGTCGGCAAAGACGTTGTTGGCCACATCGCGGCCAGTCTGCATGCCGACATCGATCGCTTGGTTCAGATTCGGCTCGCCTGCCTCCAAGAGATACACGATCCATCCGTTGATCCACTCGGCCCTGCTGCATTGCTGTAGAGTCTGCTCGAACACTGAATTTGCAAGAATCTCTCGCAAGAAAATTCGCGCCGGGTCGCAGTTATAGGCATTCTTGTCGAGGAATCCAAGCAAATCGTCGGATATCATCTTGAATTTCGTTGCTTGCTGCCTTTGGTTTAGCAGATTCGCAAGACGAGAGTCGGGATTCTCGGCAAGATAGTTATAAATGGTATCGGCAGCGGTCAAATTCGCGTCGGGCGGCAGGGCGGAAAATGCAGCCGCCAATTCAGAAAGAAAAACGATTATCATGGAAGTCGAGTTGGTCAGGAGGTCCAGGAAAGCGTCGGCCGGTCGTTTACGAGTCATCCGGTTCGATATCGCCAGGACAAAAGACGTGATTGACTTGCGGCAGGCGAGAGGGAAAGCGTGATCCGAAGGCACAAGTGGGCTGTACCACCACTTGATGTAGTTTTGGATAATCGCATCGACTAGACCGCTCAGCGCTTCTTTCGTCTCTGGGCGAAATTCGTCGAAGCTTTTGATACGACTCTGGTCTTCGTCTTCGTCATCCGGTTTTTCCAGCGACCGCACCGCTGTCAAATCCGCCCAGACTCTGTCCAGCACCTTGTTACTCTCTTCGCCGCGAATGGCCTTTGCCAGCTCCGGATTCTTCGATTCCCAGATAATAAAAGAGACCACACCGCCGAATGCTCCTATCAGCACAAGCCCAAGTCGCCCAAGAACAGCATAAGTCACCGCTGAGAATCCTACGCCCAGCCCCGCGAGGGTTGCCGGCGTCGCTGTCGCAAAGAACTGGATGGCTCGCGAGGCAAAGGTGACTTCGGGAGTCGCCTGATTGCCCCCATTTGCGTTGACAAACAGTGGCTTAGTCTCGCATTCTAAATTCTTGGACTCGTAATCATCGTCATTACTATTATTGTAGTCTGGCGGCGCGGCGTCGCTTGCGTTTGTGGTTCCAACTCGACTCGTGGCTTCGGCCGAGGCCTGCTCGGCGGAGTCGTCGCGACGCTGCGCAAGATCAGTTGCGATTGAGCTCATTGGGGTTGAGCTCCTCTACTGGCTTGACCCCAACAAGCCGGTGTCTCTATGTCGTCAGCGTGTCGTGATGTGGTGTCGGAGAGCAGCAGAAAACATGTCCAGTAAGCGCCAATCCCGCCGTAAGATATAAAAGAGAGGAAGTATAAGCAGATGAAATGCGCGGTTGTAGCCACTAATACCCAGTGTTGGCAATCGCAGCAGCAGCAGCAGCAGGCTTATGTATATGGCGTGGTGCAAGGGAAAGACTCGGATGCTCCGCCGACTCCGTATTTCGTATGCACCGGTATGGAGGATAAGATCAATCTGATGAGGCTGCTCCCACATTTCTCCTTTTAGGGGACAAATGCGGGTCGATGTCGCATCTACCTCTAAATTTGGAGCTCCGGCCTCCACTGATTCTCAACCCCTGGTTTCCAGCACGCGCTTTGCATTCTTTTTGAGCAGAGTTGGAGTGCTTGTTAGGGGGAATAGGAGGATGCAAAAACTCAGGATGAGCCATTTACAAACCAATTCCTCGTACTGCCTATTGTTACATGTGAATAGTGAATGATCAACTAGAAAATTAAGGACTTGTCTAGCATAACGCAGTTCTTGAATGCAGAGTGAAGTGACTCACGTGTCAGTGCCCCGCCTGAAGCTCTCCAGCTCCTAGAGTGCCCATTAACCACGCCTAAACGAAACGCGTCAGGCCCGCTTCAGTTGCTCCACGCGCCGTAGCGAGCATTCCTCAACTCCCGTCCCTGGCCTGGCTGATCTGATCTGGGTCGCAAACGCAGCTACGATCCCTCGTTTACGATTAAGCTCTTGAATTAGAGATATTGCGCCTATATCGCCCAAAGCCATGCCTCTAACAACAAAGAAGCGACGGGCGAGCAGCGACAGCGAAGACGAGATCCCCAGAACCTCCGCCTCGAAGAAGAATAAGAGCGCTGCCGCTGCTAGTGCGCCTGATGGCAAGGATGACGATGGAAATCCGTTTTGGGAGGTGTGATTTAATCGCTGGTCAAATTGTTTTGCGCTTTAGCTTACACATTGGCCTGGAACAGTTGTCAAACAAACGACGTGTAGGAGTCTCCGAGTTCAAGAAGCTATGTTTCGTCAACATCCGCGAGTACTACGAGAAGGATGGGAAAACGCTCCCAGGCAAAAAGGTAATCTAATCGCGTTCTGGCGAAACCGAAGCAGCCATGCTGGAGCGCACAAAAGCTGACTTACGGCGCAAGGGCATCTCTCTATCCGTCGAACAATATCTTGCTCTCCTCAAGGCGGCTCCCGGTATCAACGCGGCGCTGCGCGCGAAAGGCCAAGCTGTCGATGATCCGGACGAGATGGACATTGAAGAGCCCGACATTTCTACGAACAAAAAGAAAGCCAAGTCGGACAAGTCCAACATCGACGCAACCAGCGATGAAGATGACGATGAGGATTAAGAGATCCTCCTGATGGAGAGTTCTGGGACTTCGTGCGTAAAATCGCCGTTTTTAGGCATTTTGTTTAATGTTGGAGTTAAGATATATACCCGAGCACCGCAGGCTGGTGTTTCAATACGGGCAGAGGGCTGTCGGATTCGGGACTGCGACTTGTTGCGACGCCTGAACCAAGCTCATGGTATGCGTGATGATTTATTGCCTTGAATGTCGAGCGGTGATAGTCTCCCCCAAAAGATATCTGGTAATGGCAGACATTTGAAATGGGAAAAGGAAATGTTTACCGAATGGCTCATGCCGTAAATCTTCAAGTATACATGTAACCTATGTTTGATGCCGCCACATAGGACGATGATTTTATACGCAGGGTTGCGGATCAGGTTCTTAAAACACTGGCTGCCTGTTTCAACCAGGTTAAAACCTACCAAAACCTGCAGTGGTATATTACTGCGGGAAACGAAGGCTTTGCAGAAAAAAAATTAGCTTCTTCATCCATTCAAGGCCTGACCATAGGTACACGGTCAATGTCAATAATCCTCGTATATCCTGGGAGTCTCGGGATCTATATAGAGTTGCAGTGAGATCTCGTGTGACGCATCTGCGCTGTACGGGGCACGACTTTACGCCACATCAGCGCCGCGGAAGGGTCGCCAAGGGACGCTGAGGACATCCCCGGTTCGCTAGCAACGACTAAAATAGCGCTCAAGCCCACTGTGATTGGTGCAGCGAGCGGCAGGACCGAGTGCACGGGGGCGCCTTGCTTCGCTATTCATGCTTGTCATGCTCCCCTAATGACTAAACTGTCATCTGGTGTCGATCACGTCAATCTCGTCTTTGTCCACGCTCGTTGTTGCGCCTCGCTCATCTTTTTTCTCTTTTCGTTCTCTCCGACACTTTTCCCTGTTTCTCAGGGGTATCTGGCGTGCTACTGACGATTCGCCAAAAACAATAGGGCCACGTGCTGCTTGAGATTCACTGGATGCCATCACAGTGTCTCATTACACCGTTCTCGGCCTCCGCCGTCGTCAAAAACGCCCCTTGCGTCGGATTACGGATTACCTAACCCGACGTCAAATCGGAAGCGTGATTCCACATCAGCCAGCCGTGATTCTGGGTCGCTTTTATCTCTGCGCTCTCCCGACATTCACGGGCAATTCTTTCTTCTCTTTACTCCATCGGATGGCCGTGTGACGTACAGTTGACAAGCGGCGCTTTTTTAAATGAGTTGACGTTATAATACTCTTTGGGTCTTTTCATATATCGGTTGCGCCGGCGCGACAGAATCTCTAATCATGGTCTCATGGCGGTTTGGGCTGGGGCGCACGGAGTCGGTGGGCAACTACGACGGAGTTCTAGTGCCCCTAGAACAGGCGCATCTTCACAGCCATTCCGCGCGGGTTGGGCGAGTCGAGTTTGAGGCGCAGGATGAAAGTGCAGACGACGAGGACGATGTGGGCTCAGCAAAGGACGATCAGGGGGAGGGCATGCTGCTGATGAATGCGGCCGAGTACACTGTCGAGGGATTGAGGGCGCAGATGAGGCAAGGCAAACGAGGGGAATGGACAGATTATGAGAGTGAGTATTGACGATGAAACTGGAGAAGGGAACCGCCGCTAAACCAATAATAGTAAAATCCAAGCTCATCAACAAGGCGATTCAAGATATTGGCATGGGACGGTATAATTGGCAGCTTTTTATCCTCTGCGGCTTTGGGTGGTTTGCTGATAAGTAAGGAAGACTCATATTCTCTCTGTTATGATGTATGAAACCAGCTGGCTAACATAAGACCTATAGTTTATGGCTACAGGTATGCGGGATGAAACTGGTAAAAGTCGCCACTAGGTTACAAACAACACTAACAACGATATAGGGCGTTTCGCTAACTCTACCATCACTGTCAGCGGAGTTTGAAATACCAGAAAAGACAGTTAGATATACGACAAGCTCGTGTTTCGTAGGTCTCTCCCTCGGGAGTTTCCTGTGGGGGATAGGATCAGACATTTTTGGTCGTCGAATCGCGTTCAACATGACGCTGCTCATTACGAGTGTCTTCGGCATTCTAGCTGCGTATGGCAGAAGCTGGGGGGCCGTGTGCTTCCTATACGCTGCATTTGGCTTTGGCGTTGGTGGAAACCTGCCTGTTGATGGTGCCTTGTTTCTCGAGTTTCTGCCGGACGCCTCCAGCTCTCTTCTCACGCTACTCTCCGTATGGTGGCCCATTGGGCAACTGGTATCTTCACTTGCTGCGTGGTTCTTCATTGCGCAATGGCCTGTAAACCTCGGGTGGCGCTACTTCATCATGACCATCGGCATCATCACCTTTGCCATGTTCTGTATCCGATTCTTTCTCTTTCACATGTTCGAGTCGCCAAAATTCCTTCTCAACAAGGGTCGCCAGAATGAAGCCGTTGCAGTCGTCCATGGTATCGCCTTTCGGAATGGTGCGAAGACGTGGCTCACCTCGGAAATTCTGGATCTTGTTGCGGCAGAGGATCCGGAGCAATCCAGCCCTAACAACCAGCGGTATTCGATGTCCTCTGCACCGCCAACCAATCTCTTTAAGGAGAAGCTCAAGGGGTTCTCGGGCGAGAGGATACGGCCACTCTTCCAGACCAAGACGCTGGCTTTGGCTACCACTCTTATCTGGATTTGCTGGGCCACTATAGGAATGGGTAAGTATTTGACTCTCATTTTAGGGCATATGAAAACAACTAATCATAATAATGCATAGGATATCCGCTTTTCAATGCCTTTTTACCCCAGTATCTCTCTCATCACAGCGACGACTCGCAAACTGAGACCGTGCAAGACGAGACATCAGCCATATCCGGCACCACATATCGTAATTATGCCATCACATCAATAATGGGTATTCCGGGAAGTCTTCTCGCTGCTTATCTAGTCGACCATCCATCTCCTTTCTTGGGCCGCCGTGGCACTCTGGCCAGTTCTACCGTCATCTCAGCAGTATTCCTCTTCATCTTTGCCGCATACGGCACCACATCTACCACCCAGCTCGTTTTTTCCTGCATCGAAGCCTTTGCGCAGAACATCATGTATGGCGTCCTCTATGCCTTTACGCCGGAGATTTTCCCAGCTCCTGTTCGGGGTGCTGGCACTGGAGTTGCCAGCTTCCTTAATCGCTTGACGGGTTTGATGGCTCCGCTTATTGCGGCGAATATTCCTGGAGACGGGTCGACGACACCAATCTACATGTCTGCCGTTTTGATCCTGGCAGCGTTTGTAGCCATGTGCTTAATTCCGATCGAAACACGTGGGGCACAGCGGTTATAGGCGTTTTTGGTCTTTTACTAGAATCTTGGATAACACCTTTAAAAGGAGGTATAGATACACTGCTTTTATCAGCATATACGTTTGCATACACAGGCACATATTGAAGTTTGGAGGGAGAACATAATCATTGAAGAGGCGGTACGCCTTGACTAGTCGAGCCACAAGCCATTATTGGATCGTTGCAGGATAGAAATTCCATTTTTGAAATTTGAAATACAGTACGCTTATTCTACATATTTCCAATATTTAACAAGACTCTATCGGTTTCCCCTTGCGCCGGCTGGAACGTCTACTCGCCGCTTTCTCAATGACACGCCCAGGGCGTCGCGGACCATGGGATCAGCTCGAATTGTGTTTTGGACCAGCCACTCTCTCATCTTTCCTTGTAGATTAGAAGTAGCCTCGGCATCTCCCTTGAAAGGCGCCATCTCCATGTCCATTAGCCTCGTCGCATCAACGTCGAATTGGCCGGTGATGGCTTCTAGACGAGTCAATCCCTGGCGCAGTAATTCGTCTTCGTCTCCGAGAGATCGCTTCGATGGCGATGCATCCATGACCAACAGCGGACCGATTTGCGACAGGGCGATGTATATAGTTATAGTGAGTTTGCGTGTAAGCTGTATCAGTTGATAAGGTAGGTACGGCGGGTGAGTGGCCGTCTGGGAGAAGATGAAGTTGAGGCCGTCAAGCAGCTTGGGAAAGTTTGGTCGAGTAACGGCATGGATCTCGAAGACGCAGAGCGTCAAGAGAATGAGCCAGCGGTAGAACTTGCCAAAGTCCATGTATCCCAACAGGCCCAAGACATATATCGACCCGGCCGCGACGCCATAGTGCGGAAGGATGCCCGAGAAGACGCCCCTCGTGACAAAGTCTCTGATGGTGACGCACTTCTGCCAGGCTACCGTCTCGGGCCCGAAGCGCTCGTAGGCGAAGCGCTTGGCGGCATCCTGCAGCGTGTCGCTCGCGGCCTTGAGGTGGATGAAGTAGGCGGCCGAGTCGGCGGCGACGCTGCCGGTCTTGTCCGGGTGGTGGAGGGCCGCGAGCCGGCGGAAGCGAGTCTTGACGTCGCGGTCGGAGGCGGAGAAGGGCACGCCCAGGTCTGTGTAGAAGGATCCCTGGCGGCGAAGCTCGTAGTCGGCCTCGTAGATGGTGTAGGCGAGGTAGAGCGTCACGACGAGGACGTGGATGTTGCGGCGGTGGCTGTTGAACCGCGGGCTGCCGGGGGCCGGTTTCGGGTCGCCGGCGCGGATTGTGAGACCATAGTAGATGGTTTGGATCCACGATGTGGCAATCTGTGGTTTCACGTTTTTTTGAGAGTTAGCTAGGTCTCGTGCGCAGTCAAAGTGCTGCATGATATATATTTGGTGCAGAGGGAGATGACTAACGTTTGGGAGGAAAGACCACCCTATGATGGACAGGAATTGCGACATGGTCTATCGTCTAGCATTATGATATTGCAGTGTGTAACTTCAAAAGAAAGTGATGTCGGCTATAAAAAGTCCTGGTGTTGAGGACAAGCTGGCCGACCATCTTATCGATAAAGTCTGATGTAATTTTGGGCAGGGGTTGCGGATTTGCCGTTTCTAGCGACCGCTGCACTATTATAGATGCCGTGTCTAGGTGCAAGATGGAGGCAACTAACGTATATGCGGCCAGTTGGTCCGTTGTTAGCTGATATGCATGCAATTAGGCCTTTTACCTGGAGATAAGTACATATTTCTGAGCATTATTTTTTAATCGAGGCCTCTATCTTTGTTCACTAGTTGCGCATTAGCAAAAGGGTTAGTAGTGCGAATGGACTCTTGTCACACGATGATACTATGCCACTGGCATGAACAGCTTTTTTTCCATAGTGCCAATTAAAAATATCTATTAAAAGTAGATGCGATGTAATATATAAATTTAGTTTTGCGATGGTATCTTTGTTTTTTAGTCGCCTATGGTTGTTTAATAGATGCAGGCACAAGTGGTAGTTGAACAGGGTAAGGGCTTCGAACAGGCGGCTGCTTAGGTAGAACTCCTCTCTATTTTAGATCAACCACTCACAGTTTGGGCAAATGCTAGAGATTTGTACACAGTCAAGATAATTACATGCTACCCACACTGTCAGGGCCTATCTATTCGAAGACTACTTGATTGATTACCACTTTCCTCTTTGTGCATGGGAATGGCGGCTGGGTTAGACCTCAAAAACACAATTTTTGCCGCGGCGAAGTAACTGGTTGTGTCTAATACGATATTAAGCATGAGAATAGACCGTACCTACTTGAAAGATCTTTTGAGTCTACATGTAGCCTCTCAATACTCCGTTGGTTCAATATAGCCCAAGAGAACACCCAGATGAGAACCATCCTTTTCAATTTCTTATCTTCATATTGTCAATGAACACCCATCGGGCACTCATCAAGTCATTTGCGCGCAGCTTCAAATTGAGGGAACGAGCCTAAAACTAGGCCCACGAAGACGGCCATTATCTTCAATGCACTCTTCATCCATGAGACAGCTCGTAAATTATATAAGTTGGTTACGATGACAGACTAAACTTGCTTGCCGAGCATTGTTTTCGAGTTTTCAATTCGGGTGATGGATATAGGACTGCCAGGCGCTATTTTCGCCATAAGAATACATCTTTCCATGGGGCTCGGGCAAACTATATCGATTCTCAAATACAATCTACTAGTATTGCTTATACCAGATGACAAAACCAGTAGCGAAGGATCTCAACATTTCGTCGAGACATTATTATGAGGCTCTTAAAGATGAATTAAAACGAGTGCATGAGATAACATCTTGGTAAGTAAAGGCGACACCTTTCTAGCCATGAGAAGTAAAGGGTTTGAAAATTTGTAAGCTTCTTCAGCAAGTACGCTATTGAGTGTAGCACACTGGTAGTTCGAATTGTAAGTCTCTCCAAACGTTTGTGAGTTATAATCACAAAATTCAACAACGCTATCCTTATAGTGACTATATCAAATCTATAGTTAAAGTTATATACAAGAGGAATCCATGTACAGTCTCTCTATGCCAGTAGAGTATATATTCTTTCAAGAATTACAAGAAAACAAGAGACAAAGGGCTTTCAGTGGTCTTTAGCTCTTTGAAGAAATACCCGCCTGTTTTGTGATCTTCAAAGGACCTTGCAGCTTGCAAGCACTTAGAAGATATCAGTCTGGGCACCGGCGGTGAATCCCATCCTGGAGGTGTAGGTGGGCACCTTCTGGCCATTCTTCCATTGAACATTGTTTCCGCTGGCCTGGAAAGCAGCAATCATCTGCTTGGGTCCTCTAACATTGGGTCCGGGAACCAGTGAAGGAGTCTTGGGTTGCTGGCCTCCTTTGGCGTTGATAATCTTGCACTTGTGGGGAGCCTGGTACATGTTCTGCTGACCATAGCCATCGGGAATCCAACTAAATAAAGCTGTTAGGAGAGATGTCTTCCATCCGTATTGTATATATATGACTTACACAGTGGCGCAGAGGCACTCCTCACAGGCCTTGAGGTTGGGAATATCGTAGGTAACCAGGCGCTCAAAGGGAGTCTGAGGAGCGGTGGTAAAGACAACAAAGTCCTCCATCGTCACCTCGTAGATGTTGGACTTGTAGGCAATGGCAATAGCAGTGCCAGCAGCGGTAGACTTGTTACCGGCGTGCAGGTTGGGAGAGTTGATGCCTCCAGAGGATGAGACCAGGCCGGCGGCCACGACGGCAGGGTTCGTGACTGAGAAAGGACTGGGGCGCTGGTCCTGCTCCTTTCCGTCGGCATAGTAACCCGTGGAGTTCTGCCAGTTGGCCCATGGGACCTGGATGACGGAGTTGGCCTCGATTTCCCAAACACCAGTGGGTGGTGCGAGCCAGCAGTTACGGCCCTTGGACAGGAACCAGCTGTCCTGCTGAAGGTCGAAGAGAGGGTCGAAGACAACGTGGTTTGGGTCGGTGAAGTTTGTGAGAGGGCCCTTGTACGAGTTCTGTGAAATATGTTGGCATTTCTTTGGTCACATGAAACAATAACCATGATAGATACATACCTCAGGGCAGAACATTCCAGGAGTATAAGCAGCAAGGTGAGCAGTTACACCTTGGAGAGTAGCCAGGCCGAACAGAGCGGCGGCTCGAAGAGACATTTGAGATTGCTGCATTGTGGTAGTGAAAGGAGCGGATGGGTTCAATGTATTAATGGACTGGAAGTTGAAGTAATTCTGTCGTGGGAGACCGCGACCTTTATATATCGAAGGTGTGGAGGGTCAGTGTCCGCCAATACCAGGCGAAACTTTGCCCGGGGAAGCTCGCACGAACTCCTGTGATCCTGAGCTCATTAAGCATATTGTGGATCTACAATAGCCAAAGGAGATCTATGCCGTCAACCTAAAACACACTCATTAAGGAGCTGCCGCTATCAGGGGCGCTGTTTTACGATTAGTAACCAGTATACACCCACATGTACTAATTAATGATCTGTTTAGTATCGGGGTCAACAAAACACTCGCCACGAAGCAGATTAGAAGCACTTGATGCCAAGTTGGCCATCCACGTTGCTAAAAAAGAAAGTAGATGTAATCATCGTCATCTGAACGATTCTGCTTTTGGAAGCTCTCTAATGCCCGTCGTCTTCCGTTATGGTAGGTGTCTTTTAACTAAGCGGCCAAGCCCGAACCCGTGATGACTGTATAGTCAACATTAATGTCGTGATGTCTGTATAATCAACATATTGTAAGCCCTCATCCTAATTTGCATGCATTCAGCAGTCTATTATCACCTTCCCTAAGTGTTAGGTGGCCGTAAACCAACAACCCTAGTTTAGACGATATAGGCCGATCTGTTGATCTCAAACCTGAGATATATGCCCTTGCGCGAGGCGTTCGGCCCTCGGCACACTCTAATTTTGTCTCAGCCGCCAAGTAGCTTATTCTGAAACGCAGAAGCGCGAGAACGCGGAGCATTTGGTGTAGCTTTCTAACAAAACGGCTAGATGGAGCGCCTAATTGTTTCTACATCTCAGCTAGCCCCCTCTTTTTATGGGCCACATACTCTCCTATTTGTGAAACATTTTGATACTCTAATATAGTTCGGACATAGAGGTGGCGCCAAGTGTAATTGTACTGCTCAAAAAGGAAATTTGCGACTGCCAAAAGAGACCTGTCAGCAATATGAGACGCTCGATTGGGATGCGTTGCTCTCATTATATAGCGATGTCGTCGCGATTTAGATGTGAAGCCAAGCCCGCAAATGTGCAGTGTGGCGACGGTTCATGATAACCCTGTAATCCTATCTGACATTTTTCCAGCAGTTCTCGACCGGTCGTACACATATGCCATCAGCGTTTCGTGGACTACTCCATCGATATAGAAGCATGGAACGCACAGCGCGCCATTAAGCATCTGATTCATTTTCAGTAATAATAATATGTGTTGCGGGAATTAATTTTGAATGATGAGGCAAATTCGGAAATCAATTTTGAAACATCGAGACCACTTTTGGAGCACCGCTTGCAAACGCCGTGTCATCTGATAAGCAGTTACTGGCTTCCAAAGACGGAAAATGCTAGGTTAACAATCACAGACGACATCTGATCGTAGAGATGAGCTATTATTAGCCGATAAGATGCAAGCTGCATAGCCATAATGTGAACAAAGCTAAGAAGTTCCGCAATAAGACGCGGCATTCTCTATGTTACATGTATGGCTTCCTCCTATTGTGTGATATCAAAGGCAAAACACCGATTTGGCGCGAATATGCCGAGACGATGAGTCCAAATGGATTATAAGGAATATTCTAGCGCTGATCACCATGTGGACTTAAGAAAAGGGGGAAGGTGGATTTCGATACAGCCATTGAAGGCTAGCCCCCTTCCAAGGCTGAGGATCCCCTCGGGTGGCCGATGAGCCGTACGATAAACGAGCTCGTATTTTGATTGTAAAGGTTTCAGCCGCTGTAGGGGAGTAGCCAGGCATAAGTTCCACCAAACATAAGAGGTAAAATGAATGAAGAAATTCAGTTTTTCCTCCAATAATATACCTCCGTCCTAAAGGGGTGTAGAAGGCTTTATAATATCAGTAAATTCGGAGGATGCCAGCTACAAAAATGCGTCTGCTTTTCGAATCACTTTGATCTATAGTACCACTTCTGACATGTTTTTCGAAGCTTTGTTCTTGTTAATGAAATGAAAGATGCGTGCTTGGAGCACGCGGCTGGATCGGCTGCTCTGTCAGAATCACCGTCATCTCATTGCCGCTGATAGCTCGGGAATGTAAACCCAGACTACGTAGTAGCTTGCCTCATGTTCAAACAGCCGAGACCTCGACGGTAGTAGTGATGCGATATATTCTACGCATGTGCTGCACAAATCCTTGAAGCTGCCGTTAGATGAGTACAGCATACGAACGGTAGCATGCCGGAGTTACAGCTTCCCAGCGCACTTACGGGATACTTCAAGAAAAATCTCAATGGGAAGTACCAAATTCCATTTGCTCTGAATTATTTCTGAGACGTGATGATCAAAGTATTAAACGACTAAGTGGACTTTGGAGCCCTTATACAGCATTAAGAAGCTAAATGGTAGAGCCATAATGCCAATATTTCACATGAGAGCCCAACAGCTCTGGGTCTCAGATCATCGTCGAATGACTCTGGAGATACAACAATATTGCTCAGATAGGTATATGAGAAGGCAAGAATGCAAACCATAGAAAAGTAATGAACTGGATTGCCCTATCAGGCGGTTTATACATATCCTTTCAAGTAAAGTAGGTAGCTCTTTACCTTCACAGTGTTTCTTTTGCATGTAACTATTGCATTTACACAAAATAGAACAAAAAGGTGAGGAAAAGGAAAGTCATGAGTATTTCGGATCGCATGTGCAAATATGAGACTGGGAACTCGGAAATTCTTGCCTAGCCCACTATTTAAGCTACGACGAAGCTGAAGCTTGGCACGCGGGGCAAAATCGTGGATCAGTGGCTGCCCGGCCGTCATCCTGTAATATGACAAGCAGAGCTAGAAGTAGTTGGAGCTAAACATGAGGGCTCTTTAAAGAGGGGAGATATAGGGGCTTCAAACAATGCTTTGCTATCAGCATGACAGAAATATACATATAGATAGCACATATACCTTCTATTTCCTTCTAAGCTACGTCTCTCTCTCTCTCTCTCTTTCTTGGCAGTGATCACCAAAGCATTGCATCTAAAGACAGCTTACATGATTGCTTGAACGGTTCTCATCTTCAAGCTTTTCCATTCTTGGCCCCAGTTAGCCTATGATACAAAATTCACACAGTTTTGTTCTGGGCCGCGGAATACAATGAGCAATCCTCCAGAAATAGCCAATCGATTCGATTCCTAAACCACGGTAAAAGACGATATCCCCAATGGCTACACAGAGATGGCTACCATTAGCTGGAAAACAGTTTGAACACAGTCGCTCTACCTATTAATGACAGCCGTGATAGCTTTCTACCGGTTGCTTAATAACTAATGCCATTGCATCTGACTATGGTTGTGATGCTAAATTAACTAATCTTTCTGCATAGAATCATACCCACTTCGGCGATCAAATCCAGCCACCTCTCCTGATCATACCTCTCCTTCTCTTCGACCTTCTTTCCAAAAACCTCCCATACTTCAATGAACTTGTGATTACTCTCCTCCGTGGTACCGATATCTTTGAGGGCTTTCATCATATAGTCGTGCTGCTTCAAGAGCTGGAAATCCCGTCGCGCCTTGTGTTTCTCCTGGTCCGTCGACACCAGCAGCCGTACCTGAACGCAATACAACACCAGTCCTGCAAGGCCTGCGGCCAAAGCGGTTGCGATGGACGAGCCACTGACTTCTCTCGATGAGGAATCATCACTTCGGGGCCCGTCCATCTCCACCTTGGTGCCTGGGAATGTAAAGTTGATGTTTCCTAGATTGCCAACCCAAGGATCGGCCATTCCCGATGATGTCGCCGCGCCAATGGTGAATATCTTCTTGGTTGCTTTGGAGGGGTAGGTTTCGCTGCTCTTGGCTCCCTTGTCGCTTGCCGAACAGAAAAGGAGAATGTTTTCGTTCGCCGCCGTTCCTATGGCCAAGTCGAGGAGCCGCCTCTCTTCCTCGTCTTCGGGAGGATCGATGGTCCAAGACATCGAAATGATGTGAACCTTCTTTCTCACGGCCGCCAAAATTGCCTAATGATCATCAGCCTCTCGTAAACTAAGTAGTAACAGTAGTAACATGAACTTACTTGTGCGGCACTCTTGGCTGTAATTTGTCGACCACCCTCTTCTGACGCGTGGTCCTCCAGCCTTAAAACATAGAACTGCGCCCGAGGACACAGTAAGTGAATCTGCTTCGCCATGATGGTCCCGTGTCCCGTACTAGACACGTAGTAAGGATCATTCAGATTATGCTCCTCATCTCGCGTGCAAAACGTCCGCCCTCCGATAAAGCTGAATTCCAGATCCTTGACGTCTACGCCGTCATCAATGAGGGCAATTTTAATCGGCTCTTCAATAGTCTCCTCGACCTTTCCGCGCTCGTAGTAGCGTTCCGCATCGAAGAGCAGTCGTCGGAAGTCCTTCATACACTGAATCCACTCGTGTTTAGTTGTATGCTCGGCTTGATCTCCAGAAATGAGGGCGTTGAGATCCGTCTGGTCTCTCTGTACAATCGGCCACTCCTTCAAGACGTTGACTTCGGGACATAGTTTCTTCATCCGGTCGCAGAAGTCTTCAACATTCTGCTTGGTCCGTTGACTTGTTTCAAGACCCTGTTCCCGAAAATTTGTTTTGTTAGCAGAGATTGTACTTGTTCAGTTTTTGGGTATTGCGTGGCCGTACCTGTTGGATGTGCAGATGAACTGTTTTCAGTTGACTTAATCTCTTCAAACCACCTTCTTCGCTCCATCCTCTAAGAACTGCATTATTGCCGCTCCAGTATAGGTTGACTTCGCGTGCTTTAGATGCCACTCTTTGTATGACCTCGGAACATAGATCCATCCTTTTCCAATCCCAAATCTCCACGTCCATAAACTTCAAGGCATCTTCAATTGCCTCATCGCTGTGAGCAGGCATCGTTGAATCGTCAATGATGACCTTGAGAACGGTCTTGACACCTTTCTTTCTCAGGCGATCGAAGATGTAGCACAAGTCTCTCCGACCATCTCCATCTTGTTTCGAGGAGCGTCCAGATCCTCGGACTCGCTTGCTATTTGCTGTGTTCACATTTGACTCCACACTGATTCTCGGAATAGCGACATATTGAAGAATGTCTTCAAACTTGAGCTTCGATAGTAGATTCTCAAGCCCAGTTTGGGTAATGTTCACATGTCCCGACAAGTCAAAATACAGTTCCAAGTCTATGAGATAGAGTTAGCCCCAAATGTTGCGCCCCAGCGTAAAAGGTGTCGCCTGAATGAAGATTATTTCTCTTACCCGACGTCGTATTACGTCCATACAATATCTCCATGGCCTCATTGTAGCTGCGGGAGCGAAGATAGTGTAATTTCAGTAAGCGCTCTACATCCTTTAGAACGGTTTCATCGACTTTGGATTTGTGGCCGCTGTCAGTAACGGATCTTGCGTCTGAAGCTAGTTTTACTGATGGGTCGGGTACGTGTAGAGCCAACTTCCTCAGATCGTCTTTATTCACAGAAAACGGCGGTGCTGTGCCCGTCGCTGGCGAGTTCATGTTCATTCCAGGTGGCGCAGGTGGCGCCCCCCGGCCTCCATACTTGTTACGATTGTCGGTCTGAACGGTTGGTCGCTTATCTGGACGGCTGCTTGGATCTGTGCCTTGCCCACTAGGATTTGCAGGTCCTCCAGGCCCGCTGGGTTCTTGAGATCTTGGTGCTGGATCTCGGTTTGGCGCAGAAGAGTCGATTTCGACGCCATCGGGGCGAACACGGGTGTTGCCCTTTTCACGTTCCTTCTCCTCTTTCAATTTCTTCTTTTCTTTCTCCTTCTCCTTTGCTTGGGCTTTCCTGACGTTTTCTTTGTGATGAAGATACGGCGACAACCCGTTGTCGTTAAAGTCGCCATTCTCACTGTGCTGGACAGCGATGTCGCTTTTGGCAATTATCTTCTGTATAATATCCAGCTGTTCCCTTTTACATTTTTTATACTCCACAGCGAGATGAAGCGGTGTGTTCCCATCTCCGTCTTTGGCTGCCAAAGTCTCAGGATCTGCTTTTTCGATGAGGAGATCTAAAAATTTGACTCTTTTATCAATGCCGATGTGGAGACAGTTCATCTTATCTTTGTCGTTGCTGGTGATGGCCAAGATGGAACTGATATTTGGATGCGAGTCACACATCCACTGCACCATCTTCTCTTTCTTCGCCTCGATGGCGAGGAACAGAGGTGTGTGGCCCGATCGATCTAGAGAGCCAAGAACATCATTTTCGTGTTCCACTAGATGCTTGATGAGTGGTTCCATCTTGCTGTCTAGCTTTGGCAACTCTTTCTTGTCCATTGCCGCCATGATGTGCAAAGCAGTCGGCTGGCGTAGGTCTCCCGTGTTAGTGGCCAAGAGGTTGCCATCGCCAGCTTTGAATGCCTTAAGTTGGCTGCTATTGGTAAGATCTTTGTCTCCATCTTTGATTGCTTTCAAGACCTTGTCAAGAAGATCTTTGACTGATATTTTGCCATTTCGAGTCTCAACTTCTCCATCTTCTTCATCACTGTCGGATTCTTCGTCGCTCGATTCATCGCCAGCTTTGGACTCTGCCTTCTCAACTTCTTCGCCCACAACTAGAGAGCCAGTCTCCCTCTCTTCGTCGTCAATTAGCGGGCTCATGGCTGTAATGTTTGGGGTGGCTTGAAAGTAGAAAGTGTGAAAAACAGCCAAGTTGCTAAGTCTTGTTTGTAAGACTACATGAGCTTTCCCATCGCCCCCGGCATGGTTTGGCGTGGTCTTCAGCCGCGATTACCACCAAGTTTGGCCCCCAGTCGCGTGGCCCCTCTCTTCTGCCGCCTCAAAACAGCCGGGATTGACTGGAATAAGCATGAATTGCAAGGAGACCATTGTTGCTCCACATGATCATTTAGGGCTACCAGAGACATGCGCAAAGTAGACTCAACGTACTTGAATCCTCGTCCTCCCAAAATAGTAAGTTTTCATCCATTTCGGATGGCAGAAAGCAACACTAGTTGACAAGCTAGCGAGACTACCAGAAAGAGCCCCGAGCGTGGTTGCGTGAATTTCTGCTTTGATGTTGCATGTTGCCGTTACTCAACACGCCTAGCGAAACACGACAAGAAGCCATTGCAGGGGTTCTCAGCCAACTTCGCTCTCTACAGTTTGAATAGCAACAGTTTGTACGGATCCGGAGGCTAATCACATCCCCCCTGATAACTAGTCACTTTTTCTGAGCTTGGTTTTTGGCTGATTGGTCATGCTGGCATCCCGTGGACGATAATCCATCGTGCTAGTATTCGCGCCCTGCAGGCAACAGCCCAAGCCTAGGGAGGAAATTCCTGGCGAAATAGTCTGTGCTCGTGCGATCCAAACTTGGTTGTTTGGCTATCTATGACGATCCATAGCAGCGGTGATATTCATTCTCCGCCTGCGTTTAGCTTGTCAGCCCAATGGCTTTGCCACTAGCAACATCCCAGCTTGCCCAGCTAAATTTGGCGGATCTGTGGAGACAGCTGTATAGTAATCCTTGATTAATCAAACTGCGTTGCTGCGTTGCTGCGTTGCTGAAACCTATGCCTAGTAGAGCCTCATTTTGTGTGTCTTGAGCTTTGTTGCTTAAGCTGTCAAGCTGTCCAGCCATTCTGCGAATCTACCAAATCTCGATACATGTATGCTTGTCCGCTATCTGCCATCATTAAGCTTCCTCCTTCTTCTTCAACTTCTTGTCAAAAATGATGTCTGTAAACTCGTCCAAATCGATAGAACCCAGGTTCTCTGTATCGTATTTTCGTAGCTTGTTAGTGGAGGGCATCTCCGGGTCGAACAAAACCGGGTCATCTGGAGGGGTTGAGCCAAACAATCGACCCATTTCAGACTTCCAATCCGCTTCCACCTTGATCCTCACTTTGCACTGAAATTTGTTGTCGTCGAATCCGCGGTTGAGCAAGATGGCACAGCGCAAGAAGCTTGGCACGCCCGACTTGAGCATGGCATTCTCGTGAAGGACCCAGCTCGCGCCAACGCCTTTGCCGTAGTCATCGCTGAAGATGTGCCCCGTCACTCTGGCATCGTCGCTCGCCGTATAGCTCACAGTCTTCTCCCACTTTAGGGTCCCGCCAGCGTTTGCGCCTAGCTCACTTACGCCGGCGTTCATTTCGGCTCCATGAGTCACCGACTCCTCTTGAGTTGAAGGCAGTAAAGTCACACGCCCTGAAGGCGCAATAGCCTGAACTTGCGGTGCGGGAACCCCAGGAACGACATTGGCAAATTCGAATTCCAACGACGCAGATACAATTCGTCGTGATCTCCGAGTTGTGTCAAGGTAAAAGTCGTAGACCACAAGCGTTCCGCTTTCTCCTGTCTCTTCTGACAGAACTCCATGGATAACGTCTCGTGACTTGCAACGAACTTCAATGATGCCTCGACGCTCCGTCACTGTTTGTCGCTGGTAGGGTGCAGAGGGGTCATTGCGAGTATGGTAGCCGCTGCCACGCTCTCCCGTCTTGTTTAGCCCGATGCTCACAGAAGTATCCTCGAGGTCTGAGTCGGGATCTGAGTCGATGAAGGTGTCCACAGCTTCCTCATCTGGAACTTGGTCGTCATTCATATCGCGATCCATGGCTGAGCTGGCTGGTTGTCGTGCAATGCGTTGTATGAAATAACAAGCTGTCCCTTTGTTGGCCACGAATTTGAAAGATCAAGCCCCCTTCTAGTCAGAATTTAGGATCGACCCCAAGATACAGGTAATTACTGCCGGCATATGTACCTGCGGCTGCATCACGAGGCTGTAGTCAATACATAGTATAGTATAGCGCCGCGAATTTAGCATCGTCCCACCATCTTTGTCTAATCCTACCCACTCTCCCGTCGCATGTGCCGAGTACAAGCATGTATCCATTTGTATGAGCTGCGGGGAGAGCTCGGAGAGTTCGTCAGCCCTATCTTTCATCCTTACTCGTGTTACCCTTCCTCATGTGAAACAGCCCTTGAACTGTATCAGTTGATTAGTTGACAGTAATCGGCACGCAAAGTTTTGCACAGCTCTCTGCTTCAGCAGCTGGCTTTTTCGCGGTAGAACTACCTACCGATCTCATGACGGCCACTACTGTAGAGAGGCTTGAGAGGCTATTGATGCAGCTCGAATTCCTCTCCTCACTAGAGTTTATCCTATTGGCCCGTCTATTCCCATGGACCGAGTTCGAAACAAGCAGGGTTCAGCACCTGTTATTTAGCGCCCACTCTACCTGTTCCTTCGCATGGAACGGCCCGGCTAAGGCTACAGTGCGCAAAAACGATGCGGCTCTGCCGCGCAACAGAGTGCACAGCCCCTCTTGTCACTGAAGGATGATGCCTTTCTTGGTGCTGCTTGCATGGGCATCAGGTAGCATCGGAGGTCGTCTAATCAACACCTAGGAGCGAACCTCTTTGCCCCGTAACTCCTTATGCATGTCAGATCTTCGGGAGAGTACCTTCGTGGTACTTGCGGCCACTTGACTGGGGTCGAGTTCCAGCTCCACCGCTTCAGCTCTGCTCATCTTTCTGAGGAGTTGTCTGACTATGGAGGGGAAGTTGAGCGTCATAGGACCCCGCGGTCAAGGCCTTCAGGAAAATATTTTCGTCTCTGGCCAGGCTGGCCTAGCTGGTTTATGCTTCTGTACGAGGCCGCTTGATCGTCGAATAATAAGGGTTCGCTATATTTGGGTGGATATCTCGTGGCATCGCTGCGCTAGAACCGCGAGTCGATTGATGTCGGGGAGCCCTCTTAACAACGCTTTGCTTTCACTGTAATTTTTCAGGTTGTCATCATCCTCATCGTCTCTCCTGCACCTTATAGTCGCTTGATACAAGTATCGGCATGCTAATCGTTCGCGTATAGTGGCATTTATTTTCACTTTTACGCTAAATTTGCCCATTCACGTATTCAAGCTGGCACCAAACGGCTACCCTCCAGACTTGTGTTTATAACACTGGCAGCCTTGGCCGTCTATGCTTATAATACCCAGGCTACTTGAGCGGCTCTTGTCAAACTGAAAATGTCAGATTCGGAGTCTTCATCTGCCTCTAGCGCTTCCGATTCACGGGGCGGTTCGCCAGAGCCTGAATTAGCGCCCACGGCTGGACAAGAGCAAACCACGCAGCCTGTTGCTGCTGGCGAGAATCAGGATGAGTCAACTCCTGATGAGAACTCAGCTGGAACCCCAGAGAGCGAGACGAAACCGCCAGAAGAAGAAGAAGAAGAAGAAGAGCAAGACCCAGATGCTGAGCCCCTCCATGTTATATGGAAAGGTGAGGGGAGCTCTGAGCCTTCAGATGTAGCTGTAGAGTAAGTGTCTACCCACCCATGTTTAATTTAATGCTTCATATGATTAATTTGCAACCATCAACACAGCTTCGTTGTAATTCATGGCGCCTATGGAAACTGGGAAAACGAATCCCAGGCAGGACCCGGCTCTGGAAACAGTACATGGGTCGCAAACTATGCCACATCACTAGATTCGCCATCCAGGATTCTTCGTTTTGAGTACCAGCCACTTCAGCTGTTTTGTGGTAGAAAAAGTCGCCAGGCCATCCGAAACTGCGCTCTAAAACTATTGCGAGCACTGGCTGCCAGGAGGAGAAAACAGAAGCAGGTTTGTGAACTTCACAGATGCTGTGCTGTCAATCGAATCTATACGATTAATCTGACCACTTTATTTTCTTAGAAACGGCTAATTATGTTTATTGCGCACGATGTGGGAGGTCTCATAGTTAAGGATGTACGTTTGAGTTCAGTCACGTTACGTTGCAAAACTTGGTCGCTAAATATCTAAACATCCAGGCCTTGTCTGCGGCGGCAGCCGATATAGCTTCCTGGGTAGACATTGCGGAAATGAGTCGTATTCTGGTATGGTTACGAATCATTATATGGGATACACAGGAGACTCCGTTCCTAACTTGCCACAGGTTTTCCTCGGCTCTCCTCATCGGAGTATTGACCACTTTGGTATGGAAGACACACTTTCCCGATTCCTTTTTGGCTCCTATGACTCAGAAGTTGCGGAAATCCGACCTTCTGCGTCTTCAATACCTGGCTTTGCAGCAGCTGCTATGGAGATCAACGGTCTGTTCGTTGAATCGAAAATTCTTCTACGCAGCCGAGCAGTCAGTGTTTATCATGAAGGAGGATCTTACTCAAAGATAAACAAGGTAAGTCTTTAATTATATATGAACCAACATGAAACGATACGCTCTAACATCAGCCCAAAGGCGTTTGACACTTACAGCGCAACTCTTGGTATACCCATGGAGAAGCGAATTGCTGAATCAAGCGGTGACAGCGACGATTACTCCTCTGTCACGGCTTGTCTTGGAGAACTGCTGAAGAGTGAGAATATCTAAATCTGTCATATCTGCGAAGCTAGCTAACGTGAAATGTTCCAGCCTTCAATATACAGCTGCCCGCAGACCAGCTTCGCTACGAGAGAACAATCTTGACGCTTGCTTCGCCTATTTTCCCACTACAGAACAGTAAACGTGACAATGCAGTTGTTGAAAGCTCCCCGGAGATCAAGTCTTGGCTTAAACATCGTGGCCCGCAAATGCTCTATCTTCACGGTACGAAACACGTCCGCGAAACAGCAGAGCAGCTTTTCTACGTTATGGAGGAACACGCTGCCAAGAGCTCAACTACAATCGTTCTTTACTTTTCTTTTGATCGATACGATGTCAGGTGCGACTCTCTCAGAGACATGCTTGCCACTTTTCTGGCTCAGATTATGTGTCTCTATCCTACTAGCGGAGATCGCATCAGGAGCACTTTTGCTCGTCTTGAGGAGGAACGTGGGTGGACAGAGGCAGACTTGATCTATTTTTTCGAACGCTTCAGATTTACTGACCAAGTTGATCATGTCATGTTTGTCATAAACCATTTGGATGAATGCACAAAGGGCTCTCGAAAACAGTTCCTCGACAACTTCGCATACCTTTCACAAGCGAGCGAGAACTCGTGGAAAGTCGTCGTCACGAGTCATAAACCGGGGGCCCTTTCAGAAGAACTTTCAGGGCCTTGGTGTATTAATTTAGATCTTGATGCGTCCGAGGAAAAATTGATAAGCATCGCCGATACTGGCTCCAAAGATGATATCGCACGACTACTCACAGCACGCCCAGAACTTCACTTTGAGTCCCGAGTCATTGAAGATCAGCAGCAGTTCATTGATCAATTTGATCCTTTGTCCAAACATATCATTTGGGAACAAGCGGCTGTACGAGAAGAGTGGCCATATAAGATTACGATTGCAGACTTACTCAAGTCGTTGAAATTCGATCCCAAGGCAGCGGCCAACGAGGATCAAATCCTGGAGCAGCTTCTATCTTGGGTTCTCGGAAACTCTCCTGAGCCAGCAGTTCTACGTCAGCTCCTAACGTGGCTCCTTTATGCTGTACGACCACTCACTATCTGGGAACTCGCAACTGTGGTCTACCTTGGGTCGGAACCTGGCGAGGGTCACGTATCTCCCGATTCAGCGGCGATAGAAAGCCTCATTTCCAAAATCAAGGTGTGGCTCGCTGGCGTTGTTGTTATACAACATAATGAAGTCAGATTTTGGCATCCAAGACTACGAAATATTCTCATGGGCAAGACTGACGGTGGTGCAAAACCTGCTGGTTCTCAATTTTTATGGAATGAGATCAAGGAAACAGCTCATTTGGACATTGTTAACTTCTGTTTAAGATACCTTTCTCAGCCAGCAGTAAAGGAGTATATCAGCAAAGCTTTCCCCGTCACAGATGCGGAAACCTTCGAGTCACCTACCTTTGCGGATCGAGGGAATTTATGCTCTTACGCACTCCAAGCCTGGACGCATCACTATTTGCTTAGCTCCCCTAAGCCCGACCTGCCCAAGTTTCTACCTCAATCGTCAGCTTCCGATTTGGCAAGCGTCTGGGCGAAGGGCTACTGGGCACTCTCAAATCCAATCACTAGGAGTACTGCCTGTTTGGACACTCTGTTCCCAGTTTTCGCAAGCTTGGGCCTGGTTGATGCCATTGAAGCACGAGATGATGTAGATACACGCCGAGGCTTGCTTGAAGCTGCCTCAAAAGGTCAATCGGAAGCTGTTCGGGTACTTATGAAGAAAGTCGACGTGCCAGAATCCACTCTTATGGACATTATTTTGGCCGCTGCGGCATATGGCGATGAGGAAATGATGATAGATATGCTTGGCCGCATCCTTTCCAAGAACCCAAAGCCAGATGTCACTACCTGGTCGCCCGTGCTACTTCATCGATCAGCGTGGATTGGCATGGATCGGTTTGCAGACCGAATACTGGACCTGGGCTATCCTCCAGATATTGAAAGCAGCTGGTCCTCGATCATTAAATCCTCTCCACTCTCTCAAGCAGCCCGCAATTTTCATGTGGGCATGGTCCGAACCCTCATTAAGCACAATGCGGATATGACCTCTCGCCATCTGTACAACAGAGTTCCCATCCATCACGTCGCTGGGCAAGGCCATGCTGAGATTGCCAAAATCTTAGCCGAGGAAGGGAAAACTGACATTGAAGTTACGGATGAGGACAACAAGACAACGGTCTATTTCGGGTCTTTATGGGGACATCACCACGTCGTTGAAGTGTTGCTGGGGCTGGGGGCAGATCCTAATATGGGTATCAAACCTGATAGCACCCCCGGAAGCTGGTCGCCGCTTACCGTGGCTGTTGATGACGGCTATGAGAAATGTGTGAAGCTTCTGCTTGACAAAAATGCCAACCCAAACCTTCCTGGACCTTCAATGTGGGGCACAGCTCTTCGATATGCTGCTGTCAAAGGCCATCTGAAGATATGTCAGATGTTGATTGCCAGCGGCGCAGATCCTAACAGCCAATTTATTTCGCCTCCAATCCTTACTCAGATGATTACTGACTACGAGGCGAGCGAGAATCAGCTCGAAATCTTCGACCTCCTTCTTTCAATCAATGCTGATGCCAACGCAAAAGATGCCAACGGCACGCCTGTGCTGATCCATGCCTGCAGGAGCGATCTCGCCATGGATCTCGTCCCAAAGCTTCTGGAGCACGGCGCAGACGTCAACGGCATGAACTCAAGCGACCAGTCTCCATTGTATTTTTCCGCACTGGACAAGAAAGAAGATCTTACCAAGTTATTGGTAGAGAAAGGCGCAAAAGTCAACGAAGTCAACTCGGAAACCATTACTCCTTTGTACTTTGCCGTTCCCGATGCCGATATCGTTCGTATACTGGTCGAGAATGGCGCGGACCCAAACATTGGAAAGAACTCAGGATTCACATCTCTAATGCATGCGGCTTGGTTCGGATACGATGAATCTATGAAACTTCTCTTGGAGCACGGTGCGGCTCTGGAAGAAGTTTATGATGGAGATGACGAGAACCAGAAGGGATGGACAGCTCTAACATGCGCGGCATCGAAAGCTCCCAAGGAAACAATTCGAATACTGGCTGAACATGGAGCCGATTTCAAACACGTATCAGACAAAGGAGTACCTATTTTGCACGTGGCTGCTCTAGAAGATGATTCGCTCTCTGTTCTTATGGAATATCCTACAAGGATAGATGTGAACCAAGTCGACGGGGAGGGAAAGACAGCACTACATTATACCAGCGTGTCTTTTCCTAATGTGAAACTCCTTGTCAATGCTGGAATAAACCTAGATGTCCAGGAAAAAACAAGGGGTGATACAGCCATCTCTCTAGCAGCATACTCGGGAGATCTGGAGCGTGCCAAATATTTCATCAAGCACGGCGCCAATATCCATCTCGGATCACCGTGTGATGGCGCTGCTATCCATCAGGCATGCCGATTAAGTCACATGGATCTTGTAAAATTCCTCGTCGAGAATGGAGCCAATGTTGATCATGTCATCAACCAAGGCTCGTGTGGAACTCCTCTGCAGGCAGCATGTCTGCAATACTCAGTTGGTGAAAGCCGAATAGTGGACGAGATAGTCGAATACCTTCTGGATCATGGAGCAGATGTCAACGTAGAAGGCGGCTTTGTTGGTTCCGCCCTCCATGCAGCGTCGTATGCATCAACACCAAAAACGATCAAGACTATTTTGGATAAAGGAGCGAAAGTTGATATGAAGGATTCAATGGGCCGCTTACCTATTCACGTCTCGGCATTGAATGGTATTGATAACTTCAAGGCGATCCTTGAGGCTGGCGGGGACATCAATTCGAAAGACATCATCGGACGGACCGCATTGAGCTGGGCAGCACAGCCTGGAAGAGTACAAGCCGTGGAGAAAATCATATCACTCTTACCCAATAAGGAGGCCATTGATGAGGCAGATATCGACGGCTGGACGCCGCTATGCTGGGCAGCTCGCGGCACAGATTGTTGGCTGTCTGCAGATCATGCTAGCGAGCCAGAAGAGCAAATGAAGACGATGAAGCTCCTAATCGAGAACGGGGCCAACCGTTTTGTGAAAGCATCAGTTGGTAAGGAGACGTGGACACCACTGAAGATTGCTAGATTTACTGGGCAGCCAGAAGAAGTGATTGAGCTATTGAAGCATGGTCTCGTTTCTGAAGATGAGAAGGAGAAGGAGAAAGAGAACGATGAACAGAAAGATCAGGAGAAGGAGAAGAAGAAGGCTTCAGAAGAAGAATTTGAAGACGATAAATCTAAAAAGGGAGTCTTCAGCACAGCAACATGTGATAGTTGCAGATGTGTAAGTACCTTTCACTGTCATAAGCGATCCTCTGCACATGTCACTAATCCAAGATGCAGCGTATTTACGGCTTTTGCTATCATTGCAAGACATGTACTGATTACGACGTATGTTGGAAATGCTATGCTCATAAGGAGCTGGTTCATTTCTCAGATCATGTATTGGAGGAAAACGGTCAAGAGTTTGAAGATTCGCCCGACGATGAGGAGCACCATGATGCATCGTCGGATTCGTCAGATTCAACAGATTCGGACTCAGATTGAGTTGTCAGCATATGCTCAAGGCGTTGTTAGCTAGAGAACTGCTCGTATTAGAGTTAGATGTAATAAATACATTTACGAAGGGACACCAAGAAACGCATACTTGATGCAGTAAAGAATAGGAAGGGCATATATTTGGGTATAATTCGCTGCCGCGAATGCTTCCGCAACTTGTTCCTTACTGTCACTAACAAAACTCACCAACGTATCACATTATCCTTAGAACATTGAGGGATCATGCGAAGCAAACAGAGAGAAGTAGAAGAAAGGAAAAGAAGATAAAAAAAAAACAAAGATTTTTATTATGCAGACGATGGAAATTGCTCAAGCGAAACAAGGGGCCTCTATCTCATCTTCTCATACTCTTGAAACAACCCCAAGCCAGATTTCCCAACTCCTGCTTGTTAAATTCTACAGTATTCATTGATCAAGACTGCAATGTTATGCGACCTGTTTCATACTGTATTGGTGGTGCCGGACGTGGTTGTCGCGCGAGATGTAGTTAATTCATGAGATTTTGTCCCTCGAGAAGTGGTTGTCTCACGAGACGTTGTTACTCGGGATATTGTTCCCCGAGATGCCGTCGTCTCAAGCGTCAAAGTAGGTGCATGCATTGAAGTCGTCGGGGAAGAGGTCGGCCTTGTCTGGTGTGTCGAGGCAGATTTGCTCAATGCAGATGTTGCATGCGATGTACTCGTCTGGTGCGTCGATATAGATCTACTTGATGTTGTTTCATGCGTTGAAGTAGACCCACGCGACGAAGCCGTGTGTGAAGAAATTGGTCTTGACGTAGAAGTCGCATGGATAGAGGTGGATCTGCGCGATGCAGTTGTCCCATGTGTCGAAGTAGATCTCTGTAATGTGCTTGTCCCGTGGGTAGAGGTGGATTTACGTGTTGTGGCTGTATTTGTTCCATGAGATGTACCTGTCGGATGCGTTGAGATAGATCTGTGCGATGTACTTGACCCATGACTTGAAGTAGATCTGAGCGATGTAGTTGTGTTGGGGGAAGTTGATCTCGACGTGCTAGTCCCATGGTTAGAGGTAGATCTATGTGATGTGGGCGTATGAGGAGACGTCGATATTGATGTATTAGTCCTATGAGTCGACGCAGATCTAGGCGAAGTACTTGCTTCATGAGAAGTAGGAGAAGTAGATCTTTGTGATCCACTTGCCTCGCGTGAAGTTGATCTACGAGCTCCAGTTGTATGCGGAGAAGTCGACCTCGAAGTTTCGTGAGTTGATGTAGATCTATGAGATGCAGTGGTACCGTGAGAAGTGCCTGATTTAGGGGAAGTAGTAGTATTGTGGTGGGAGCTGGTATGGGACGTGCTCGTACTATGCGACGTTGTATGAGTTGAGGCTCCCCTTTGTGTAGAAATTCCGTTTGTATTGGTCGATCTGTGAGAGTTCATCGTTGAATGAGAAGCAGTTCCAGAGAGCGATGTACTATGTGAGTTGGTTCCTTGCGATGAAGAGGACGCATGGGACGATGTTGACTTATGTAAAGCGTTGGGGGATTTCCTGCGTGACGTAGTAGATTTATGTGATGTCGGCATGGGTGAAGTAGATCCATGGGATGACGTCCTTCTGCGAGAAGTAGTCGTATGTGACAAGGTACTAGACCGGTGAGATGTAGATCTGTGTGTTACAGTAGACTCATGAGAAGACGTAGTTGGATGAGACAATGTTCCACGCGATGAAGTAGAGCGATTGGATGTAGCCGGATCATGAGAACGGGAGGCAACCGACCCTCTTGATGAAGAGCTATGGGATGAGGAAATTTCGTGCGACGATAGTGGCCTCTGAGTTTTGGTTCTGATGGATGTAGATCTATGTGATGTTGGGACTCCATGAGTCGACATAGATCTATGAGATGTGCTGATACCATGAGATAAATGGCCCTTGGTTGATGAAGACCTGTACGAGATAGTATGATGCGAAGCTGTTGACGTCGACGAATGATTGCCGTGCGGAGAAGTTGGCCTATGCGGATTATGGTGCTTCGACGAAGTTGTAGGCTTATCTCCATAGGTAGCCAAAGCAGGCACCTTTATAACAACAGTACCAGGTCTGGTTCCAAATCCCGGTATGGTGTACGTCTCCGTCCTGGTGCCAGTCCAATAAATCGTCTCTGTAATATACTTTACAGGATTCTTTATGATAACTTCGCCGCAATCAGTCCCTTTTGGGGGCACAGTATATGTGACTATTTTGCTGCCGCCCCAAGGAACAGACTTGGTGACATATCCGCTATGAGGCGTCTTGATTATAACAGCGCCAGGCTCGCCTCTGTGGGAGGGGACCGTGAAAGTAGTCGCAGTACTTCCGGCCCAGGGGACAGTTTTGGTAACGTATCCAGACTCATCGCAGGGAGTCTTCACAATGACGGTGCTTGGCCCCTTACTATGAGCGGGGAAAATCGTCACCGTCTTGGTCGTAGTGCCAGTCCAAGATATGGTAGTCGTGATGCAGTCTGGGTTCCATCCTGGGATCTTCACAATCTTGGTCGTTGGGCCCCAACCAGAAGGAGGAATTGTGATGGTCTCAATTGTAGGGCCATCCCACGACTTTGTAGTAGTCACGCAATTTCCTTCTGGGATGGGAACTCCAGGCGTCACGTACGCTGGGACTCCTGAGCACTCCAGCGTGGTCCTATGCAGCATGTCAGCAATCTTGTATAAGCGCATAGTTAACATTGTAGCCTAGACTCACTGGGTATACGTAGTGGAAGTAGTTTGACCACAACAGACATATTCAGCTGAATGGTGTATCACAATCTCCGCGGGGTGAGGGCACTCTGCGTTATGGGCATTAGCAAGCTGCAGGAAGATGCCTGCGCCCAAAACGGCCGCAGACCGAACACCGAGCCAGCTCTTCATCTTTGATGGTTCCAAATGGCAAAAAAATGGTCTTGGACAAGAATGATACAAGCCAGAGGAGAGTATTGTTACTGGCTCTTCACTGAACAGGCCGGACTATCACTCTCTATTTAAGATTTTGCTGTCCCAGCTACAGCCTCAGATGCGTACCTCTGATCTGCGCGAAATCGCGTCGAATTACTATCAAAGCATTATTATGAAATCATTCGTTCCTTTCGCGTAAGGGGGTGCTCCCTATGCGATGAGTATAGTGCTTCCTTCGTAAGCTTGCAGATATGCGGAATGCAGCCCTTGCGCTTGTCAAGAAGGCCAGCACCAACAGACATAATCGACACATTCTTCACAGCAAGCACACAAAAGCTAACTTTGAGACTATTTCATGTTAACAAGCAATCATAAATCAGTAAACGATAGAGTGACAATCCAGAAGACATGAGTTATCATTACTGGGCCCCAAAATCTACCTCTCACTATCAGCCATGGCGACCCAATTGTAAGAGGCTGTGACTTTGCAATGGTTCATACTAAATCTATATCTTCCAAGGTCAATAGATATATCTCACTATTCCAGATAACCGGAATCAGGGGTCTGTCTTTCTATAGGGCAAGGCGAGTGAAACGAGGGTTACACTCTCCCTCAGATCGACAAGTGTGTTGGGGCTATCATAAGACAATAGACTCAGCTGACAAGACTAGTCCCAGACTCATATCTCGTCCAAAACAAGATAGTGTGCCGATTATATTTAAACGATGCTACTATGCCTGACCGCTCCCTCTGGACGATCTTCAGCGCGATGCTGTTAGTTGGTGCAATGCAAAATTCTCCTAAATGAGGCATTCTATGCGATGGCGTGGGCAAGGGAAATTATATATCATGAAATTAGTGAGGCATACCAGCTGAACTGAATTGTAAATTCCAAAGAGTCATTTTTTCTATTAGCAATCGACCGTTATGTTCGCGATGGCGGCCTTGCGGAAAGATGTGTCACCTGGGTGTTAGTTATGATTACGCTATCTCAAGAACATGAAGGCGAAGTCGCTCGCGGAATGTATCTAGTAAAATCACACACGGCAGCAATCTTGATGCACGCTGTTGAAGAGTCTTACAGAGCATGGACAAGCCTATACTCCGTCACTAGGTTAGAGGAAAGAACGGACGAGTGAAAGAGAGAGAGAAATTGCAGGCATCACGTCCTGAGAGAAATGAGAAATTAGTCTGTATGACAAGAAGATTGTATGAGGCCTCTTATCGGCCGTATGTAATATACATTTACTTTTCAATGCGCGGCAGTGAATCATCGGCTGTAACTGCTTCGAAGCAAGCGTATTTCTGTCTGGACAAATTGCCATCTTGATGCTGGCGATAGCAGCTCCTGCCCTATTATTCTTTGAAAAGAATTAACATGTCTTGATGTAAGTAGAGTTTATTTCGTGTGGCTATGTGTACAATCTGTTCAATCGTAGAAATCTCATTTCATAGGGACAACTTGCTCTATACGAAATCCAGTTTTTAACTTAATTTGCCTGCTGCTGCATTTCCATAAGCTTCTGAAGCACCTCTGGAGGGATCATGGGGTTAGGATCCTTTTCAGAGAGCCCTTCGACTCCGACCTTTAGGAAATTAGGCTCTTCCGAAATCTGCTTGCCCAGAACAGTCTTCACTTCGTCGACATCCCAGTTCGCCCAAACAAATCGACCATGCAGATATTCAGCCTCTCGACTAGCAGCCCAGACTGCGAATTGACCTGGGAGATTTTCTGGGGAAATCGAAGGTCAATAGGTGAGTTTAAGAGCGAGGAAAATACAAGTACAGGGACCATACCATCATCAAAAGGAATTCCCATGCCCTCGCTTGCACCAGACTTGCGAGCCATGTCGGTGAGGACGCCACCCGGGTGGAAGCATATGATTTGCATGTCGTTGACTTTGGTATCTTTGGCAATTTGCTGAACCAAGAGCGTAGCGGCATTCTTGGTCATGCCGTAACTTGGGCGTTCTGGAGCCATTGACTGCCACATATATCCGGCAATAGACGAGAGATTGACCAAAAACTGCGAAAGTGTTAGTCCTGCTACGATTTTACTTTGCCTCGTTCAGAAAATAAGAGATAATCTAACCTTGCGAGAGCCTTGCTTGCCCGTCTGCTTATAGAACCGCTCGGTAAAATCCAATGTAGAGCGTACATTCGCCTCGAAACTCGCCCAGACGTTGCGAAGGCCATTTTCAAGAATGGGAGCTGTATCGGTATGCGACGCCGCATTGAGGACCAAGACGTCGACGTAGACTCCATTGCGTTGAAGATCCCCCCAGAATGCTGCTGTAGACTCGAGACTTGCAACGTCACAGACTTTGCCCTCAACCAGAGTAGACGATCCAAAGCCGTCTGCTTCTTTGGAGAGCTTCTCAGCGGCAGACTCTACAACTTCTTGACGGCGGCCCAAAATGATGACATGTTTGGCAGAAGCTTTGATGAAGTTGCGGGCGATGGCATATCCAATTCCACTGTTGCCTCCGGTAACGACAACGGTTCTGCCTGCTTGGCTAAGTTCTGGGCGCGAGGGAGAAATGGCCGCATAAGGCTTTCGGTGGTACTGCTTCAGGGATGGGAGACTCATGGTTGCTGTCAAGATTATATTTCGGTAGCAGTGTTTGTTGCTGTATTGTGGTGATGGCTGTTGAAGATATTAAGAAAAATTGTCGTACTTCGTCTGCTTCTTATACACAACACACGCTCCTCCATTTTCCCACATGAAACAAAGCCGCAAGGCCTAAGACCAAAACATGGCCATCTCTCTCTCTCTCCTGACTCTCCATTGTTCTGCTCCGCAACTCCAAGTCCGCATCAAAGCAGCGGAGTAACTTCAGGAAACGCAGTTTATTAATATAAAATACCTTCAGACACTATCACCCACATGCATAATCTGCCTTTTTCGTACCTTCCGATGTGGCGCCTATAAAATGCGTGACCGGCGGCGGGTTCTCCGTCCGCAAGTGGAAAATTCCCCGCCGGCGTCGCCTATAAAACCCATGAGGGCCCCGGGACCCGGCTCCGCCTGGCGGAAGAAAGCCCGCCGGGATGACAAATTTCGGCCCCGGGCTTTCAGGAGAATAAGAGGATCAATCGGTAGGAAAACCCTCGAATCTCAATATCCAAAAGAAAGACTCCAGTCCCCCGATCGGCCGCCATGTCGGGTTTTCCTCCGCAGAAGCGCCTAGCCTGCATCGCCTGCACCAAGGCGAAGCGCGGCTGTAGCAAGCAGACGCCTTCGTGCAAGCGCTGCTTGGAGAAGAACGTCATCTGTCGCTATCCGGCTCCGCGCATCACGCCGCCGTACGATCTCGTCTTTGCGGAAGATGGCGCCGTATCTGCCGTTCCAGCGGCGGCGAGCGAGAGGAGCCTGCTTCTGAGTCCGGCGTCTCACGGTAGTAGTGAGCAGCAGCAGCAGCAGCAGCAACATGAGATCCACACGCTGGCCCGCCAGTCAGTAACAGCAGAGGATCTGCGGCATCCGTGGTTTCTGTCGCCGGCGTCGTGGGTCATAGACCATAACACGAGCTCTATCCCCTCTCAAATCACCTTTAGCGATGAGGCCCTCACGTACTTTATCAGCCAGCTTCACACGTGGCTGAGGCAATTCGCCAGCGAAGGCCATTGTCCCTTTATCCACCCCCAGCTATGGAAGATTCATCTACCAGACTGTATACAAGATGCGTTTGCCTCTCTTACCGCATACCAATCCAAAACTCCTGCAACCGAAAGGATGGTCATGCGCATCGTTGAGAACCGCGCCAATAACCTGGTCGGGAGCTACAATGCCAGCGCCAATGAAGATTTTGGAGTCGTCATGCTTGACTCTGCGTGCCACCTCGCAAGGACCCAGGCTCTCTTAATTTACAAGATCATCCGTCTGTTTGACGGCGACATTCGCGCTCGCGCCCAAGCTGAAAAGCACATTGATACTCTCTCATTATGGGCTCGACAGATGTGGCGAAGCGCCAATCTTGCCCTCTCTTCGGATCACGCCGAAGCATCGATTGATGGCGGGAATAGCAATGGGCCGGTCGATACGCAGCTACGAACAGATGGCTCCATCACGTCTACATGGCAGGCATGGATATTCTCCGAGTCCATCCGTCGCACGTACTTGGCGGCGACTCTCACAGAGGCAGTGTACCTGACTCTAAAGCAGAGCTGGGCTCCTTGCCCTGGCGGCATCGTCTTCTCCGGCGGTGCAGGCCTGTGGGAAGCACCTTCACCATCCTCTTGGTTCAACCAATATCAACAAAATCTCGTCAATCATGTGCGCTGCATTGATGGAGATCAATTATTTACCAGCGCCAAGCCATCAGACGTGGATGAGTTTTGCCATGCCACGCTCATTGTATCCTACGGGCTGGAGAGGTTTGATCGATGGCATAACGAGAGCATGTAAATGAGTTTTTTGCTGTTGCAATGTTCCAACGAAATGTATGATTCTATAGTTGTCTTTCTCAAGTATATTTAGCCTTTATTTCGTAGTTTATGTCTTTATAGTAACCCCAATTGTGTAAAGCCTTTAGCCTTATCATATAGTCTGTCATATGAGATATTATATGTCAAATAAAAAAAAGACCTCCTTTATGCTACCAATTCATCTGAATACGCGTTCATATGAGCCTCATACTGCTGGTTATTCCCAGAATGCGCAATCCACCAATCAGTCGTGTACGTCACAACATTGGCTGGATCTAGACCCTCGTATTCGCGACTCCACAAATTGGCTTCTCCTTGCATGTGACGGCAGCAAGACTAAATAGTAACCATAACTTACGCTATTCGAGGAATCGCGTGCCGTTGAATGGGCCAATCGCAAGCTAGCAATTGGCTCCCTCCGCAGCCTATCCTTGACCTAAACTGGAGTTCGCGAAGGATCTCCATGCTAAGAAAATCGGGATCGAGGCCCATGCTGAGCCAAACACGCGCAAGGGCAAGCGCAAGTGAAAATTCTGGGCTGGTTTTGATTTTGTATTCAAGAGGGGAAGATGGGATATCAAAAAAAAGTATACATCGTTGAGAAAAAAAGAATCGATTCGCGTTTTAAATGTATATTGCCATTAATACAAAGCAGGCCCTTCAGCTTCTCTTCAGCCCTACAGGCATCCATGGATGCGAAATCAGCTGCAGTTTTGCACTCAGTCCAGGGCTAAAAGCCTGAAGAGGAGCAGAGAAGCAGTTGAGCCGCCTCCATACCACTAAGAGACAAGGCGCCTGTGCCTGTGCCTGTGCCGCTCTGCATGGCACTATCCACCGCTCTGGATCGCCTTAGTGGTACGACGCAGCCTTATAATCCATCGAGCTGCTGCTTTCGTCGTAGCAGCAGCTGAACCTCTCCAAGCTCGTCAAAATCACATTCTTTTCTTCCCAGCTGCACTGGTAGTGATACCGAGCTGCAGAAAGTTGGAGTGCTGGGAGCCGAGCCCTGCATCATCGTTGTTAGCGGTTTGTTTACTTGCTTGTTACTCTGCAGAAAAGAAAACAAAGTCCCCGGCGACAGGATGCTGCTGAAGAATCTGTGGCGCGCCGCGCTGACGGCTGCTGGTGAGCATTTTCCCATGCGTTTGCGTCCTGTGCTTATTATTTTACTTTGCTGGCTGCCTCTTTTCGCCGCTGTGTTCACTCAAGTTTGCTGACCAGCGGTCAAATTTATGCATAATGTGTAGCCTTTGCAGCAAACTCGGCTCGCGCCGACGACTCCAACAACCCCACGGGGCAATCAACCTTCGTCAGCCCCGACGGCAGCCTCGCCTTTGCCTTCACCGTCCCCGACAATGGCAACACGGACATCTACTTCAGCCTGCGCGTGTCGACTGAGCGCTCCTGGGGCGCCGTTGGCCTCGGCAGCAACGAAATGGCCGGCGCGCTGTTCCTGATCCTCTACCGCAGCGACAACAACGAAAACAACGTCACCTTCTCCCCGCGCCTGGCCTACGGCGAATACGAGCCCAAATACTATCCCGACCTCAAATTCCAGACATTCAACGGCACCGGCGTCAAGGACGGCTACATGACTTTCAATGCTGTCTGCAACGAGCACTGTCGAAGCTGGCCCGCCGGCGGAACTGGCAAGGGTTACATCGACGTGTCGTCGCCCAACCAACAGGCGATTTACGCTCTGGGCCCCAAGGAGTGGTTCACTGGCGATGATCCAAATGCAGGCCTCAAGATGCACAGCGAGCACGGCACCTTTACGATTGACATGAAACGGACGCAAGGCTCGGCTGATGTGCCTGTCTTGACCAAGGACTCGGCCAGCGAGGGCACGACGCTCAACAGCCGGTCCACGGGCAATTACGACTGGAAGGCCGCTGCGCACGCTTCCTTCATGGTCTTTAGCTTCATGTTTCTGATTCCCTTGGGTTCGATCCTCATTCGAATGGAAAAATGGGCCAAGCTTCACAAGTTCAACCAGACCTTTGCTCTCTGCCTTGTGTTGACGGGCCTGGCCTTTGGCATCCTGACAAGCTTCAACTACCGACGGGTAAGCTTCCTCCATTTTCTGTCTGAGTCTTATTGTATTCTATTACACGAATCACTAATATTGGCTCTCTTTTGCTTTTAGTCTCGTGGATTTCACTCCCTGCATCAGATTCTTGGTTTCATCACCATCTTTCTTATGCTGAACCAGGTCGTACTTGGCGTCCTTCACCATCTCAAATGGCGAAAGACGCAGCAGGCCACTAGATTCGGCAAGATTCATGTCTGGAACGGAAGAGTCGTTATGATATTTGGCGCTGCCAATGGTTACATGTAAGTTTTTTTCGTTTCCTTCCTGCTCTGCGCTTCAAAGTTTACTAACCCTAATTTTCAAGTGGCTTTGGCTATGCCCTCGATCGCAAATACGCCCTCATTGTCCTTGGCATCGTCTTCCTCCTGGTACTTTGCTTCTTAGGATACGTCATCTGGGCGGCCAAGCGCAATATGCCACGCCGCCAACAGGGACCCTCTGGATTTGAAGGCCTCAACCACAGCTACCAGCAGCAGCAGCCACAACCATGGCGAAATACTGCCTACTCAGCTGGCGCCTACTCAGGCGCTGCGGCGGCCCCAGTATATCCCGATCATCCTCCTCCGGGATACGCGCCTCCGTCATCGCAGAGTGAGCTCCAGAACGCTGAATCGTGGGGCGCGAGAACTCGTGATGGAAGGAGCAGCTATGAAGACGAGCCTCTTGATTTAGGCTCAAGCCAGAAACCAAGGGAGTTTACATAAAGGTCTTTCTAATAGTCTGCAAGTATGGCGTTGAGGGAGCATGGGAACAAATCATGATTATTAATGAAGTGGATAATAGGGGATATAATTATAATGCTCTTTTTATTTTATTTTTTTTCCTTTCGATTGTTAGAGAGACTTACTCTCATTGTGCTTCTTCGTACATAGATTCTAACGTCTAATGATGAATCTCACAATGCTGCCTGCAATAAGCAGCATAAATCCATCAATCTGTGCTCGGCTCATCCTCTTTATCGCCTTCCAGCCAAATCTCATGGCCATCGCCCTCCTTCACCACTAGACTCGTCAAGCACGCACAAACAGCAACACTGCTCAGTGCCCACCACACCAAGCCAATAATGCCCTTGTTCAAGCCAAACCCATACACAACACCACCCACCATCGGTCCAATCGTCCGGGCCGCGCTACTAACACTCTGCCCAAGCCCGTGTACAGTGCCCAGCACGCTCGGGTGCGGCGAGCAGTTATTGACGAGAATCGCCTGACTGGGTAGCGCAAACGTCCGGCCCGTGACCTGGAAGAATAACACACCGCAAATGGCAAGCCATATCAGAATGCCCGCCTTTGCCTCCGGGGGTGGTGCAGTGCTCGGTACGACAGAGAGGTAGGGCACGAGGAAGTAGGCTACGGGGAAGAAGAGCAGGAAGAATCGCCACGACTTGATGGTACCGAGGCGGGCTGATATAGTCGGGTAGAGGAACAACTGCATGTTGATGCCGATGAAGCCCAGGATGGCCATGGCCATGCCGACGGATCGTGGCTGGAGACCGAGACCGCCGGTGAACCAAAACGGGAGACGAGTCTCTCGCTCCGAGGTTGGCGTCGAGAGAAAGACGAACCAGAGCGAGTTGAACGTTCCAACGTGGAAGGTGAGGAAGAACTGCGCAAACAGCGTAACGAGCACATTGCGTGTGAAGATGCGCCGAAAGGGCAGTCTCTGCGTGTACCGCTTCGTCGATTTCCTCCTAGCCGCGTCCTCTTCGCCCGCCCTCAACTCAACGTCAGATGCCGGAACTGCTGAATAACCCTCTGCCTCGGGCGATGTTCCAAACCGCTTTCGATAGTGCGTGAGGAGTCTCTTCCCCAGTCTAGTACCCAGGTCTGGCGGCCCATCTCTCAGGACATCGTGGGTTTCCTCGAGGCCCAGCCAAACGGCCACGGCGGCAAAGAACAGGAAGAAGGAGCTGACGATGTTGGGAGTTGCGTAGGGGAATTTTACGAAGAAGGGGATGTTGCCAAAGAGATTTGGGTAGCTGCCAGCCGGATCGGAGAGAATACCGCCGAGGATGGGGCCTATGATGACGCCGATGTTGAAAGTCATGGGGAGGAGGAGAAAGGCTCTTGGCTGATATTTCTTTTCGCGGATAATTTCGCTGATCCTGTTTTGATTTGTTCAGCATCCATTTTCACTCACCATCACGCATCTCGTAGATAGAGCTTTCATGGAATTGAGAAAAGGAGCACTTACATCGTCCTCATCACGCCAATATTGCCATTCGTAGCACCGCCAACCGTCCGGAACAGCAGCGCCTGCCAAAACGTCGTCGAGAATCCAAAGCCCAAACAAGAGATGCTCGTCCCCAATAAGCCAATGAGCAGAACCGTTTTGCGTCCCACGCGCTTCGAGTCGGCAATGCGACCCCACATCATCGCGGTGAGGAACTGTGAGGCCGTGAAGCTGGCGTGGAGAACGCCCGCCTGGCTGGAGATTGTGGAATCGGGAAGCGACGGATCGAACCATTTAAGCTGGTAGAACATGTAGGCCTTTTTTATTGAGCGGCAGGCAAATACAAGCCTCAGTATGAGTTACAACATTCTGAAAAATACAATCCCTCTTCAAGTGAGAAGTTTGGGAGAGAGGGGTGTTTGAATCCTGGTTGGGCCAAACGGCTTTGAGTGTCGTCCAGCCACCAAGTTCGGTGTAAGTCTCACCTGTAGTGACGTCTGAACAAGCGGTTCGCTCATCCTCGCCATGGTAATAATGAAAAGCTGGTCTTTCCGGGGTAATTCGCTCCATGATACCGGTCTTTTGCTTTCGTTTTGGCTCACAGATGGAGCGGTAGTGGGTGCAAGCGGACCGTTTTCCGCATAGCTGCTCACAGATTCGGCGTCCAGAGAGCTTCTAAGTTGAGCATCGACGGCGACTTCGCTGACCGACTCGTCATCGTCGTTATCGGATTTGTTTTGCCTCATCTATTGCACTTTTTCTGAGGTCACGCGGCCTCGACAGAGCAGCAGAAAAAAAAAGTGGGCAGTGTCGTCGTGCTTGCAGATATCACTCTCGACGTCAAATGCTGTAATGGAGTTGAAGCAATGACACAAGACTTCAAGTCGGTATATCAAGTCTGAGATCAGCAAAGACTGTGGAAATAATAGCACAATACGGCAAAGAATCAAGAGATCGGGAGAAAAAATGAAAAGAAGAAATATTTTTTGGACATATCCGTCGATGATGCTACCCAAGTCAACTTTTTCGCCATCCTTCCCAGTCGCTCGGCACAGACGAGCCGTCTCTCCCGCCCAAAAACAGCGACCCTCCCACCAACTGAAGCTGCAGGTACTTTTTTGAACAGCAAAAAGATCAAAAGGCA
This sequence comes from Trichoderma sp. 2475, assembly GCA_038502285.1. Taxonomy (NCBI): domain Eukaryota; kingdom Fungi; phylum Ascomycota; class Sordariomycetes; order Hypocreales; family Hypocreaceae; genus Trichoderma; species Trichoderma sp. 2475. The sequence continues at coordinate 645,887 of JARPVV010000006.1, forward strand.
GCCAATCTTTTCGCTTCTCGCGCGCAAGGGCTAAGCGACAAGAGGTTTGGGTCGTGGGGCCGCGGGGGTAGGATGGGAACAAGAGCTGGCCGCGTATCCGCGCGATAACGGAGTTTCTGCCGCTGATCCTCTAGAGATAAAAGACTTGAGTCTTGGCCTACAGAAAGGCGGTATCATTGAAAGGCGGTGCGGATGGGGGAGCAAGAGAAGCTGCAGATGCGCTTCTATATTGTTTAAAGATCGAATACTAGTACATGAATCCAATCTGCAATGCAACTGAGACGCACAAGTCGATCCGGAAGGTAGCATTAGCTGGTAGATCCAGTCTGCCATTCCAAACAGTTTGGGATAAAAGGCGCCGCCACCCGCTTCAGCGCCGGGCGGGTCCGGCACCGGAGCCCAAAGCCCGCATCTTGGTCGGCAGCTTCCGTGATACCTGATCCATGTACATGAGATGCAGACCGCAGATTCATATTCACAGCTCAATACGTGGAAGTTTAAGACGCAGTCATCTGTGCCTCTTATCTTCATATTGAACTAGCGATGATATTTGGTTATCCTATTGTGCGTACGTGTATATAGCCTGAGACTTCAAATCTCATCAACGTCATCTTTACCCAAGCGCTTTCTATATATCAATCTCTCACCAACTACACCCGGCGCAATGGCGATTCAGGTCAACATTGGCGCTCTCGACATACAAATCACCGCAGAGCCTCTTACCCATGAAGCCTTCTCACCCTTCGGAGATGTCGTTTCCAACCCCCGACCCGACGTCCACCCCTCCTCATTCGACGCTCATGCCCAATCCCTACCACCCAACGCCTTCTCAGCAAACCAAGGCTCCGCAATCCAGTATCGGAATGTAAGCCGCCTCAAGAATCTCTACGACCAAGCTCCCAGCGGCAAGGGCGAACCCATCATGAGCATCTTCGTATGCGCTGCAAGAGGCGGCGCCGAAAGCTCTTCGTCCGGATCAAACACATTCACGGTGCGACATCTCGAACGACACCCATTCACAGCACAGACCTTTACACCGATGACATCTACTGCATCATCGTACCTGGTCATTGTCGCTCCGAGCCTCCCGCCTAGCTCTAAAGACGAGGGTTTACCTGTGCCGACTGGCGAGGGGCTACCCGGGAGAGGGTTTCCGGATCTCAAGCGCCTGCGCGCTTTTATCGCTACAAGCGGCCAGGCTGTCACTTACGGCGCAGGAACTTGGCATTCTCCAATGGTAGTGTTAGGACAGGCGGGAACACGGTTGGATTTTGTGGTATCGCAGTTTGCTAGTGGCGTTGCCATTGAAGATTGTCAACTGCTCGAGTTTGTTTCACATGGCAAGGATGAGCCTAGCATTCGGGTTAAGATACCCCAAAGAGATTGGTCAATTAAGCTATAAGCTTCAATATTCATGTTAACCAGCCAGATTTATGACCCTTGGTATCACCTAGTGCCGCTCCGGATGTTTAATTGCTACCCGGCCGACTCGTATTCATGAATTCGCAACCTTGGACCAGACATCTCATTGGCTGCTTAGTCATGCTATGTTCGCTGCTGAGCTGCGAGAGTGGGGGAGTCGAATGATAGCCCAAGGGCGCAGCACGACTCAATAAATACTGCTCATACTATAGAAAACGCGTGTTATAGAATTGCAGATTGAGGATTTATTAATCATTTTCTAAAAGAGAAAAGATACAGAATCTCGCAATCATGGGAAGTGTCATGTATTCCACCGATGCCAAAAACAAGCTCGAGGACCTATCTGGGATTGTCCTGAAACCAGGCGAGAACCCATACGAGGCGTTCATCCAAGCCTGCAACAACAAGCATGTAAGTGCTCATATATTGAAGTTGTATATTAATCAAGAAAATACTTGAAATCTTTCATGCATAAGCGACATGCTCATGGTTCATCTTCTGTAGCAAGAAATCCAAGCCCTGTATCATGCTCACCGCACCAAACGCAACAGTCTTCAGAAGGAAAAGTTCCTCTCTCCAGACTACAAAGAGCTCATCATTGACCAGTGCCTCCTTCGACTTGAAAATCCAGAGATTGAGCCTGGTTTCGTCGATGAGCGCAATTGCTTGACCGTTTGGGCTCGTCCCCCAATCCACGTTATCGAGCTCGCTGCACAGATTCAAGCACGTCTCCAGCAGGCTTCGCCAAGTAAGTATTTACGTGAAACCATCTATTTCGCAACATCATGGATCTAATATTAATCAATAATTCACGTAGAAATCTGGCTCATGCCTGCTCACAGGATGCACCTAACGACCCTGGAGGTGGCCTTCTCAAAGACTCCCCCGGAAATTGGGGCGCTCGTCTCTACTTTACGCCCTGCCATTCCCTCTATTGCTTCATTTACTCACACTCATCGATCTCGTCTTGTAAAGCCCATGGTTTCATACGACCTCTCTGCTTTTGCTCTTTCATTTCTCCCAGCTTCTGGAGAGACTACCCTTTCACCGGCTCCAGTTACTCCTGATGTGCCTACCAGCGCTGTTATCCAGGGAGACGACTACACGTATCACCACCTCCGACGAGACATCTTTGACAAGGTCAAGAATGCGGGCGTCGAGGTCGGATCTCGATACCAGGTCCCCAGCGCTCATATTACACTGGGTAGATACTTGACAGACGAAGAGCATGATACTCCCGAAAAGAGAGAGAAGTGGGTCAAGGCCATCGATGACATCAATAGTTGGCTGGAGAATGAGGTGTGGGATCAGAAAGATGCTCAGTTCATTGGCGAGTGGATTGTTGGACAGGAAAAAGGACTGGATATCCGCAATGGCACTCTGTGGTATGGACATGGCCGCACTGTTTTGCTCGGCGAAGGTTTTTAGACAATCTTTTTTTGTTAGACACACCTAGAATCAGATAGACAAGACGTAGACTGTGATATAAAAGACAAGCAGAAATACACATGCCATAGAATCATCTGATTTTGAATCGATTTGACTTTTCATCTTTTATGTTTCGCTAGTCTGAGTCTTCGTCCCATGAACTAGAGGTTGCCCAGCAAGAGACACCAGGTCGTAGTGAATTAGAATACTATCTCGGCTTGGCTTTTTCCAACCTTAAACACTTCGAGGCATATCCCAGTACAATCGCGTGAATGCGGTCATGAAGAAATCTTTTGTATTTCGTTTCCTATGAGCCGCCGTCCTCTAAATAAGGACCAGTAACCCCCCTTCGCCAAGTTCCATGATGCCCATATGCCGCGAGGAGAAGCATGAGAATTGGTAAGACCGGAAAACAACGCATTTAGAACACCAGAGCAGCACCCTTCGTCTTCTTGTCACCACTGTAGCCACAAGTCAGTAAAAACGCCACGCACAAAAGGTTCCCCGTTGATCATCACATACCCGAGCTCGAAGTGCTTGCATCGCTTCAGGGCAAGCTGCAGCTTGGTCTTGCACTTGACGCACTCCAACCGCAGGACGACCTTCTTGGTGGTCTTGGCCTTCTTGTGGAAGACGGGCTTTGTCTGACCACCATAACCGCTCTGCTTCCGGTCATAACGTCTCTTACCCTGGGCGAACAGGGAGGCCTTGCCAGCCTTGTACTGGGTGACCTTGTGCTGGGTGTGCTTGCGGCACTCCTTGCCCTTGCAGTAGGTGTTTCGGGTCTTGGGAATGTTGACCTAATCCGAGAAATATGTCAGCCATCTGTTGGGTCGCCGTGGTTGCTCAAAGGTAACGGTGCAAGTCGATGCGATCGTGTGTCCGGCACAAGGCAGTCTTCGTCGATTGATCAATATTCCAACATCAAACAACTAAAGCGCTCGAATTTTGACGATGGAATTGTTCATGTTTCGGAATATTCTTCGGTATGGCGACACAGTAAGTTTCCCCAGTTCCTTCTCCCCCCGCAGAGATTCGATGCATTGAAAAATTGTCGTTCTCAATCGCGAAGACTACCATCGTGCGGACGCAAACATTCGAAAGTATCGTTTTCGTAAATCGGGTATCAAAGGGGGTCGACTGAGCATCGATGGTGACAGCAGCCAATAACGTACCATTTTGACGACGGTGTGCGGTGTCGTTACTTGAGTGGTTTGGTGATGCAAAGTTCCGGGAGTAAAGCGAAATTTGGGAGAGTTTGGTGATTTCTCGCTTTGTGGGCGATAGGGTCAACGCTATTCCTGATTGGGGCTTCGATAACGAAGGCGTGGCTTGCTGGGGCGGGTCAGAATCCGTGCCTCATATATTGGGCAGAAACAAAATCCGCACCAGCCACGCGAGTGTGGCGCATGCCAAGTCCCTTTCAGGGGACCCCACCATTGGAGCGATTGAGCTGGAAGGCCAGTTATGGTTGATGATGGTATCCTCCTCTTAGAGACAGCAAGACGCAGCATCGCCAAAAGTCGCCAATCGCCAAAATGGACCCATACTCCGCCGAAGGTGAATTGATCAACATTCACACCCACTTCTACCAGTCACAGTACCAGGAGGTCATCGACTTCGACACATCATCCTTCTCTGCTGAGAATGAGCTGCCCGTGCGAGTACTGAAGCTCCGAGCCCGCGTCGCCCTTGGCCAGGCCGAAGATGTTATTGCAGATGTCGCGGGCGATGCTGTTCCCGACCTGGAAGCTGTCGGCGCTCTCGCCGAGTTCACTCTTGGAAAGGCCGACTCGGCATTGAAGACGATTGAGAAGCTGGCTTCATCAGCGGCCGATAACGTTACCGTCCAGGTTATTGGCGGCACGGTTCTACAAGCTGCTGGAAAGTCTGAGGAGGCACTTGCGCTGCTTTCGCAACACCAAGGAAGCTGTGAGGCATACTTCACATTACGCGATGAGACCTAGAGTTGCTAATGGCTTGCTGTAGTGGACGCTGTTGCCTTAATAGTCCAGATTCACCTACAACAGAACCGAACCGATCTAGCCCTGAAGGAAGTCACTGCAGCACGAAGATGGGCGCAAGATAGTCTCTTGGTCAACCTGGCTGAGGCTTGGGTTGGAGTCCGAGTGGTAAGGGCGAGTTGATGGAACGATCGGACGTACAAATGCTAAAGGGTCAATAGGGCGGCGAGAAGTACCAGCAGGCATTCTACGTTTATGAGGAGCTTGCGCAGGGCTCTTCAACTTTCTCAGTACCCAGCCTTATCGCACAGGCTGTTTGCGAGATACATCTTGGCCGTCTCGAGGAGGCCCAGTCTGCCCTGCAGCAGGCCGTGGAAAAGGACCCAAAGAATGCTGAAGGCATTGCCAATTTACTGGTTTTGAACTCCATTTCCGGAAACAACACCGATGAGCTTGTCGAGTATGTATTCATAGTTTCATGTCACAAAACAAATTGCTAACAGGTCTCAGATCACTAAAGCAGGCTAACCCCAACCACCAGCTGTTATTGGACTTGGAGGAGAAGAGCAGCCTATTCGACAAGGCGGCAGCCAAATACTCAGCCAAGGCGTAATCATAGAGTTTAATTTATACAGCGAGTTATTATGTTACAAATGGGGCGAAATGATAGACCATCGGAGACAACAGGGATACGAGCCAAAGCTTTTCGCACGTGAAGTGCTTTATAACCCAGTCCAGCATCAATCCCAGCCTGCCAGCGTTGAAAGGTCGCCTCTATACTTAGAAAGAGAAATTCACGTCTGGAGACTATCTGATGCTGGTGGCGCATTTAGTGTAATTAATTTATGAAAGTTTCAAATTTACAGCTGGCGGCTGAATAACAACAACTTGGATCTCAGAAATCGCTACCACTTTCATAGTCCCACAGCTTCTAGCTAAAGCTCACCAACGCTCATGTCTACCCTGCATTTGCATAGCAAAAAGAGAATTATTGCACCACGCTTGGGTTTTTATCACTAGGAAGAAATTATTAAATTAATTATGCTATTAAAATTATAGAGTAAGTTCTTGCAAATGTATCCACTCAATCTGTCGTCAGCGTAAATCAGGCTGATAGCTGCTTGTTATACGATATGAGCACATGTATCCAATCAATCTTCCAGCTCATCATCCGAAATCTCAAGCTGCGATCGAACATTTTTCTAAAATGCCAACACCTCTTGGGGGCTTCGACGATGAAGATGGCCATCATTTCCATCGAGATCCATGCTACTCGGCTCCTTGTCGTCCACTGGCACCGAGTCTGTATGACGGCTTAGCCTGGAATGCTGTGCTCCCGAAACTGAGAACATGCCAAACTCCGGAGTATCATCTTGCGATCCTTCTAGCAGACTAGCCTCCTCGGATGCATTATTGACGTGTATATTGCACAGTGTTTCTGTTGCACCATCTTGTTTTTGAGCGTCCAGACATCTCCCCAGTGGAGCATCGGTATAATATTGCTTGTACTTTAACAGCGTCAAAGAGTATTCCTCCACATCTGCCGCCCCAGGCATGGTCTGCCGGCTGAGTAGCGAGGAATTCGAACCCGTCGATGATATTGTACCGACCGAGTGAACTGATTTGATATCGTCCCCAGAGTGTCTTGATGTGCCGTTATTGGCTGATGCCTCTTCGATCCAAGCTATGATGGATTTGACAGAACGGTTCTTAGTCTTTTGTGATATGATGATGTTGTCTTGTGGGCTGGATGGCGACTTGCGCCGGCCATTGTTGGATGAGAAGCTGTCAGACACGCCCCTTAATGGCCTCTTTCGATTAATGATACTTTCTTGAGCGTCTTCGAATTTGAAGTTGTTAGTCGCCATCTTGTAGATTGAGAGTGTGATTTGTTTGTGTGATGAGTGACTTTATATACGGATGAGGACAGTGGGGCGTCACTTCAAGTATGGCAGATAATGATTTCACGAATGGAGAAGGAAAAGAAATGTTGACTTGTGTCTCGAATATATAGACCATAAAAGTACGGCCATTTTCAAACGAGGCACATGCTCAAAAAGATGAATGAAGCAAAAGTGAAGCAAAAGTGAACTTGCAGGCAAAATTGGAAGTTTGTCCACATTCTGAATTCTAAATTCTTGATCATCCCACGTAAAACGCCAAAAATCCTGCGCGAACCGGACCAATACATCCTGTTTCTCTGCTATACGAGCAGGAATGCACCATAACCCATTTATTGAAACAGCTTTGTACTCCTTTTGTGTTCGTTGCTAATGCGCACCGCGTACGCAACAGCCACCAGACAACAGAGCCACGCGATTTGTCGCAGCATCTTGTCTTGTGGCATATTACTTGTCCCTTGTCCTTCAAACCCCTTTCATTTATTTCTTCTTGGGGCCCAGGCGCGGAGCGCCAATGTTGGCACCCCGCAGCTTGACATTGAGCACTCTCTCCATCTTTCCGAGAATGGTCTGGTCAGGCGTAGCAGTGCCACGCTCGTATGTGGCAACAGTTGCTGATGTCTCGCCAATCTTCTTGCCCAAGTCGGCCTGGGTCATGGTGGGCTCAAACTTCTGGCGGGCCTGCTCGATAGCCTTGCCGACTTCCTTTCCGACCGTCTTGGGCTTGATAATGTCATCGGAGCGGTCGACCTTGGTCAGGCGCTGGCCTTCACTGCTACCACCCTGCAAGTTTTATTGTTAGCTTCGCGTTTTCTCGACAATTGCTGTCGATCTGGGTGGAAACATGACGTACTGAGTTGGTGCTGGCATATTTCTTTTCTGTGCTGATGGCAGCGCCGGATCGCGCAGCAGCGTTCAACGCACTCTTTCCACGGATGACAGTCTCACGGTCCGAGGCACCAGGACCGCGAACGCGGCTTCCAATCTTGGTGGCGGAATCCCAATCTTCAGACATTGTGCTTGTGTTGAGGTAGTAGTGAAGCGGTCAAAAAAGCTGTCGTGGTCTTTGATGTGATCGCGTGGCGAGAAACAGTAGTTGAGAACAGGGTATACAAGAGCGATGGATTCAATGAAATGGTATATGGAAGAGCAAAGTTTGGAGACGGGGCGACTGCCGGCAATATATCCCTGGAGCAACGTGTGAGATGGGGAGTGGAAGAAGGGCAGCAGCAATCTGACTCAACCGGCAAGACAGATTTAGTCGACGGCGCCTCCGTGGGGCTTTTCGCGCATCGCCGCCCTTGCCATGGAAGGTGCTAGAGTACTGCTGGACTACCCCGGCTTACCTAATAGCGTCGATTGGCTGTGAATGACGGCATCGACATCGCGATGACTAAGGACATCTGCCGAATAGCGAACATGGTACAGTAGGAGAGCAATGCTGAGCTGAGAAACACCTTGATGGGCAGCTGGCCGGGTATCAGAGGTAATTTCCAGCATTCCTTGCTCAAACCCCTCTCCATGATTTCTTCTTCTTTCATTGTGTGAGTCCTGTATGATCACGATGTAGTTTTTTGCCTTGCAATTGAGCAGACAGCATGGAGAACATTGCCTAGATAGGCATCTCTATTACAAAACAACTACTCACCACCGTTGTTTCTCCGTCTTGTTGGGCATCTTTATGCATCTCAGTGCCTGCCGCTGTTTTGGTAGCGTGCGTATCTCTAGGGACTGATCATGGCTCTAGAACATATTCCTTTTGCGGCCTGGCTTGTTCCAAAGACGACATAACTCACTATCATGGACGGCTTGGCCGACGATTCACCGTTCAGCGCTGTGATAGTAGTCGCAGATTGGATAGATAGAGCGCGAGAGAGCTACTGGCCAATTGCATTGCCTTTTGTCATCATTCTTCTGCATATGACATATCGTCAATTGGATCGCACTCTTTTCTTTACATGTGCTGCCTGGAATCTACGTTCGTCGCTCTCATTAATATGCTATAATCTGGCACACTCCAGATATACGTTTGGAATATCGACCTTTGCGTTTACTATCTGGGCAGGCTATAATTTCTTATGGACTACACCGAGAACATCCAGCCAGAGTCATCATGATTTACCTGCGATTTATCTGATACCGTGCCGAGTATCGCACAAAAGAAAAACGCCGAAGATACATGCTTTTTCTTACTCATATTTGACTGTTGGCATACCTGTAGGGTATAGAGGGTGTGTCAATGGTTTGATCTCCGTGGATGTACCAGATCTCTCCACATCTTGGCTATCTGGTATTCGGCGTCTGAAAAATTGGTTCCGTGTGGACTCTGGTGATTATCTGGAAAGAGGCAGCAATAGACTTGGTCTTCGCGGTAAACTAGACAATTATCTGATATCTCAGGTATGTCAGAAGCGAGAGAATTACGAGCCAAAGGAAGCTGACTGATACAGGGCGCGAACCCGGCTGACTATCCGTCTGCTCTTCTCGTCACCGCGCCAAAATTCCTAGGATACCAATTCAACCCAGTTTCGTTTTGGTACTTGTATTCTCCTGACAATATACTCTCGGCTATTGTACTGGAGGTGAACAATACTTTTGGCGAGCGAAGGCCATACCTGGTGTTACGTGACAACGCGGAAGACGCTACACGGATCTCTGCCCCCGACACTGCCCAATCGAAGCCCCCTGATACGCAGATAAAGGCTTCATGGAGGAAGGATTTCCATGTTTCTCCGTTCAATTCTCGCAATGGTTCTTACTCCCTGTTGGCCAGGGATCCATTCGAAAATAGGTGGAGAAGGTTCTGTGGCATCGATAATACGATCAGTCTCACCTCATCAAAGGGGCAGCCAAAGCTCTTTGCCCAGCTGCGCTCAGAAGGCGACGCTGTTATAGCCTCACAGATGGGCCTATTGGTGAAGACGAGATTTATTCTGACATGGTTTTGGGTCGGATTTTTAACATTCCCACGAATCGTCAAAGAAGCAGGTTTTTTATTCTTTTCCCGTCGGCTGCATGTTTGGTACCGACCAGAGCCACTGAAAGACAGCCTTGGTAGGCTGGCGGACGATACCGAGAGGGGACTGGAGCCGATATTTCGCCAATATCTACGTTTTATTGTCCAACAATCGCCAAATCCGTTGACTGTGAAATACGTTCCGAGCGGAATCCTTGAAGGTGGAGAAGAAACATTCACTTCCTCTAAAGCGCCATGTCAATCAGAGCCACCACAGCACTTGGAGATCCGTATTCTGACGCCTGTCTTTTACTCTCGATTTGTTCACTATGCCCATGACTTCGAAGCCATGTTCAGCGAATTGGTCGAAAACCACACCATCTGGGTTGATGAGCCTGAACTATTACCCAAACTCTTCTTGAAGCAACAGCCTCCACCACTACATGTATCGGATCTCGCGGATTATGTGTATTTCAAGCTGATACAAAAGTTGCGACGTCGACCAGCAAGGATTGTGCGCCCGATGACTTCCGCTGACAGAGCTAAACCCGCGATGAATGCAAAAGACGTTCGAAGATTTCGAATTTCTCCCATGGATGCATTCGTTCTTGGGCACTCTAGTAAAGAAACTCGAGGCTCATATCGGGCTCTACTCGTCCGAATATTCGTAGCCGACCGGCTTTTCTTTGGAATGACCGAGGTTGTGTATGCATTGGAGTTGATCGGGCGTTTTGGCGTGGCCTGGTGGTTGGCATCCTTCTTCTCAACGCCAAAGGATGTCACTATTGGCTCTTAGCGCTGCATATAAGGATTTAGATGCAGAGGCTTCTCGGGCCAACATCGAGGGCATCTGAGGCTTATTACGGATCTTGTCTATATTCAGCTGGCCGGCTTTCGCACACGTACCTCCACGCATAATACGCGGAAGCATCTATCCGTCGGAAGGTATTTGGTAATTTCACCGCCCATCTATCTTATGCCATACAAGTCGCACTCTATGGAAAATAGTAGCAAGGCTGACGTTGTATTAGCCAGGATCATAACAAAAGGCCCGTAAAATGATTTGAGTTTCTGCTCTGCCGAGGGAAGTCCCGCAAGAGTCAGCACATGGCTAGCCGTGCGGCAAAATCCAGCATAGATGCGATAGCCGCAACCTTGCATGGCGAAGAATGATATGGGCGGCGAAATCGAGACCCCAGCGTAACGACCGAGCGGGCCCGCCTGCAGCTCATTCCAAATTCTACATTTTGAGGTGTTTTGTCTTTTTGATATGCTGGAGTCTAGGAGCCACTTTTCGACCTAAACAGCTCCATGACAAATAGCTACAGCCAATGAGTGGCGAGATCCATGGCCATATTGCTTTGCAGCGATATCGAACCGGGAATAGTGCACAGTACTGCGTGCCGGAGAGCTAATGCTACATGTACTTTCGCTCCAATTTCAGCCGATCAAACTGAGAAGATAGTATTTGAGTTTCAGAATGCAGATGCCCTGGACCAGCTCGGGCGTCAGAATTACTCTCCAATGATAGGGATTATGGAAGAACACCGCATTACCTCCGAACGTGTTAATAGAAGAACGGGAACATTGGCTGAAGAGAAAAAAAGGATATAAAGACCAATGATTCTCTCTCCAACATGCATCTCCAATCCTTCTAGCTAAGCTTCAACCAACGAGCCACCAGCAATAGCTCCACGTCACAACCTTGATTGAATCCCACGTCATCGACAGCGCCGTGCCTCAAAAGCCCCGCCAAAAGCTGAAGTTGCATTTCGGTATGCTCCAACCACTAATTGCGAACAACCCCGCCAATCTAGTTGCGAAGCTTGTAATAGCTCCTTCTAAGAAGCTATATATCTTCGCTTTCACCCATCTTTTTAGAAACCTTTACATCTTCATTTGACCTCTCTAATAACTTCTTTTCTGCACAGACAACACCGCTCAACAACTATACATACTTTGACTTTATAGCCGCCATGCCTCTCACCGGACACTGCCTCTGCAAAGCCGTCACCTACAAGGCCGACGTCGACGCACCCCTCGTTACTGGCTACGACCACTGCGACGACTGCCAACGCCAGACTGGCTCAACCTACTGTATGTAGATATTTTCCTGAAGAATCCTCGTGTTGAAGTTTACATGGACAAATTCGCTGACCCAATTCCGCCCAGCTCTCGTCGCCGTTGTCCCCAAGGACAAGCTGACCATCAACGGCCCCGTCAAGACTTGGACCGGCACGGCCGCCTCTGGAAACAAGGTTGACCGACTCTTCTGCTCCGAGTGCGGCTCTCCCATTGCCCACGATCCTTCAGCTGCCCCAGAGATCATCGTCCTCAAGGCCGGCACCCTCGACACCGAGATTAAGAAGAACTTGAAGCCTGTTAGTTCCATCACTCTTGAGTCTCACGAATATTTGTTTCTAACATACCGTAAACAGGACACCGAAATCTGGACCGCCGGTAAACTTCCCTTCTGCCAGGAGCATTTGGCCAAGCCTTTCAAGTTCATGCCAGAGTAATCTCTTCACAACAAAAAATAAAAACATAATGTAATTATAAACGTATACTTGTTCATAGGCATCAATTACAATTTTTTGGCAACTCGAATCCATTTTACACTGGCAGGGATTCACTTTATCTACTGATGCTGCATCAAAAGCAGCGACCACGTGTTGATCATGAAACTGAAAGTGCATTACTCATAATTGAATACTAAAATGCCTCTGAAGGCGTTATGATACAGTTGAAGCCCATCCCATTTGCCAGTCAACGCCTATACCGCATATCCCAAAGTTCCCACAATGATCTCTCCGTTACAAAACACCCATGACAATAGCGCCAGCGATCGCAACAGCTAATTTCGACTTCCCGAATGGAGAAGAGGAAGCGGCACCAGATTGCTCATGATCAGAGAATGGAGCCGAGTCAGGATTCTCCCCAGGAAGTAGCCACTCGAGGGTTGTAGCAATTGGCTCCAAGCTGTTGGTAGATGTGAATGAGTTGGTTGGCAGAAAAGGGATGGTTGGATCGATTGAAATGGATGAATCGGTTGGTACAGCGGTGTTAGTTTCTTGCATATCGAAGTCATCAATGCAGGTCTTCTGAGGTCCTACAGCCCCTGCAGGGGGAGTGGCGGTTTGGTTGATGGCCCAAGGTCCTTGTGGCCCGATTGCGGTTTGGTTCACGCCATTGAATGTTTCGGCTGGTAAGCCATCACTGCTGGTGGGCGTTGGAGTCACGGTGATCGCTTCAGCCGGTGTAGACAAGCTTGAGACGGCTGCGGCTATTGGAGTTGCAGGACACAATGCTTTTGATGCCGCATCCAGGATTTTGCTCCAGAATTCATCGATTTGGCCATGAAAGCCGTGATCCAAAAGACACTTTTGGCATTCAAGCCAAGCAGGGAAAGCGTTTCCTCTGCAATGACATTCATCGTGGGCCTTGGCATAATTGGGCTCAATGGTCTCAAAGTGGCAAGTGTTGTCTCTGTAGATGACTTCAACGCATGGAAGAATAAAGTCGTTTTCAGTCTGAGGCGTCACGTTTTCCAGCCGACAGACATCTGAATGGTTAGAGATACCAAACTCGCTCTCAGAGCAAACAGCGGTGGTAGATGCAGAGACGGTGGTCATCAGAGCCGCAGCTGCGGCAGCAAGAATGGCGGCGGCGTGATGTTGCATGGTGAATATGTCTAAATAGAAGCTGAGGCTATGATGAATGATGATGCTTTGGTCCTGTCAAGTCCAAAAAAAGCAAATAGAAAAGAAAATGTATGTAAACAAAAGAGCACAGCGAGCAATACTGGGATGGATAAACTTGAGAGTTGAAAAGAAACAAGTTGGAGGTTGAGCAAAGAAGAAGACATGAGCAGTCTGCGTGTCTCTTTCCTGTTGTGTGATGAACCTTGTCGCTAAGGGGCTGTTCCTCCCTATTTGGAGCTCACTTGGAAATCTGGAAACTGCGCTTTGAGATATTGCAACAGCGAGCAAATCGCATAATGGGAAAAAGCAGCCGCAGAGAAGGGGTTGCGACGAATGGTTCAAGGTTGAGGCTCCGCAAGGTATTGATACTGGTCATGAGCTTGTTGGTGTTTGAATACAATGTTGCCATTAGTCTAGTACATCTATGAAGGTAGATCGACAGTAAATAAAGAAACAGTCATATATCCGTTACGCCGTATGGCTCGTTAAATGCGGAATAAGTAACAGCAGAAACAAAAGAGAACCAATCCACCTCTCATTCCATCATTACAATGCGCCCAAGAGAAGAAGGAGAGATCCAGTGACACCACCCATAACCAGCAGGCCGCTGCTCAAAACAGCTGAAGAAGCTGCATTCTTACTTGGAGCTTCCGGCTCCTGCTTCTGTACCGAGCTGGTCTCCGAGGCAGCAGAAGTGAAGCAGCTTGCCGTGCCGCAGTTGTACCCGTTGGGACAGCAGCCAGCCACGGATCCTGCGTCCTTACCACAAAGAAACCAGCCGCTTGCACACTTATCCGACGCCGTCGCGGTGGGCACGTCGTCTGCAGGGACTACCACGGTGACGCCATGGGAGATGATTGTTGAGGATGACGCCGGGCAGGAAAAGGTCTGGCAATCGCGGTCGGTACGGCAACAACCGCCTCCATGAGTGGCCAGGCAGCCATAAAAGCCAGTTGGACAGCCTGTTTGAGTTTCGTCTGACTGGGTCGTTGTCATAGGCGCCGAGGAGGTCGAAGTGGAAGTAGAAGAGGTGGAAGTAACGTCTGTTGGTCTGTATGGCGGCGCTCCCGTTGCGGTCTCGGTTCCAGGGCCTGTGGCTGTTACTGTTAACGTTTGTGTGACTGGAGGAGGGATTGACGTTTCAGTGACGACGAGAGTCACTACCACGGTTGATGGATTACCTGTTGCGGTGGTCGATTGAGCCTGGGATGTGGTTTGAGGCGGCGCCGTTGACGACGGAAGACTAGTTGCTGCAGCACTGGGAACGCCTACACAGATTCGTCGTATTAGCCTTGATCGCATATCAGGCAAACAACGGGTTAGACTTTTCTTCACTCACATCCAACGCCTACGCAGACATATCCCGAGATACAGCAGCCGCCACCAAGCTCGGACGGGCAGCTCACAGCACCTGAGGGACAGGCGCCAACTCCTCCTCCGCAGGTGGCTCCGTCGGGACAGCATGCGATCTGTTCAGCGTCGGTATCGGATACATTTGTGCAGTATGTCCCATCCGTACAGCATTTGTCTGGCGAGCCAATGCCGGAGCAGCTCTCTGTTCCTGAGGGACACGCCGCTCTGTTCTGAAGAATCGCCAAGACATCCGCGGCTCGTTTTAGCAAATCCTCTTCCGACTCTTGAAAGTGGTATGCGAAGGCGGGATGGTATCGCTTCGTGAGATTGCTGGAGCTGGCATCTCCAGCCTCTTGGTCATCGAGCCAAAGGTTCGCAGGGACGGTCGTCTCGAATGGATCCAATGCTGGGAGCGGCTCAAAAGCCAGATGGTCGGGAAATAGCTTCTCGTTTGCATCCGGTAGCTGTTTCTTGATAGCAGTGGCCAGTGGTTGATTTGCCGCCACTTCTGCGACCAGGGCGAGAATGGCTGTCGGTAAGAGAAGCATCTTGGGAATAGAGGCCATCGTAGGGGAGCTGAGGCCTCAATTGAAGGGCGCAGAAAGAGAGGCAAAACGTCGAAGTTGAAAGAAGCACATGCGCATGTGAGAAATTGATCTTTCTCAGCTGCTAGTCAAAAGAAACTAACGACCCATGCACGGCCAACTGATCCTGGCTCACCTCCAGCTGGTGATGGCGCCAATGCATCAATACAAACAAGCTGGTGGCTGGGGTAACCAGCTTAGCCGCGATTTAGTGGGCCGCTGCAGCTAGGCCGCATACATTGATGTAAAAGAAGATGCAGCAGCTATGCTTGGCTCGAACTGGAGACGACAATAATTGCTCGAGTAGGTCATGACAATTCTTTGTTATTATCTTGTGATTTGGTTCTGCTAAGAGTGTAGAAATATCTGGTGTAACTCTCCATCACCACTGGTGCTGAAATGCATCAGGTAGCGTCTATACATGCATCGTAATCTTACAGGTCGCCGAATTTTCTTTATACATATACAGTCATTATGCTTGATTCATAAAGTATCCCATTCAAAACATAGTCTCCTTCTCCTCTTTTCCGGTATCCAACGCGGGATGCGATGGCGCGTCTTCCTGAGCCGTGGTGGGCGTTAACGCTGTAACAGACGGCGCCCTTACAAAGGAATGGCACAATAAGCCAGCAGCAACACTGACATTCAGGCTATCCACGCTGCTGTTGCGCACAAAATACGGCACTGATAGCTCATAATCGGCAGCTACCTTGATTGGTTTAGATAGACCATGTCCTTCGTTGCCCAAAACCAGTATACAAGGATGGCTGGCCAGCGGCTGTTCTGTCTCAACGTCGGCAGTAGAAATGAATTTGTCGTGTCTTTGCATGAGTTTGGGATCGGGCGGTGCGACGGCGGCGTATGTCTTCCACCCTGACTTCTTAGACTCCTCTATAAAAGTAACGGGCGAATCGACGCTGAAAATGGTAATCTCCTCCACGGCACCAGCGGCGGATTTGAGTACAACCGGAGTCAAGGTGGACGAGCTGCGATTTGTGATGCCCACTGCGTCGACACCAAGATAGCTTGCTGTTCGGAGAATGCCTCCCAAGTTGCCCGGATCTAGGATCTCGTTGAGCAAAAGAACAAAGGGCTTTGGCGCGTTGTCGTTCTTCCGGGGTATGAACGTATCTTGCCCGTTGATCGCTTCCTCTTCCTTGGATTGGTAGTCTAATTCGACATGGAATCCGAGCTTTCCTGGCGTTTCTTCAAGTCTGCTTAATGATTTAACTGGTAGTCGAGGCAGCGGCGACGTCTCCAGGACAAAGCCGTTGTGCGGCCGACCCATGCTCATCTTGTCCATTAATCTTTGGTCCTCGTTTGGGATGATGGTGATCGGGACGCCCCGTCTCTCCGCTAACCGAGTTATGATCGCATTGTCTTTGGAATCCCTTCGGTTTTCGCCCCCATATATGAAAAGCTTATATAATTTCCGTCTTCCTTGCTCGAGTGCGGCTTTTACGACTGATTTGCCGTACAGAAATTGCGAAGCGGCGGTCGTGTACTTGATGTTCATAGACATCATCTGATTTCTCCTCTCACGAGGCAGCGGCGATTCTACATCTCCATGAAAATCATCAGTGTGATCATCTTGGCTCCGAAGGGATGGTCGTGGCCGCTCCGAACGGTCTGTAGGCCGACGCTCATCAGGCCGACGCTCATCAGGCCGACGCTCTTCAGGCCGACGCTCTGTATACCGACGCTCATCAGGCCGACGCTCTGTATACCGACGCTCTTCAGGCCGACGCTCTTCAGGCCGACGCTCTGTATACCGACGCTCAGTAGGTCGACGCTCTGTAGGCCGAGAGGATTCTGTTCTGCGCCGGGGACTGCTTTCAAGCCTTTGAAAAGGTAGCGGTCGTACCGGCTCTTGAACGAGAGCAGCAGCCTGGTCTTTCAATGCTCCGTGCTTTAATTGGTAAACCAAGCTTTTCTTCCCATATTCGAACTCAGGATTGAGAAAGCGTTTGCGCCTCGTCTGTTTGCCGGACTCCTCCTCATCTTCTTCCTCGAATGCTTTCCGACCAAGCTTCTTGCGTAACTTCTGCTGTTGTCGAGGGGAAGCTGAGCCTTCGAGCGCCTTTCTAGTTAGGTTGCCGCTTCTACCATTGAATGAAGAATCTCGATCTCTGGACCGGTCTCCGAATTGAACTCTCTCGGATCGCCGCACTCCTCGGTGAATGGCAGACAGGCTTGCAGGTCGAATTGTCTGCAAAATATAAGCACTGGGCTTGTGCATGCAAATGAATAGTTGGCGCGATAGCCCCTTGGGTCTTAGTTGCCCAAGAGATAACATCTTCGGTATTAGAAAAGAATGATTGAGCGGTGGTGGCTGTATTGCAGCATATTTTAAGCTAACTCAACCTCTCCGACGAGCTCTCAGGGTTGACGTACTTTTTTTTTTCTGCCGCAAATCGTGGGGGACGATTACAGGGTCCTAGGAAGGCGGTGAGCCCCGATAAGCACCTAGCTTCCTTCACTAAGCCCATTCCAGCGACTAGACCGCCGCGTTGTGGCTACCAGGAGCTGCAGGACGATCCAAATCGTGTGGTTCGAGATCATTTGAACATTTGCGACTGTAGGTTCCATGGCGCCGATTCCGTCTATGTCGGCTTGTATAGATGCATACCGATAGCGTTGGGCGCTTGATATCGCAAGGTACGGGTTTATCGATTCACTTTGCGCTGATCGTCTTATCAGCGGGCGCTGGCATTCTCATTGCCCAAAACACGGCAGAATCGCTTCTGTTAACCAGAAATTCCAGATGAACGAGTCAAGTGTCCTCCAAGACCTGTTCGAGCCGAACGAAGAGAAGGCCCAGGATGATGTTCCCGTTCCCGCACCAGGCCATCCGATCTACGACATGAGCGACCTGGGCGACCTTGCGCTGCTGAAGGCGGCTCTGGATGAAGAGGAAGAAATGGCTGTTGATGAGGTCGACGTCGAGGCTGGCGAGATGCCCTTGGACGACAGTCGCGAGCCGACGCCCGAGTTTGCAATTCAAATCGACTCCGATACAGGTGTTTCGAATAGCGAAATGGAGGTACATGTTGCGCCGGCAACGCGGATCGAAGTCGCGATTCCAGAACTCACTGCCGAGAGACGAATGGAGTACTCAGCAGTACGTAGCCTGGTCGTCGAACGGCTGGTGTGCTGTCGCGAATATCTCAACGACTATATCGAATACGATTTAGAATTTACAGACGGCAGAATTGAGACGGTACGTGCAAAGAGCAACCTGTCTTTCCACAGCTTGAGCAGCGTCGCTCTCGAGATCCCAAAGCTATAGTTTCCTTTGGATTGAGATGCTCCCCTGCTCGCGACCCACACTCACAAAGCGCTGCTACCTACCTAATAACCACTACTTTCTCACCGGCGCGTCTCTTGGTCCAAGCTAAGCACTACCACCGTTCCTCTCTTACACTGCATTTCCTCTCAACTCTTCATCGCTGCATTAAATGGGCCGGACCCACAGCTTATAACACTACCCGCCAACCGCGCCGTGTGTTTTTCACTACTTCTACAATATCCATTTTCATCCTCATAATATTGTCTATTCATATTAACTCATTTCAAGTTCGACATTGAGGGCCTTGTTGAACAAGTCAACGGCGAACGGGTCTTACGGGCTTGGCACGAAGGGGTTGACATGAGCCCCGCTGATAACAAGCGAAAATACGTCCCTGATGAGGAGGAATGGGATTCTGAACTAAATGATGCCGCCTCTGAAGCCAAAGCGTCAGAAGCAGAGAACGACGATGAAATCTCCGATGATGAGCCTACGTTGCATCGCAACCGCACGCTGCGCTCTGGGCAACAGAGCAGTCGGCCAAGCTATGCTGGCGGCTCAGTTGATTCAGAGGGTGAGGGTGAGGACGGGTCAATCGAAGCTAGCCAGCCTTCGCGCCGCCTTCGAAAGCGCAAATCAACACAGCTGAAGCTGACCAACATGTCTTTGAACTCAAGCATGCTTGATCAGGACCAAGACGAACTGGCACTTGAAACTCGTCAGACATCAGAGGAATTCGATAGCTTCATGCCCATTGTGTCTGACCTCGCAACAAAAAAGGACCGTTCTAATCGATCTGCAAAGCGTTCTCGTCGGATCATCAAGAAGCAAAATGAAAGAAGCGCTAGGTTGCCTCGTAAAGTATTGGATGATTCTGATATCGAATTTGAGCAGCCTCGACGGTCTGCGAGGACCACCAAGAACCAGACGAGCATGAACGACGACGCTTTCATAGACGACGACTCGTTTTACGTGGTTGATGACAAAGCAGCCGCTGCGCCAAAGATTATCTCCGTCCGGGAAGTTTTTCAGCCAATTTCTCCAGACTCTGATTTCGGTTCTGCACATATGCAGCAATGTCATACCTGTGGAGGCTCGAAGCAGCGGGGTCAGCTACTGCATTGCCAGGGATGCTCCTTGACGTATCACAAGAACTGCATTGGATACCGGAGCAACCGTGAGCATATGGCTACCAAAATCGGAGAAGACGACTTTGTGCTACAATGCAGGTTCTGCCTAAACACCCACTTGAAGAAGGATCGCAGTGCGCCCAGGCACAGCGCGTGCCAGAGCTGCAAAAAGGATGGTCGAGCCTGCGCGCCATTTTCGCAAAAGAAGACTGCTCGGCAAGAAGAAAAACTCCGTGAGGAGAATGGTGGCGTCGACCCGGTTACCCCCGTCTCCCCTGAACTTGTCAATAACTCTGACAATGTTCTTTTTCGGTGTACCACTTGTCATCGAGGCTGGCATCAAGAACATCTGCCTTCCTCTGGAGACGACTCTGTTGGAACCGATATCAAGCCCGAGCGCCTAAGGGATTATTCTCCTGATTGGCAGTGCAATGATTGCAGCTCTTTTGAGAGCAAAATACATCGCCTGGTAGCATGGCGACCTTACACTCAGCAAACCCCCCTCCCCGCGTACGAAGACGTCAATGAGGATGAGAGAGAATATCTTGTCAAGTGGCATGCGACTTCATTTGCGCACTGCTCCTGGGTCTCTGGGTCGTGGTTATTTGGTGTTGCCGCCGCTGCCATGCGAACCTCGTTTGCAAAACGCGCAGCTGAGCAGGATCTTCTCAAATTTAGCAGCGAGGAGGCTATTCCAGATGAATTCATCACTGCCGATATCATTTTCGATGTCAAGTTAGACAGCTCGGGTTCTCGAAGCAAATCAAAAGAAGAGGATCTCGCTAATATCTCTCAAGTAAAGAGCATACTAGTCAAGTTCCACGGCCTTGGCTATGATGACATTGTATGGGACTCACCACCTAGTCAAGATAAGCCTCGACTTTACAGCGCATTCGTAGAGGCGTATCGAGGATACATAGAAGGCAAACACTTTCGTAACGAGCCTTCATCAAAGATTAGAGAACGTATCAGGGAGTATAAGAATAGCCCGTTTAAAGAAGTGGACACGCAGCCTGTTGGTCTTAAACGTGGAAAGCTCATGGGCTACCAGATTGAAGGCCTCAACTGGCTGCTGCAGAACTTTCACCAAAGCCGAAGCATTGTTCTTGCAGATGAAATGGGACTGGGCAAGACGGTCCAGGTCGTTGGGCTCGTAACTTCTCTGATTCAAGATACACCAAGGGTAAGTGGATACAGTGCTTCATTGAATTGTTTCAACTCTCTAACATGTAAAAGTGCTGGCCCTTTCTCATCGTGGTTCCGAATGCCACCTGCTCCAATTGGCGTCGAGAGTTCAAGCAATGGGCCCCAGGCGTCAGAGTTGTCGCTTACTACGGAGGCAGAGAGCCTCAAGATATTGCCTATAAGTACGAGCTATTTCCAAATGGCACTACCGAAATGAAGGCTCAGGTTGTCATAATGTCCTATGACTCGGCGCAGGATCCTCGGACAGTATCACTTTTCAGGTCCGCCAACTGGGCGGGATTGGTTGTGGATGAAGGCCAGCGGCTGAAGAATGATCAAAATCTCCTCTACACTGCCCTGAGGTCCATGAAAATACCTTTCCGGCTGCTTCTGACCGGAACTCCGCTGCAGAACAACAAGAGGGAGTTGTTTAACCTTTTACAGTTCATCGACGAAAAGCAAAATGCAGAAAAACTGGATGAAGAATATGCAATCTTGGACAAAGATAATCTTCCCAAGCTGCACGAAAAGATTCGGCCGTATTTCTTGCGCAGAACAAAGCTTGGCGTGCTCAAGTTTCTTCCTCCTATGGCACAGATTATTCTACCTGTTACTATGACGGTAATCCAAGAAAAGCTCTCAAAGAGTATCATGGCAAAGAATCCCCAGCTCATCCGAGCTGTGTTTGCAAACAGCAAAATGAACGCAAAAGACCGTGGCAGCTTGAACAATATTTTGATGCAGCTGCGCAAATGTCTGTGCCATCCGTTTATGTATTCCGAAGCCATTGAGGAACGTCACCACGACCCAACGGTACTTCATCGCAATTTGGTAGAGGCATCTGCTAAGCTTTTGCTTTTGGAAATCATGTTGCCCAAGTTAAAGGAACGGGGTCACCGTGTCCTGATATTTAGCCAGTTCCTGCAGCAACTTGACATAATCGAAGATTTTCTTAACGGGCTTGGCTATGGATATCGTCGCCTGGATGGATCAATTTCCAGCTTGGAGAAGCAGCGACGTATTGACGCCTTCAACGAGCCAGATTCTGAACTGTTTGCCTTTTTGCTATCGACCAGAGCTGGTGGCGTTGGAATCAATCTTGCAACGGCAGATACAGTCATAATAATGGACCCTGATTTCAACCCTCATCAGGATATTCAAGCCCTATCTCGTGCCCATCGTATTGGCCAGAAGAACAAAGTCTTGTGTTTTCAGCTCATGACTAAAGATTCGGTTGAAGAGCGAATCATGGAAATTGGGCGCAAGAAGATGGCACTGGATCATGCACTGATTGAGAGTATGGACGACGAGGAGCTGGAGGGGGCTGACTTGGAATCGATATTGAAGCATGGTGCCCAAGCGTTATTTGACGAAGGGTATGAAAAGACTGCTATCCAATACGATTCAGCGTCTGTGGATAAGCTCTTGGATCGTTCCCAGATGGAGAAGACTGCTGCAAATGACGAGAAATCGGCCGAAAGCCAGTTCAACTTTGCTCGTGTATGGGCCAACGACAAGCTTGGCTTTGAAGAGAGAATAGATACTGGGGAAGAATTAGCACCGGAGCCTATCAGTTCTAGCGTCTGGGATCGAATTCTTGCTGAAAGAGAGGAGGAAGCTAGGCGGGAGGCAGAGGCCAATAAAGAGGTCCTAGGGCGTGGTGCGAGACGTCGAATGGTATGACGACCGACCTCCAAGCGACTAATGTACACACTAACGACTAACGATTGTACTTGTAGGCCGTTAATTACGGAGCCAAAGGCGCCGAGCACCTTGTGGCTGGCGACGTGGGTGCTGAGTCTTCGGATTCATCTGACGACTTTGATGTTACCAAAGCTCCCGAAGAGTCTGATGACGATATTGAAATGGACCCGTCAACAAGAGGTAAAACTGAAGAATGGCAGCCCTCCAAAACAAGGACGGACAGAAAAGTTGACAAGACATCTTTAGCCGAACGAGAAGCCGAAATGTTATCGATGCAACAAGGCGGTTCCAAAAAGGGCCGAGGCCTTGCCTTTGCTACCCAACCGCTCATGACGACCCAGCCCATGAATGTGCCTCCAGTGCCGGCAATACCGGGCGTAGGTGCGCCTATACAGATGCAAATCGGCCCTCGTAAGAGAGGCAGACCCCGAAAGTCACTTGTCGACCCCAACGGCAATGTTATACAGAATGGTCTAGCCATTAAGAGTGGTCCAGCGATAAAGAATGGTCCAGCGATAAAGCATGGCTTAGCAATGAAGCAGTCTGCTACCCCTGCCTTGGCATATAAAACAGGCTACGGCAATGACGGTGAACTTACTGGCGAAGAGGCTAGACGCCAACAAACTCGCCAACACTACGAGCAGTATATCGCTTATCGCGGTCGAGGACCCCCCATTCAAGCGCAAACGCAAACGCAAACGTCCACTGGGTTTGAATATGTGTCTCGCCTTACCTCTGAGGCGCAAGTCCGTGTGGCTATGGACTACGTTGCACACACCCAGGGCAATGTGTCAATGAAAGAGCGACACATTGCTGCATTGTTTCACAGATTAGAAGAAGTGCGGATACAAGGCGGGATTGCGCAGAGTTGAAATGCTCACTCACCGCCAGTAAGCATGAGAAAAAGAGAGAAATGATTGTAATGACGGTATTGTTTTTTTAATTTGGAAACAAGAGTGTATATTCTGATGCCACCGAGGCGTGTACATATATAGATTCAGCATTTAGCATCTTAGATATTGCCCCCGGGCGGGCGGCCACCCAGCATTAACAGGCAAGAGGGGAAGAAGGCAAAGCCTGAAAAATTAAAGAATCTGACTAAATAAAATTGCCGGTACTATTTCCATCAGGCACGGAGCATATACCGGCGGATGGTGGTTGAATTCGCTGCAGGTAGCCGGGCCCTGACTTGATATCTGGACAGGGGTAAGATACAAACGGATGAGGCGAATAGCTTCGATGCCGGGGACTGGACTGTTGAGATAAAATTGTCCTTTCTTTTCTTCTCCTTTCTCTCCTTTCCTCTTCACTATCACTGATTTAAAACCTTCATCTCCTTCAGCATTGAAGTCTTTGGATATTGGATATCCATACAGCCCCACTCGCCTGTCAATCGCCATCATAACCTCCTTTCGCATATACCACTACTGCTACTACCATTGCGTAGTACCACTCTATTCTTCAGCATTTCACACAATTTTCTTCTCTCCTCCGTTATTCAATTAAAATAGCGATGGATCGCTTCAGTGGACCCGTCTCCAGACAGGGAAGCATATCCCACATGCCATGGCCCTCTGAGGCGCCAGCCTTCACATCTCATCTCCGACAGTGCTCTGTCGAGTCTGCGATGGAAAGGCAGCTGGGATTTGACCGCTCGCATCCAGCCCTCAGCAGCTATTTCTCCCAGCTAACTGGCCAAGATGGCAGAGATGCCATCAGAGAGCCGCAGCAAATGGCTTATCCTAACCAGCAGCAAATGAGCAATATAATGATGATGAGTCCCGCAGCAGCTACTCCTGCATCTCGAGGCCTCGCCTCAAGTAACTGGCGTACTATCGGTCAAGAAGGAAACACTTTCATGCGAGCACATTCGCGAGCTCAGCCAAGCTCGGGTATCGTCATGGCATCAGTGGAACAAGGCGATACAAGAGGATCGGCGGCGGCCGGCTCTGGCCTTATCTCTTCTGCCGGCGGCAATGTGAGCGATGGATATGCGTATTACCTGAATCGTGGTGATGGACAGGTGACTAGGCTCATACCGGCCGATGTGCTGCCGTCTTTGAATGAGGTTCCACCGAGAGAGCTTGAGCAGCGAGGAATGATCGTCTTGCCATTGCCGCGAGGTATTCGGCCCAGTGGAGCTGCAGATGTGAATTTCGCAGTGACAGTCAAGGTGAGCAAATTTCTTCATGTTACAAGAAAGGAAAAAAAAAAGTCTTGTTTTGAAGAGGAAGCTGAGGCTCTCAGGCTCAGGCATCTTCATATCACACTCCTCGGCGGTCATTAGAAGTCGTCCAGGTATGTCCTAAGCGAGTCCTGACTCATCTTCTCTTCAACAACACTTGACCAGCGCGGCTGAATTAAACCGTCTTTGAAGCTTACAAATATCACTATTCTAGAACCAAATCGACCGCATCGTTGCCACAAACCCTAATGTGCACAAGAGGAACAAGGTGTACTGCGACATGTGGATCCACGAGGGCAGATGCGCCTTTACTCAAACAGGATGCAAGTTCAAGCATGAGATGCCCCTGGACGAAGAAACCCAGAGAACCCTTGGGCTCTTCCAAGGCCTCCCCAGTTGGTTCAAGAAGCAGCAGGAGGAGTCGGCCATGAGAACAACCCTGGAGAGTTCCAGTTCCAGTTGTGAGGCGTCTCCTACGACTTCGTCGTCTCGAAGCTCGGATTTTGCTTGGCAGAATGTTGCGCTGGGTAGGATCCCGGGGACAGTGGATTCTCTGATGGCGATGTCGCAAGATAGCAACAACAAGTTCGGTACGTCTAATTGTGAGTTTCGGGAGAGCAAATCATTTGGCTTGATACTGATTTATATACTCTTGCAGACGCTATGCGCCCATCTCAAATGCTAGACACCCGCCCGGTTCCATTTTCCTGGGGCCCCATTGCACGTCCGAAGGGGCCAGCGTCGAAAAATAGCACATCGGGAAGGGGTTTCGGAATTCAGACTTAGGATCGTGAGGCCGCAGCAATTTTTGCTTTGCAGCATCGTAAAGTGTAGAGGGTTATAAGGAGATGGAAGACAAATAGAAGGGATAGGTAGATTGCATCGGAATTGGCATTTTAAAAACGTTTGGCATCAGGTAATTTAACAGATTTTGAGAAATAGTCACGGTGATTATGTAGATTAGTAGTAGAGGCTATATCACATTTCTTTCTTTTACTTTTGCTTGCAAGTAGAACTGACCAATGGCATCTTATGATCAGGCTTTGTCTTTCTTCTAAGCGAAGGGTATGTACATGCCAAATAGGTAGGCATTCTATAACAAAGAAAAACTGAGCTGAGGAAAAAAAACACCAAAAAACAATCCAGAAATAACAGCAAGTGCATTCAAAAAGCAAAAATAAATGCTCATAGCAGGGCTTGAACCTGCGGCCTCCGCATTACCAACATTGGAGTCGTGAGACCCGAAATATTAGTACGAAGCTCTAACCAACTGAGCTATACGAGCTGACTAAGCAACGGCAAGATCCCAAGAGCCACCGCTGTTGTTGGAAGAACGATTCTAAATTAGGTATATATAACCAATCCAACATAAAGCTTTTGCACGCAGACAAGGCAGGCAAGGCAGGCAACTAATATGATGTAATAGCTAAGAAATAGGGCTTTCTTCTGTCCTGTATATATTAAAATTACATCAGAGCATTATATGATTATAGGCTATCTTTATTAAAAGGATGCAAGGCAAGCAAGGCTGGCAAGGCAGGCATCTTATATGATGTAATAGCTAAGAAATAGGGCTTTCTTCTGTACTACATATATTAAGATTACATCAGAGCATTATATGATTATAGGCAATCTTTGTTAAAAGGATGCAAGGCAAGCAAGGCTGGCAAGGCAACCTCAAAAAATACAGGTTCCTTCTACTAGCTCTCCTGCCTAGAAAATTACCTATTGGGTATAAATAAGAGCAAAGCTGGAAGCATCTCTTCTTGGGGCATCTTCGCAATCTACTTCATAACTTTGCTAAAAAAAAAATTTCATATAACATATATTGACGTTCTCACAAGCCAAGATGCAACTCACAAAGGTTCTTTCCGCCATGGCTATGGTCTTGAACTATGCCGCCGGCACCAATATTGTATGGTAAAACATCAACTTCGGTTTTACTACACTTGCTAACGTTCTTCTCCAGCATGCCAACAACGGCTGTTTCGAGATCTTCATACCTGACACGGGTGTCTATCAGAGCATCTGTGCAGGCAAAGGCCCTGTTGTTAACAACTACGGCCACGCTACTATTTATGGTGGCTTTGATGGCGATGGTAGCAGTCCAACTGCCACTGCCAGCTGCTCTATTGCGGCTACCTGGCCAACCGATTATGGCGATATTTATCTGGGAAAAGACAACTGCGTCTATGATTCCAATGGTATGCCTATGAGGGTCAATATCATTTGCACTTGCTAATATGAATAGGCCAAAATTTCAATGGTGAATGCTGCATTGGCCCCGGTGCTACTGTAAGTTATTTCTAAAACTTTATATAATAACTTTGTTAATCTGAATTAGGTCGCCAACCCCTATTATGACTATTGAAAAGTTAAAAACCAGATGCCTATTTGAGATGGAAATATATATTGGTTCAACATCCGATACATACCTAAATAGGCCTTTCAAATTAGATTCAATTTCATACATATTTAATAATTTGCTTTGTGCATGGAGCGGTAAACGTCTCATTATCGTGCAGTGAACTCTGTTTCTCGATGGCATGAGTGCCCATCTTGCGCTGCGCAAAGTCAAAGAAAGCTGGACTTGTGTCTTTTTTGCATTTGATGAGCAAATCCATGAGTACACTCCATGAGTACACTCGTAAAGTTGACGATGTTAATGAGTCCGTCCCCAGGCTCAGTTGACAAACCCTATCGCCTATGGGATGCCCAAAAATAGGCGACAGAGCGCGCTTGAGTAACAAGACAGCCAATCTCCAATGGTATCGGGTTCAAGACGGATCTCCACCGAACCCTTCTGCGTCGAAGATTGCTGTAGGTTTCAAATATGCAATGTTTATTAATCTCCAGAAAGTCTTCAGGCGATATCATACAATATCATAATTATAGCTCTAGCTACAAATCAGTTTAACCTGCCTCCGAGAATCACTTCTACATACTGGATGACTAAGCAAGACTATGGCTGCCTGGTGGACCACTTCTTGTTCAATTCCTGGACTATCCGAAGGTTCAAACTAGCCGTGAGCAGCTGCTATTGTTGCCTGATTGCAATCTAACGAAACCCAAGGGATTCCTTGCCCTATTTCCACTATGATGCCTTAGTGGCCAAAGACATCCGAGTGGTGTCTACGGTCAAGGGCAGCCATCTTCAGAAGCCAAGAATCCGGCAATATCCACAGATCTCCTAGAGGACAATATTAGAAGAACGTGGGCCGTGTTCTCTCAACTTCATCATCTCTCTATACATTCTAAATTGCTGAAGAAGCATGGACCTTTCACAGCTCCCGGATGTGAGCAACTGGCTTGTCACAGCCGATAATCCACCTCGCGATGATATATCAGGAATGGACCATGAACGATGCGCAGCTCTGCACAATTACCTGTTGCACTATGCCTGGCTGGCTGAGGGCCGTCCGTTGGCCAGTCTGAGCAATAACACCAGGACCTTCTTCACCGTTCACGGCACTGCGGCCGAGCTTGTTCGTACGCGGCTCAACATGTCTCTGGCGACGTTCCTTGATACCGCCAAGCTGCCTCCCGATGATGTAGACTGGTTCCCGTTCTTCTTTTGGGCTGGCGGACTCTCCCACCCAGACTTGCTCATCGACGAAGCCATGACCGACTTGTTCGACCAGCCTGAAGACAGCCTGGTGTGCTTGTACTTTCCCAACGTCGGTCAGGGCGGTGGATCTGGCGGCGGCGTGCTCTACCACCAACGCCACCACCGGGCCGCGGTTTTCATGCATATGGACGACCTTGACTTTGCGTTGCCTCTGGAGGCCCACAGAGAGCTCTGGCATCCACTCGAGACGGTGCTGTCCCAATGGATCGACCTGATTCGCCTCGGCAAGGTTGCAGCGGCGCCCAGGGACGAGCCGTCCTTGTATGACAGCGAGAAGATTGGCCCTTGGGAGTGGCGGCCCTACAGCGAAGCCCAAGTTACGTCTTGCGTCGGCGCGTGGAACCGCCTGTGCGAGGCCATCGAGGCGCGGATGCCATCACAGCCTCCGCCAGCCGCAGATCCAGAGCCTCTGCTGACACCCGCCGTCCTGTATGAAGCCTCTGTGCCTCAAGACTGCTTTTCGCGCTCGTTTCTCACCGCTGCTCGGCGGCCTCTGTTTAGTTTCATCGCTCCCGGCCTTTTGCTGCCTCCGGCGGACACGTCTGCCTTTGCTGCCGTGCAACCCTTTTCGAAATTATCTCGCGGCTGTCACACCATACCTTCCGTTTGCATATTCCCTGCTGCCGGCGGTGAGGAGGTTGACATCACGAGATTGTCATATCTGTTTTCCACCGGCATTGATGACTCAGTGCCGCCCCGTGTTCTTGCTGGCGTGTACACTGAACCAGTTGACAGGAGTAATTACGACTATGCTGAGGAAGGATTTCGGATGTTGCTTCCGTATGGCTTCAGGGGTGACTGGGGAGACAATTTAGGCGCGCGGAAAAGTGATGGATCAAATATTGAAAGGAACACGGGTACAGACCTTTTTCAGCATGGATATAAACCTTTTGGTGGCGATTACTACCGGGCTCAACGGCTGGAACGCTTGTTTGAGTGTTGGCTCGAGCTTGTTGACAGAAAAATTTGGTCGATTGGGCCACAAGGGGTAGAAGGCGCCATTGATACTTTCAAGGAGGCTGATACGGAGCGGTGGAAGGACTATCTCATCCCGCCCACATGGTGATACGCTTCCAGCTCTACTTCCCTTCAATTTTACAGCTTTTAGGTATCTCGGCTTCGGCGTATTCCGACCCGTCCATAAATTTTACCTCTACGATGAGGGAATCAAGAAGATATGTAAGGGCCCGTAAGGCTAGTCCTTGTGTTGACGCCATACGGTCGCACAATGGGCTGGCCATCTTCTTGCGCGGTCAGTGAGTAACGTTCAGTGCGCTAGTTATATGCCCTTGGATGATAGAAGACCATATTGTGGATGATCCTGTACTGTCTTTTAATAAACTACGCCATGAGGGTACAGAAGAGGCAAGATTTATTGTTTAAGTCTCGCGATTTGAGCAAGTAGCAATGTATATGGACCATTACGAGCGAGGTACTTCTTGTGGGAAGGACCATAACCGCTAAATATAGCACAATTAAGCCGCAACATTACTAGAAGCAACAGTGCGGTAATTTAAACTTCATTTCAGAGTCTGGCGTCCTCCAAGCCTCTGAAAACCCCTCACATCATCTAACCACTACTTCGTCTTCAGGCCTGGTGACAATAGTTCTCCAGAACAGCTGCTCACATCCAAAGCTTCTACTTATACGCTTGACGAGCGAATTGTGTAAAAGAAAAGACAGGACCACGCGATTGAATGATTGCAAACGTATGAACTTGTGGAATTCACGGGTAAAGCTCAAAGTTCCGCTTCATGTAGCCCTATCTCACACTTAGGAAGATGAAGAAGTGACGCTCCGAGAGATGAGTATTATTAGTAGCCAATCTGCAAAGATTAAAAAGGAATTTGTTAAATTAATGAGATATGCACTATCGTACTACAATAGAGATGTGCTTGGGCTTGGCTTGACACTTGATGCATTGATAAGACCATTAGTAAGCTAAGTGAGGCAGGCGATCAATGCGATGCTAATATGGAGTGAGAGAAGACAATTATGAGTGCAAAAGGAGATTCTGAAAGTTTTAGCAGGCCTTTTATGTCCATATAGATATCTGATGAGAATGCGGGTATTCGTGTGCGATACTGTTCCATACTTGCTACAGATCCTTCACAGTTCCAACACTGTCAATATATTCTACCGTGGCAGTATAGAAGAATAAGTGAGATTTACAAGACGGAAATTTGACGTGACAGCGTTACGCTTAAGAACCGCTGAGTTTCTCAGAGGCTTCGACGCATGTTACCTTTCACCAATTGACTGTGCTCCCTGTAACAGCGATTTAGCTGATGAACATCTGTGCGTAAAACTGGTGTCGTATGAATCGAATCCCTTTGTAGGACTGAGCCATGGGAACTACTTTTTCTGACACTTTCAGCAATGCCTCGCGTCTCCATGGGCGCTGCGCAATTTGTAGCTCATCAACATACTAAGCTCCTACAAAAAGCGGTTATCAGAAGCTGGTAAAACTCGATTTCAACCAACTTGAATTAGAGACTCCAGGTAAGCTGTCCGCCTCTTCAAAGCTGAGATATATTAATTGTCGACTGTTCCACGACGGATATTGAGATATCTAAGGATATTGCGGACTATTGCTACCCTGTTGTCATTCCAATCCCAGGGACAAATTTTGGACAATGGCCAATATGTATTTTTTTTGTGGCCTGAACTTCACGCTGGAAGAAAGTGAGGCAATTTTCATGATGAATTATTAATAAAAGTTGAAATGGTATATCTCGTAAGACAGAGAGGTTATACATCTTTTGCTGCATTGGCACGACTTCCAAGGTAACGACAAGTTGCAACCCAGACAGGGCTTGTGTTGTTTATTTGCCTGTATGCAGCGTCTCTTCAGCCGCACCTGGTAGGTGCGCCCTAGTATCACAGAATATGTCTTTAGTAGTATTGTGGAATTGAAGTTACATACCCCTCACTTGGGGCCGCCGGGTTGGGCATCAATACATACTCATACATATTCCCTATGCACATATAAATCTGCTTCGCTGCTTTGGAATAGCTAGGATCATGAACATTCTTCTGCAACCAAGATCATCAGGGCCCCTCTCCCGTTGTGTATTTCGGTCATTGGAATTATGGCGCAGGTACTAGATAGTACGGCGCAAGAAGATGTTCAGAAAGCTGTGGATTACCGCGAAGGCACATTGGAATGGGCCCTCAAGCATGAACGATTACCGCCTCCAGATATTCGTGTCCAACAACAAGATGCGCACTACAGCATTCACCGAAAGCCCAGGGATGCATGGCGCAAAGCAATAGGTGCCGCTAAAACGTCAAGAAACCCGCTGCAGATAGGGCTGCAATTTCACTCTAGCAAGCTTAACGTGGGAGAGATTCGGATTCTAAGCCTACAACCAGGCAGAGACGACGAGCCTCTAAGAGCCGTTCTTTTTAAACGAAGATTAGAGGACGTTCGTGATGCATACGAGGCTCTGTCTTATACATGGGGAAGCCCCAGAGAGAAGCCATTGCATAAGATTATGATACGCGACTTGGACGCAGAGCTACCCCAAGCAGTGAGCATGAGAATGGTAGTGCACACTGCTATTGCTAAATCTGTCTGGGGTGCTCCTTTCGCCATAAAGGGCAGCCTATATCGAGCACTTAGAAGATTGCGAAAAAGTAGCGATAAGCCCGTCAATATTTGGGTAGACGCAATATGCATTGATCAATCAGATTCGGGCCTTAGAGAGAAGGAACATCAAATAGAGATGATGGCCCAAATATACAGCCATGCGGCTCATGTCTGTATCTGGCTGGACGACAGTTTTGAGAACGCAGAAGGTGCTTTTAGCCTCGTTAGAGACATCATGAACTTCAGCGTTTTTGATAAAAAATTTCACAGCGCCGACACAAAGGAAAATTGGATCCAACTTATTGAGATCATGAAGGCAGCATGGTTCAGTCGACGCTGGATCATTCAAGAACTCGCTCTTTCGAGGAGCGCATCGTTACATTGCGCCGACCAAGTTGTTCATTGGGACGATTTTGCCGATGCCGTCTCGCTGCTACTGGAAAAGATCCACATGTTGAGAGCCAAATTCGATGAAGAAGTATTTGAAGATGTTGAAACAACAAATGCATCAATTCTCATTCAGTTTCTCGACAATTTATTCCGCAAGTCTTTTGCGGGCGATGTATTAGCCAAGCTTTTAGATCTCGAAACTTTAGTTTCAACCCTTCTTCGTTTTCAAGCGACGTCGCCACGAGATACCATCTACTCGGTTTTATCGTTGGCTAATGACCCTCCCGGTGAAAATGAGCCCTGGATCAATATACATTCTGAACAACTCGAGAGCAATTGGAAAAATGATCACGACATGCCATTAGACCAATATGGCTTACAGGAACTACTCAGAAAATTTGCGTTGAAACCAAATTACACTATTAGTACACGAGATGTGTTTATTTCATTTGTTACTCGCTCAGTTTATAAATCGAAAAGCCTTGACATCATCTGCCGGCACTGGGCACCTAACGTCACCGATAACGAGTTTGCGGAGGAGGTCACAATGCCTTCTTGGATCTCAAGCATAAACAACGCACCATTTGGTGGATCCGATCTTTCGAAAGGAAGACAGAATGGCGAAAATTTTGTTGCATATTTACTTCATGACCGACAGAAGCGATACAGAGCCTGCGGGTCATATTTAGCTGAAGACTTTTCCATGTCTTTAGATCCATTCCTTCAAAACTCCGACGGTCCATTCCTAAGAAAGGCCGTGAATAGGAACAGAACTCATAGTCTTCGAACGCAGTCAACTCCACCATCTCCAATTACTGTGGAGCCCTCTTCGTTTCCAGACACCAATGGAATTGATCCAGCAGCCGTCACACTCAACGGATCTGCTGGGGAAGCAGCTGACATAAATCTTGCTACGAGATCTGAAATCCCAATCTCTCCTCGAGTCAGCGTTCCTGAGCATATAGAGCCTCACCGAAGCTATTTCCGGACTGTCTCATCGGATGTTGAGCGAAAGTACCAACTTAGCGGCATCATTAAAGTCGGGGGACTTGTGCTTGGGCAGATTAAGTGTCAGTCAGATGTTATGCGAGGTGGGATCATCCCTGGCGAGTGGATTACTCGGCTAGGCTGGAAAGCTAGGGACAAAAAACTCAAGGTCCCAGATACGCTCTGGCGGCTGTTGGTAGCTGATCGCACTGCTGGAGGTAGAAAGCCGCCATCATGGTATCAGCGGGCGTTCATGCATGGGCTGGTTGACCCTCGTGTATCTGACAACGCGGGCAATATCCACTGCGTCACACCCCCAAACCGCAAGATTTCGGAGGTGACAACAGAATATTTTCACCGTGTTGAGACAGTAGTTTGGAACAGAAGATTATTTGAAGCCGAGTCCGATATCAGCCGTTTATCGAATGTCCAAGTTCTTACGCCAGAGACCAAACAGGCAATGACCATCTTCTGCAAAAATGTTCTCCTTGGGTCAGCATCGGGACCAAATAGTCTCTTTGGACTGGCGCCTCAAAAAGCCGAAGAAGGTGATTTGGTGTGTGTTCTCTTCGGTTGTACAGTCCCTGTGGTCTTAAAGCCCCTAGAAGGTTTGGGGCTTTATGAGCTAGTTGGAGAAGCATATGTTCATGGTGTTATGGATGGTGAGGCCATGATCAGTAGTGAAGTGGTGGATGCGATGAGAAGAGATTTCCGAATATGCTAGGCAGATGTTTCGTTTCCATAGTGGTAAGCTCAGCAATCGAAACATGATAATTGAATGGAAATATCCAGCACACCAGTTCTATTATTCAACACAGCAACCGTTTTAATAAAGCCGCAAATATATATAAGAGTAACAGTACATATTAGCAGTAGTGGCAGTAATAGCAGCCCGAGCTATTCAAGAATGAGTTCGTCAATAGTAACCGGCTTCTTGAGGTGAACCGCATCGCCATCCGAATCAGAATCATCCGAGTCATTGGCAGCCAATCGGCCATTTTGAACAACAGGCCCGGAATTTCCCATTTTCAGCATTTTTGACCTGAACTTGGAAGTTGTCACCTTTCTCAGCTCCAGCGCAAAGATCTGGTTCCTACCGGACTTGGCCTTGAACACGGTCGCCGTCTTCTTATGGGCTCCAGCGCTGACTTTGGGATTCCCAGCATTTCCAAGCGGCATCCCCGCCACAGTGATTTCACCAATTGGGGCCTCGACGTGCCCATCAACCTGTAGATCGCGCTTGTTTTCAAAGCTGAATGTGACATCTTCGCATGTCATGATGCCCACCACCACCCACACCGGGTTGAGGTACGGCCATTTGAGCCACTTGGGGACAGTCTCCCTCACGGTCGGGTCAGTCTTGCGGTCGTCGAAGAATTGGTCTTGTTGCAACAGCCGCTTGAACCGGATGAGCTTTCCCTTTAGATGCACTTTGTCTTGCATATCGGCACTCAGATTGAATCCGGCGAGCGATTCTAGCGACGCAGTGGCCGAAACGCCGCCTTCACTGCTATTGGTGAGGTCAAAGTCGGTGAAATACCCCTCAGTGA
This sequence comes from Trichoderma sp. 2475, assembly GCA_038502285.1. NCBI lineage: Eukaryota > Fungi > Ascomycota > Sordariomycetes > Hypocreales > Hypocreaceae > Trichoderma > Trichoderma sp. 2475. The sequence goes on from JARPVV010000006.1 coordinate 680,836, forward strand.
ATTTAAGCTTGTTCCACTGAGCTTCGTCGACAGGGCAATAGTCTTGCACGGGGCTGAGATACTGCTTGATGATGGCGCCGACCACTTCTTTTTCGAATTTTTCAGTGTCAAGCCACGATTGGTATTTCAAGATGACAAACTCGGGGTCACCTTTCATGGTGAAGCTTGTTTTTGCGGCAGCTGTATTGTACAGATATTACGCAGGCAATTTCACATGAAATGAATGTTAGAGACAACCCTATTGATCTAAACTCGTAGCGAGCCTGGTTATTTGTATCACTCCAACCCCTCTTCCAACCACATGGCCAATCTGAAGCAAGTACCTTATGTACAGTAAGAAGTATCAAGTCAAAGGCTAATACTTATTTCGGACATTATCTAGGTAGTAGTCAAAATAACCAAATTGGGCTATTTCTAACACTAATTTATTCCAAATTCAAGTATATATTGTAAGTAGTACTATATAACCTATTTTTACTATTGTCTCTCGTGTCCTTAGACTCAGAGCTTTTAGTAATCGGGCGTTCAATTGATTGATAACCTCACATTCCGAAGATTACGCTGTTCCCCAGTGGGTGTGTATCTTCCCGCGTAAGGCAAACGTAAGGGCTATTTGATCGAGAGCGCGCGATGGCGAATCATACTCGCATTTATTTTAACTATGGCTTTACATTCTTCCGAGTCAAATCATATTTTCTTTGAACTATTACTGACTGAAGCGAGCCAAGCTCTTTATAGTGACTGGTAACATGATTACAAAGGGCAATAAAGTGGTATTATTTCTACCTATGTTAATGCGACACAAATCGCTCAGAGGTTGAAATGAAAAACATTGAATTTTGCTTCTGAAGAGTTCACTACCATCAAAGTGGCCCATCTGTAAGAGTTTTACATCATGGTTCATTTTAACCTTTCCTTCAAGCTGCGTAAAACTTCGTCGACTGTCTTCTTTCGACGAAAATACCTCTGCAGGCTAATCCACTCGTACCCATCCCGGTCCTCTTTCATTTTCTGAAAGATCGCTTGCATTCCCAAAGGGGTCCATGGGTCGATGCCCCAGATGTGGCCTTCTGCGTACTTGCGAAGGTAGCCTATCATGAATGCAGCTATCGAGACTGCCACAGGGGTAGCCATTGACGTTCCAGATTGGTAACTAAACTCGTAAGCCTTCCCTTTATCTCGCCCTTCTTCTTCAATCTTGGGCAAATGCCAATAGGACTTGACATTTTCACCAACAGTGCTGAAATTGTTGCTGTTAGGGATTGCACTTGGGTTGCTTGCGGCAACCATTCCTTGTGGTGTGGCCGAGTGGATACATATTACACGATCATAGGCGGCAGGATAGGTTCGGCTGCCTTCTCCGCCATCGTTAGAGGCCGAGGAGAATATTATAATGTTTTCTGTGATGCAGTCTTGAATCTCACGGTTCTCTATTGTTTCGGGCTCGTCGAAGCCGAAAGAGAGAGAGATCATGTTTACTTTCCACTGTGTTCTCGCATGCTTTATAGCCTATTTGTCTTAAGCCGTAGTATCCATATACAGGGAATGATAATATTCTTACCTCTGTGATCAAGTCTCTCCTCTTGAATCTCTTTGAATCTGTTACTTTGCCAATATAGAGTTCAACATTGGTGGTGAGTTGCAAGATAATACCAGCAATATGCGTTCCGTGACCAACTTTGTCAACTTTCGCATCGCTATCTTCAATCCAAGATTTTAAGTCCCTGATGCGGCTTCGATCCAATTCTATATGATCGTAATCTATTCCCGAGTCTATGATGGCAACCTTGATTACATTCGAATCAGTCCTAGCCTTGATATCGTGTTGCATGAGCAATTTTTGGAATCTCTCGATCCATCTATCAGTCTGTCGACGGCTATTTTTGTCAGTGGGTTTATGACAAGGTGCTTCCTGTACTCACCTTGCTTCCTCTCCCTGAAACTCCTTCCCTCCAACCTGTAGCTCCCCATCGGAAAAATTGTCGTTGCTGATTTTGTCGTAAAAGCTTATGTCGCGTCGAAAGGGAGTCTGGGCCTGTCGCACTTCAAGACTTCTTTGGTCTGAGGTGGTCATGGGTGCCGATACATCAAACAGGTAGTTTTGCCCCCTAAGTGATGAATCTAGTGGCAATTCAATTGGATCTGGAACATAATCTTCAGGACATGATCTGGAGTAGATTTGATATAACGGAGCCACAACGTGAGCACGCAAGTTTGCACGGACTTCCTCAGAGTTGCAACCAAGCTTTTCAACGTCTGCTTTGATGCAAAAGTCGATAACCTCTTTCAGCAGCTCTTTAATGTTGCTTATGTGCTTGTCTTTTCTAAACTTCTTCGTTTTCTCCTGGTCGATCAGGATGCCAGCGATAACCAAGTCGGCATCTTTGTGCGGGTTGCCTTCCCTATCACAGAATTTTTTGTGCACCCGGAATCTGTCAATTCCCTCGCCTCGGAGGATTTCTAGAAGTATGATTCCCAGAGAAAGAATCTTTGGGTAGCTGTGAAGGCATGCAGATGCCGGTTTGTCGTCCATCTCGGACTCTGGTGCACCAGAAGTACAGGAATTTCGTTTGCTGGAGCCTATCTTAGCCGTGATAAAGGGCTTCTGTAAATATATCAGTATCGATTTTTCTATGATATTCTCCTCTTTCATGAAATGGACCGTGTCTTTAGACCAAGCCTCGGGCATCCAGTTCGAGTCGTAGAATTGCCACACCGCTTTTGCGACCAGGTAAGACAGTTTGACTCGCAAGGCATCGTCATCTTTTAATTTCTTCTGATAAATTAGGTTACCCAAGGATACACTGGGTTCATTGACAACCATGATGGACTGTGGAGTAACCTTCTTCTTGGCCAGGCTACCTCTGGCGCCTCTTAAGACAGGATAATCGAGCGTCTGATTTCGGATGAGCTTGCAGAATTCCTCGGGTGCAATATGGGATGGATCTGTGACAGTTGTCCTGTGTATTGTCAGAAAGCATCTGGAAAAATACATTTTGCATGTTCAGACCTCTGGGGAATAACGCTTATTCGAGCCTCCTTCCAGTCCCAGAAATTGTCCTCGTCGGCATGAAGGTGTCGAATGAACAGGCTAAACAACGCTGAATCCTTTTCCGTCTCGGTTTCAACAGGTGCCAATCCTATATTTGTGATGAAGCCGGGGTCGCCTGCCAAAGAACAAGCACATGCTTCCTCGAGAACGGAGTGTAGCTCTTGCACGTGTTCGTACCAATCCGCGTCTTTGATACCTTCTGTCGGCAGATCTGATAGGCACTCTCGTGATTTCTCTCCCGTGAGTTCTCCCACCTTTTCTAACTCCGCCAGGAGCTTTTTTCTGTAATACTTCGAAGGACCTTGGGTCTCTCCCAATTTTTTTATGTTTTTTATATATTCTATTGAGGCTTTTGGTTTTTCCGACCGCGAGACGTGGGAAATGGCATCGATATTGGAATAGGACGACCGACTGTAGGTAGAAGGTTTCTTTTTCTGAAAATCGGGCCTATCCTATAATGTACGATAATCAGCAATGTAGTCCTCTTAATATGAAGAGGATCGTGTAACCTTAGTCGCCTCTTCGAGAAGAGTGAGCAGAATCAAGACCTGTTTCTCCTCCGGGGACCCTTTAGGACATCCATTAGTATTCCACTTCGCGATGCATTTTTCAGCTTCGTCCAGATACTGCGCTAGGATAGCGAAGAAAGGTCGATTCGGAGGGCTAGATCGTTGTGGCCCAGTCTGACTTTCTCTCGCCTCGCTGGCTTTGCTCGGTAGAGGTTTCGTTAGCAACTTGACGACTTTGCGGAACGGCGGGAGGACTCTATGAGCGAAGGTTATCGCCGAGCAAGGAACGGGGGTGGAATTGTTTTTCGCCATGAGCTTTTAGAAATCCAGAGCTGAAGTCATTAAGCCACAGGCTGTATTGAGGGTGGTGATGAAGCGGGGTTGGGCTTTAGGAGTAGGTACATGTATGTACTTCAGGCGAGGGAACAGTTGGCGAAGTGTTGCTGCATCCTACCAAAACAAGCAATCTCAGCCTGATGGGAAATCCATGGGCGGGGGTTTTTGAGAGCTCAATGTCAATTTTTATTGGTTGTTGCCCACAGATGATTGAGATATTTAAGTGATTATGCCCAGCACCCGACAATGGTTACATCAAATCAGCAGGGCAGCTGATGCCTAGGCATACATTTACCCTCATCGATTGCCCGTGAAGGGATTAGCCATCACTTTGCCAATAGACAGAGAAGATAGGCCATACAACTTTTAAACCTTTGCAAGTATGGAGGACGTCACGATACCTGCTGAAATAGCGCATAGCGCAACTGCGTGTAAACAGATTTTGGATACACATGCCCCAAAGGACCATGCATGGATTCGGTCTGCGCAAGTTGATTTCAACCTTTGGTGCTTCGCTATCAAAGCCACATCGTTCGACAAATCGGGATTGGATTACAGATTGAGGAACTATCCAGATGCACGGGACACTATCTGCAATCTTCTTGATGCTTTGAAAACTTCTGTCGAAGGGGCGGTGCGTATCTATAATGGAACTGGTAAGCTTCTGGCCTCCGAGATTAAATTCTGCAGCTAACTGTGTGACCTAAAAGCAAATGATCTCGAAGATAACAAGTCTGAAGACTCAATAAATGATATTCTTGACCTAATAAGTGAGAATGGTGCAGAAGCCCCTGCTTCAGAGGGAGAGTTGGAGGAGTCGGATAGCACACAGGAATCCGACGAAATAGAGTCTTCCTCGATAAAATCAGAAGCGCTACCCGTTGAGGAATTTGAGAATATTGAAGACAATTCTATGAGCAACTCCGGCTCAACCTCGACCAACGAATCGGTTCTTGAGGAATACATTTCATATGTCGGAACAGTTTTAGACCAGCTGACAAGAATTTCCCTCACTATCCGAAGAGCCGGCGCCAAGTATCGATTCGAGAAAGCAGACAAGGCCTTAAAGGAGACAGAAGATGTCAGAGCATTCCGTCGACATCTCACAACAATTATCAATTCTGGATTTCCCGACAAACACGCCAAAGGCTTGCCGGCCACGGAAATGATGGAAAGAGCTTATGATGACAGCAAATTTAGCCCCATCCAGTTGAAACTGATACGTGGAAATGTCTTACGTAGACATCGCATTGAGTATTTGACCAGATCACGAGCTCCTAGATCTCACGCTCTATCAGAGGCGCCAAGCGAAGTCCAGATGCAGAAGCCAGACAAGGCTCCAGCTGCGGTAGTAAACGCTCCTTATACAACCATTGTATCTTCGAAAGAAAAACAAAACCAGCCAGCCATCCCAATTGCTTCTCAAGTGCACGAGGCGCCAGTCGAAAAGGCCCGCTCAATCTATAGTGCTGCGGTAACGGCGACCGACGTTGGCCCGAATTTTGACACTGCGGATCTGTCCGCGAACAAGACGCCATCAAGGATAACCAGGATGACAAAGATTGGGGGATCGCAGGCCTATCCTAAGTGTCCAATGCATCAGACAAATGGGACACTAATCTGTCCGTATTGTAATGATAAACTGCCCGACTCATATGCGAAAAATCAACAGAGTTGGAAGTAAGTATCAGAGGCTCGTTCGCATCCCACTTACTGATATATTCCAGGGCACACGTTGCTCAAGACATTCTCCCCTACTCGTGCATCATGGAAGAGTGCAGCAACGACGATGCGATGTACCTCAAAGCAGATCAGCTACTTGCGCATATGAGAGCGAAACATTCTTCAGCGAAGTGGATTTGCAATCCCTGCTCGATCAACGCCAAACAGACCTCTCAATCCGATCAATCTAATCAGTCTAATCCCCAAGTTGTAGTTTTCTTCGACAGCAACGAAAGCTGGCAGGCTCACACAGAAAAAGAGCATGGGGATCTTGGACCAGCACTCCAGCGAGAAATCCTCTCAGAACTCAGCAAGCGACAACTCATAGGCCCGCTGGAATGTCCACTGTGCAATTACGAGCCCACGGAGCCGAGCACAGGCATCGACGAACACATCTTGAAGCATTTACACGAGTTCGCGCTTCGAGCGCTTCCTGGAGATAACAGGCCAGCGAATGAGAAAGAAAGTACTGCGTTTGAGATATCGAGTAACGCCAGCCTACTTTCGTATACAAAAGACAGTTGGACTGCTAGCGTCGGCACTCCAGATGATAGACCTCCTGATGCACCGGTGGAAAAACTTTGGAACGCCTTGGAACGAAGATTGACAAGATATAAACCGGAAGCCCGAGGAGATTTGAGAAGATGTCGGAATATTATTGGAGAGAGAATTTCTGAGGAGGCAACGAGTGGCACGAGATATCGGGATACCAATGTGGAGGCTGCCTTCGCCAATCTATTCGCGGCCGAAGGCATCATTCGCCCGCATGATTATGGACTATCCGGAATGACGCTGGAAATGAAACGAAATATTTTTAATGAAGCGCTGGAGCGACTCTTTGACATAGCTGATAGCGAATTAAAAGCTACAAAAGAATTTCTGAAGCGTTATCAAGGTAAGTTAAACTTCTACATACCTACGGTAAGGTACCTATGCTACCTGTGTGCCTACCTACATCTACATGTATATACATGTACCCAACGCCAGCTGTGAGTTCAGGTCTAGGGACTTCGCTAAACATAGTTTAGAAAATGCCAAGGATTCCACTGATCTTCCTCTCCCTCTTCCATCTCCCGGCCCAGACCGAATCGACATTGAAGACATTGCGGAAAGAATAGACACTGGTTTGACCAAAGACACCGATCTGACCAGGCATTGTAACAAGTACAAAAATAGTCCTATGCCTCACGGCGAAGAAGTTAGGAGGCCGACAAAAGATGAGATTGCACTTGTTAGGCAACTAAGTCTCCTGCCAAATATTATACTCACCGGGCGTAATGCCGACCAGATCACTAAGACCACAATAGAACTAGTCAATGAATTGAAAGAGAGGGTAGAAGATTGGTCAATTTTCTGGGTTGACGCTCACAGCGTAACTTCTATCCAGGACTCATACGCACAAATCTTCAACAACCTCGCCAAGATTAGATATGGATACGAAGAGAAGATGTCTGCACATGGGATCAAGGCATTATCCCATCACCTATCTTGGACATACAAGGGACTTTGGATCATGGTCTTTGATGGATTAAAGGCAGATGGGGCATCATATCTGCGAATGGAGAACATGCTTCCTCGTTCTTGTGCCGGAACACTCATAATATCCACGACTGACCCTACGTCCGCTCAGTTGCTTGGCAAAGCAGAAGTTATTCAACTTCCTGAAGTGAAGAGCCTTTGGCAAAAGAATTTTGAGAACAAAACGCACAAATTTATGTATGGTAAAGACAACCAATTCCTTGGCACAAACGGCATCGGGGGTCCGACGTACGAACCTATTAAGATCGCAATAATCCTTCGCTCTGGTATTTCTCCACAGCATTTAGAGCCATTCGGAATGCGAATCAAAGCCAGAAAGAACTTTGCTAGAGGGCAACAGAATGCTGCCAGCACTGAGAATGGCACGACAGTTACCGAATTGGTGCTCAAGGCATGCCCAACAGCACATGTCTATATCGCTGAAGTTACCACAATGAACGCACTTGTTGGTACTTTCGTTGATGCTCAAAACGCAGCCAAGGCGATTGAATATGCAGCTGACCCAAAGAAATGGGGAGTGGATATCATTATCATGTCATTCGGATGGAAGCGCATCAATAAGCGCATTGACGAGGCTCTTTCCTTTGCCAAACAGCATAAAGTCCTCGTATTTGCCTCCACAACAGATGACGGACATGCCGCAACGAACAACATCCTCTACCCAGGCTACGCGCCAGAAGTCATCTGTGTGGACGCTGCAGAAGACACCGGGAAAGTAGCGGGCTTTGCCGTTGAGGACATCAGACAAGGGCGCATCGAGAGATTCTCAGCACCAGGCGTGGGTATCATAAATGCTGTTTCAGGCGAAGCAATGGATGGAAGCTCCTTTGCGTGTTCCCTGGCTGCAGGAATTGCGGCATTGGCACTCGAATTTACCAGGCAATACCCTCTATGTGACAGCAAGAGTGTCCAAGAAGCAGTTCAGCAGCGCGAGGGGATGGTGAGAATCTTGAGGAGAATGTCAAAGCTAGACTTTTGGTCGCCAACCAGATTCCTTTGTCCGTGGGAGCTTCTGAGTGACAATGATGGAGTTTACGGAGGCGATGGTAAGCCTGGCAGCGCAAGATATGATGTTGCCTATCACTTCGTCCGTGTTCTACGGCAGGAATTTGGGTCAGATATCGGAAAGGAGATATTTCCTTGAGCTGGGTCTTTTAATGATAGGCCCAGCTGTACCTATGGTTCCAAATACTTGGGACTATCTAGTACTTCTACATGCCGCAGAAAAAAGACACCTGTAATACCTAGTGACATGAAGGCACATTTGTAACCTTTTCTTCGGCGATTTGTGAATATAGATGCTCGAATAACATTTGTCTTCAGCCATTTCCAACTTCCGGCCTTCAGTGGCTTCAGTGACCTCAGAAGCAGCCCCGCGATAACTCGTAGTGGGGAAGCGAGGTCCCCATCGCGCTAAGGCTATAGGCACGGCTAAACTCTGGCTTAGCGCTCCATCAATCCTCCCCCACTATCGCGCGGCAGCTTCGTGAAGCTTGAACGACATTCAGTACTCAGCCTTCATTATCTTCCCTACCTGTTTTGAAAATACTTACTACTGCTAGGATTTCTATTGATCTTGATACAAGTAGAATCCCACACAGAGCAGCATATCACCCGACAAAGACCTCGACGGCGCACGACACCAACCCTGCTGCATATCGAGGCCCAGTTCCTCTGAGCATACGATCGACAAATAGGTACCTAGCCAAACCAAGCTCATAACGGCCCGCGTATATCTTGCAGCCTGCCTGTCCTCATCTTTCTCAATTCCCTCCTCTTCTATTTTTTCTTCTATAGCTTCTCGTCATCTGTGAGGCCGATCGACCATGGACGACGCCAAACTCTTCTTCGATGACTTGGCTCCGCCCATCACAAGCTCGACTTCAAAGGCCTACGATGCCGCCGCCAAAACCTATGCCGCATCCGTAACAACAAGGCTACCTGCTGGTATACGCACCATAATTTTGCGTGATCCAATCCAGGCTCTCCAGGTACTTCCATTCTGTTCTGCTTCTTTTTCTGCTTCTGCCTCCCACCTGTGACATGATGCTGATGGACTGTGCAGCTTGTCGACCCCGCTACCAACTCTATCGGATACCTCGCGATCATCGATGTTCTTCTCCGCGGCTCCATTCCACCATCCGTTTCCCGCCAACTTTTACTAGACAGTACTCTCCAGTTTCTGTTGAAATTCGATCCAATCCAGATTAGATATGTCGGGTCTCTATTTCGAACCCTGCTGGAGGACCTCGGTGGCTTGTTTTCGGTGCGAGGCCCTACCCGTCAATGAGATATCCACCTGATAAGATATTAGCTACTAACGATGATGTGCCGCATATATAGCCTACAGTTGCAGTAGAGCTGCTTGCAAACACAATCCTTCGAATCGATCCTAGCGGATCTACGTTTACTTCGACGCACCTAGTCATGGCCAAACTGGCATACGATGCAAACTGCATAGAACCTGCTCTCAAAGTTCTCGATGCCGACATTCTTTTCTATCCACGAAGCACACGATTCGAAGACGCAAAGAGATTATGCGATACAGAGCTCGAGCCCTATGCCTACATCTCTTTGGCCGGCCTTACAGATGCCGTTAAGAGCACGTCGATACTCGAGTATCATTTTGTCCAGGCCATGGCATATATATCAAGAAGAGACTGGCGAAAAGCACAGACAGCATTAGAGAAAGTGATTGGGCATCCAACCAAGGATAAAGGTGTTAGTAAAATTATGTCGGAGAGCTACAAAAAATGGATATTGGTAGGGCTGCTCAAAGACGGACGGCCTCCCAGCTTCCCTCACTACGTCACCAGTGTGACCAAGTTTACTTTCACCGGGTTAAGCGAACCTTATAGTAACTTGGCCTCGTTATTCACCACGGAAAATGCATCAGCTCTGAAAGAAGAAGCTGTCAAAGGACAATCAACTTGGGAAGAGGATAAGAACCTGACCCTCCTTGAAGAAGTGATATCCTCATACCAGAAGTGGCAGATTATCAACCTTCGCCGGATATATCGCCAAATCTCGATTGCTCAAATTCGACAAACGACCTTGAGCGCCCACACGGCCGAGACTTTGAAGAGCGATGACGAGGTCCTTGCGCTGGTCAGCGATATGATCGAATCAGGCATGCTCAAGGGCCAACTGCAGGTTGGGCCTACAGCCGAGGAGAGCTACCTGACATTTCACGAAGAGCATGACTTGATGACGGAAGCTGAATTTGCAGCCGAAGTGGCCCGTAGCCACAGCAGCATCGAGGCGTTGACAAAGCAGTATCGAGCGACAAATGAGCGGCTGAGCTCTACAAAGGAATACGCACGACACGTAGTGCGTGAACAGAAGCGAATGGAGAATGACAAGGCCGATGCGGGAGTCGGCTTCGATGCAAATATAGAAGACGAGGACCTGATGACGGGTGTGTTGGGCACTATCTAGAACATGTCAAGGCCAGATTCATCATCCTTTTGAGATTGTCGCCGCCGAGGACGACGAGGATGGATGCATGGGCGACGACAGCGACGAATTTGGGGAGAGAGACGATGAATATTCTTACCGTTGGCCCGGGCTACTTCGAAATGAAGTGATGCCAGGCCGTAGAAGATGGAGCTATAACTTGAATAGAGATTATACAGCAAATCGTCTCCTCTATCGCACACGACGTTGGGTCTCTATTTTGCATCTCTTGAGTGATTCAAACGTAGACGGCAACTTGATTCTTATTGCCCAGTCTGGCTTTTAGCTAGTCCCAGTATTTAATTTAGATACATTGGGTATGTCCATTCTGCAATTACCTATCATTATCGCTTTTAATGACACTCTGCCCGACTGGAATCCTCTGCTGATATGTGGCATAATAATTGTATAAAAATAAAAAATGCATCTATAAGCCCGTATAGTGAACACATTTCCCATCAAAAACAGTGCGCACTGCAAGTCTGATCGTGAGTCCCTCTTTATATATGATTGTTGCCTTCCCGCTCCCAAGCCAAACTCTTAATGATTAGAAAAGCAAAGCCGAAAAAAAAAATCAAAAGTTGTACGCCTTTTTTCCCCTTTAAACTTCTAAAATAATCATCCTGACATGCCCTTTCTCCGACGAACAAAGTTGGGCAATGCATAAGAGTCGTGCTTCTCTTGCATGGTCGATGCAGAGGGAGATCCGACTCTGGAGCCGTTTCTCTTGTCCGGTGCGCAGCAGCATCCCATGGCGGCGTGCAGCAGGAACGCGAAATCAGTCGACAAGGCGGCGATCCACATAAAGGCAAACATCTTGCCGCCAATATCGCACTGAATGTTGAGCTGGTCCTGCGCCGTGAGGGCAATCTTGGCGGCAACACTAATGACGGTGGCGATGATTGCGGCTACCGTGAGAACGATGCCTGCCACGCCGCCGACGAGGGACGTGAAGAGGCTGAACCATCGAGTTCGGAGGACGAGAGGCGTGGCGAGCAGGAGGACGAAGTTGAGGACGATGCCGGACATGAAGAAGGCGTACATGACTTGGGATCCGATACGGAGGAGGGTGAGGATGGTGACGACTTCGGAGGGGAGGGCGATTTTGGCGCCGGCGAGGAGTTCGCCTACGAGGACTTCAACGGGATTGAACCAGAAGAAGGATTTTGGCTTGGAGCAGAAGGTTACGCCTCTGTAGAGGTCAAGGTTAGCTTTTAATCTGGCCATTGGCCCTCTTACAGCCGCTCATGAGCTACCTGGGTAGCGTAGATGTACGAGCGAAGGGGAGGCAGAAGAAGTGACATACTCATCATTGTATCCCTCACAGTAACTCCACACACCAACCTGATAAAAGTCATGAAGGCCAAGGCTCCGCGCGACGGAGTTGAGCAGATTTGAGTTTTCGACCGAGATCGGAATGATGTGAGAGACGTCGAGCTTGAAGAAGAAGATGTCGTCGAGAACGGGATTGATGTGAGTATTGCCGATGAGGACGAGGATGAGGAACGGAATCGTGATGAAGTAGCTGATGCCAGCCAATGTGGCTGCAAAAGTCCGCACAGACATGATTTCCTTTCTTTCTTTCTTTCTCTTTTATCTTTTGTTTTATGAAAATGATCCTAAATGGCAAGATGGCATAGACGATTCAAAGAAAAAAAAAAGGCGAATACAGAAGACGCGAGAAGAGGGAGATGGGGTGAAAGGGAGGGAGGGGCGTACAACACCCGTTGTTTTGTTTTGGGGGCAGGGGAAGAGAGAGATTTTGTATAACAGAAAACGAATAAGAAACAAATAAGAGAAAAAAAATGGAGAGAAGAGGACAATAACGAGATAGGAAACGAAATGAATTGAACAGACGAAAAAAGAAAGTAAAGAAAAAAGCCACACACACTCAAAAAGAGGAAAAGGGAAGAGAAGATCAGATGGCTCGAGCTGAGCGAAACATTCAATGCACTTCTCACGTCAAAAAACGACATCCTTGCATGTGCCAAGTAAACCACCTGAGTACGAGGGGCGCTACCAACATGGGCTTGGTATGTACACCGTCACACAACTTTCCTAGCACCGGTACATGATTCATTCCCGCAGAGTCCAGCCAGGGGGGGCCAGAAGAGACGCAGAAAATCGCCGTCCGTCATCGCGGCCCATCGGATCCGCTGGCATCAAGAAGACGGTCCCCTTCAGGGCCTCTCAAGGGTTTCCAGGCCAGATCCACCACGAGGCGCGGTTGCTTAGCGGCTCGGCTTAGCGCTGGGCCTTGGCGACTGGGTGAGAAGATTTGGCAGCAGAGACGACGTGGCCAGGGATCCAGTTCGATTTGGGAGCTTTGGTTTTGGTTCCGCTCCGAATTGGGTCTGTCTGGAGGCCCCCTCCGCTGGGGACCCCTTCCGCTGGGATTTTTAGATGTTTCTTGTTTGGCTTGACTCGTGAGCGTCAGTGAGTGAGTGGCTTGTGTGTATGAACCTGCTTGTGATCGACCTATTGGACAAGAGACGGCGGTCCATATCATGCAGCGTGTCGGAGGTATCGTGTCACTATTACTGCTTAGTAGCAGTATTGGGTAGCACTCAGGGCTCTGCTGCTGCTTCTGCCGGGCTACAGTACAGGCGTTAGCGCTAGCTGCGCTGCTGGTATCCGCCCAGCTCCCGGCAGATCGGAGCGAGAGTGCCGAAAGAGGTGCCTGGCCGAACCGCGAGAACGTGGCCCGACGACTTCGCCTCATGACCTGCGCCCGAAGCTCGGGATTCACGAATGACCTGGACGGGCACTATCTATTGCGCGCATTCACGCTCTGGAACTCTAAAAGGCTTCAGATAACAGACTACTGTACGGCAGCTGGCAGACTGTCTCCCCCATGTCATGAGATCATCGTCATCATCAGGCAGGCTCATGCCCACAAAACGATAGACGGCTGACCCACGCCTTTTCTCGCTTTGACTCTGGCGAGATGAACAACTGAGATTTGATACTCATACTGTCTGTTACAGGTGCTCTCCAACCACCGCAGAGACAGCGCGGATCGGCATTTAGCGCTCTCCACGCGCGGGAGAAGAAGAAAAAACAAGCAAGAATGAGAGAGCCGCTGCCTGTGCGACAAACGCCGAGTTGGTTGGTCAGAGTCCCTCGAATTGACAAATCTTGCTCTCACTGGCTGGAATTGTTTCTCTTCGCTGCCCGTTCGCTTCGCCCTCCTTGGCATCAGGGCCGCCGACAAACCTGCTGGGGCGGAGGGGCTGAGACATGTGGACATGGGTCATGGGCGGTGCCGGCGCCTTGCTGTCGGGGCCCCATTCCAGGTGTTACAGGAAGCGCCAGGGAACAGAGCAGCGAGCAAGCCGCCCGCATTGTAATTGGCAATCAGATGGCGCTGCTGGACGAGAAGCGTTGACAGCCAGTCGCTGTGGTGGTTGGGCCTTGGGATCACGAAGCGAAGGGCAGCGGCATCGACTGATGCCTACTATGTAGGTTGGTATTAAGCGTAGCACGCGGCTAACGCTGCTGCCGCCGTGGCTATTGCTGTTGCTATTCTTACTTGTATGAGCCGTGCGCCGCTTGGATATCATTTGTTCCAGGCCATCTTTCCAGGGTCTCGGTACATGCAGATCCTCAAACAAGCTTCAGCTGCTTCTAGCCAACTCCTACATAGGGAATCTGCCGCTACTAATCGCTGTTCCCTGTTTACGCGCGCTCCCCTTTATCTTTCTATCTTCTCATAGGACGGTAAAAACGGCTCACTAACAGAAGAAAAATCGCGGAGATCGAAACACGCCAACACAGGAAACAAGAAACAAGCGGAGTGGAAACACTGGGGAGATCATATCTTGGCTTCACGGCCCATCAGCGAAAATCTCCACCACCCTTTTCACTTTTTTTCTGGTCCCTTTCTCTTCCTTCTCCTGGCTACTTTATTCCGCAGTGTCCATCTGGCACGCTTTTTCATTCATTTGAAATTTTAACAAAGCCGAAATTCTAAGCCTCATCTTTATCATCTGGCTCATCTACACGAGTCAACTCACACAGAGCGATTGGGCAATTTCCCCCTTGTTTAAGTGGAGAGTGGCAGTGACGTCTTGGCTGTTGGGCTGGTTCTCAGCTTTCCCTTACATACGTGCTCACTTCCGGCCGTTTGATGACGACTACGAGAGGGCTTTTCTGCAAAAAGTGGATGAGCCTCTGAGCTGTCTCCCGATCGCCGCTTTACGAGCTCCAGGAGCTGTCATCGCCCCGTGGCGGAACACACTTCTTCGGCACGGCACCCGGCCTGGCTGCCGGTGATTCCACGCTTCCCTTCCTTTGTCATCGGACATTGCTTTTTCTTCTTTCTCCCCGGGTTTCTATTTACAGCTCCGGCATTTGGAATACAGTTTCTGGGGCTGATAAAGAATTGGGTACTGCTGCTCCTGAGCTGGGTTATCAGAGGAGACGTCGATTTTCTTTCTCCTAGGGGGAGGCTCGAGCGCTGGGCTTAATATCAACGTTAATCGTCCACATCGAAATTCACATCAGCTTCAATGAGAGTCCCGTACACAGCTCTCGGCGCGCTGGCGCTGCTGGTGCAGGCCGTCACGGCGCAAAAGGTGTCGTATTCAGACACCACCGGCCTCACCTTCTACCAGGGAACCAAGACGCAGCGGGTCGGCGGCGACCCAGTCCCTACCGGCGTCTACCACTCCTACAGCTCCAAGATCACCCTCACTGGCGCTCACTCGCAGTCCACGAGCTCGGGCTCCAGCTCGTCCAGAACCGTCAGCGCCAGCTTCCCGACCGGATCGCTCACCAACGGCGCCAACGTCACGGCCACGTCCACGGGCGTGCCACAGCCGACTAACACGCAGCCTTGCAACAACCACGTCGAGTTCTGCACCCGCAAGTTTAGCAACATCACGCAGGTTGGCTGCCACAACTCGCCGTTTGTGCGGCCCGGCAACTCGGGCTCCAACCAGGAGCTGGACGTCAAGACGCAGCTGGACGATGGCGTGCGCTTCCTGCAGGCCCAGATGCAATTCCCGGCCAACAGCTCCGTGCCGCACTTCTGCCACACAACCTGCGACCTGCTGGATGCCGGCCCCATCAACGAATGGCTGAGCGAGGTGTACTCGTGGGTGGACGCCCATCCCTACGACGTCGTCACGATTCTGCTGGAGAACGGCAACTACTCGGACCCTTCCGTCTACGTGCCGTATATCCAGGAGACGGGCATCCTCAAGTACACCTATGTGCCCACCGTCTTCCCCATGGGCGTCGAAGACTGGCCCACGCTGGAGAATCTCATCCTCCACGGCAGCCGCGTCGTCATGTTCCTCGACTACAAGGCCAACCAGACGGCCTACCCGTGGCTCATGGACGAATTCTCGCAGATGTGGGAGACGCCCTTTGACCCCGTGGACCGCGCATTCCCTTGCACCGTACAGCGCCCACCGGACCTGTCCACCTCAGCGGCCAAGGATCGCCTCTATCTGATGAACCACAACCTCAACGCAGAGTTCAACGTCTTCAGCCTGGAGTTGCTGGTGCCGGCCGTGTCGCTGCTCAACGAGACCAATGCGGCCGAGGGCTATGGCAGCGTGGGCTTGGCCGCGAACAACTGCCGTTCTGACTGGGGACGCGCTCCGAATATCCTGAATGTGGACTATTACAACTATGGCTCGCCGCCGGGATCAGTGTTTGAGGCTGCGGCGAGACTAAACAACGTTACGTATACCAATACGTGCTGCGGACAGGTTCAGGCAAGCGATGCTGCGGCGTTGATGCGAGGAGCGAGAGGGCTGTTTATAAGCTGGGCGAGCGTTGTGACTTTGGTTGCGTCGGCATGGCTGATTCTATAGAAAGGAAAGGGGTCCAGCTGGACTATTCTTATTTTTGGGAAACATGGCGCAGAAAGCATTGAATTAGGAGTTCTCGGCAATGTAAAGGGAAGAAAGATTTCACGGGATCGTGTTTATGGGTTTTAGTCACGGGAGAGACTTTTCTTAGATCGAATTTCTTTTTTAAATTCCAGCTTAGCAAGCTCAGCGAAGCGCGCTACATTAATAGAAATGAACATACAAATGTACTTGTCCTGTGGAGACTTGGAAGCCCGAGTAATTCATCTCTCAAACTAATAAGCTGCGCCGTCATGCCAGGTAGCAGCGAACGTCCAAGTCTTTATTTAGAGATGCTTACGGGAACAAACTCGCATGGTATATTACCGATCTGTCGGGGTTTAACTCGATGGGTTCCTCATCGGCAATTCACCTATCCACTTGGTTTAATCTCTTTCCTGCTGCGCTCTTCTCATCGCGCACTATAATCTCACTCAACCGTTTTGAAAAAAAAAGATCGCCGGAGTAAATCACATCCGCGTAACAAGATAGACATATACAGAACAAAGCGAACCGGGAAAGCCTCGTCCCGCTCGCCCCCTTTTTTATTTACTCATCATCCCAAAAAATCCGCCACAACTTCAAAAACGCCGTTTCTACTGAGAGGCCCAATGTAGCGGCAGCCTGTTACTTTTTTTGGACACGAATGTGTAAGTGTGGCACGTAACTTTGCCCGTTCCTACCGCTCGTTTCGTTCCGTTTCGTTGGTTGAGCCCGTCAGTTCGTCTCTTTGGCCTGCTTACAGCTACAGCTAAGCATTCAGCCAATCATAACTCAATCCAGGCCAGGGACAAGCCGTTAGCGAAAACTATCATCATCCACGCCGGCCTTTTTGGCGCAATAGACGCCGCTAAGAGGACAGGCAGATTTTGGGGGCCGGGGATCCCCCAAAAAAGACACCACACACCACACACCAGAATGAGACGCTACCGCATGGCGGAGGCCTGCGGAGAGCTGAGCTGAGCTCGACTCTTTTTTTTTAATGCTTGGGCCAGGCAGTGTGTTGGTGGCTGACCAGCCCTACAGTACAAGCTCTTTTTCGTAGTTTCCCCATAATCCTGGCTCAGGCGTTTTGCGAAGCGAACTTGGAGGTGACGGACTTTTAGGACCCTCCACCTTGCCGGGTCGTCTGTTCTCAACTCTTCTAAACTTTTAAACTTTCTTTGTCTTCTTTATTGCTTTCTAGTTTAAAGAGCGGGTTAGTCGGCCATTCGTTTGCTAAGCTCGCCCTCGTAAAGTTGATGTTTTGCTGTCCTACCCTCCTTCGCCTTAGTTACTGTCGGCTATCTCGCAAACAATAGTCTCGGGTGCTACTCCACGCCATCGGCTACCATTTGTTTTTCTCAGCACAGTCAATCATTCAGCTGGCATTCAGCTTTCAACATAGGCTACAGCTCTCGCTTGTAACCTTTTCTCTCTTGTCCTTCTCTAATCTACCTTTAGCCCAGCTATGAATCCCCAGCAACACCATGGCCTATAATCACCATCCGGGCCAAGATCCCCTCAGAGATCCCTGGGCGGGGCCACGCCCAAGCCAGTATCTCACGCACAAAGTCTCCGGCCTGTCTGACGCCGACGATCGTGAGCCCGAACCGGTGCCTCATCCGCTGCGAGGACGGGAGTCCATGGTGTCGATAAACTCCGACTACGACGGCCGTGGTTCTGTGGTGTCCTCTCCGAACACGCTTGGGGCACATGGGCCTCAGACTTACTCGCCAGTCTCTCCATGGACTGGCTCGTTTTCCTACTCGGGCGCCAGTGGGGGATATGCTCCCGTTCCTGGACAGACCGGCCAGCCTACGAGGGCTTTATCCAGGGGAAGTCGTAGACCGAGCTATTCTGCAGTCCAGCAAACAGTTCCCGAAAGCATAAGGGAGGAGGAACCGTATGATTTGTCTCTGCTCACGTCGGCGGCTGCCATGGGCATGTCGGGACCAGCCTCACGAGGAAGATATGCCGCCATCAACGAAGAAGATGACAATGTCGACGCCGTGCCGGCATTTGACTTTACAGCCACTCTGGGGCCGTTGGGAGCTCACGACGATGAATTTATCAAGAAGTTACAAGAGGAGGAGTCAAGAGGGCACTTGACCGGAGGTATAGGCCAGGGATTCCGAGCCAACTCTCAGGTACGCAGCGGAGAGCTCTTGTCGTCGCCCGTTTCTGCTCAGCCCGGCTTTGGACGATCATTCTCTGTACGAAACGCGAGCAAACGCCTGAACCGCACCGAGACGCTGCGTCACATGGGTCAGGAGGAGGCCAACCGTCGCGGCGAGGCCATCGAGGTCATCATGGAAGAGCCGGTGGGCGCCGACCTGAGCAACATTGAAGGACCCAACATCTCCTCTGGTGCGCTGCGACAGTCGACTTACTCGTCATACTCATCGGCATCTAGCATTAGAGAGAAAGAAAAGGGAAACACGCAGACCTTCTACCCAGAGTGTAACTGGAAGCCATTCTCCATGCGATGGCCCTATCTGCTGTCGCTGATTCTCCTCTCCATCGCGTTGGCCGTTATGCAAGAGGTCCTGTTCCAAGTACACAAAAAGGAACCTCTCGTCAAATTTACATCCCCGGATCAAGTCGACCAGGGCCTCTTCTTTGTCATCAAGTTTGCGCCTACTCTGCTTGCCGTCACATACGGCGTCTTGTGGCAGTTTACAGACTTTGAAGTCCGCCGTCTCGAGGCCTTCTATCAGCTCTCCAAAGAAGGCGGTGCCGTGGCCTCCGAGTCCCTCAACATCGACTACGTGACCAGCATCAACGTCTACCGGCCGTTCAAAGCCCTCTGGAAAGGCCACTACGCCGTGGCAGTGTCATCCATCGCCACCCTCTTCGCCGTGTCGCTCGTGCCGACGTTTGCTGCCGCTGCGGTTGTGCTCACGCCGGACCGAGACACGCGCATGGCCAATCCCAACGGATACAAGGACCTCAACTTCAACTCTGTGTGGTCACGCCTCCTGACGTCGACGCTGGCCGTGATTGCCGTGCTGGGCTGCATCCTCTTTTACCTCCTCCAGTCACGCAAGTCGGGCCTCATGTCCGACGTCCGGGGCATTGCTGGCCTCGCATCTATGGCGGTGGTGAGCCACATTCTCATGGACTTTAAAGACATGGACACGGCGTCCCCGCGAGACATCCACAACAAGCTCAAGTACAACCGCTATACGCTCTTGAACTCGTCCTTGGCACCCGATGAATTCAACTCGGCAAAAGTGCACGTGGTGACTCCGGAGGAGAAGCACAAGTTCGACGACTTTGACCTTCCCACGAACCCGCACCCTATCCTGCTTCGCCCAGCGGGCATCATCCCCATGATTATCGGGATCCTTCTCTTCACCGGGTTCATCCCCGTCTTCTTGTTCACGCCCGCCGAAGTCGTGACGAATAAAGCGCCGTTTGTCGTCACAATCATGGCCGTCATTGTCAAAATGGCCTGGGGCGGCATGGAGACTGGTGTTCGCATGATGGAGCCGTACTACATCCTCTCCAAGAGACACGCGCCGGCCAAGACGCTGCTGCTGGATTACACGGCGCTGCCCTTTGGCTACATGCCGGTGCGGGCGCTGCTCAACGGCCACTTCCTCGTCTTCTTTGTCGGCTTCGGCAGCATCATGGCCGAGTTCCTGACCATCCTCGTGGCAGGTCTGGCCACCGTTGACGGACACGATTTCCTCCTGACCTGGAACTCCACCGACAAAGCCTGGGAGGTCAACTCTGGCACGGAGACGGTCAAGTCCTTTTACGTATCCGTCGGCACATCGCTCTTCATCCTGCTCTACATGGTCGTCGTCGCGCTCGTCGTCTTCTTCCACCGGCGCCACGCCTTCTTGCCCCGTCAGCCCAACACCATCGCCTCGGTGCTGGCGTACATCCACCAGAGCAAGATGCTCTACGACTTTGTGGGCACGGAGAAATTCACCGCGTCGCAGGTGCGGCAGAGGCTGGGCGAGTACAAGGTGTACGGCTTGGGATGGTTTGTTGGGCGAGATGGGCAGAAGCATTGTGGTGTTGATCAGGAGGAGCTGATTAGCAATTATAAGCACGGCATCAGTTTGAAGGAGGGGACGCAGCCGTGGAATATGCAGTGGGATGTTTTATAAGCATCTTGAATCTCTGGCTTTTATTTGCGTTTTGATTTTCTGTTTATTTAATTTTGCGTTTGATTTTATTTTGGGATCGGCTGCCCTTTATTATTTAAACATCTGTATATAGAACTTTGATGCATTTACGCGGGATAGCGACAGAATGTTACCTATGCATGGCAATCACAACGAAATTGAACTAGCCTATATTGTTTCAAACTTTTTCTTGTACTTCTTTCTGCGTGGTTCTATTTTTTATGCGTTTATTGCACCGAAATGCCGGGTATGCTGCCGCTCCCCCACTCAACTATGCGGATGAGAACTTGATCTCAGCCTGAGCGAGGCACTTTTTGTTCTTTAATTAGCAACGGAATAATTCTCTTCATAGTATGTGAAAATTAAGTCCGATGATGTAGAGATATCACTAGAATCTCATCGGAAACAATTTCTCCCCACTATGCATCTCACCGCGCCACGGCAGGTTGCGTTAGGCTTCTCGCAAGGCAAATAAAAATGGATGAATATTACACGTCAACGTACTATAAGTCCAGTGAGATGAAATTGAAGCTACCACCCGCTTTTATAGTGCTAATGCATACAATCCAAGTCTCTCGTAACCACAGTCTCTGGTCAGTCCAGCAAAAAAAGCCCTACTGTTGTCAAAGCCTAACATGCCCAAATATGTACATAGGACCATGTCATTATCCAGCAGCCCAGCAAAAGAGTCATATCCTCAGATGCCTGACGAAATTTGCCCCGACTGCTCAAAGTATGATTTTCAGGAAGCGCTGGCAGCCATCAAGTCTGGCAAGTACTCCGACCGCAATGAATACCCCAGCGGTGGCATTGTAATCGCAAAAGTCGGAAAACGATACAGGACGCCATTCGAAACAAACTGTTCTCTATGTCGCATTCTGTTGGCATCGCGAAAGTCGGCTCTTGATTTATACCCGATCAATGACAAAAGCAAATTCAACCCAGATGAGCTACGTAAACTGCTGCTATCTCAAGGCTCAGCTCTCGATGCATACCTGGCCGATCACCATGATCTATTCAACGCATATGAGATACAGGCACTGCTGGCATCCCAAGATTCAGCTGCCCATGCATGGTTGGCCAAGTTCGCAAAATACCTTAAGCCACGCGCACTATTAGCATCTCGAAAGTTGAACATCAAGATGTGCCTGCTCCTGTTCCAAGACAGAAAAGACGCAAAGGAGCTATGTGCACTGTTGGCATCTCAAAAGTCTGCTCTCGAATCGTTCAGTGACCAATCCGAAGACGACACAGATGAGCTACGTGCGTTCATTCTCTTGCAAGATACTACTGTTCACGATGTGTCGGTACGGGGATCTTTTTTTGCCTGGAGAAACAGATCCATTTACATTGATTTGGATTCATCATGTTTTCCTCTCAATTCAGAACAACGACGCGCCCATGGAGCCAAGCATGGATTTGCAGTCATCCGCCAACATTGTGAGCAACCAAAGTTCACTGCTCAGGTAGTTCCCCCCTATTTCGACCCAACCGTTGCCATAGGATGGATTTCGCACTGCAGAGAGCATCATCGAAAAACATGCTCCTCTCCGAAAGATGCGTCCGCCGTAAACCTACGGCTGATCGACTGCGAGACTCTTGTCGTGGAACAAGGGCACTCTGAATCCTCATACGTAGCCCTGAGCTATGTCTGGGGCTCATCCGCCGCGCGCGACCAATATTCTCTCGAGTCAGCGTCTGGCAGCATAATTGCTCTCCCTTCTGCCCTACCGGCCGTCATCTTGGACGCAATAGCCGTCACCAAATCGCTTGGCTTCCGGTATCTGTGGGTGGACAAGTTTTGCATCGATCACTCCGACAATGCTGCGAAGCATCAGCAAATTTTACAGATGGATTCTGTCTATGAAAATGCCGAATTGACCATCATTGCGGCCGCTGGTGTTGATGAGACCCATGGATTGCCCGGAGTAGGCTCCAAGCCGCGATCTACACAACCTATTGCGCGCATTGGGGACTTGACAGTCTTATCGACCATGAGAGACGTCCAGGACTCGATCCGTTCTTCAAAGTGGTCCACAAGAGGATGGACCTTTCAGGAAGCACTGCTTACTCGACGCCGCCTCGTGTTTACAGAAGAACAAGTCTATTTCGAATGCGCTGCAATGAACTGCTCTGAGAGTTTCTCTGGATCGACTGACGCGTTATATAACGAATGGGGATCGACTTCTCCACAGTATCAGAGACCTGGAATATTTGAAAGATCTGGTTGGCAGAAATTCGTTGGCGTCCGCGGCAAGCCTGGGAACACCCTGAACATCTTTCTACGATATCTGACTGCCATCGAGGATTATACAGCTAGGGAGCTACGATTTGAGCAGGACTCATTAAACGCATTTGCTGGAATAATGAAAAAATTCGAGAGAGCGCGTGAGCCAATCATTCAGCTATGGGGCATTCCTACTACTATTCAACGCCGAGAATTGACAGAACGCTGCTTTGCCGAGGCTCTATGTTGGAGTCATGCTCATACCTGCTGGGACAACGTTTTACGGCCCATCCGCAGACCTGACTTCCCCTCCTGGTCATGGGCCGGCTGGGCTGGCGAGGCAAAATACGACAAAAAGTTGGATTCACGCTTCATGGTATCGCAACTCCCCTCTATACAGTTTTCTGCGTGGCAACAGTCAATCATGAATGCGACAGTGCACGCGAATATATCTCTCGAATCTGAAGCTGGCCAGATCTTGGAATTGAGCAATGTAGCAGACTTTCTCTCCTTGGGCCGCCTTGACGCGGGCTTTGCCAGAATTCTTCGGCTGGAAGCAAGCGTCTTTCCTTCATCCTGGTTTTCATATGATAGGGAATCATGGAAGCTATTAATGTCTCCCGCCATAATGTCCCTATCTCAGGGGCCAGACAGCGAAGATTGCCTTTTCGAGCAGTTGAAAAAGGAGGATAGTGGCCTGCAATGCATTCATTTTAGGTCCGCCGGCACCACCATCTTTGGTCTTATTATTGAAACGCGAGGCAGAGTTTCTTCCAGGGTCGGGCTCATGACTGCTTATTGGGGCTTCAAGGAACCAGATTTTAGCCTCCTTGAGCGGAGGACTTTTCGCATAGTATAGAATGCGAACTTTACGCGAAAAGACTTGATATATTAAGGATCTATGAAAATTTGAAACAGATTAATGGATTTGGGTCACAATGAGCAGATGGAACCTAGTAAAGATATGTAGTCTCGTTCTAGTTACACATTGAACACCAATCAGCTGCTTTAATCATTACTACAATAATTACATTTTCATATCTTGGATTGAATGATATTCGCAACTTTATTGGTAGCTGGTTCATTGGCAATCTATATCAAACTCCTTCATATTACAGGCAACGGTGACTGGGTACAAACACCAACACCCTTAATAATCTTTGCTGCGCCTCCAGCAGCGATGAGGCTCCTGGGGCTGTGTGGTGATTAAAGGGAGTGGTGTGGATGAGATGATGAAAGAGTGAATGAATGATTAATATGACAATTCAACAATCAAGGGACGCTTCCGATACTAGTCTGGTCGCATACCGGTGGTCTGAACACATTCGCGGCGATGGAATGGGTTACTTGGAAAGCGGATGCATGTCTCAGACTGCTGGGCGAGACATTCGCCTCATGCTTTGGTATCTCTGGTTTATATAATCAGGTGCTTTCGTACTGCAGATTTTTGACCTATCGTGTGCTTGAGAAGGTGGCTTGACACCACTTTGGTGGAAAATATCGTTGAAAGCATGCATCATGTGGCTTATGTTTGTCCCCTCTTTGCTCGTATTTCCCTAGCGATATATGCATCTCACTGTGACCATCCGGATGGAGTGTCTGCTGCGCAAAAAGAATGAAGATGGGTCCGGCGTGGAATTTCAGACAATGAGGGATGAGCAACCGAGACACGCGAGCTGATAAATTGGTTATACATATCGACATACTATTTGGTTGACGGCAAAGCAACTTACAGTAGACGTTACACGTATGCTGTTACTTTGGCTCGTATTCACCATCGCAGGGATCTGCGCCCCATCACTTCCACAGCAAGGCCATGACGTGCGTCCACAGCGCCAAATCTAGGTTCGAGATGACGACCAAAATCCACTCATACAACAAAGATGTGCATACTGTACAGTAGAGCCATTTATAGCAATAAAAATCGAAAATTTTCTCGAAAAGGTACCCGTTGGTTCCACGCCTTGGTTGATTTTCATTTGCGTGGATTCAAACTACCGGCTAGGGCATCCCGCCGCAGTGGAGGAGGAACTTGGAATACGTGCCATCGGTACCTGTGGCAGCGTTGAGCGACAGCGCCAAGCACATGTACCCCGCATGACTGGCGCGAGTAGCGGCAGGATGGCTCCGGAAGTGGCAGCTCGCAGATCGGCCCCTAGTCGATACGTGCATCCTTCTGCAATGCCTAGCACGGCAGGGCACGACCCAGTGGGCAGTCGCTGCGCCGGCTATCCATTTGCATCGAATCTCTGGCAGCTCCGTACAGTAGGCAGAGAATTCCAGGAGCACTCGCCGCCCTTGGCAAGGAGCTCGGCAGCTGTTCGCGGGTGGCTGGGCGCTGCTCAGCTCCTTTGCGGCCGTGGCGCCCGTCCTAGCCTCGACAGCTGCTGGGGCCCGGACTGTGCATAGTGGTATGCATGCTGGGAACCTTGCCTTGGAAGTTAGCGCCGCCCGTACCCCGTTGCCCTGCGCGCCACGCCTTGTCTACCTGTCCGCGTAACTCGACGACACCACCCACCCGCTAGTCCAATGCGTCTACCCACTGTAAGCCCACTGTAATCGCCCCGAATCGTCTTCTCCAGGAATAGCAAAAGAGCCTGCACCAGTCACTTCCAGGTGGCCCATGCCTCTCTCCCCCCCCCAGTCTCTTTTTCCTGCATCATCAGCATCGCACCACGCCCTTGGCAGGAAGATCAAGAATCGATTCCATCCGTCGCTGGGAATCCGCTTCTTGCTTTCTTTTCTTCCTCTTCTTGCCTTTTCCTCCGCTCGCTCTGCGTCCTGCGCCGCCAGACCTTCCACTCGCTTTTTCCTTCGCTTTTGGTGCCGACGCATCCGCTGTCGTGCAGTAGACTTTCCGTGTCGTCAGCGACGCTCTTTTTTTTCCTCGTTTCCCACCGGAGCCAAGGAAATCTCTCTCGCTTCGCAGATCTTTGCATTTCGTCATCGGCCGTGCATCACGACAAAAATAGCGCCCTGCATCTCTGCGCGACAAATCTCGAATCGCCAGCGACTTCGATTATCTGCTTCTCGACTTGGATTGCTCAGACGCTGCTCCCAGCGCGCCTAAACGGCCGGCTCAAATCAATTGTGCCGACGGGAACGACCGAGTGCAGATACGCGCTCACCGTTTTCTTACGCTGTATCCATCTGACCTCGTATTCCGCCCAATTTCCCCTCGTCCAACGCCACAGGCCGGTCCGACCAGCCTTTTGACGAACAGCGACCTGGAGAAGGAAAATTAATATCGCCGCTCGATTTCGAAGCGCTTTCACCAACTGCGCGCAAAAAGAGAAACGAACAACGAAGCACACGATCAACCACCGTCGTTCACCATGCGGTCGTTTCTGAAAGCGCCGCTGGCCGCCTTGGCCATGCTCGGCATGACGGCGTCGCCAGTCGCGGCGGAAAAGATGCTGCTGTCCAACTCGCTCAACATCTGCCAGCAAAACTCCAGTTTCCAGGCCAGTCTGTTCAATGTCGTCTACACACCTGCCAACAACTCGGCCAGTGTCACCGTCGAGGCCACTTCAACCGTGGCAGGCCGGGTCAAATTCGACATTGAGGCCTCTGCGTACGGCTACACCTTTCTCAGGACGACGCTTGACCCTTGCGAACTCAAAATTCAAGGTCTCTGCCCTATGGTTTCGGACAAGCTCTCTTTTGGCTTCAACGTCCCCGTTGGCGATGAGGCCGCTTCCAACATTCCCGGCATTGCCTACCAGGTTCCAGACTTGGATGCCTCCATTAGGGTTCGCATCAACTTGACCAGCACCGGCGAGTCTATTGCCTGCGTTGAAGCCGACATCTCCAATGGAAAGACCGTCAACCTCGTTGGCGTCAAGTGGGCCACTGCTGTCATCGCTGGTTTGG
Source organism: Trichoderma sp. 2475 (assembly GCA_038502285.1). Lineage (NCBI taxonomy): Eukaryota > Fungi > Ascomycota > Sordariomycetes > Hypocreales > Hypocreaceae > Trichoderma > Trichoderma sp. 2475. The sequence goes on from JARPVV010000006.1 coordinate 707,532, forward strand.
CCCTCGTTTCGTCGGCCATCATCAACGGTTTGGGTCATTCCAACACTGCTGCTCACGTCGCCGCCAATTCCCTGTCGCTGTTCGGCTACTTCCAGTCCCAAGCTATTGTCGGCCTGACTGGCGTTCGCCTCCCGCCCATTGTAGCCGCTTGGACCGAAGACTTCCAGTGGTCCATGGGCATCATTCGCGTCGGCTTCATCCAGACCATCGCTACTTGGTATCAGCGCGCTACTGGTGGTACACCTTCTACCATTTTCGACTCTCTCAGCACAGTCTCCGTCGAGGTCCAAAAGCGAAGCCTTCCAGTCGCTCGTGCTGGCTTGCAGCTGGCGAAGCGCGTCGCGGAAAAACTGCCCACGACTGGTCTTACTCTGTTTAAGCGCGGCAACGTCACCAACGGTTCCGGAAGCTACGTCGTCTTTGGCATCCAGCGTGTTGCCTTCGAGGCCGGTATTGAATCCACCAACCTGTTCCTGACCGGCCTCATCTTCTTTTGGCTTTTTGGCCTCTTCACTGCGGCCGCCGTTGTCGCGTTCAAAGGCTTCCTCGAGCTTCTCGCCAAACGGAGAATTATCAAGGCTGACCGCTTTGAAGACTTCCGAAATGGATGGATTACTATTCTCAAGGGCATTCTCTTCCGTGTTTGTCTGATTGGTTTCCCCCAGATGGTCATCCTTTGCCTGTGGGAGTTCACTCAGCGCGATTCAGCCGCCGAGGTGCTTCTCGCCGTTGTTTTCTTCTTCGGTTTGCTCTTCACCCTGTGCTATGGTGCCTGGAAGGTCATTCGCCTCGCCCGACGCTCAATCGCCATGCACCGCAACCCAGCTTTCATCTTATACTCCGACCCTCAGGCTCTCAACAAATGGGGATTTCTCTACGTTCAATTCCGTGCCTCAGCGTACTATTTCATCATTCCAATTCTCTTCTATACTCTTATCAAGGGAATGTTCATTGCGCTGGCTCAGCATAGCGGCGTCACCCAGGCCATCAGTCTCATTATCATTGAGGCTGGCCTCCTAATTGCAGGCTCGGTCCTTCGTCCCTGGATGGACAAGAGCACAAACTCCATCAACATCGCCATCGCCGCGGTCAACTTCATCAACGCCATCTTCCTCTTCATCTTCACCAACGTCATCGATGTTCCTCAACTGGTTGTTGGCGTCGTCGGCGTCGTTCTCTTCGTGTTGAATGCTGCCATGTCTCTAGTCTTGCTCATCATGGTCATTGTCTCCACTATTCTCAATCTGATCCGCAAGAATCCGGATGCGCGATACCAGTTCATGTCCGACGACCGTGCATCTTTCATGAAGTCGCAGTCGCAGCTGGGCCCCACCACTGAGCTCGACGCTTTGGCAGCTACGGCTCGAGGCGACAAGCTTGGCTACAAGGCTGGGTTTGATAACGAGTCCGTGGAGTCGTCTGACATTCGTAAGAACAATGAAGCATCTGCGTCTTATATCTCTGCCACGGAATCCCAGAACTCCTTCTATCCTGGAGGTCAAGCTCAACCCAACGCTGCGATTCCTCTTTTCCCCCCTGCCCAGCGTGGTGCCAGCCCGCTGCGGGAGAGCATGGTGAACCCACATGCTTCTGGCACTTCTCTGGCGCAACAGCGAACGCACACTGCCAGTCCAGCAAGCGGACACCGTTCGCAAAACAATGCTAGGTAAGCCACTTACGCAAATTGCTTGGTAATCTCAAAGCTTGCCTTGTACTAACTCGTTTTCTCCCTCTAGCCCCTGGCAACGTGGTGCAGGCTATGACCACTAGAGCGCTTTGATGCAAAAGTACTCGATGCATAGCGTCTAAAATCTTGTTTTTTCGATGTACTTCTACTGAACGACGAAGGGAGGTTGACATGTACGATCTTCCAGTCCGCATGGACCATCTGGTGAGAGCCTACGCGTAGGAGTTTCCAACGTGCCATAGTTCACCCGATATGGCAATCCGACATGCATAGCCAATCCACGACTCTCCAAGTCGTATACGCTTGATTGCTAGGCTTTCTCTTGATGTCACGTCGCCTCAGGGCTGGAAGATATGATGGCGTTTGTAGGAAGGTGTTTGGCGTTGAAGGGACCATGGGGTTCTACGTGCCTACGAGAGAGGCCTGGGTTTCTGTTTTTCTTCTTCTTTTAAGCCCCTTTTGTCCTCACTCCTTTGTATATACGCCCATCATTTAAGGAGCTGATGTGAGCAGAGGCGGAGACGATCATTTCATCATCAAATCAGTAGCTCGAACACAATTTAGGCCAAGTAGGTCTATACAAGCATTGAGGGGGGGGTTCACTCCTCGCGCCATAGGATAATGACATCAAATGTTGAATACATGACCTCAACTTAAATGGCTTTTGTGAACTTAAAAAAACTTTAATTTGACGGCTTCATGGCTCCAAAGTCGATCTTTGGATGATCCACGAAGACTAAAAAAATGACTTTTGATATGATGTGTTGGGACATGTTGGTACACGAAGCTTTGTTATTTCGGCTCTTCTTTATAAACTTTGCAGACCTTAATGACGGGTTTCATGGTTCCAAAAAGTCGATCCTGAGATGACCCCTCGACGACGGAAAATGATTTTGCTATGATGCTATGGGACATTTTATCAGTACATGGAAGCCTTGTTACCATAGGATAATGACAATAAATGCTGAGTAGCTTGCGTAATGATTCTTATAAACTTTGAAAACCTTAATCAGACGGCTTCATAGCTCCAAGGCGATCTTCAGATGATCCCCTAAAGATGAAAATTGACTTTTTCATGATGCGATGGGACACGAGGCCTTGTTTATTTCGGCACTTTTTCGGTGCAATTGTACTCCTTTTTCTTTGCCTCAATGATAAGCTATTGGATTTGGCTGAAGCTTAATCCATGGTCTAAAACAACTCTCCAAGAAAAAGAAGACACAAATCTTGAATTATCTATTTCTTTCTAACTCTTAATACCCTATTATTTTGTGGCTGTTGCTCAAAAAGAGAATTAAAAAAAAAAAAAGAATAAGAAAATAAAACAGCCGGAGAAGGAAAACGAGAAACAGAGGAAAACAAAATAAAAATGTAGCCAAGAGTAAGGGAAAAGGTGTTGTCTGGTATCACGACCAGCAGTGCTCATCTGCTATACATAACGGGGTCGTTGATTAGAAAATAATACAGAAAAGTCAAACAGAAACTCCGGTCCAAAGACATTTCGCAATCAAAAAACAATAATCAGGAAACCAAGCAGAATGGTTGACCTCTCAAAACACAAAACCCTCTTGTATCAGCTTGTCCACATCCCCTCCCGCGGCAGCCACGGCCTTCATCGCGGCCTCACTAAGCTTCCGTCTCTTCTCCTGGGCCTCCTTTTCCCTCCGAGCTTTCGTTTTTGAGCTACCACTTGGTGCCACGCCAGTCATGAGAACATTACCATCATTAGGCGTAAAGTTGACAAAGCCCAGCCCTTCGCCGCCTCCGCCGCCCAAACTTATCCCGCCGCCAAGATTAGCCCCCAACACGTCTCTCGATCGGCGCTTGCGGACTCCTCCTGGTGTGTTGGGCGCGGACCCGGGTCCCCGGCAGGGGTTGCTGCGGACCGAGGAGATGGACCCTGTGGAGCTGTGCCGGGACTGGTTGCGCATCTGAGAGTGCACTTGCGTGGGGGAGGCGGAGGCGGAGGGACCCCGAGTCCTACGCATAGGGGAAGAAGACATGTTGCGATGTCGTGTGCCAGAGGAGGGGGCTCGCGGAGGCCGGCTGCCGCGCTCTGCCCCTGGGATAGGGGGTGGTGGCGGAAGATATGTCTGCGCGGTGAGGGCAATGTCGTTAACGGCCCCCGGTTGAGGCATGTGAATCATGAGGCCGGCCGCACTCGAGTCTGGTAAAGGCCCATATTCGTAGGGCAGCTCGCCATGCTGAGAATGCATTGCCTGATTGACGCTGGCGTTCATGCTAAACTCCCACCAGCGCGGCTCATCGCTAGTAACGTACTCTTGGCCGTCCCATGGCTCTGGCGCAGTGGGAGTCGTCAATGGGTGCTGCCATCCGCCTTGCTGCTGCTGCTGTGGCATCTGTGAGGCCGTATCGACAGTAGCTGTGGATGCCATCATGCTTGGAGGGCCCTGATACAGCTGCTGCTCGCTCTTAATGCGACGGGTAAACCCATGCACTGCCGTAGGACCCATGCCGCCATCATTGAAATAATGTGCATTTGGAGAAGGATATGCCCTCGGCTGGTCAGAAAACGGGTCATTGAAGCCAGTAGCAAAGGCCGAAGAGTTGGGGTCATATCCCTGGGACGACGGGCTCTCGTGCGAGAGGCTGCCCATGTTGGCTTGAGTAATGGAGTGCATTCGTTGCGGGCGAGGGTGGATGGCCATGGGAGGATGCTCAAGTGTAGGAGATGCTGCCCTATGACCAGACGAATGTTGCTGAACAGACGGCTGCTGCCGCTCCTGTTGCTGTTCCCTTCTGGCCCTCCGTCCCAGAGTGTTGGTCGCCTTGCGTAGTGTGGATGATATTGCCTCCAAGACCTTCTTTGGCCTCCCAGCAGTATTAGTGGGCGCGGGAGACGACGTATGTGGGACAGAAGAGACGTTCGTTTGCGGCGAGCGAAGGGAGATGTCTTCGAGGCGGTGCAGGTTATTATCCGACATGGACTCGTGGCCGAGATGGCCGTGATAACCAAGTTGATGGGCAGTTCCGCCAGTGGCCGGATCGGAAACTTCACCGAAAGCGAGCTCAGCGATGTCAGTCCCATCATTTTCCTGGCTAGCTCCATGGCTTGCAGTAGACGAGACATTCCCTAGCTGAGAGCTTGCGGCAAAGTATTCGGATTCATCTTCTGGGGACGACTGTACCGAAGATTCAGTGAGCATCGCTGCAGGGTTCATGAAGAACGAATCCGGATTTCCGTTGCGGTCACTGTCGAAGGGAGTGTCAGGAGCCTCATCTCCATCGAAATTCAGAAACTCGCCAAATATATCGGCGGCGTCAAGCGGGTCAGCATCCTGGCGATAAATAGCCGCATCCCTATCAACGGCAGGCACCATCCGGAACTGTGTCTTCCCCCAAAAAGTCATCGAAATTATACTTTGGGTGGCGAGTCCCTTCCGGGAGTGGCCGATTCGTAATGATGGATGAACAGATGCGGCTAGTATCCAGGTGCGTTCTGAATATAGCAATGGCAGATAAGAGGGCAAGGACAAGTATAGTAAGGAGCAGTCAGTATTCGCCGGATCCGACGATGTAAACGCAAAGTTTAAAAAAGCTTAAAAATGAGAGAGGCGAAGTGGAAAAAAGAGTGTGGAGATGCGTCCGAGAGACAAGGGAAAAGAAAAGAAGAGAAAAGAGAAGAGAATGAAAAGAGAGAGAGAGAGGACATCAAGCGAATATCCAACCTCAAGACTCAAGCACGGAGCACAACCAGAATCATCAACCAAACAGCTCGTCTATATTAACGCAGCCGTACTGCTCACTCACCAAGTGTGCACTCCAAAAAGACACCACAGCAACCAAAGCTTTCCGTTCCTTGCTGGGCTTTCCATATACGGAAAAGGAATGCGCGGGGCCGTGGCGACGCATTCCATTGCCGCTTCCCCAGCTGTACTTGGACGCCTGGGATAGGTCCAGCCGTCAAGGGCTATCTCACTAGCTGCTGTCTTTTTAGCTGGAAAGACGATGGGGCAATGGATAATAAGACAAAGAAGGTCCCATCTCCATCTCGTTGCGCGATCGGGGCATCATCAGAACCTCATCGCAGAGGTACATACGTGGGGACTGTCCTCTGGCGCAAGCGTGATCTGCCCACATGGCAGTAGAAAGTGAGCACTCGCTCAGATCAATGACTGGACAGGCACTCGCACTTGCTCCCGAGAGATGAAAGGCAAGTGAGCGTAAACAAGATGAAACGAAGCGCTGCTGCACGGCACTGGCCACCCTGCATATCGTGAGCCTTGATAGCAGCTACTGCGAGGCACCGAGCGGCTTCTCCATCTGTGCCCTGCTTTCAGATCAACAACTGCCGATCAGGCCTTTTAGCTCGGCGCGGCTGCAGCCAGTTCTTTGAGTGGTTCTCCGCAGGTGGCAATCTCTCAGTCTTCTGACCTCGCTCAGCTACAACGGTAGCCAGGCCTTTTCGTCCATGGCCGCGGTTCCGGGGGTGCAGTGTCTCAGCAACGAATGTCATTGCCAAGTCAACGGCCGCTTGTCAGGGAGAAGCCATCCAGGCACCATGAGGCTGGGCGGGGCCAAAGTGGTCAAGTTGACTCTTTCTTTGTGTGGACAAAGGGCGGGCTGCGAACGGACTCCTGGGCAGGAAGGGAGGATGACTCGGAGTTGTAGCCATTCATCAACGCTCAATTCCGCAGTTCTTCGAATCCTTCTTGTTCCAAATCAGCATCCGGACACTTTTGTCGGCCCATCTTAGCCTATTTTTGATGCATGAAGACTCTCTAGCACAGGGATCACTCGACCCTCGTCGCCAGGGGTGATGCATCATTGATGGTAGAAGGGCGAAGAAGAAGAAGAAGAAGAGTACGGAGTAGAAGAAGCAGAAAATATCCTGGTCAACGCACGACTCAGCACGTGGCGTACTGGGAAAAGCAGCATCTCTATCCCAGCACTGTAGGATCCGAAACCAGAACGACGATGGCATCATGTTCGAGCCCGTGCTCCTTTGAGGTTACATGGCCTGGCTCGTTGGCCCCGTCTCGCAAGTTCCGTTATCCGAGTGGAAAGCAAGCTTCTTTGGGAAATGAGCTCCGAGGTCTCGTCAAAGGAGAGGCGAGAGGCGATGACAAAGGAACCCTGATGGCCATGAATATCACGTAGTCGAGGCCTATCAGAAGAGCATCTGTTGATGCGCAGCCAGCAGACCGATGATTGGATAATCGTCGTCATGGTGGAGTCTCATGCAACCCAGAAACAAGATCGCAATTTGCACATTCGAGATGCTGTATAAAATGGGAAAGACGGGGCAGCTCAAAACAGACACCCAAGGCCAGACGTCGTATACTGTAGGCAACTACTGTAAGGTTTCCAGGCCAGTGGCAAAATCCACTCCAGCTCCAGCTCCTTCGACCCCCGGGAAGACGCGCTCACCGCCTCCTCGTAGCGCCCGTCTAGCGCCCGCGCCACCCAATCGGCGCCGGTACCAGAAAACAAGCAACGACCGGAGCGCCCATATCGCACCGTATCGCTGGAAGCAGCTGGAGAGTTTGGCCAGGATCCCCCTCCCCCTATAAGCCCAAATCCACTTGGCCGGTCCCGAGCCCAAGCTGGCGGTATCGCATCGCCGTTGCCGCATGAAAGATGGTCAGATTGGGCGCCCAGTGTTTTTTTTTTTTTACCATCAATGGGCTTATTCTCGCTGCTCATGACGACGGCTATTTTGTGCTGCAGCAGGGTGGAAACGCTGTAATACCACGTGGACTGCTTGCACCGGAGCACATGTAGTGCTACGTGGTTGTGCATGTCTGTATGCACATGCACTCCATACAAACACCTGTGTATGCTGTAGACAAGTGCTGTGTACGTGGGGGAAATGAACATAATCAAAGAGCTTGACGCCTCGCGTGCACAACCATGATGTGATGTCGAGGTGTCTTGCTTACGCACACCACTGGTACTGTGCACGCTCACAAGCGAGGTCGCGCCACAGGCTGCACTGTACGAGGGCCGTTTTGCTTCTAGAAAGTAACAGGTCGTCACTATGGGGCATACTAAAAGCCACTTGGTTATTGCTGATTTATTTATTTTTTTGCTTCTCGATTTTCTTGATGAATATTCTAGTGCTATCCTGCCCGTCCGTCCCGTGGTGGAAACTCGCCGGTTCCCCCACGCATCGAAAACCACGAGTCAGATTCCATGTCCCGCAAAATCCCAAAGATTGCTCCCAGCCAGTCCCAGAAACACCCCCAGCCTGCATGGCCGGGAGAAAACGCCGTTGTGCCCAATCCTTTTTACCAAAAGATGCATCCAGATGGATCCCGCCCCCCTCCCTCCCATGTTACGCCATCTTCCTGTCCCAAGTGTTGCTCCATCCATTCCCCTTTTTTTCTCTCTCCCATGGCTGTGGTAACACGGGCAAGGCGATGGCCACCGTATGTACGCACGCACCGCGGAAGGGGAGAGTGGGTAGGAAATAAAAAAAAAAAAAAAGAGCAGGGACAAAGAAATAATAAATCAGAAAACGCCGGTGTAGATAGTGTATACCACGTGTCGAACGTCGATGTCATTTTTCTTTTCTTTGGACTCCCGCTAGTAAAATGTGCAGTAAATAAGAACAGTTTGAGAAGTGAATATGTGATATGTGCAGCTGGCCTGAGCCAGGAAGTCCCGTGTACAAAAATGCAGATTGATGTGGTGTAAAGTCCCCCTCCCAAAAAGAAAAAATTAACGCCGCGTAATGTCGTGTCTAAATCGTTTGTGTGTATGCCAGCCGTGGCAAAGAGCAGGAAAATAAAGTAGATAGTCGAAGTGTGAAATAAAAGATGATGGATATGCAGACCAGCTCAAGGTAAGCTACTGCGTAGATTGCAGCTGGCTCGACTCGCCGGGCTCTCTCGAGGTGCGGAGTCTGTGCTCCTTCTTCTTGTGCGACCTCTTGCGCATGCGAGGCACGTTGCGCACGAGTTTGGGGCAGCGCATGGCCGCCTCGGCGGAGGTGGTGAAGCTGAGAAGTCCTTGGCTCCTCAGCGTGCCGGCGAGCTTCTCGCCCAGCCAGGGATACTCGTCTGGCCCTTCGCTGTAGCCCTCGTCGGCCTCGACGTCGTCTGCCTGCTCGGCAGCGTCAATCTCGACGGCGGGCACAAGGTTGGAGCTCCTGGACGGCTGGGCCGGGCTGATGGCAGGCTGAGCGTCGGCCTGCATCCGGGCAAGGACTCTGGAGGCGACCTCCGGGTCGATGGTTGTCTCTGGGGCAATTGGCGAGACATGGGGAAGCGACAGCGACAGGAAGCGCCGCGACGGGCGAGTGCGCTGCGCCGAAGGTGGCACAGGCATGGAAGGGGAGGCGTCGTCGAGGTCCATCTCCGTGGCCATGTCGTCCAGGCTGCTGTCCAGCGCGGCAATGTCGCCCGATGTCGATGTTGGGCGGAATTGGTGGTGCTGCAGCAGCGTCTGGCGGCTCATGCGGCGCGAGAGCACCTCCATGGCGAGGCTGCTGCGGCTTCGATAGTGTCGCTCGCGGTTCCTAGGCCTGGGCATCGAGGCCTGCTCCAGGGCGGCATTGGCGTCATCAATGGGCAGAGCGCCCTCCATGGGCGGTAGCTGAGGCAGCATCACGTCGCCGCCGTCAGCGAAGCTCAGGGTCTCCTGGCGCTGCATTGTGATGTCGTCGTCGTCGTCGTCCCGTCTACTGGAAATAAGAGCTGAGGGGTCGCCGCATAACAAGTCATTCGCAGGCGGGTGTCAAACTATCTCTGCAGGGCGGCTTTGTTGGTTGGATCCAGCCCCGTTGGCGGGCGTGTTCTGTGGTGATACGAGTGGAAGTGCCGCTGCGGGTTACGATATCAAGAGCGGTAGCAGCTGTGGGTGGTGATGTGAGATCTATCTTTGTCGAAAGGTAAGGAAGCTGAAGGATGTGTCGGAGCTCTCTTCTCTCTCTTCTCTTTTCTTCTATATTTTTTTTTCCCGTCCGAGTCGAAGAGGAGGAGCGGGTACCAGTATATATGAGCCGGAGATGGGGGGGAAATGCCATTTAGTAGAAGGCCCCAGCATCATTCGAACCCGGTCAGCAGCAGCAGCCACCAGGCTTCATGTTACCGAGACACTGTGCGCCAGGCCTGCTAGCAGCTGCCAGGCCCTCCCCCAGCAGCACCGCTGTCTGCTGGAGATGGACCGGAGCCGGTGCCAGGCGCCACAGGGCAGGGCAGGGCAGCCCTGGATAGCGCCCATATATACAAGTATACACGCATGTATGTACAAGCCGCCCACGCCAGTTGGCAGGTCCCGACCCCCCGGCCCTCGATCCCGAGAGATGGGATGGCACGAGAGGAGCAAGAGGTACGTCAACGGCGCTGCACACTGTGGGCTGGCAAGCAAGACGGCCGCCGTCCGTAGCGCTGGGAGCCTATGAGCTGCCAGACAATGAGAGCTAAGCTAGCGGCGTTAACCACGGCGGCGGTACAGCTCGAGACGCCACAAAGCACTAACGTGAAGCCAGCTAGGCTGCGCGTTAGCATCGAGGAAGATGGCATGAATTGGCGTGCTGGCCCAGCCATCTCCGCTCATAGGGCGGCTCCAGCTTCAGAGCGCCGTCATCGTCCAAGTCTTTGTGCTTCCATGCCAAACGCCAGCGGGGGAGGCGTCTAGCTGCGCGCCTATAATGCACTTTGTACACTTGTACACTTGTATATATACAGTACGACCTGCTACAAGTACGAGCACCCACGTCGCAGCTTGCGCCGAAAAAGGTGCACCAGAACCACAAAATCATGTCGATGCATCCAAGCAAGGGAACCCTCTTCTTGGGGGGGTTGCTCTCCCAGCAATCGGGGCCAGCAAATAGAACAACGCCTTCCAGCACCCTTAATTCCAGCAGCAGACAAGGACCAGGCCGCGGGCCGCCTCACGCGCATCCGAGCCTGAACAGGCGAATGAACAGCGACCCCCCCGCCAGAGATCCCAAAGCCGCCGAGCACGGCACCGCAAATGCTCAGCAAAGCTCAGCGGCGTCTGCCCAGCGAGCGTATTCCCGTGAAATTGATCAGTCAGCCGTTCGAGTGCTCACCCGGGCTTGCTATTCATGGCACCACCCGCACGGAGTAACTGGTTTGGGACACTAGAATACAGTACTTGTATACATGTTTTGTGGTATTCTGTGTTGAATTACGGCTTTTGTGCCGTAAAAGTTCAAGTTTGTATTTGATGATGATGATGATGCTTCGGACATTGGAAGCAATTTGACTGCCTGGGTCACTGCTGTTTGGGAAGCTGCTGGATCCAATACCCTGAATGACATGAAATGAGGGGATTTGATTGATGTTGGCTTGCCCCAGAGCGATTGGCGTATTCACGCGCAAGCCATTCGATTGGCTCAACAGTGTCATTACGAGCATCTAGATACATTGATGTTTGCCAGCTGGCATTGCTTATATCCAACTTTGTGCCATTTTAATAGTTTGCAGCTGGAGACAAAGCATTGAATTGACAACGCTCTGAGCAGGCTTCATGTGGACAATGTATTGTGCACCCACTCATGCACAAAAACCCTCCGAACGGTGATACAGCTTCGGTCTCCGTATCGCTTCGAGGTAGACCTGTACTTACTTGTACGGTCTCGTCCAGAGAATCAAACAGTATAGATAAGATAGGCTCTCCGACCGTGTACCCGATTCGACAACTCTCGAGCCGACCATTGCTCACCCGTGCCGAACCCTCTCTGGACAATGGTCTCATAGTCGCTCCCATACAGTAAGCGAAACGCCCAGTACAGTACAGAGAGCAGAGCGCCAAAGTTACAGCGCCAAAGCCCCGGCGTCAATTCTAGGGCGAGGGCTCTGAGAGGCCCAGCGCCGCATGACTAAGGCGCCCACAGCCCGTCCGCAACGGACGCTAAGCCCAGAGCGAGCTAAGCGCCCCGACCATTGGCCCAAAACAGGAATTCCACTAGTCGTTTAGCGCCAGCGCTAGTCCCCGCTAGCGTCTTCCGTTTGCTTTCCAGCAGCCGGTACATCGCCCTTGTCACTTTTTCCCATCTCGCCTTTTGAAGCCGGACTCTCCACCAAAGCGGGCGCCAACCCTGACCGTGTCAACGGCGCAGACTTCCCTTTTCTATGCTGGACGCCGTTCACGACAGGCCACTTTGCTGCTGGCACTCGTACGAAGCAATAAGAACAATTATGCACAATTCGCTCTGCGCTGCCCTCCGGACATAGTGCATGGACAAATGCCGAGCGCGCCGTCATATACATCTCGAGCCATGGAACGCGTGCATGTACCGACCGCAGTTTGCTGACGGCATACAGTATCTCTAGGTACTATATGACTTCGCGCGAATAGTAACGACTAGGTAGCAGGGCACTTTTTACTTTGTACTGCTGGGCACCGGGCAGTTGGATCTGGCTCTATCTGTATTCCATCAACCCGTCCACTCAAGATTTCATTCTTGGCCCCGGAGTCAACATCTGAGTATAGGAACTAGCAGTTTAGACCGGCCAGGGCTTCCATTGGCAGGCCCCTCCCGTGGAAACGGCTCGTGTCCTACAAGTACTTGCAAAACCCAAGCGCTCGGTCCACGGGAGAGGGTTCCGATATCAAGGAGGCCATGGCTGTTTGACATACATTCTGTACAGTATGTACAGTATGTACAGCAGGCAACTTGCGGCTTCGTAAAGCCATCGGTGACGGGGGCCACATGGCATGAGAATGCCGCAAGAATGCCGCAGAGGAACGGTTGGTGGCTGGCTGGGGTGTGCCGTAGGCGAAGGACGACGCACACGCACTATGTTAAGATCAATAGTCGATACTCAACTGACACCTGACCATGCGTTTCTAGTTGCTCAGCTCAGCTCAGCTCATGTCGCATTACCCAATTTCGCACCGAGCGTGTTCAAAGTCCCCCGCGACATGAGGATATGCAAATTATACTTGTACAAAGTAAGTCGTTGCTCATATGGTAGACACATAGATCCGGTGTACGGCCGATGAACCATGTGTGATTATTAAATGAGGGAGAACCGTCTTGCAGGCAGCAACATTCAAGTCGGGCTACGGGAATCCTTCCAGGTCATGCCTCCTGATATCATACAGTATACTTGTATATACCAGATAAAAGCCTGTTTATACTTTGCGGGCGCAATACTCTCAAGAGCACATGCTCTTGCGGTATCCATGTCTGTTGTTGACAGCAATCTATCTGCTACTACCAGCAGCAAACCCGGAACCAGGTCTTCACGTGTGCTCCAAGCCTCCGCGCTGCACGCTCTTTAGCTGCCTATACCCTTTTGCATCTTCACCAGCTGGGGCTCCTCGTGTCTCAGGCTCAATACGGCCGTAGCCTACTCCCTAATCGTATGGCATCGACGAAATGAGCTCCTCGCGCTTCGGTGCTATATACCTAGTGCAATACGACAAAGAACGTGGCATTGCCTCCCTCCCCTAGACGCATTGACAGTCGATGGTTTGATCTCCCATCGATGTCATCGAAGGGGTATACAAGTACAATTTCAAGGGGGGGTTCACCAGCTGGGATTAGCACTGGCGGGCACTTATACGATGCCATACTAGCACTTGGCTCGAGCGCTTTGTGTCAGACAAGACTGACAAAGACATCGATGGGAAGACCAAAACACGATCCCTGCCATTTCGCAATGGCCTTGAGCCCAGCTCTCCGGGATGGCGCACCCATCAAGTCAGATGGGCAGCAGGGCCAAAGCAAGGTGAAGAGCCGAAGAGAGGGCGCCATGACCCCCTTGCACACCGGATCTTCTTTTCCCCCCCAAAACCCATGACAATCTTACAGAAGGGGACACCCCTGTTTAGAGATGGGAGCTGTCGTACGAGCAATGTTGGCTCTGTATTGGACATTAATGCCAAAAAACCACGTCAGGGGGGCTGTATATACGCTGTGCGGGTTTCGGATTGTCGCTTTGTAGAGATGCCGCTGGGCGCTGTCATGATCGTATCAGCTACAAGACCATTTCTTGGTTCAAAGGAAAAGAAGAAGACGGAAATAGATTTGAAAGCGATGAAAACGGCCATGGCCTACCAGTGGCAAATTCACTGCAGGATTCTAAAGCCAATGTAGTATCAGCTGCATAAGGGTCATCTTTCTATCGTCTGACAAAACATGTCTAGAAACCAGGGAACCGCTCACATGTAAAATTAAAAAAAACACGGAAGATCCCGCAACCACCCCGTTCTTGGCTCCCGGGAAAACGGTTCGACCCAACAATTGACTCCGTATGCCGCAGAGACTACAGATACCACCGCCCGCATGGAGATTCGTGCCCAACCAGTGAGAGCTGCGGATGACCCTACCCACATTCCATCTTAAGCACATGTATAATAATTTCCAATTTGACTTTTTGTGAGAGTGAGAGTGAGTGAGATTCGGCATTGGTGCTGACACTGAGATGGATCCAAGTCCCCATCACATTTAAAAGTGCCGGCGGAGATTTTTGCTTTACTTCAAAGAGCGTCTTCTTATTCTTCTTCTCCGCCTTTTCTCTTTTTTTTTTAGCAATAATCACATGTATCCGTCTTTCTGTAAATTTCGCTAATAGCGAAATGCTCGTGGAGCGATAGTGCTTCATACTACATCAAGGTCCAGCTATTTCATCGCCATACTACCAGAAACAGCGCACGGATCAGTAAGACAAGCTCGTTCCCAATTTAGCGATTTGTTGGAAACAAAAAATAAAGTTGGGCCGCTCGGGATGATTCAGCTCCAAATCTAGCAGTTTTTAATATAATAGACCCTTGAAGACGCAGACGTGCAGAGACTGCCTCGTTCGCTGCAGGGCCGCTATGAAGCCGTAGCCATGCCTGCTGAGAGGTATTTTCAATTGCATGGACATGCCGTAGCGATCTTTTACAGGATACGCCTACCTGTTGGCCGGACCGCGTCTTCCCTGCTTACAGTAAAAAAAACTTTCCGTCTGCGGTCCGTCTATCCGCTGTCAGGGGACCTCTCAGCCAGTGTACCGGAAAAGAAGCTTCATGGCCGGCGCCCATATGGCGTATCTTCTCCGCGCAGCAGTCATGTCATACTCCGTATAGCTGGAACCGGCTTATACCCAGTTACGGCGGATTTAGAAAATGGCGCTGATACCGCAGTTGATTTCAAAGCCTGCAAACACCTCTGGCAATGTCAAGTCCGCCTTCTTGCCTTGCACAACTCACCAGCGGAGTTTTGACTTTCAAAGTCCTCTTTAATCCAATGATATGCCCAAGGACTATGATGTCTTGGTTGATATACAGCACGCACTTGTAAGACTATGAGGTTCCACTAACCATTTTTTTGCGAGGTAGCATAGTAAAACTCCGATTATCCACGGAAGTCTAATTCCGATTATTTATCCACGGAAGTTTGAGACACTCGCAACTCTAGCCCAGCTACCACTAACCTGCAGTAAACATGTGCATGCAAAGCGTTTTCTCTTTTCTCTTCTCTTTTCATGAAACGCTTCTCTATACGTACGATTTGTATCAAAACTCCTCTCTGGGGAAAATGTAACCCCTCGCTACCCGTCTTGAATCCAATCCAACTTCTGCCAACTCGCTACCAGTGTCTTGGGTTTGCTCTCAACCAACAGCCAACACCTTTGCCCGAGTCATTGGATTTTCCCAAAAACTCAAAAGCAGAAACTCCGGGATCCTTCAAAAAGCCAAAGAGATGACCCTAGACCAAAGGCAGAGATCCCGCGGCAATCCTTCCCGCCATTCCCGCCCATGTCGCGGCCAGTATTTAATCCACAAACCAGAGCTAGCTAAATGGGCAATGCTTCGCCTTTGTCCTTGTCACAACTCATGAAGCGGGCACCGACCGGGAACAGATCGAAAAGAGGAAAAGACCCCTCTGCCTCCCTTGCATGTCCCAGGCCCCTGGTCGAAAAGACAAGCTGTTAGTCAGCCCTGCGTTGTTCAAAACAGGCTTGTAAGTAGCGGCACCACTTCCCGTCGCCCTGGGCCCTGGCCACCACGCTGCTGCCATGCCGCTGCTGGTATATATTCCTGGGTATAGACTAGCAAAAAAAGAGACAAGGTATAGGGCTCGTAGCAAACGTTACCTATGGTATGGAGCAGGCGGGGCCTGGGGCTTGTCTCCGTCGTATATACAGTATATGCTGTTGAAAGGATATGACTGCCATTCAAGATCTTCCACCAGTGTTTCAAACACAAGCTTGGGATGAGGACAAAAGAGCCATGCCAAACCCCCCCTATCACCATGGTAGCACGTACTTGTAGTACATGTAGTAACACCGAAGACAGGTGATGGGCAGGAGAGAGCGTAAAGGGGGGGTCGCTTCGTTGCTCCATGTGATTGACGCAAGATAGGCAGCCAATGTACAGGAAAGTAGGCGGTGCCCAAAAGGAACGAGAACGAGGAGAAGGATCATGTCTCACAAAATAGAAGATGGGCCATGTACGTACAGCAGCGGGTAGCGTCTCCCGGATAGCACCGTTGCAGAAGAATTTCTCCGAGACGAATTGGATACCGAAACCCGCTCAATGCGGCAAGTGGCATACTTTATCCCTCCAATTTATCCCATTCCCATGTTCCGGAAAACGTGGCTAATTTACCCAGCACATACAACTCTCTTTTCTTTTCCTTTTTTTGCTACAGTATGTTGTATTGTTTCATTTTTTGGAAGATCCTCCCTCCCTGTGAAAAGAAAAATGGCCGTGCAGCCATGCAGCCATGCAGCCGGGCCTTGTCGGTGCCATGCTTTTTGCCTGCAGCAGTGATCCGCAGACAGGATCCCGAGTCTGTATTGTAACCCAACGGGACAGAAACACTGCTGGGCTGTTTCTAGAAGAGGTTGCGGAAAGCGGATAAAGCAAAACTTCTAGGCAGACAGATTTCCATCGCTCTGCGTTGGGCCAGTTGCAGTTGCACTCGGCTCCGACATGGTCAGTAGGGCGCGCGGGCTTCGGCTCCGTCATCTTGGTGTAATACAATGTACACCCGTACACAGACAAGGTCGTACGAGAAGATGTCACTGCTAGTGAAAAGGTGTGTGTGAGGAGGCATGTATGAATCTCAGCCTGGGATACTGTGCGAGCCCTCGAGCCTATCGCCGAGCAGCACCATGCATCGGGCGCTCTAAGCCTCCTCAGCCCTCGGTTCGTACATGTTCTTGGCCCACGGAACAGACCAAGCTCGAGGCGTCTAAGCGTGCATGTAGGTTAGGTGGACTGCAATCCCAGTGGGCATTCTTGGTATGGGCAGCCACGAAATACATGTGCGATCCCAGAAACCTGGCCAAAGCACGGGTGCAGAAGAGACGGACGGTGTTGTCCGGGCTTCCAGTCTGGTCAGGAATAGTCTCAGCTTTCAATCACAGCTGCCAGATCGCACTAGCAGTAAGCGAGGGATCATCGCCTCGTCTCATGCATCTTCTCATCCATCTGTGCAGGGCAACGGCACCGCGCTGCTGGCTCGGCGCGTCCTCGCGCCCAAGTCCAGTCTTCTGTCGATGCACGCAACAGCCAACACCTTATAATATGGATTCGGGTGCGAATTCCAAATCATCACTGCCTACACCAGTCCGTACATGTGCGATTTGCGTTTTGAAAGCACAAGCCCGTCCCAGTTCGAGTGGATGCCAGACTACAGATGTTATTTAGATCCCCTAATTTCAAGTCTTACGCCATGGTGAGCAGAAGCAGACACATACTCGCGTACACGTACACGGACATGGCTCACGTGTGTGTTTGCTAAATCCAGAGAGTCCAAGCTTCGTGCTTACATTGAAGTTGTCAATCTTACTCTGCACTTCCATTACAGGCAGTACCATCCAACGTGTAATATTCGCTGCCGGCTTGGCAAACAGCCAGGCTCACGGCGAGATCCCAGCGTTTCTCGTTCGTATTAGCAGCTTGAAACTCGCTTACGGGCGAGATTTTGGTTTCCTTGCAGGACATGACATGATCAAGATTGCTTTGAATGCCGAGGATGAATCGCGTTTTTTTTTTTTTTTTTGGAGGGGGACAAGGTGGCAGTATTCGGTTACGAGCTGTTTCCAGGGAAAAGATGCAACGTCTCCTGCATGTAGTGCTGTTCAATGCACCGCCAAGCCGTACGCGAGTGATCTATTGAGGCAATCATTCAGGGGGAAATTGTAGACTCAGCTCATGTGAATCGTTTGACTTACCCTGAAGACATGGCGAGGGCGACAGTTATCTACATGTATTCTATTTGGTGAGCCCAGTTGTTCGCTAATACTAGGCCTTGATGCTGCCGTTAATTTTTTGATGAGCTACTTATTATGATTGTTCATTGGTGAGCTACATGATATTTGAAAAGGAAATGGATTGAGTTGAAGAGCACGATAATGATATATAAAGTAATATTCAAATAAAACTCCAATTCTTCAGACGCTAAGTAACTAGAATTGGCCTCTCCTCTAGCAGAAAACAATACCACAAGTATAATATACAAGTCCCTCGTATATCCGTAAAGTCGCTAATATCGTCCTTCTTCGCCTTCTCAAATGCCATCCATCCCGAACAACCCCATCTACTTCCCAGCGTCTCCCATTTTTACCTTGCCACGCATCTCACCACATTTCTTAGCCACCAGACAGTGATTCATCGCCATGATAAGGCTCTTATGTTGGTTGCCGCGCACATTGTCCACTCCCACCCAGTTCGGATACGTTTCGCTCGTCGATTGCCGCCACAGATCCTCAAACAGCGATCGCCACGCAGGAGCTGCCAGTTCCAAGATGCTGTGCGTTGGCAGCGCCGCTTGTATCCCTTGCTGAGTCAAGACCCAGTCGGCAATGTGCACCGGACTGTCTGCCGTCCGACGCACCTCGTGGAACTTGTTCACTTGATCTCTAACCATGTCGTGGACGTGTTCAGCATTGCTCCACTGGTGGGTGAGGGGGAAATTCCTGCCCGTCACGAATCCTTGCTGGCTGCCGGGAAACTTATCGCCGTCCATTTGGCGCCAGGTTTCGTCAAAGTTGACGATGACGGCAGAAGACCTGTTGCCAATGAAGCGGTCCAAGGGCCACTGAGAGACATCCGTGTCGTTATCAGGGAAGCTCATTCGATGCTCCAAGTTTAAGAACTGGGCATATAGAGCCTCGCGGTCTTGTTGATCCAGCGAGCGATAACCATGATCCCCGTTCCAAGCCTGGTCGCCGTGTACATCCCATATGATCAACTCGCCGGGATATTTCTGATTAAACTCATTGACGAACCCAATCATCTCACTCAGGGATGCCCCCAGATGACCATGGTACATACCAAGTAGGTGGTCGCCGTGGGACTCGTGAAAGTCGTCTCCGATTCTGACAGGACGAAAATCGAGAACTCGGATGCCGCCATCGCCGAGCTGGTGGCGAAGATGAATGCTTTGAGTCACCGTGTTTGCTTCCGATGCAAAGCCAACGCCCTGAAACGTTTTCCACATGCCGGAGTGGTGCGATCTTGGAAGGAGAATCTTTCGCAAGGGAACATCTGCGAGTTCAGGGAGCATGGATTGCATCCAGTCGATGGGCGGATCATTACTGATGAACTCGCCTTCTGTGCCGGCGAGGATAAAGGCCGAGCCGCCGGGGAACTTGTTCACGCCAAGGTCGTGCTCGCTGTCTTTGAGATTGTTTACAGAGAACAATTCTTCCCGAAACTGGATTTTGAGACTGCTGGGATGGCGGTTGCTGAAGCTGGCCATGAACGACGTTGGCTCCGAGGTGCCCATAAGATGATACTCGACGTCAGCGCCAGAGTCTCTCCAGTTGAAAGCCCCCTTTGCCGGCTGGGTCAAAACGGAAACAGATTGGCCTGGAAGAATGTATTCGGGGCAGGCACTTGGCCAGTCGGGCATCTGGTACTGGTGGATGTATCCCCTCTTCCACATGTAGGGAGTGGCGTTGATGAGAATCATCCAGGTTTCGTCCGCATTGTTTGGGGAAAATAGCCATCTTTTGCCATTTTTGTGTAAGATTTCTGGCGAGGAGTGGAACGGTAGCACTTTGTCTCCTTCGTGCAAGATTACGGGTCGGGAGTTGGGGGGTGAAGACGGTTCCTCATCTCCAGTGTGTAGGACAACTGGTCGGGAATTGACTAGAACATTGGCCTTGCTGCTGAGAATGGGTAGTCCGGCCACTGGCGAGGTCAGACCAAGGAAGATGGAAAGCCAGCATAGAAGTAGCATGATGTCGATGCCAGATGTTGCCAATGCTAAGAAAAAGGATTGTTGATGAGATATGGATGGGAAAAAAGACTCGAAAAGCGAAGAAACTTGTGATTTCCCGAGTTTGGTGTAGAGGAATCAGTTGATAGCGTTGAAAGAGACTGGTCTGTTGATCAATGAGATGTAGATCATAGAGATATGTCTGCTTGACTACAAAAATTGGCCAAATACAATGTAGAAGAAGAAAAAGAAGTGAGCGGTGATAAACACAAACGATGAGGTTTGTTTGTTTACATCCATTATTTACAGTTATGGAGTATGGCAGAGGCTTGTTTTGCCTCGTCATATAAATCGAATAAGGCGCAAAGCTTACTGAGTGCTACCACAACAGGTACATAGTGGAAGACGCTAGAATACGTAATGTGAGTGGTGACGTTTGCGAACCGCGCCGCCGTAAACTTCTGGTTGAAGAGCTTTATGCTGATAGAATTTCGAAGGAAAGAAGTTATTGGGGATGATTCCGTTGTTGAAGTGATTGCGCATTGGTGTTTTGAAAGTCAAGACGTTGTGAAGCCAGGATAATTACCCAGGAATTCACAGCAAAGTTAATAATTTCCTCCAATTGGCTGAAGATAATTGTGTAGATACATTGACACTGAACACTGTGAATGCTGCTCCAGCACGTGGAGAATAAGACTGATAATCTTGGAGTACATGGACATACTTTACAAATTCTAAAGTTTCGAATTTGAACACAAGTCTGAACCTTGGTGGGGCACTCAAAACTTTTAGTTTATATATCGTTTGTAGCTGCTGTGAACAAGCTGATTATCAAGAACCTGGTATTATGGAGAGCTTTGGCTCGGCAGTGTTAAGGGCTGGGTATACAGCGATTATACGTTCATTCAAGTGCGGGAAACAAACTTTGGCTTCGCTGCACCATGAGAGATCTAGGCGCACCAAGCGTTTGGTAATGATCGCGCCTATTCTCCTTAGTGCAAAAAGGCTAAGGAGAAGGCATGAAGTTAAAAACAACTACGTGTACTAGGTACGCGTACACTTTCTGTACCGACTCGGTTCTCGGCAAGATAAACTAGAGAGATGGCTCGATCGAATTCAGTGACACGCATATTTGAAAGTGGCCCTTTCTCGGTATTAATTTGCTAGAGCAATCGTCCTACTGGTCGGCAGAAGAACCTTTTGCAAAGTACTAGCCAGAGTGCTCACGTACCTTAGTTGTGTACATGTATCCATCGAAATTGGCTTGGTAGCCCTGGGACTATGCAGGGTTAAGAGCTCGCCTTTCTCGTCTATAACTGTCAACATTCCTTTGAAAGGAACAGGGATATACCCTAACTAGCGTGAGACTACTGCTTTGAACAGCTTTTTGCGTCTTGACTTTGCAGGTAGGTACAGCCGAATTGCTCTATTCGCGCCAACTACATATAGTAGCACCATGTAAGAGCGGTACAATACATGTACCTTTCAGTATCAGTAACGAATAATGGTACTTGGCAATTGGCAATTGGCAATTTTTTATTATTGGTAAGAATGTCGATGTAGCACCTTTCACTATGCTGCCAAAACATTTTGCAACAGCAGGTGTGGAGTAATGGCCTTATATCTTACATTTGCCGATCCATGGATCGCTTTGCTAGGCCCGTCTTACCTGTAGAATTAAGCGCCGACGGCCACGCTTGTAGGCGCCGCCGGCCAATAAAGTGGCCGAGCAGGGTCGCTGGAGAGCGATTCCAAACAGCTTCGGCTGCTATTTGGGGGAGCGGGGTCGACCTTGGCGGCGTCTACTGCAGCAGCTGCACTCAATGCATGGATGGCACTTAATGTGGGCGGGTGGCCTCCTCCAGCAGCATGCATTGCATTGATGTTGAATATAAGACCACAGGCCCGGTAACGTTTTCTTCTTTTTTGTGTGTCACAACCGCCATCCTCACTCACTCATTGCCTCTGCGCATCACCGAAGCACAACGTCTGACCGTCGGTAATTGATTCTAGTTTGGCGAGCCCATCCTTTTGCACGACAGCTCAGAGCGGGGCACTCGCAAGCTACAGCAGCTAAAGCTCAGCCTCAAGCAGCTCCAATTCTGCGACTCGATCCCTTCTTCCTCCTCTACTTCTTCCTTGTCGTCGCCAATCTCTCCATAGATAGCAGCAGTCTTGCGTAACGACTCCTCCATTCACAATGTCGGGCCAGCAGCCGCAGTACTATCCGCGTATGTCTCCTGGCATCGTCGCCAGCTTCACCGGCTTCACCCCGCCATCTCTGTGTCCAACTACTGACTCGCGGCATCATCGCAGCTCCTCCCAGCGGGCTTCCAGGCCAAGGTTCGTTTGCGACGCCACTGCAGAAGACGCAATGCCGGTGACATTCTAACATGCAAGGCGAACAGTGCATTCACCACCGCAGCAGCAACAACAATATGCGCCTCCACCTCAGCAGCGGCAACAATATGCGCCCCCCCCTCAGCAGCAGCAGCAACAGTATGCGCCCCCTCCTCAGCAGCAGCAGTATGCCTCTCCTCCGCCGCAGCAGCAATATGCGTCTCCTCCGCAACAGCAACAGTTTGCGCCGCCTCCACAAACTCCCCAGGGACCTCCCGGCTATGCTCCGCCGCCGCAGCAGCACACGCCGCAACCGCAGAACGAGAAGCAGCAACTGCAACAGCAACAGCAACAGCAACAGCAGCAACATCAGCAGCAGCCTCAGCAACAGCAGCCTCAGCCGGCACGGTTTGTTGGAGCCGTATCGACAACCGATGACGTTGGCACCTTCAACGGGGGAAGCTATCGCATCAGTCACCGAGACACCAATACCATTCTTACCATTCAGCTCGCCAGTGGTGCCCCCATACATGCTAAGCCAGGTAGGTCGGGAGAGCGCCCTGCACCGTCTCCGCGTCTCAATGGGCCCAAATCTGACTCCAAATAGGTGCCATGGTTGCCATGTCTCCATCAATCACCCTCAAGGGCCACATCAAATTCAGCGTCAAGAAGATCATTGCCGGCGGAGAACTCGCCAGCTCTACCTATACGGGGCCGGGAGAACTTATCCTTGCGCCCGCATCTCTGGGAGACATCACGAGCATCAGACTGAGCGGTAATGAGACATGGTCGGTAGGAAAACATGCCTATCTGGCTTATACCCAAGGTATCAACAAAGACTACAAGCGACAAGGCTTGGGCAAAGCCATTTTTAGTGGGGAGGGTCTCTTTATCTACAAGATTTCGGGAACCGGCCTGCTTTGGGTTTCAAGTTTTGGTGCCATCATCAGGAAAGATGTGAGTTTAAAAGCACAGCGTTCATTTTGCCGGTTTCATCGTGTTGACCTAGTGATTCATAGCTTGCGCAAGGCGAAAAGTATATCGTAGACAACGGCCACCTTGTGGCGTGGAACACAAGCTATGTCATGGAACGCGTCGCTTCAGGTGGCATCATATCCGGGTTGTCTTCCGGAGAAGGCCTTGTTTGCAAGTTTACGGGTCCCGGTACCGTGTTCATGCAGACAAGAAACCCACAAGAGTTTGCTGCTTTTGTTGGTGGCATCAATCCTCAAGATATTTAGAAAACTAGTAGAGGATGGTCCCTTTTGAACATGAAGTTTAGGAAGCAGACATGGTTACTAGGTTTTTGTTTGTGGAAGCGGCTTCTCAATTTCTGTACTGTATACTTGGAATCATTTTTGCTTTTCATTGGAGTTTTGATACTGATATTTGCAATAGCCGAGAGTGCCTTGGCCAACTAACAATGGAGAGCCTTTTTACTCCGCTACTCGGCATCCTGATCTGCCTACGTGTACCTACTATAAAAGTGACATATATGAAGAAACAGCGTTTGTTTACTGTTACCTTTTTTGCCTTCGCCGCCGTCTATTCGATGGTACATTGTCAAAGCCACAGGAAGCTCGCTATCGAGCTAGACAAATCGCCCCAAATGTATACATCGTGATGGTAGTCTCAGCCGATGTACTTGCATCCAAATTAGAGTTATATTGATCTCGTTAAACTCTTGCAAGGCCCAAAGGTAAAGGCAGGAGTCATCGAGCGCATCACGACTTCAGTTGCCATAGCAAAGAGCCAGCCACCGTTTACATGGCGCGAATGTTAAACCCAGGCGTTGTTTTGTTGCGCAACGCTCAGCTATATAACAAAACATCGTGCGCTCAGCTCTCCCGCTCTCTCTCGCTCCCCATCCACCTTCTTTTTGGGACTGTCTCGTATTCCAGTCAACAGATCAGATACAGTCTATCATCAATCTGCCTCTGGGCACTCAAGCGCAAATTTCATTACGAGCCATCAACTTCATCGGGAGATTTCTCAGACCCCAGATATTCATCAGCTGCCTGCCAGCTGGAACCCGCCACAGCAACTGGATATCTGCTCTTCAACTTTCAACTTCTGGCTCTCTTCCGCCATCTTCAATCAACTCTTGCTGCGGCAAGAAATTTTGAGGCAGCGTTTGCCTCTCGCCATCTCTCTTCTGCAACGAATTCCTGTGCTTCAGTTTCATCTCCAAGTCGCTGTATCTGAAGGGTGTGATTGTGTGGGTGAAAATTTTAGCGGTTTCGAACTTTGAGACTCGACGACCAAAAGCGCTCTCTCGTCAGCGGCCAAAGCGATTACTAGAATCAGATTAAATATTTACCGACTTCGACAAAATTGTACCTACTCTATCCAAACTGAACAACCAGTAAGTACAAACATGCTACCTCCCGATACATGCATGATGGAACATGGGCTCATATCGCTTCAAGGTTTTCAAAATGCCTATCCAAGCCGCTGCCAGCCGTTATAAACGGGCATATCACCCTCCCGTCAACTATAAGAATGCGGCACCGAGGAGTGAAGCCCGCACTAAGCCTTCAGGAACTCCTTATGCCTACCAGCAGCTGAAGAAGTTCAATGACCTACACGCGTTGAAGAACCCGGACTGGCGAAACCGCCCCTCCGACAACAGCTCGTCGGCAGTGGACGATGGCGAACATGATGTTGCAGAAGCGGTCGGTACCGGCAAGCAACGAGTTGGCATGGATGCCTCTGCGCCAGCCCCGGCAACTGCCGTGCAAGTCAAACGCGAAACCGAGCTACAGCAGACTATCAGCTCATCGCAAAAGGGTGCCGCGGCAAGCAGCACCTTGAGATATAGCCAGAACGATATTTTCGCGATATCGTCCGGAATGGAACCTAGAATACTCAAAGCCTTGGCAGAAGACAGGCCCGCTCAGTATCATGTTCTGAAGCAACTACCTCTCTCAATTGCGAGAGAACATCCCTTGCAGCTATTCGAAGTTGCCCCTCTGAGCAGCATCTGCGGTTACTCGACCAAATCCATTGTGGATATTCGGCCTCTGAGAGGAAACTTGGAACAGAGAAAACAAGGAGCTCCTGGCAGCACTCAAGATGAGCAACTCACAGCAGCGCTTAAAGCCGCCGACACAACGCCTCTCAAGGTTCGAGCGCAGGTACACCAAGCTCATGGGCAATATGCAACATCGAATGAGCCACGAGCACGACAAGGCTTTTCTGAGACGCACGAGATATATTCCTCGCAAAGTACCAAGGCCCAGGCCCAGACCAATGAGCGTGAACAAACCAAATCGGATCCTCCACCAAATGACACAGACCGGGAGGAAGCCTTCCAGCGGTTTCTGAAGAAGCTAAGGCAAAATAGCAAGGCTCAAGGCAAAAAACCCCAGAAGCGGCACAGGACGGATAGCGGTTATGAGAATAGCCCCAAGGGATCCCCAAGAGAGAATCCCATCGAAACATCTTCGCTGAGTCGCCGGGAACAAGGGGCTAGTCCACACAAGAAGATTGCCTCTGGGCATTCCAACAACGACCATGCTCGAAGAACCGAGAGTCACAGCCATAAAGAGGGCGGCAGCAGCTCGACTGACTCGGGCGTCTTCTCTAATGAGCCATCCAAATTCCAGAATTTCAATCCCAAAGCGAGAGAATTTCTTTCATTCGCCATCCGCAGAGATGCCAGCTTTGATTCCAGATTTGAAGAGGAAGATTTGGAACCGCTTCGACTATTTTCAGGCTCTGTCACTGATAAAGATGGCCGAACAGATGTTACGTCCCTCGCAGAATTGACTACCCTGGGGGACATTGCCTCTGTCCAGCCGCCGCCTCCTTACGGAACTGTGCCATTTGCCACTACAAATGGAGCTGCCAACCCTCTGATGCTCAACAATCCAATGGCGGCAAGACTGATTCCGGTGCCTGCAAACCATTTCGGGGGCTCGATTCAAGCGCCAGCCATTGCATTACAGCCGCTGTCCTTGGCCAACCCGGCCATTCTCCACACCCAGCCTGTTTTACAGCCATTGTCAGGCAACATACTGGGTTATACAGCACCTCAGCTCATCAATACCCCATTTCCCGTGACGAACGGCCCTGTCAACCCCTACTTGAACATGCCGTCCAGCCAACTGCCGCTCGTGGGAAGCGCTCCTCATCCGCCGCAGTCACAGCCACTACCAGTACCGAAGCCTCGCCGTCCAGATCCGAGAGACCAACAGGCATACGAGGCGTGGATTGAGTGGCGCAAGGCAAACCAGCCAGGCTATGCTCACGAATGCCGCATGAGACAGCAGCGACGAGCCCAGCGAAGCACAGATAACAGGGCACCGGGCAGAGTAGCTGCGGGTCACAGGACCTAAGCCCCTGACTTGTTTGGAGCTTGAAGATCCCACGCGGAATAGCATCATTCACTGAAGGTGCTGCGGTTGGACACAGCTTGACCTGGCGTTGCGTGCGATGGGAAGCAGCATCCGCGGTAGAGATGTGGCGGAGGGCATACGTTTCACATTTCGCTTTTTTCTTCAGACAAGTGTATTATTTCAACTCTCTATTTTTTTTTTCTCTGTTTTGGTGCGTGTGTTCTGTAACATTTATGCAAATGTTCGGAATCAACCGCATGGTGGATTACCATGTTTTGGAAGGGGCGGTTCAACGATATTTGTGTTGCCGGTCTGTGGACAGCGGTGCCACGTATGTGAAATGAGGGATTCGACGACTTTTGTACCCCCTGGGGCGATGGCAGCGGTATCAACTTGCTACTTAATTTCATTTCCTTTTCCTTTTTTCTTCTTCTTTTCCTGCTCCAAAGTCACGCACTTTAGCTGTGCTCGGTTGAATACAGGATTGAGGATGATTGGTATGCTTGGGAGGGTGTAATAGAGCTCGACTGTGAGATACATGTACCTACTTGTACAAAGTAATGCTAGCTGCTATGTATTTATTAAGAGACAGTAACTGGGTTATTGTCTTGTGTTACGGTATGGCTTTTCAGGGTCATTGAAAATTAGTTAGGCTACAATGTATTTTCATGTTTTTCAATCTTCATTCTTCTGCTACTGTGGACTGCGTGATTTCAGGTAGACGCAATCTGGACTTTGTACGTGTAGATAGTTGAACCGCTATGAACAGGTCCGGCTCCGAAAGGTGAGACTTTGGTCGGCAAGGGTGAACGATGAAGCCGGGCAGTATTTTTTGTCTTGGGCATTGAGACATGGAACTTTTGTAGCGTGGATACGAATAAGTACTCCGCCCCATGAGAAAGTTGAATCAAGCCCAAAATAGTGTATACATTTTAGTAGCTGCAGTATAACAGCTACAGTATAGAAAAAGAAGGGGAGAGAAGGTGCCACGCGTGATCAAGTCTTGGACATGCACGCTATAAGTGTGCTCTGATTTGACTCACTTTGTACTTGCGACTGATTCCTTGTTATATTGCTCAAAAAAAAAGATGTTAGTCTCATTAGTAGTTTCTTTTTCTTTTTTTCTTTTTTTCGCCCTACTTGATGAATCCTATCCCTGAGCCACGCTTGCTATGGTGTCTGTTCACCCCCTGGCGTTCTTCATATACATAATTCGCCACAGAATGTTGTGTAACCCGTGATTGTGTAACCTATGTTTTGCGATAAGAGGAGGATTTGCTTCGCTTTCGCTTTCGCTGCGAGCTATACGTATCTTGCTCGAGTTGTTTCTTAATGTCTGCTCTGTTCAAGAGGTAAAATAAATGAACTAAGGGGCTGTGAGAAGCAGAGTAGAGGAAGCATGCAGTTCCTTTGCCTGTGTATTTTTTTTGGCTTTTTAATTTGAATAATGTCTAAGATGAAAAAGGGTGTCCTGGGATTCCTTTGGTAGGTAGGAAAATGCCTTTTTTGGTTCAGTGAGCGTACAAGAGTATTGTCTTGAGGGAACTGAGTAGACGATGAAAAAGTAATAAGAGAAAAGTCGAATAAACACTAGCATCAAGTCATGGTTGGCTGGGCTTGCTGCCTGTGTCTGCCTGGTGTGCACCGCCTTGTGCATGTTCTCTACTTTGATACCGCCTAGGTAGATATCTATACTGATTGCCCCCCCTCCATGTGTTACGAGTTGTTCAAGAGGGGCGTGCGTATAGGCTTGAATACGTGCGCATCAAGCTCCAACTGTGTGCGAAACAGAAAAACGGCAAAAAGACGTCAATTACAAGCAAAACGTCGGTGAAGCAGAAAAAAGAGCCTCACATGCGGCTCTGCGGCTAGTCCAGTCCGGAATCTCTTGAGGCTCTGCTCTTTCTTTCCCCTGCCTGTACAAGCTTCTCTGTCCGCGAGTCACGCGCTATGCATGCGCCTTTAGTTGCTGCATGAGGCAAGAAGAAATAAATGATGCGAGCTTTGGAGCGTGTATCTGATTCGACCGAGTTGAGCCTCATCGCTGGGGGGGCACTAGTGCTAGTACCTTTTCTGCTAATGGTGCCACCCCTTTGGTAAATGGCGGTGATTGCCGTGCGGCTCATGAAGAAAATGACATGCAGGTACTTTACAAGTATGGGCAATTATTTGTACACTTGTAGGATCGTAGGCATCGTCTTATTCCCAGTGTTCGACAACATACATTGCTCCTCACATGCTATCGAATGGAAAGGCATAAACGCACATTGAGCCGCAATCGCCGCATGAACAAGGAAATATATACGACCTAACAACAAGCAATCTCTTTCATCCAACACGCATATATAATATATCTATGCATGCACACGCCCCCCTCCCACCAAGATAAATAAAATACGAAAAAAGGGGTATGCCAATCTAACAAAGTTCAAATCACACAACCCCCTCCCAAACCAACACAAAGCCCAAAATCCTTTCTCCTAGGGCTGACAAGGCAGATAGATAGGTATACTATCCCTCCCCTGCTGATATAATCTCTTTTTTTTTTTTTTTTTAATAGGTGTCTTTCCAAAACACGCCCCCCATCAAATGACAGGCCACTATCGTAAAAAAAAAAACGTTAAACCTTCCAACCAGTCAAAGAATCGCACGGCTCTGCGTGTTGATTCAATACACCATCATCTGCAGGAATTGATTGGCTGGAAATTCACTCTCGGCTGGGGAGGCGGTCCGGCACCGAGATTCTATAATGCTACCCGCTGTTCGCCTTGTTTTTTTGCCTTTTCATGAACGGCAGACCAACAAAAACAGCCCCCACGCGGGATTTCAGTTCAAGGTGAAGGGGTGGTGGTGGTGTTTGCTGGCCTTGCATGTTTGAGGCTCTTTGTCTGCCGAACCCGAAAGTGCGGGTTGGCTTGGACAGGCTGAAACCCCCCCCTTTGACCCTTTTCCCCTTGTGGAGAAAATGTGTTTAGGATTGAGATATCACAAAGCTATGAAGAATACATCGGACGATAGATGGGGGTTGTTTCGTGATTTGGGGGACAAGGTTTATAGGAAACCCGACTTTCTGGGTCAAACAAGGACTGTGGCTTGGGGGATTCTCTTAGCCGGGACTTGAGCCAAGATTGAAAGGATGACGTTAAGCGTAGTTGTTACACAGTATCAGTCAGTCTTACGAATTATACAGAGTATTGCGATTGCGAGTAAATCGAGGAAAGAAATCGTACTTCATTTTCTATCTGCTCCACCGCCCCTGGCCACCCCGTCTACCCATTGCAAATGAAATTTTGATCTCTTTTGAAGAATCGTGGTATCATAACAGGACATGTATTGATGAGAACAACAACAGCAACAAATGAGAACAAAAAGTAATAGGAAAAAAAATTACAGACGTGAAAAGTAGAAAAGTCGTATGCTAGACAAAGCCCGTGCCCTGATACCCTACCATCAAGTTCATGCCAATGCCTCCCATATGCACTAGTAAATAGCGAAAACCAAAACGTATTGTTCAGAAGAATACAACACCCCTGGATATTAAGCCTACAGCTCTCCTTCGGAAGTGGCTGTGGCCATCCTGTATTCGGTGTCACCCTTCAGGGGGTCGCAGAGCTCCCATCCCATCTCTGTCTGTTTGACGATGCGGATTTCGGATCGCTGCGCCCATTCGGTCAAAACGTAGTCGTGAAGTCCTCCAAACTCCACCGGTGGCTCCTTGCCGGTAGCCGCGTTTTCAAAGTGCTGCTGAGCCACATGCTCCATGCGCTCGTCCCAAGCGTTGCTGCCTTTGAAGGACTTGTCGCAGGATTTCACGGGGCAAGGCATCCAGGTTGGAAGCCGGCATCGGATGCGCAGAGCGTCCTCTTGCATTCTCTTGACTATGAAGTCGGATCTGGCATCCGCGCCCTTGTAGTCGGTTGTGCTCTGGCCGGCAATGTTGGAGTGCATACGACGAATGTGCTGGGTGTATAGGTCCTTGCGGTTGAAGATGTTGCCGTTTGGCACGAGGCCCGCACGTTGCTGGAACGACGATTGTCGCTCATCGGCGCATTTGCCTTCCATGCAGACCCAATATTTCAAACCCAAGTGCTTCGTGCTAACATGGCGCTTCCATTCGTTCTTGGCGTCGAACCTGGCGGCGCAGCCCGCGTAGTGGAAGACGCAGATAAAAGGCCGGGGGTGGATCTTGCCCACATGCTCGTCAAGCAATGCCCGGCTGGGGAAATGCTTCTTGCATTTGTGGCAGAATTTTTTGTTTGCACTGTAAATCTTGCGCTTCCTATCGCCCTGTGACGATACCTCGTGGCTAGCAGAGGATTGGTTGCCAGAAGACATTGGATCGTAGCGATACTGCGAGGCGCGGCTGCGTCTCTTCACCACCCTGGTAGTCGACGCCCACTTTTCAGTGTTTGGTGGCATGCTTTCTTCTTTGACATGGTGAGCTGAGTCTGCAAAAGAAAGGCTAGTGCAGGGAGAATAGTGACGAGCGCTGGCATTGGCAGCATCGATATGTGCGTCGTGGGCACTGATATGGCCCAGAGAGTTACAGCGGTGAATAGTACCAAACATGTATTGTCCGTTGAACTCATGGCTTTCCACATTGTAGTATGTTGGGTTTGCAACATGCTCATGAACATCTTCGTCTTGCGAGTTTGAATAGTAGCTGACCTCTGTCTGTTTGGTGCTTGGTTCGTAATAATCAGAGTCATAGGGAGTTCCCAGAGTGATGACATTGCCTTGTGCATCTGGTGGCGTGGGGGGCGCGTCGTAGCTACCATCGCTGCCAATGGATGGGCTTTTCGCCAAGCTAAACACTGGCGAGCCTTGGAAAGAAGACGGTGACCCATTTCGTGCACAATCAGCTTGATAAATGCTGTTGTTGCGAGTATCACGAGTCAGCCTAGGGTCGAGACAAATGTCGATCGGAGACTGCTGAAAGCATGATGACAGCACTGAGACTGGCTGCCAGCATTGCGAGCTAGCGTCCGGAGAGTTTGAGTCTCTGAGCAGATTTGGGTCAATTGGCTCATAGAGAGTGTCTTCTCGGATGTGTGGACTGTATGGTGGAATGGACGTGGCTGGATATTCAGTGGGCACCTGACCATAGCCATAGTGAACTCGTCCACCGTTTCTGGCGCCGGTTGCGGAGAAGGAAGACATTGAAGAAGAGAGTGTAAAAAAAGTATGGGTAATGGCCCTAATTTGAGGGCTTGTCCTTTTCCTGATGGTTGAAAGAGGAAGAGAAAAGCCGAGAACTGCACGTTCGAAACAACAATGGCTGGTATGAGGATGTTGAGCTAGACTTGTTCTTTGCTCAAGGGGCAAGGGTGTGAGCAGTAAAGAGTGAGGCAAAGGATGCCATATAAGAATAACCCAAGAAGATGGAGGAAATTGCTTCTTTAATCGGGTGAGAATATATAAAGTATGAAAGAGGTAACACAGGGCTTGGTCTGTGAATGGGAGCCCGATTGGTACCAGAGACAGTTAGAGGATAGAAGGTGGATGAAGATGAAGAGGAGAATGTGTTCAATACGTAAGGTCGACGAAGGAGGAAGTTGGTTGTATTGCCAATGGAGAGATGATCCAAGGCCCGAAAGGATGGGGAGCTTGACTCCTGTTATATGGATCGGGGCTTGATAGTGAGATCCATCCAGCTGGTAGATTAAGTGGTACGCCGGTGGTCGAGAGAAGAGACAGAGCCTCAAGACGGCTACTATTCGTCTGGCAGCGTGGGTTAGCAGACTGCACTGTAGATGCACTGCTGAGATACCTACCCTGGCCAAAGCTGCTGTGCAAATCCCGGCCGGAGGGTGTGCAGAACATCCTAGAGTAGGATTTGCTACCCTGACCTAGCTTTGGCCTAGTCTAGGGTGCCGCTGAGATGGGGGTCCCAATGTCGTCGGGTTTCCAGATTCATCATATACGCACGCCCCTCCCTAAACTCAGCCTTGGGGCGAAGCGTCGTGCATACTGTAGCATGGGGGCTCGGGTTAAGACGAAGAAGAAGAGCTATCCAGACGACGACATAGCATAGCTTCGCACTCTGGATGCGGCCAGCGTACCCATCGTGGCATCCAGGCCGAGTTTATGCTGTCATGGACGGAGCGTAGCATGGCCAGCAGCCCCCATCTGCTGGAGGCTGCAATGCTCCCATCTCCAGCGGCATCTTTGCTGCGTGCCGTGCTGCTTGCTTGGCTGTTGGATGCTGTTGGTCGCGACAACCAGCCCACCTGAGTAGGTGCAGGTACTCTTTGTGGTGAAGAATAGTAGTAGGTAGTTGATAGCTGGTAGAGCCTGGTTCGGAGCCGTCTCATTTCCCCTTGAAGATTATGTGAACCATGCCGTGGTCGGAAGTCGCCCTAACATAACTGGCACGTCGACGGTAAGGCAGCTCCCCGCCATCGCCAACATGCCGTGATACACGAGTTAAGTTGGATGTTCAGCCTCGCAAGGGTTCGATGCCTCTGACGCCCGTCTTTTCGTCTCGGGGGCATGGAGCGCGACTTGGCCGAAAGCTGGCCGGCCAGAAGCTGGATGTGAAGACCAACCTGGACAAGGAGAGGCCAGCCAACCACTTACCTGGGCAAGGGGCCATCTGCCAATCTGCCAATTTGCACCACGCACCAGGGCCGTTGGATTCATGGGCTGAAGCCTGACGGTGGTAGTTCGTGCGCAAATCGCGGGCGAGATGCCAAAACTTGGGGTACTGGCCGCGCTACTCAACAAGAGTCTGACGCCAGAATCAAGCCCCAGGGCCGGGCCTCTAGTGCGGATGCCAATTGCTCGCGGCTGCGGGAGGCGAGCAGGGGTTTCCTTCTAGCCCCCGAACCGCCTGTTCTCGTTGCCCAAGGGAAAAAAAAGTGGACGTCGGCGGAAGCAGATGGTGATGATGGGAGAGCAGAGATGCCGGGCAGGCGAAGATGCGCGGCATGCTCGACAAGAGGCGTGTGCAGGCGTAGGTCCACTCCAGGCGCCTGGTGCAGTGAATCATCCCCATCGCAGCACTCTAAAAATGCTTTGTAGTGGTAGCGCAGCGTCGCATGGGGGAGTGCTGATCGCCTTGCTGGCTGTTCCTATTACTGGCAACTCCAGCTGCTAATTCCAGAGCGCCGCTACTCCGGATGCGCGTGGAGCTAGCTCGAATCGACGTAGCACGAGGCAGCGCTAAATCTCGCTCCACTCTGTGCAAAGAGACCGGGACGCCAAAGTGGACGCCAAAGTGGACGGGGACAGTTCGCTTCAGCCCGATGACCTTGCATCGAGACAGCCAAGACTCTTTGGTCTCAAGCTCTCTGCCGTCCCCAGTGTCGTCCATTGCCTCGTGTGGGGGCTTTCTGCGAGCAAGCAGAGCAGGGTGATATCGCACGAGATCCGCTGAGATGGCCGTCTCATGTTCTAGCCTGGGCAACGAGAGAGCTCCTTTCTGCGGCATGGCGATGGTTTCATGCGCTGGCTTCTGGCTCAGGAACGAGCCGGCCTGCGCCTGAGAGGGTGGGTAAGAAAGGACTGAAGCCCCATCCGAAGACTCAGATATCCAGCCCCCCTGGGGGAGCTGAGCGTTGTGAAACACCACAAAGAAAACAGAGAAACAAAAGATGGCAGGCGATCTCCAAAGGTTACCTACCAGTCTGAGATGCAAGGTGCTGTACGACACACATGCCCAAAGCTCCGCCCTTGCTGGGAAGGGAAACGGCAAAAGAGCTGGCGAAATGGCGGAGCGAGGGGAACTGCTGCGAGATGGAGGTCGCAGTAGGAATGATTATACGGAGGTGCTGTGAGCCACATGTGTGCCAATGTGTGCCACAGGTGTGCCGTCAGTGGCGCGCCGCCTGGCATGGCATCCG
Source organism: Trichoderma sp. 2475 (assembly GCA_038502285.1). Taxonomy (NCBI): domain Eukaryota; kingdom Fungi; phylum Ascomycota; class Sordariomycetes; order Hypocreales; family Hypocreaceae; genus Trichoderma; species Trichoderma sp. 2475. The sequence goes on from JARPVV010000006.1 coordinate 741,846, forward strand.
CAGTGGCAGTAGGAGAAGCAGTTTTGACGCAGGTTGTGCACGATGCTGCATTGCATATGACGGCGTTGATGACGAAGGCGGCGATGACGGTGATGCTGAGGTTGGACGACGGCGGAGACGACGATGTAGGCTCTACCCGAAGCACTAACAAGTCTGTCATCTATGTTGATGCTGCTGCTGCTGCTGCCTGCACTCTGCTGCAACCAGAACCGATGGCGGATCAATCATCGCTCATCAACCTGGGCGTATGCCGTACGAATTGACTGCTGGTACATCCACCAGCATGAGGCGCGGTCTACTAGTAGTGCCATCTGCTTTCAAATCGTCCCTGGTTCGCCGAGAAGCTGCAGCTATACTGGGGGCTTTCAGCCCAGCATTCGGCGTGCCCGCTCCCTATGTTGTCTAATCTCTGGCTTTCATCTCCAGCAAAACCTCGACCCGTGTCATCGCATTGGTGCTAGATTCCATTAATTCATTACAATCCGCTCAATCTGTTCATGCTTCTAACCAGACTATGGCCCTAGTAGATCTTGCACCGAGACTTGAGGGTCTGTCGAAGCCATTGGAGGTGGTACGAATATTAGTACCTAGCTCCCAGGATAACGTCCGAGGGCCGCGAATCGATACCCTATCCTAGGCACAATGCTTCTTGTACAAATGAAGGGGTAACAATAGCCGGCACCGCCTGAACGGAGCGTGCTTCTGACCTCACGTATCTGTCATGGCAGGTGGGTAAGTGTGCCTAGGTATTGGATACAAGCCTTCCAGGCCTTACCCCTGCCAAAATAATAGAGTGCTGACTTCATCCCAGGTCGATGGCACCAAATATTAGGGACCATCGAGGAATTCCCAGAGAAGTGCTAGAGCATGCCGCATTCTTTTCAGCTGTCAAGGAAGAAGCAAACGCCCTCAGCTGGTGTGCGCATTTGGTATCTCTGACAAATCGAATTGATGCCTTCTTCAACTTTACCATCTACCTAAGCGGGCTAGACACCTACAACAGATGGCTGGGAAAATGCACTACCAGCTCCAAAGGCAACTAAAACCCCACGCTCCTTGACCGAGCTGTCGCGCATAAATTGGGCAGAGGATGGCTTGTGGTCTAGACCTGGACTCTGAAGGCGTTTTCCCCCCTGCTCGCGCTTCTTTTTGATGGGAATTATTGGTCCAGATACGAAATACCTACCCTTTTCCCACTTCTCTTGCCATCATCTATCCTTTCTTCCGCCAGTCTTTGTGCTGTCATCGCCAAAATTGACTGCACGTCTACAGGCATCAAGCCACAGCTGTTTTTGCATGCACCAACATGCTGCCTCAAGCGCCACTCGCATCTCTCTCGTACTATTCCCGCTAGTACTAAGACAACCAAAGCACTTTGCTCAAAGCTGCTAGCCTGCCCCTCCCGCTCGGCAGATCTCCGTGCCTCCGTCGCCGGGAAGCCCCTTCGCGTGCTCTTCTCTCTACAGTATAGACTAGAGCTAGCATGTTAGCGAGTCGCTAAACGCCTCGCGCCTGCTAGTCGTTGACCACGGCAGCGTCTTTCCCTTTTTTGTTCTATTTTGACTTCCATCAACTTCTGATCGCGACCCCTTCCCTCTGCTTGTCCAACTATCCTTTCCTCACCACTCTGACTAAACCCGCCCCTTTCTGGCATCACTCGCCACGGCATGGTCAGCAAAAGCATCCTATACGGCCTCGGAAGTATTCTTTCCAGCCCTACCCACCCCGCTGGCTTGTCCGGGTGTTCTACTGGTAAAGGCACTACTACTAGCCGCAGTGCCACCACGGCTGCACGCCGCACGCCACATTTCGCACGCCGCTTCACCGTGCGCACTCTGAACACCGCGGGGATTCAATGCTGGATAGCCGCTCGCTGCATTGACGCTAATCAGCATCTTGCCCCAGTAGCTGTATCGCTGATCAGCATTGCTTGGCTACCAGTACGTCAGTGGCAGCTGGCAGGGGCGCAGGCCGTATTGCTTTTGGGTAGAATTTCACGGCAAGTTTCAGGTGATAGAAGCCGAGCAAGACGCCGATTCTACGGAGATGTGCTGTCTCCCTGGCTGTTCTGCGAACTTCAGCTCTCTGCTGTGCCTCAACCCGACCACGTCTTGATATGCCATCGCCCGCTTGTTTTTACAGACCAGGCAAATACTGTGGCGCGAGAAGCTTTCAAAACGAATGCAACATATGAGATGTCCGGTTTAATCAATCGGGCCGGGCATTGATATCGGCCGATACAATCAGAATCCACGGGCTGAAGCTGGTCGGAGAGTTTAGAATTTACGAAGCCAAGGCTCCAAGTGATGCTCCCTCTTTGCACGCACCGAGATGCATATCTGCTCAAACCGCAAAACCACTTCCATCAGACCTCGTAACGGAACCTACCAAGCCCCCGAGTTTTCAGCTTCGCTTAATGCACCAATCAAAGACTTTCGGGCTACTGCAGCCAAAATCTTGCCAGAGCGGCGCCGACCGAGACACACATGACTTGTCACGAATATATACCTCTGGGCGTGGGCATGAAGCTAGGTGGCCAGGACCAAGAAGGCGCAATGGCAATGCCAGACACCGTCTGTGAGGGATCAGAAAGAACTAGGTCTGGCTCCGCCTGGCCGGGGAGTGTCTTAAACTTTTCAAGGGTATCGGAGCAGCATCTTGGTATCGTTGCAATGGATTTGAAATTTTCTCGGCCAAGACATCCAAGACACAAGCTCAAGTAGACAATTATGGCACTTCTCGACGTGGTAGTAGCCGGGAGTCAGTCAACGCACCGGAGAGCGCCAGCTCGGTGGCGCCCCTGCTTGTGTTTGGCAGACATGTCACTTACACAGGGATAAGCCTGCATCGCGATGGCTTGCGAGCGCACAGCAGGACAGGGTCCATCAACATACACATGCTACAGTAGTCCTCGCTGATCTCTCTTGATGGTGTAGGGCCAGTTTTTTTCTAATACTAGAACTTTCCGCTGCTCGGATGCGGATAAGTGCCCAATAGACCTTTCTACTACACTAGAAGCCGACGACCGTCTTGGTGTGCTAGCTGCAGGAGCTCCATATCGGTACAGCCGATGCCGAGCAATCTTCTACGAGATTTCCCAGTTGGAATACTAGCTAACACTCTGACAGTGCTTTGATAAGATCATCATGTCTCCGGTAACGGTGATAGACAGTAGTTTGGCGAAGCGCCACGAATCGCGATGGACTATTGGCTGCTTGTGTTTAATTCCAGGATGGCTTGCGTCAACCCTCTATCATTTTCTTGGAGCTGCATAGTTATGCCGCTCAAGGCAACTGATTAATAGTGAACCACGCATGAAAAAGAACTACGCGGAGCTGAACTCTCCCTGCCCCTCCTTTCCCCTTCTACGATGCAGTGATGTCTGCTCTCCACTGCGTCGTCATAACCCCTGTCTCCCACCACAAATCCAAAGGCTTGGTGAAAATCATTGGCAATCTCTAATTAATGCAATATGGGCATCCCGGAGTTCCAATCCGGCAATTCGAGACAGGCTCTCTCTCCAGAGTCTCCCGACGCCGAGATTGGCACCAGACTGTGCAGGGGTCTCGGCCTGTGTAACGCTCCATCTAGGTACTCTCCATCGTGGCCGTGGCCATGGCCAAACTCCAGTCAAACCGCTCGCTCCATGCTCGGCAGCAGAGATCGTTTTGCGCATGTCACGAACTCGAAATACTACAGAAAGCACAAGTGGGTGCAATGTATCTAACGTATACAAAAGCTCAACTCCTGCGCTCGTCCAAGCCCTGGCTAGCTCAAGCCCAAAACTACAGATGCCGCTATCCCAACTCGTACATACATACAGCAGGCATCTGGACTAGCAGCGGCAGGACATACGTAGCTTACTAGGGCACGCCGGACCATGGGATACGGACACGCCCCCTCGGGTACAGCCACGTGGGTTCTTGGCCGCTCATCCTGAATTGCATGTATCTGTGACCAGCTCAAGATGCATTAGCTGTATATGCTTCGCAATCATCTTATTGGCACCGTGTACGAAGTACCTCCTCACGATCTTAGTTTGGGCCAAACTTACGCCTTCGAAGTCGCCTTACAGCCCCGGCCCAGTAAGGAAAAACGATGCATCAGGTGTAAAGCAATTGGTGCCTTTCTCTACTGCAATCTTTGCCGCGGGGCGTGTTGGAGATCATTGCTGCCTCATTTTTACCATTTGCTCACCTCGAAGCCGGCACAGGCAACCGGACCAACCCAACCTTGATACCACGCCAGTTACAAAACGAGGCAAAACTACGACTCATCAGGCCTATCGCCAAGGCCTTGGTGTTGTTATGTTGCTGTCTGAGCCTACTCGGCATCAAAGATAAAAATTGCAGAGAGCAAGCATTAAGGATGGTGTCTGCAGGCTGACAGCGGGCGGCGATTCATCCCATCTCTTGTTTCATCCGTTATCTTTATATTTTATCGTAGCTCTTACAGTTCGAATCCTTCTGCGATGCTGCTCAGTGAAGCCCCGCAGAAGAACAGCCTCTCTAACCCAGCGCCAATCATAGAACCGTAATTGCCAAACAGACCGCAAAAGCGAGACGATCTAGGCAAGGCACCGTGATCACAAACGGCACTGAATCGACGGCCCCCAACCCACGGACTCTGGCTGCCTGGTGCAACTTGCTACAGCACTTACCGCCACGGCCAACGACTTGCTGGCGTATAGCTACAGTAATGTGATAGCTTACCTCGAGATCCTGGTCACGATACTTACCCCGTGACCGAAATTTCGGTTTCAATTCGATGCGTCCATGTCGCTGGTACGGCAGCCAAGCTTCCGCCGTCACATCTCCTATGCATCGCTACGAGTACCACTACATTGGCTCGAGTCATCCTTGACGCTGGCGCCTTTTTGCCTTTGGCACCATTGGGAAACAGTTCTCTTTGGCTAAGCCATTTTCACTCACGCTCAGCTGGCAACCATATCGACAATTAGCTTGCCCCCCTCATACGAATCTCTGCTTAAGCCCAAGGCGCGCCTTGCCTCAACTTGGCAGCTGTTGCTCAGGCAGCGCATGCGCCCTGCCAGCAAGTCTCTTCTCTTTGCATAGTATTGCTCCTACGAGAACCAGAGTGCTTGACCCGTCATGCAAGCATCAGTCTTCCTCCATGCTCTTCTGGTCTTTCATCGCCCAAATCTCACTCGTGATTGACGATTCAGATCAATTTATTCATCGTGCAGATGTGCCGTAGCATCGGCCTTTCTTACATCTAGCACACAGCCCTCTCCGGGTGTTAGCACAGGCCCTCTTCATCAACTTGGCCGAAAGCAGACGCCAGCTAATGCACGAAAGTCGCTTCGAAGTAACATGACCTCACAGTCCATCTCTAAAAACCATCCACATTCGGGGCATTGCTCCGACCACCTTCGCGTCAACCGAGTGTGGGCCTTAGTCTATCTTTACACACACAAATAGACCAAGGACAAGGACAACGGAATCCCGTTTTTTTTTCTGGAAAGGAAACAAGTAATCCCGTCCTTGAAGGCGAAAAAAACAAATCAATAGCACCCACCATCTTTTGCCTATCTCACTCTCCCCACGTGGTATCAGCCTACCGGTATCCAAATACGAGCATCGCGCACATGCGAGCAGTACTCTGACTTACCAAGTTGAGAATATATGTGTTTCGCACAAGTGCTCCCCCAAGGTTATTCTGGGAATAGCCGGCTTTCACTTCTCCCAAAAGGGACGAGGGCCATTCGCGGTAAGCTCAGGCCAGACAGATTTTTGCTAGTCATGATACGGGGACCAAGACGGATAACCCGGCCAGTAGCCAAATTCTCAACCAACAGACTGTAGCATCGGTTACCACACTGCATTTATCCCACCTCTCTCTGCCTATGTCGCTCGCTTCTCTGTTTTCCAAGTTGGCCCCCTCTTTGGAGGGCTTTTCCTCCTAGGACCATTTAGGACTTTGTCTTTTTTCCACTTGGCTTTCGCTGGAACGCTAATGCACTGTTACGAAGCGGATGAGAGACAGGTGAAAAGAGAAAAAGGGTCCCAGACATACGTCAAATGTCTCACCGAAAAGGAGGAGGGTGGGTGGGATCCTTCGCCAAAGAACCCTTTGTATGGTGCGTCCGAAGAGCGAAAAAGGCAATCTATGCGCTGGTGCCAAGGCAGTAGGCACCGAGACGCCTCTTCATCATCCTTTTTCCGCTGCTATCTAGATACTAGTACTACGTATATCTCTCTTGATCTCCTTGAGGCTGTTCGCTTAGTGGGCTATGCCTGTGTGCAGCGTCTAATTTCGGATCGTCTTGGGTAGCACTCTGGCTTTTACACACAAATGACGGCGCTTATCCCACACGAGGACTTATTCAATTCTTTTGGCTGCGCCTCAAGACACAATCGGTTGTATTGACTTTTTCCCTTAGCTAAACACACTTAAAAGTTCAAAAACTTTATCAAGAAGGCTGCGCATTCCACACAACCACACTGCATTGTTTCGGCGGTAATAATAGTAATGCTTGGAAGCTAATGTAGGTACCCTCACAGTCCACCTGCAAGGCTTGAGAGGAGGGGAAAAAAACACGAACTTGACTTTATCCAAAAAAAGATTATCATCGGCCGACGGCCTTTGGCCGACAACTTTAGCATGGCACCTTTGCCATGGCAAATGCTGCCACTTTTTCATAGCCTACCTCTCCTCCTTTTCTTGACTTATTGGATCGGTCTCGTGTTCAAAATCCGGAAATTGTTCGACTTTGCAGTGACCGCAAAGCTTGTGGCCACATTCCATACACACACTGCTTAGGTGGTAGTTTTCTTGATGAATGCAGCCGCACTACTCGTCATGTTAGATGTGCAAAGCGCATTAGGAAAGCCAAATGTATAGCAACTTACGCATATCCAGAGAACGTTGCGCCTCTTAGTAGAACGCATATCCAAATCGTCTGTTGCCTTCCGCTTCTTCACGAACCTCGACAAAGATCCTACAGCCTTGGGCTTCTTGCCAGACTCAGAATTTCCCTCTGCCAATTTATCTTCAAGATAGCACCAGTCAGCCATGGTTTTCTTGGCCAGTCCATCCTTGCCAAACAGATGGCTATCAATGTGATCGCATCTTTTTGTCCATGAATTGACCACCTTCTCTTTGATCTCAATGAATTGATCGCAAAACCCGCACCAGAAGCGTGGATCGCAATGGCGACCCAGCCTGCAGCTTTCTAGCTTATTCTCAATTATCTGACTATCTTTTTCTTGATGATCGTGCTGAAGGTGAGTCTTGAATAGCTCTCGACGAGGCAAAACCTTGTCGCAACGCGGATAATCACAGTTCCAGGATTCCATCTGGAAATGCTGGCTACTCTCGTGCCTCTTCCAGTCATTCTTACTACCAAACATCTTGTGGCACGTTTTATAAGTGCATCCATAAGGCTTTTCATGTCGTTTCATATGTTTCCTATAGTGGTGATATGTTAGTTGCCGTTGCGATGAGTGGACACAAAGATGAGGCCAGCGTAAATAGGTAAACTAGAATTAGAGCTTACCTGAGTTCACACGCCCGTGAAAATGGCTTGTAGCATTTTTTACACCTCAATGGCATTTTCGGGCTCCCTGTTTGGTCATTGGGAGCAGCACTCTCATTTTGCTGTGGCTGCTGCTCTTCATGTTTCAGTGCTTTCTCTAGCAGATCTTTAGGAATGGCTTTAAGAAATGATAGAACGTCATCCAAGCTATGATTATCCGGCAGATATCTCTTCAGACGCTCCGCAGTATCGGACGAGTTGGCAGGTTCTTTTGTAGACGCTCTAAAGTCATCTAGACCATTGTCTGTTTCTTGGGGCTCAGTTTGGCCGCTTTGGGTAGCACTATCTTTCGACTGCGGAGAAGAATCGAGCGACATGGTCTCAATTGCCAATGGATTATGATGGTCAAGCATTTCATCTTCACCCTCGACAGGGATATCTTCATCCTGGTCAAAGCTTTCTTGCGCTGGCTCATCGTCAGGGAGCGCCGTCATGGATTCTTCCAAAGAATCCTCCTGTACTGGCGTCCCAGCGACAGCATCGCGGACAAGAGTCTGGGGACCAAGAGCTGATGGTATTTTAAGGCCATCCAGGGTATTTGATGGCGCCAATTGCGAGTCGCGCCCGCTTTGGGTTATTAGCATGTGATTCTGCTTTGGAAATTCCTTTTGTAACTGGCTCAATGCGCCCGTTGGAAGCTGGCTACTTCGCAAATCAGGCGAATCTTGCACCTGTGTTGGTCGAGACTCCGGATCAACATCAGCAACCGACGATCCCACACCTCGAAGGGCATGTAGCTCTGCCTCGTCTGGCCTATTGGAGCTGTTTTTAGCGTCTACATTGCCGTAACATATATGGCGCATCAGGAATACATACTGGTCACGGTGGTGCCCAAAATCCTCGCCATCCAGACCATGAACGCGGGCTGAAAAGTCTTGAAGGCTATCAGTAGTCGGCCACCCGGTTTCTTTCCCCCGGAAACAGTCACTATGACGACTTAAATAAAGAGATGAGCGCGATTCGGAACGGATGCCAGTAGTTGAAAATTTGCCATCTCGAAAGTCATGCGGCCTTGCTGGTACTGGGCTACAAACAAGATGTCAGCAACTAACATATATCTGACGGCCCGGATCAGATATGAAGAATGTATGACACATACTAGTAGCGATATTCTCTTAGATCATCGTCTGCTTTAAGTGTTATGCTATGAGAGCGAGTCAGGTGGCTGCGGAAGTTATCAGCCCTGGGCCACAGCTTTTCCTTCTTAAGGGTGCAAGGTTCATGGCGACAGATAAAGGTAGGCACGTTGCTATCATGCTCACGGTGGACCGTTCTCTTATGTCTACTGAGATCATTGGTCGTGCTGAATCCCCGAATAGCCTTGGGGCAATTTTTGTAATCGCACTTATACGGCCTGTTATGCCTGTGATTATGTTTTCTGCAGCCTGTTAGTCTTTTGGCAACGAGGAGCAAGCATAATTGCTATAGGCCAAACGTACTTGAGCTCTGACTTCGTCTTGACATTGGCTCCGCAGACGTTGCAGTGGAGAAGTTTAGCATTGGCAACTGGACGAGATGGCGCCATAGACGCCTTGTACATTGGAGCTGCTGCAGCGGAGAGGTTTAGATTCCCGATGTCAATAGACTGATCTGCCGCCTGGGGTTCGTGGAATCCACCCTCCGTATACCCATCGTTCTCATTGACCGATGTGACGCTCTCAATAGCGCTGTATATCGTACGGCTGCCCCCATAGCCAGAGTCCAGAGTGGTATCGCAATCAGAGGGCGCAGGAGGGCTTCTGAAGTTTTGGAAGCTGCGTAATCCAGTGTTGTAGGCATACGCGGACGATTGAGACGGAGTCAACGACTGTGCCGGGTTGATGACGCCGGCAGGAACCCAGGGATCATCCGACCCAGAGTAGAACTCAAGGAACATACTATAAGAGTCGGAGACAAGAGGGTTCTCCCCACGAGAAGGACTCATGCTGAGCTAGAAGCTAGTGCGAATAGGGCCGTTGGGCGGCGTATATCTGCGTGGCTGCGCACCGTCTGTCCGGTGATGTATGCGTATAGATTGCCTGCTCCGTGGCGAATTTGGACGGAGCAGGGACGAGATATATCTAGTCTCAGTGTTGAGGAGAGAAACGGCCTGGAGGAAAAATGTCTTGCTTTGCCCAGTTGATTAGGAGAATCAGTATGCGTCGACGAGGACTCCAAACAGCGGGGTGGAATTGGGAGCACGACGGGAATGTGAGGGGCCTGAGTCGGTCTGCAGATGTCCTCAGCCTCAATAGCGGGAGTGAAGCGTAACACTGAGTAACAAATAGGAGCAAGGACGAGAGTCAAGGCACACATGCACACGCAGCAGAGCCGGAACGGGCAGCATTAGCCAGCGAAAGGGCGCCGTGCTGGGTCGAGCATCACCGTCAAGTCTGTCCCGTGGTTCTGCGCCAGTGAGAGACGAAAGGGCCTGAGAATAAGACGAGGCAGCCAGGAGAGGCCGGCGAGGCAACCGCCTACTAGAAATAACACCAGCTGGCAGCGTCCAGAGCTGGCGGTCAACGACTGGGGCGTCGCGGATATGCGCTGCTCTGCCGCGATGCAGGATCAAAAAGGGCCTTGGGGTGGCTGAGATGAGCGCTGGCAGCCAGATCGTTTGTTGGCAAAATGCTGCGTCGACGGGCCTCGAGACGCGGGTGTCGTCGCCCAGCAGCCAGTAACACGTCGTCGATACCGCTGGCGATCCGGGAGGGCGGCCGATATCCGGCACTGAAACCGACGATGATGAAATGCCTCTCGCCTCGCTTTTGGCCTTGCTCTTCGGTGAGACGCAATGCAGATGCAGACGCAGATGGAGTGCACGGGCAGAGCACGGGATCTGGGCGCTGGCCCAATCAGACTGCGCAATTCAAGCGATAGCGCACGAGGAAAGAGCATTCTGGCGATGGCAAGAGCCCATGAGCGCAAGGCAACCGCGACTAACAAGGCAGCCACCGCAAGGCAACCGCGAGGCAACCGTCACAGGCGCAGAAGCGTCCGCGACCCAGCCGAAGCCCAAGATTTTTTTCCGCCCCCAAGTGATATTCGTGATATTCCCGGCAGCCATTTGTCGCATCGCGGTTTGCCATCCTATTCTTGCCGCTCTTTTCCGCTCAACTCTCCAGGACATTTTCTCTCCTTTTCTTTTTCGAGCAGTCCGGGGTTTTTGCCATTTCCCCTCCTCCACTCCTCAACACACCGGCTCTTGGCTCTCTACCAACTCGGCGCATGTCGCGCAGGCAAATGTCATCGCCAGCACAGCCCGCGACCCATGCCAACAAATCACGACTCGTGTCGCCATCTGCGCTGGACTTGCGCCGCTTTGTCTTCGTCGCACGTCCACGTTGCGGGTCTGACAAGCTGCGGCTTGTAAATTCCGTGGCTCCTGTAATTGTCCATTATCACCTGCTGTTGCTGAGTTGAGGCTACTGCCCCGGTTTTCTTGGCAAGGCAAATTGTTTGCCTCATGTTGGGCTTACAAGCCAACGCCCGGCTTGAGGCTTGGCTCATCTAAATCAAGCGATATAAAAAGCTTCTCCTGGCCTGCGCTGAAGAGATGGCGATGATTAGCTAAGAGTGCCATGTTATGATAGCCGTAACTGTAAAATGCATACGCTTGTAACAGACCTGAATAGGCAGGTATAGGGTGGATTGAAGCGCGCAGACCTCGTGCTTGGTCTTTGAGATTCGATCAAGTGAAATACGCTGGCGAAGCAAGCCTTTTGTAACCCTGTCGTATAGATAAGCGCTAGATTTGTATAAGATTTGGTGTACTGGAATGGTCTTTCGCTGGCTGGTGCGGTGCGGTCCTCGTGAATGCCAGTAGAGTGATGGAAGAGAAGAGCAGTAGGACTATATCTGCACTTTCATTGATAAATATGTCTTTCGCTAAATGCCGCAGCCTGATCCAAACGAACTAAAAATAGATTCGGGCAGCTGTTTTGAAACCTTTGGGCAGCTTTGAGAGTATTGGAACGACAAGTGGTGGCAGCCTTGTGCTTATTTAACTTGTATCATATTTGGTGCGTCTTTGAACGGCTATGAAATGCCACTGCTAGCGAATACGAGTATTGCAAAGCAGAAGCTAGGCTTTGTATGCTACAAGACATGTACAACTTTCTATACTTGAAAATTTCCGTCCTTGTTCTATAGGTACATGGCTTACGTCTTTGCACACTTAAGTTGCCTCTAGATATTATTGAGAAAGATAATACTGCTATTCCAGTAGTAGCTATTTTTTCCATTCTTTGTTTTCATGGAAGCCTCTCTCTTTATGTGGGTCATTTCCATACAACATACCTATCTATACATGTCTATATACACATGTTGTTCATGCTCAATTCCCCTTACAAGACAACTTTGCACCAATTATCATAGATAGAGTATTATACCTATTGTCAATTTGAACGCATTCACTGGTAAGACGTATTGGTAGCGACAAGCTGCCGTGAAGCGTACAGTATTTTGTCTACTGACCGAATGGGGAATATGCCCCATTTGTTGATGATACAGTGGCAGGGGATACGATTTGTTTCAAAGTGACAATATTCATAAAGAGTCGTTTGCCCTACAACACTGAGTCATATCCTATTTTCATCTTCTTTGCTCGGTAAATGAGACACACCGTGATATTATTTCCATAATGCATATGGTTTATAGTGTGCTGTGTAAGTTAGCTGAGAGAAGTAGATAGTAACATTACTTGTGCACCTATCACTCTCAAAAACAAGGCCCTTGTCGCCAATTATGGATCTGCCCATCCACCAACCAAAAAGTGAAGAAATAAACGCCGACGCATGCTTGGAAAGTATGTGGGCATTCATGGGTATTTCGAGGAAAACTCTCAATTTCAAACTGCTGCTTATACTAGCAGATTTGCCAGAAAGGGGTATCTACAGTCATTGGATATCAAGGTCACGGATGCCCCCAGCATCATGATGCGTCTGGAAATGCCTAATAAGAGTTATACTTACGAGATACTGCGCATATCATACTCTTTCAGTCTGGAGTTCTTTCAAGTCATGGCTGGGCCGGGGAAGCCTGCCGGCTGCGTACTGGCGGAGCGCAGAGTAGAAGGGAGAAATCCTGTTTTCAATCGTATAATTGCTTTTTTTTTTTTCTCATGTCACAGCCGTCGCTCGCCATATGCAACTAGCTGAGAACAGAGGCAGCTTCCAAGGGGAGTCGTTGCAGCAATATTGACTTGTGGTTCGCGGGAATGTTCCGTGCTTGCCGCAAGGATCGTGTGACCCACGCATGCCCTGTCAAACCGGGATGGGTCCAATGTATATACTATATAAGATCTACTACCAATATTCCCGTGTGAGAGATTCATGCGTCGTCATCCGCGTCGCTTAGAGTCACTGGAGCAGCATTACCACGCTCGGATTCCCGACCTTGGAGTGTCTGACTTGTCGTATCCATGAGATCGCACCCACCGACTCTCGCCCGTCTGTGATAGGCGAACCCCAGGTACCCGGAAACCACATCCAGTCCCAATAAGGTCAATCGAGGCGTCGTGGCCCCCATCTAACTAGCCTCAATCCTGCTATTTGAACAAAATCTAGTATCTACTCATGCTTCATGCTAACAACAGCAGTGAAATTACACCTTTCAAGTAACACAAGAGACGCCACTCGGGGAATTCTCCCCTTGCTCCGCGAAGCTTTGCATTAAACACCTCTACCACTTGACGTCCGTACCATGATTGTTCATGTGAAGAGACGTGGAAAGATCGTGGCCCAACGCGGTTCACGGCGGGAGGGGACAGTCCCCCAACTAACGGAAAGATGCGGACTTGATAGGCGCGCAAGGGGAGATGACAAGCATTGCATACATCTAGCCCGCCTACGATGGGCAAGAAGCCGATGGCTGGGCTTGGCCACTCTTCGGATACCAGCCTAACATGGGTTGGTATCCAGCGCTCGACTACGCGCGTACGCAGCTGAGAAAGTGTTTATGCAGGTCTCAGCTCGCCCAGCCACCATAATTCAAAAAGGCTGAGGTTCAGAAAAAGGCCTTGCTGATTCGCATATGCATCTAGTGGTGTGCTAGATAACGCTACTCCAAGATCTAAGATCAGTCTGTACTACCGCTGTTTTCTCCTCTTACTACATTTAACAAAAAGGCTTTCGTTTCATAGGCTCTAGACATGTTGTACTGCACCGATTACTCTTTGCGGCATTCAGTGAGCAAGACTATTGCGAGAATCAACCTGTTTGCAATCAACAGGGGTCCGTGGATACACCACGTAGCTGACACATTTGACTGGCCATCATCTTTCCTTCCTTCGCCATGCTTATGCTAAGAAATCCGCATTCGGACCTAGAGCGTGAGCATCGCCATCATGGCATACCACGACATCTGCCTTGCGGCGTTTAGCCAAGGCACTTGTGATTCAGCGCCTCTGCTCTGGGGACTGGACGGAGTGAATAGGTGATGTATTTGTTTGCAGGAATTCTGCCACGACATGGCGAACAAAACGCCATGTGGCCGCCGATTCAAAGGCCATAAGAAGTACAAAGTAAACATAAAAAGCTTCTCAAGCCCATTTCCCAGGCACATTTGCTTCTTATTCTTTTAGTCTTTAAGAGTTGGGCACTTCGAGACATCTTCAATTTTTAAACCGAAAGACTGCAATTTTCACATATCAAGCTTTTTTTCACTGCAACCCTACGGTAAGATTGAGATGACATGTCGCCGCGCATATCGTACCGCTGCTAATGTAATCTCGCTACTCCTTCCCCCTCTCTAGCTGAAACGGACTACGCTATTTTGACCTTTTGGCCACCACTATGTGCGACTGGGAAGAGTTCTTGTTCACCTGTAACCACTCCCAAGTACGGCTCAAGTCCTACTGTCACTTTGCGCGCAACGATCCCAACCACGGGTGCCTGGGCGTCAAGGTGCTCCGCAACTCATGGAGACAAAGCGTACCGTGCGACGAGTGTATGTCCAAGGGTTCATCGCATCGGAGGACTTGATGGGATGTCACTGCTACATTCTGATGGAAAACCATGAAGCTCGGCGAGCAAGGGCCAGGGGGGTAGGGGGGGGGGTATGTGCATGTAGTTGCCGATGCCTGGGGCCTAGAGATGTTCTCCGAGGAGTGTACGTTGAAACTTGTTCATGGGCATTAATGCATGACTCGTAAATAACTGAAAAGAATTGCGGGTGATGGGGGTCTAGATTGGGAGGGAAAAAAGACTACCGAAAAGGCCTAATACGAGACAGAGGGGGAGTGATATTTCGATGGCTCGATTTATACATACATTCGACCTGGTAGACGAGGGCACCCCTCGATGCTAATTAACATGAGATACTCAGGCGTAAATCCACTACGAGATGATACCTTGTCCTTGACACTTTCTTCCGGCGAATAAAAGAGGCAGTTATGGTGACGCAGGGAGTGTGCATCTGTTACACGGCGCGTAACGCTTGCCCACACGGAAGCTATTCCTACCGCTTTGCGGAGATATCTCGATGCTTGGCAAGATAGCATTGAAAGGCAGGGAGTATCCCGGAGAGCCCAACGCGGGCAAATGCATGTTTTGCCCAATTCGATCTACTGCTTGGGCGTGGCGTTTATAAACTCTAGCTGATGTGTAAAAAGCTCTCGCATGGTGCGAATTTTGCGAGACGGGGAGGGGCGTATGATACCTACTTGTGGAAGCTGGAAGAGCCTGCAAAGGATTTATGCTACATGAGTGTATGGGACTTTAGGCTTGACTTGACTCGTATTGACTTTGTTGTTGGCTATTGAGATGTGGGCGTATACATACCGAGTCTCGGCCTGGCTGAATAGAATCTCTCCACGACATCCATGCTGCAAGTAGTTGTGGTACGGCCCACTCACATGGCATTAGATTCGTGGTTGTATTACCTTAAGCTATGACATTGAAGCCCAATGCATGGTGGTTATGACAGTAGCGTAAGAGTCTTGCTTTGACCGAGTGGATTTTTTTTTTAGTCTTGCATGATTGTCGAGAGTCATTCGTTAGGTCCCGTGGGTGTTGGTGATTCGGCATGTCGGAGTTTGCATGTAATATATCACCTTGAGATGCTCAAGTTCCGGTTCCGACACATCGTTTCTCTACTCATACACGTATTTCCGGTGCGTGCCTAAGCTATTACAGAAACACAATGACTGCCTTGGTGTAGTATTAAGTAATGCCAACTCTTCAAAGCTCACATCTCGTATATACATACTATTCTGACACACAACGCCAGCCATTTACTGGTTGGTGGCTCCCTCTACAACTCCCACCACGTTGTATCTCTTGGAGAAGAAAGTTATCCAGTCCTCAAGAACGCCCTTTTCCTTATCGGGAAGATCGTGCCAGTCTGGTCGGACGTCTTCCGGCTTGACAGACGTCATCCCTAATGCCCTGGAGGCATCTTTGCCGGCGAAGACTAGATTCGCATCGTTAGCTTGATTATATGCTTACGAGACGGGGCATAGGTAGATGGCAGCGATGGTGCACTATGAATATGAGTGCGGATGAGCAACGTACCATGGTATGAGCCTCCGGGCTGGTACATCTTGTTGCCGGACACATCATAGACTTTGCCCTTTAGATTTGTTAATTATGCTAGCTGTTTACATGTTGAAGTGTCTGAAGACGTACTTTGATTGCAACATAGCTCTTTTCTCCGTTTTCGCCTATGAGACCGAATTAGCCGAGGGTTCATGAGATGCCCAGTGTCTTAAGAGACGTCGATCATGCTGAATGGCTGGCATAGTCATCACCATCTTTACTCATTGAGCTGAGATGATTTTATGGGTTTCCACAGCTGCAGTGACATCCTTGACGTTCCTTGATCATATCCATGCCCCGGGGCTTCAAAACCGGCATCACGGGCAGAACTGGAGGGGCTCAGAGAGTCTTACCGTTAGCTTTCGCCAAGTCCTGGGGAGATATCGGGTCGTCCTTTGGAGGGTCCAGCTGGACGGGAGTTTTGGGCTCAAATCTTCCAGACATTTTCCCTGTATTGTTCTCCTCTAAGCACTATGCGATGCGCGGCAAAAGAGCTTAGAAGGAGGGAAGAGTTGACGTCTCGGCATCCATCCAATTGATTGCTGCTCCCCCACCTCGGCACAGAAGAGCGCGAATAGGAACTGTGGCGCACGGACCACATGCCACCAAAGAATCGCTCGCATGCCGTCATGGGGAAAGATTCCCAGCCTTTAAGCTTCACCATTTTGCATGTGCATGTGCTCAGCAGCCATGTCAATATCTGCAATTGCCTCGCTGCGGCCGGCTGGGGGCAAATGCCTTCGTCATGCCTCGACGGGGCTGCTCTCGGTGCAGGTCAAATCGCCCACGGCCACCGTCCAGCTGCGGGCTGTTGTAGCTCTGCGCCCCGACCAGAGACGACTCCAATCGACGACTCCATCGCCCCGAGAGAATGAGCCAAAGCCCGGGAAGCCGCAGATTACGTTCCGCCAGTTCATGGGGCGCGCTCTTGGAGTCAGTCTGCGGAATTTGGTGGTTGCGCTGAGCCCTCAAGGCATCCGGCGGTCGTATCGCGAGAATCCCGCTGTGACCACGATGAACATTCTACTGTATGCGCCCCAAGCTGGCTTCCCACAACGAAAATGGTTTGGCTGACACTTCATAGCTTGGTATTCACATTCGTCTTCTCTGCGGTGGCGATCCGAGCCTACATCAACACTTTTTACAACTCGCAGTTCAGCAGATACCCGGAGCCTGTCGCAAACACTTTGCGCCGCGCCATCTACTACACCAACTACAAACCCGATCCCGAGCTTGCTCTGAGATATTATAAAAAGGCAATGGAGCAGTGCACAGAAGTCGGGCTGGACCCTTTCTCCGACGAGGTGCTGGGCATTAGGATACAAGTGGCCTTTTGGCTTGAGAAGATTAACAGCCACAAAGCTGCCATTGACGTGCTCGAGTCAGTTCTCGGAGACTGCAGGAAGTGGGTTGATGTCATGGAACAGTCTGTAAAGGACGGGAAAGTGAACGACCAGGGAAGATATGTTGGCGACGCTCAACAACAAGTCGCTGCAGCGAAACCCGCTTCCGATGACAAGACTAAAGAGGAGGAGGCGGACGAAGCTGCTCCTACAGAGCCCGTTGAGACTCTATGGCACAAACGAGAGCGACTACTCTTGAAGGCCATTTCCACAAGCGTCAAGCTGGGTGAATTATACGCAGACGAGCATGTGCTCAATCCTGACCAGTCTCACACCCATCTCGTCTGGGCAGTTGAATCTTCGCTGAAAGAATTCCGAAGACGCAGAACTGAGGGTCCCAAACCGGGAGAAGAAAAGTGGCTCAGCCCCGAGGAACTTGGAGGATCAATGGAATCTCTGGGTCGAGACTATGAGCGCCGCTCCCAGTTCCAGCTCGCCATCCCCTTATTCTTCCAAGCCCTCCGGCTGTGCGAAAGCCCTTGCCACCGAGCAGTCATCATGAACAACCTGGCAGCGGCATTTGCTCAGCAACCCCTCTATGCTGCAGGCACAATGGAGCCGTCTGAAGGCCTAAAGGAGCTATTCAGCGATTCTATGCCAAAGACGCGCAAGGAATTCCTCGAGGCGGGATTGAACTGGGCACAGAACGCGTACGTTCATGCCAAAGACGTCAAGGGCGACGATCGTACTCCCGAGTGCGACGAGGCATGTGCTGTTGCGCTCTGCAACTGGGGAGACGTAGCAGCCATGCTGGGCAAGACGGAGCTGGCGAGGAAGAAGTACAATAAGTGCATTGAGATGAGCAAGGAGATGGACTTTTCCGAGGGGGTGAAGCAGGCTCAAGAAGGCCTGTCCAAGCTTGCGGCTTGAAGGACATTCTCCAATTGTATGAAATGACTGAAAAGAGGCCATTAGAGACGGCCCAATGTATTATCTACTGTATTATCATGTGCCTCACAGCCCAGCTATTAGTGTATACTCGCAACAACAAATTTCGGCCAGAACCTATTGCGGCTTAGTATCAGTGCCCATTGATTTCTGTTCCGTCCTTTGTTCAATCTCTAGTTCCTGATCTTGTGGAGCGGCTGAGCGGCTGCCTAGCGGAATGGAGCTTTGGCCTCGTCTTGGCATGGCTTTACACGATATTAGAGAGAAAAAAAAAATCCGAATAGGCAGAGGAAGCCTGAATCAATAATTCTGTGTTGAATAAATAGCTTGACAATAGCTGCCATTCGCTTCAATTGAAAACATACTTCCAAACTCTGTATATTTCATGACTGAAACGCCAGTCACATTGACAGCCCAAAATCACCACTTACACTGCCTCTCCTCAACCCTCACAATGGCTCCTTCAACCGCCATCTCATACATTCACCCAATGTACAGGCTCTTCTTCCAAAAGATAGAGCCCGCCATCACACTCTGGACCGGCTACATCAACCTGCGCAACCGCACCCTCAGCGGATCTTTGCTCATCAATAAAATTAGCCAGGAAGAGTACTATCTGTTTCGAGACCAGTTCGTCCTCGAGCAGATGCTGAGCCTCATGACGGCACTGATGGCCATGGCTGCGATTGTCATGTACTACGCAGACGACATAAGGCTATGGCGCAGATGCCAACTCGTGCTTCTGGTGTGGAACTTGGCGTGCTTGAAGGGGACTTCTGACAGGACGGTGGAGTGCATTTACTGCGTGGAGCTGTGTACGGTGCTGGTCATTGTACGGTTCATGTTTTTGTTTAATGTTGGGAATCGGGCGCGAGGCTGGTATGTCGAGAATGGCGTTTTGAAAAAGATGTAGAGTGGAAGTAGGAGTGTGATGTGGTTGTGTTTTGATAGGGATAACAGATGGGAAGGCGTTTTGACACGGCAGAAACTATGTAGACGAAAGCTGTATTTTAGGTCATTGGAAAGATACTAGGCACTTAATTGACTGCAATTGGTTTTCAATACGTTGCGAAAAAGACATTCGCATGAATTAGAGGGTAAAGGTTTTAAAAAAATAAAATTGTATGGGAAAAAAGCAAAAAGATAAGCCGACGGAGACAGGATTCGAACCTGCGAGGCCGAAACCATATGATTTCTAGTCATACCCATTAACCACTCTGGCACTCCGCCTACTGAGCTTATTGACAATGGTAGTGCAAATTAGCACTATCAATGGAAAACAAGCCCCGCAAGCATCTCGACCTCATGCTCTGCCAATTCCGACAAGGCATCGTTGTTTTGATACTTTTTTGCCATGTTACCGTGAAATTCAGTCTTGTTCAGTGTTTCGCCAAGATCCAAGCCCTCACATATTTGACACCTAGTCGCTCCATAGTCAGCAAATTTAGCCCAATTTTCGCCAAATAGAAGCCCGTCCTTGAATTCACTCACTGCTAGAAATTCCCGGGCTTTGTCTGGGACCAATATGCTTCTTCTTTCTGCTCTTAATTTGCAAAAAAAAGGTAATGATTTTGTAAAAGTATTAGACAGCATGAAAAAATAGAAGTGAGCCCTGAATCGGTATGTCGCTCGCTGAAGATGTGAGCGACTATCTGGGGGATGTGGCGAATGTGGTACAAGTTGTGATGGAAAGCAAAACAATGGCTATCAAAGTCAAACATGATCAACCCCGGCAACTAGCATATCACATAGGTAATGTTTCACTTACATCTGCAATTGTGGGCGTAGAAGCTGTACTTTACGTTGACTCAAGTTCAAAGATATCTCAAGGCCGCTAGAGCTCACTAAGAACCATATGAATCTCCTATTCGCAAATGCGTCGCAGATCAGACTTGAAAAAAAGCTTAGATTGCATTCATCTCAAGAGAGTCCATCGTCCGACTATAAATTGAGTTCCGACAGGTGGAAACTATCTAGATACCGAGCCATAAGAAAATATAACATCATCGCCCATATAAACTCCAAAACTCCATGCTCCTTTCTTTACATTTGAACGATTTTATGCTTAGCCAGGCCCTTATGCCACCTTTTGTCTCTTTGCATCCAAGCCATCTCCATCGTTAGCAGTCGTTGCGTTCGTCGGGATATCTACCAACGGAGATCTTGCGCCATTAGTTCCATTCCCTTCGGCGGGGAGGGTTCGCTTCATCGTCGGAGGCTTATATTGACCTCGATTTGCAAGAGGGCTGCCTAGACCACCCGGCGCCCCTATTCTGCGAGCTTGGTCTAGTGATGTGTTCATTGCACCGCTCTTAGCTTGAGAGCTGCTGATTGATTGCCGCAGTGATGTAAAGCCTGCTGTGTTACCACTTGGCGTGGAAGACTGTGCCTGGCTGTTAGCCGGAGGGACATGCTGACCGTTCCTCGCTACGGGCTTGGACGATGTGTGATCTATTCCAGGAGTTTTTCGTATGGAAGGGCTTTCAGCCTTGGGATTGAAGAGTTGTTTTTGTTGATTTTGGTTGCTGTTGGATTGGTTTGGATCAAGCGTGGATCTCGCCGAGAAGAATGCGACTGGTTCCCCGGGAGGTGGCTGTTGAGGAGGTGCCATTGGAGAATCTTTGGCTTGCGAGGCATTCTGCGGTCGTGGCGGCTGTCCTGGCCTTGGAGTATACGGATTCGTGTTGTTCACCGACATGGGTTTTGGCGGTTGTGCAGCCGGCTTATCGTGAGATGGGTTGGCAGCGCTGGGAAGCACAATCTCATCTGGGTGTCCTTCCCCTGGTACGCAAAAATCCGCCTCGTCAAGTTCTATAGATATTCAGCCTCGATTTCTTCAAAGCCATCTGAGGACAGCATACCCCCTAAGAAGTCATCAAATGAGTCCATGGGCTCTGGTTTGAATCCTGCAGCAGCAGAAGTGGGAGCAGTAGTGGCGGCGACAGGTGCACCAGCCTTGGCCCCGTTGTTGTTGTTGACATTATTCATGGTATTATCCTTTGTAGGCTCCTTCTTCACAAAGTCCGAATGTCGATGAAGGTTATCGGGGTCAAACTTCTTGTTCGGCTGAGTCTTGATCTTGGTAACCTGCTTAACGTAGTCTTGGTCGTAAATGCAGTTGCCCAGCACATTGCCGAAATTCCTCAGCGTCCGTTTTAAAGCATCTGTCGTCCCCTCCTTTTTCGCCTTCTCAAAGGCCATTGCTTTCCCCTTTGCGTTCTCTATGGAGCCGTAGCCAACGTCCTCGTGGTACGTGCCATCTCGGAGAGTAACCCGAACGATGACGGATAATCCGATGCTCACACGCTGAGTCTGGGGATTTTCGTCGGCAAAATCGACTTGGATGTTTTGTATCGAGGATGACCATCCGTTGAAGCCAAAAACCTCGTTGGCAAGGCCAATCACCTTTTCGGCAGTGAGATAATGGACCCGTGTACCGCCAGGGCCAGCGCGTGACGAGATGTATTCGGGCCCCAGCTGTTTATCAAGCCGAGACGAAATTGTGGCAATTTCCTTGGCCGTCCATTCTGATACGCGGGGCTTGGCCTCTTCGAAAGGGTTGGCCCACGCTTGGTGTTGATCGCCCGGACTGTAGCATGTTATTAACGACTATCAGGCTACTGCAATATCAGTGACAGAGGACATACGCAGGCATGAAGGGCGGCCGAAATCACGCTGGCATTTGTACAAGCAGCGGAAAAACTTATGCCAAGTCCAGATAGCTCTCAATTTGACAAGAGCGGTCGCACTCGGGGATCTGAAATCCTTGAACGCTTAAACGGTCGTGTTAGGCTTTCATTCACGATACGTCGCGTTGGTAGCTCAGCAATAAGCGCGTTCTGTTTAATGGGAAAACAGGAGAGCACGTGACCTGTCAAGACGCAGGTACGTACCCGAAATTTTGCAACCACCAAGAAGCCTCAGCTCAACCCATCTAGTCCGCCTGACCTCTTCTAGCATGTCGTTAAGCGCCTCTAACACCAACTAGGTAGGTAGCGTACGGCTAAAAGAGCTTCACTGCGTCGTCAGCTCTGAGCGGTTTATTCACAAGGTCTTATGAGATGAAGAGGGATTGAGACTCTAGGGCTCCAGCTTCTGTTCACTATGTTTACAAGAGTCTAATCTTTCAAGTCATTAGCAGAATTAGTTCTTAGCTTGAGTTTCACAGAGAGATAGAGGAGACAGAGAGGTTGATCCACGCCTGTCTTAATGATACAGGACTATGGGCATTTTTATATCTCGAATATTTACAGATGATGATGCGTCCGTACCAGTACAAATACCAATAAACCAGAAAAATGCCACACTGAAGAATCCCTACCGCCACTCGATGAATAAAGAAAGGATATCAAAAATTACAAAAGAAAGAAGTTAACGCCGAACCAACCAAGTTGTGCGTAAGGAAAAATGAGTGCCGAAGTCTATGATGGCCCGTTGATGCAGGAGAAAGATTTTGTCGTGATGAAAAAAAAAAAATGAAAGAAAGAAAAAGCGTCGTAGCTTGCTCTAAGGTCGTCTCGGTTGACCCGTCGGACTGGCGAGAGACGAAGAAAAATGCAGTGATCTGGCCGCTTCCCGTATATTATATAGCAGCGTTTACCAAGGTCCGACCCTGACTGGCGATCCAAATGCTCCCGATACGAGCTGGTTAAGAATGGAGCCTTGCTCTGACGAACCCCCATTCTCATTCGATCCCATCCAGCCAACGCTATTTGACATGGCTGTGATGGCTGTTGCCAGTCGTCCTCCGGATTGTTCGTTATGCCGAGCTAGTTTTTGGTCCCATCCGTCGGAATGCAAATTAAATCCACCGCCTCGCTTCGCTGCCTCGTTGATGACTAAAGCCCATGCCTTGGAGATGTCCTCGTATGCGTTGTCTTTGTGATGGCGGTAGGTCTGCGGCTGCCAATCTGGAAGGCCGTGAATGAATCTGGTTGCACCATCGAGGAATTCTAGGGACTTGGTGGGCTGAGTCTCGATAGGTGGAAGAAATTGCGGAGTAAAGTCGGAGAGCGCATCGATCAAAGCAACGATATGACTCCTGACTCGGTCATATGTGTATTCCGCGCTGCTATCCCCGTAAGGAGCGGCAGCATTCAGCCTCTCTTGATAACCATATAGCACGTTCATTGCCGAGTCAACGGTAGGTCGGGGCGCTCCCGAGACCACTTCCTGTCCAATATCCGGATGGCGCTCGCAGATGCGTTCCAAAACTGTTCGCAGCTGATTTGTGTCGAGGGTTTCCAAAAGTCGTGGTAGAGAGAGAGGCCTGCCGATCAAGTCGTTGGATCTGAACTTTTTCGACGGGCGGATGAGGGGCCGAGAGGATACGGCAGGGGAGCTCATTGGTGACATGTTTTCGTCTCCATCTTCGTCGGCCTTTCG
Source organism: Trichoderma sp. 2475 (assembly GCA_038502285.1). Taxonomy (NCBI): domain Eukaryota; kingdom Fungi; phylum Ascomycota; class Sordariomycetes; order Hypocreales; family Hypocreaceae; genus Trichoderma; species Trichoderma sp. 2475. Next base: position 765,596 of record JARPVV010000006.1, read on the forward strand.
TTTCCGGCTGCTCATGTTGTGAATCGAGGAGACTGCGGGATAAGTGTCAGCCGAGGGAATGTGGTTTCAAGGATTTTATGCGACTATTATAGGGTGGCAAGACGGAAGGAGATGTCAACTCACGGTTTCGCTGGGAAAGATGCAAGTTTTCGTGCTGGTGAGGGAAAACTGGTAACTGCGGCGACAGCAGCACATTCATCGTGGCAGCAGAGCGTCGAGTGACCGTGCGATGCTGTGAGTACCGACTGTCGCCGTCTGAAACAGGATGGCCGGGGCGCTGGTGATGGAGTTGGAGGTGGATGGTCTTGTCTCGATGGCCTGTCCAGGATAGATTATTTGTATTTTTTACGATATCCGCCACGCTAGTCGATCCCAAGGGCCGCATTCATCACCGTTCGGATGGGAGGGGCGAAGAGACAGAATGGAAAGAGGAGAAAGAGACCGGCGACAAAAAGATGTGACGGGCTACTGCAGTGGAATAAAGAGCCAGAGAGCGGTCAACGGGGCCTCTGCATGGGTGCCCGGCCAGTGCAAGGGCAGGAGTTGAGTTGTTGCGAGCGAGTGGGTAGCAGTTTAAAGGATGCGGAGACTCGCAGCTGGTCAGGTTGCGTTCCAGGGATGGCAGAACCTGCTAGCGGCCTCTGCAGCCGCCGCAGCGCACCGGACACGTGACGGCTCCCGTACCGTTCGCTGCGCTGCGGTGGGCGGCGGGCTGCTAGCGGAGGCCTGCCGGCCTGCTACAGGCCCGTGGCGCCCCAGAGCACAGCGCCGCTGCCCGCTAGAAGACGGTCGCACGTAGGCTCATTCGGCGCGCGTGCGCTTTTACGTCAGTCAGTGCCAGAGCGTAAGCCTCAGCGGCCTCAGCGGGCTCAGCGGGTGAGCCGGCAGCTGGTTGGCTGGTTGGGCTGCAACGGCACTAGCAGCACGCCAGCACTGCGCTGCGCGCTGTATGTACGAGGATGGAGACGCTACAGCTTTCACGGCAGCTAAGAGCCAAGACTGAACCTTCAATGGGTCAATTTGATCGTTTCAGCTGATGTCGTCTCGAGGGAGCTCGCTTACCACCGTGTTGCCTGGAGCCTCTCTGCCAGCCCTCTGTCTCTTTTCCTCTTTTCCTCTTGCAGGCCTTGTCGTTTTCTCTCCGGCGCTACAGTGCTTGACCCTGCAGCGTGCCTGAGCTGTGCAAGGGAAAAGTTTCATAGCGCAAGGCAAGGAGGGCCCCTTGCGGATCCCGATCTGTTTGTTTGCTCGGAAAGCCGCATGGCGAGCCCTGAGTGTGGGAGGCTACTAACGTCAATCCAATTCTCACTAGGCCAGTAGGCATTGATTGAGCTCAATTAGACCACCGCTACGCCGTGCCTAGCACTGATCCTTCTACGGTTCAAAGCACGGCAACTGAACAATTGATGCTCGCACAGGCGGCTGCATAGACGGAGCTGGTGCTCCGCAATACGTGCTGCCACGACCGCTGCCACGACCTGCTTTTGCTGCAGGAGACCTGTACGAGCAGGGCCATTCGTGGGCGGTCCAGTCCAAGCACAGAGCAACGTCAAGGCATCGAGCAACCGGCAAGGGAGCTAGAGTCATATCATTTCGCCTCTGCGACTAAGTGTGCAGCCCACCTGCAGAGCTAGACCCGGCTCAATACGGCTCAACTCCTGCGCTCCCTGCGGCGGCATCTCATAAACTCCACGATCCAAGGAGTATGTAAAACATGCCTTTCGACAAGAGTCCCTCGCACAAACGCCTGGCCAGTGCCATGGCGGCCGCAAACACGATCAGTTTGCTCATTCCATCTCGCCGCGCACGTACCAGCCCTCCAAGTTGGTAGGTACATACATGTAGATTCAATCGCCGGTCCAGGGCTGTCCAATGGTCCGTACAGTACAAGCTGCGGGTTGATGTCAATGTGGAGTTGCAGCGTGTTAATGCAGCCGTGCTTAAAGACAAATCAACAGCACCACGCATGCTGTGCCTAGCAAGGTACACGACTCAGCCCGCATTCGGTAGCTCGTACGAATCACTCGTCTCTTTGTGCCTCTCCCACATATTTTCCCTTCTTGCGCTGTCATATCACTGGAAACCTTTTCCAACGTGCGTGTCACGCTAATGCCGGGCAAAGACGTGGCCATGCGCCACTTTGTCGCCTTGGCCATTCAGGAGCCTGCGGCGGCCTGGCGTGACACGGCGAGAGTGTGTGGCGCGAATCCTGCCCTATGCTTATGTATGCTTATGGGATGGTGTTGGCTTCCAGATGGCTGTTGCCGGATAAAAGCAGCAGCAATGGCGTGCATGCTCGTGGCACATCATCTTTTGGCGCTGGATTGGCTTTTTTAGAAGAGCCGGCCTCTTTTGCTGCTTCTCGGAGCATACTTAGCATGTGGGCATTAGCCTCTTGCTTGGCTCCTCTACCCCACTTAAGCTCGGGTACTTATCGCTTTATCGATTGTGAAAGTCTGGACAGGGCCCAAAAAATTTCTGCTGGCATACCGATTCCGTGATACTGGGTACGTCGATACACATAGAAGCTGGGTTCTTATTCCGTCAACAACCTCCTCATAATGGCAGCCACAGAAACAGAAACGCCTCAATTGGCGGAGGTGGACAACGTGGCTACTTCCAGCAAGCGAAAGGCCGATGTCGAGGAAATCGAAGTCGACGTAAACGCACCAGAGCCACCGTCAAAACGAGCGCGCCGTGCCCTCAAAAAGGGAAAGGCATTGCCAACCAAGCCCTCAAGCGACGACGAGAAGGAAGACAAAGAGGAGCAAAAGGATGGCAAAGAAAAGGTCCGATCCGAACATGGAGTCTGGATTGGCAACCTGCCGTTCAGGCTGACTGGGGCGGAGCTTCGCACATGGTTAATAGACAACGCCGGAGGCGTCATCACCGAGGAATCGATTACGAGGGTGAAGCTGCCTACAGTAAAGGACGCTAACAGGCGCAAGGATGAGAAGCCTGCGAACAAGGGATTTGCCTACGTGGACTTTGCGGATATCGGCGCCAAGGTTGCAGCCATTGCGCTCTCAGAAACCGAGTTGACTGGTCGCAAGCTGCTCATCAAGGACGCCAAATCGTTCGAGGGCCGCCCGGCCAAGGAGCCCGAGCCCGAGGCCGCAGCTGGAAAATCAGATGGCAAATCAGATACAAAGACCGATCAGCGCCAAGACGCAAACGCCAGTCGAAAGGTTTTCGTTGGCAACCTTAGCTTCAAGGTGACCGAAGACGACTTGATCAGAAACTTTGAAAAGTGCGGAGAGATTGAGTGGGCCAAGCTGGCTACGTTTGAAGACTCGGGCAAATGCAAGGGATATGGCTGGGTCAAGTTCAAGGAGCCTGAAGCCGCCGCCTGGGCCGTCAAGGGTTTCGTCAAGATCAAGGAACGGGTGGAAACCGAGGACGACTTCCGTGACGACAAGAGCGAGGACGAAGCAGAGGATGAGGACAGCAAGGACAAAAAGGACAAGTCAAACGCGAACCAGAAGCAGTTCAAGACGAGAAAGTGGTGGGTCAACCGCATGCTGGGCCGGGAACTGAAGCTCGAGTTGGCCGAGGATGACCGGGTGCGATACAAGAAGAGATTCGGTAAGGATGCTCCCAAGAGGGCGGACGATACGTCAAGACCTCCCAGGGGGAGCAGGCCGGACGAGAGAGACGACAGCAGAGGAGCCAAGTCATCAGAGCCTGCGCCATTCAAGGCTGCAGAGGACATTGCTGTGGCCCGTCTTACAGGTGGCTTGGTCCAGCATACGGGAACCAAGGTTACGTTTGACTAGCATCGGCTATCTTGTGACTAAGATACCCTTTCAGCATTTTTCTTATTGTTTCTCTTTTTGTTTTATCTTAACTGGCAATGGAAACTTCCGACGAATGTATTTTCTCGAATTGACCAAGTCTCATTTGTGTTGTAATTTGTAATGCAGACCTCGGTGCTCCAAGCGAACCCCTCAGTATTCCATCCGCCCGGTTGCCGGGCTCTCCGCAATCCTTAGTCAGTACTACTTGGGCTGTTGTAAATAAGAAGATCGACGCCCGAGACTTGACTCTTCTGCGTTCATTCTATCCTTTATAAAAAAAGCGGTATTGTCAAAGAATTTGTGTGAATTATTGTAAAGATTATTTGGTGTATGAATTGATCAAAATGTATCAGGCACAGATCACATTTACACTAGATACAGTGTGTCCCTGGTATGCGCTGATCATCTATATCATCTCCTGAATTAATGCTAATTGCATGCAGGACATATATAGCCAAGAAAAAGTAATTCTTCAGTAGCCAATAGATACTAAAGAACGTCAATTCACAAACTAACAAATCACAGACTGGATCAAGCCCTCGCCCAATACCGCTCCTCTCCCTCATCCTCCTCCGTCACTTACACGCTGCATTTTGAGCCTTACCAGCTCAGCCCAAACTTCTCATCAGGTTCAGTCGACAGAAAAGAATGGTACTTTGAGCACAAGCATAAAGGCATGGTCGAAGCAGAGCAAGCCTTTCAGTCGCAGCTGCGCAGACGCGCCGAGCCTGTGGGCATAGATTTCAGATTCGACGGTGCCATGGGAAACACGCTCCACGCACACCGCGCGATCCAGTATTTTCAGCAAGCCAAGGGCTCTGAGACGGCCAACAAGTTGATTGATGCTCTTTATATGAGATACTTTGAGCAAGGGCTGCATCCTTCTGAGGATGAGATCTTGATTGCGTCCTGTATAGAGTCGGGCATTTCGGAGGAGGAAGCGAAGAGGGTTGTGTTGGATAAAGAGCTGGGTTTGAAAGAAGTGCAGACCAAGTTGAATGAGATTAGAAGAGATATAGATGCGGTGCCAGTGATTGCGATTGAAGGGAAGAAGAGAGACATTACATTGACGGGGTCAAAGGAGATTGAGGAGTATTTGAGGGCGTTGGAGAGGATTGCTAAAGAGAGCTCTTGATTGGCGATGACGTCTGTCTTCCGCAAAAGATAACATTGCCAATATCTGCTTAGAACTACATCCTCAAGTCGCGATAAATTGAGTCGAGTAGAGTAATATTATACTAATGATGAAACACTAAGAATTACTTATAAAAGAGTGTCATGACCGTAGTGTACAAAGGCATCCTCCATCCAGCTATCAATACATAAAGATACATCAAAGAAAAGCTCGTAAAGGAATGGTATAAAAACAATAGCGAAAAGAGGGGGACAAAAAGAGAAATGAAAGGCTGACCGTTACCAATATCATATCGTCGTATCATCATACCCATAACCATCCATTACCCTCGCCCCTTTTCTAAGGACTATAAATCAAGGGAACCATCGCACCTCGGCCATCCATCGCTCTCCAATCCTCCATTGCCACATTTCTGCCGCATCCACCTATGTCTCTCGCATTCATATATCGACGCGCAGAAGTTGGATCCGCCATTTTGTTCTTGGTCTTCTTGTCGTAAAATTCCTTGCTGAGTTTTGCCAGCACAGCCTCTTTGGCCTTCTGCAAGGCGTTTGCTCTGGCATCCGCATCTTCGGCAAAGAGGCGATGGTTTTGTTCTTTTTCCAAAGTGCGTTGTACGCTTGACATTCCCTCGTTAGGGCCGGCCTGACGAGGGGAGTAGGGAGAGTAGATGGCCGGTTGGAGGAGAACTGGCTGGGGCGAGGAGGGGATGATGGGAGACGTGATGGACAGTGGTTCGGGAATGGCGGAGTAGGCTATCTGGCTGGAGTCGGAAGAGAGGCTGAATCGAACCTTTGATGGTTTTTGGCCATGCACAGGGGAAGATTTGTGACTGCGAGAAGACAAGGGAGGTGAAAGAGGAGATGAGTATTCAGGGGAGTGGTTCTTCTTTTCTTCCTTGGAATGCTTTTTGTGGTGTCGATGAACGCGCTTTCTCGTGGTACTCGTTGAAACGCTAGTATCTGATTCCCTTGGCTCATCAAAGTCGTTTGCGAATGCTGGAACTGCATATCTCACATTATCACCCAAAGTAAGACCACCGAGGCCCAAGTCCAAATCCATCAGCTCTCTGCTAGCAACCTCAGCCGCCGCGCTTGAGCTGGACATTCCATTTTCGCTTATGCTAGCTACAGGAGAGGACAAGTACTCCAAAGGCGCTGCAGCGTTACTTCGGGAACAATCAACCTCAATTTTCGTCACGGTTGCTAGTGTTTCTTCCCAGCTACCGTTATTGGTGAGGACGACATTCTCAAAGCCAAACTGCTTAACCGTCTTTTGGTGGGAAGCAATCAAGCTATTCAACTGGGGAGAGTTCATGGCGGCATTACGGATTTGCAGATAGCGCAGCTTAGGGAAATGCATGGGAGGCCGGAGAGGCCGCTCTGGGAGAGGAGACATTGGGGACGTGATCTCGTGGAAGAGCTTCTTATCAGTGCGAGGCGGCGCGAAGAGGGGGTCAGCGGACAAGGCAATGGGACACGGTCCTTTGGCACCGACCCAGGCAAATGTGAATTTGTCTAGTCTTTGGGAGAAGCAGCGGATGTAGTCGTCGAGGACTTTGAGATGGTCAAGGCCGGGGGAGGGGCCGTAAAAGTCCCATGACTCGACGGTGATGTGTAGCTTTTTTATTTGCTGCCATCTACGGTTGGCGGATGGAAGGCTGCCTATGCCATTGATGAATTTGAGGCAGTTGAAGGCAGCGGGATGAAGTGATGAGAGAGACAGCTTATTAAGCTTCAACATTGGTGAACGTTCAACGGCGATACGTAAGCTGATGAGGGCATAGTCGACAATGTCTCTTCGGTACCTCTCTCGGGGATCTTGGCCAGGACAGCGAATAGTCAGATGCCTCATATTGGGAATGTACCCCATGGCATGGATGAAGCTAGGGACATTTGTGGCGGCATGAAACAGAGGAGGATATTGCTGAGTCAGTATCTCTCCCAGCTCAGTGTTGGCGTACTTGGGCCGCCGTGTAAGTGCCGATTCCATGGTGGTGAGCGGCTTGTACAAGAAGGTAATTTCTTCACCCGTCTTTGGATGGATCAGTGGTGGGAGAAACGTTGCATCTGAGTGAGCAAAGCAAAACGTCAAGTGCTCAATGTGATGCCCAATCCGACCCAGTGCAGCAATGCGCGAGGGCCTCGTGAAAGTGTTGGGCGTGAAGGTGACATGGATGCGGGTGAAGAGGCGCTTGGTGACCAGATTGCAGCATGCAGATGAGGCTTTGCGGACAGCGCAGATGTCTGAGATGGAGAGATATGTGAAGAGGGCGTCTTTGATGTGGTCGCTTCTTAGCGTGGCGATGAAAAGTTGTTCGGTGGAAGCCATATCTGTCTCATATCGTGGGGGCTGATGGACCCTTGACCAATGGCTGCAGTTGGGGCGTTTGTTTCAAGCGCTTTGGGGAGATGTAATTGGCAATTACTATGGCTGGAGCCTTGGTTTGATATGATGGCAGTGTGGCTGGAGATGGAAATGGAGGAGCTGTGAAATACCAGGAGGTATCAAACAGCTGGGCGAGGCTTCCAATGAGATGGAAGCTTGAGACTTCAGTGTTTGAAGACTTTCTTTATTATTATTATTTTTTAACCAAAACGCAAGACGTAGAATACAATTCAGTATTCCTCCAGTTTAATTCTTTGACCGATCCAGGAAATTACGAGAGTGATTGAGGATTGCGCCCCAAGCTGTATATATTCTCCCACAACCCTAACCTCGTCCTTCTCCCAAAGCCAGGCCTTAGGCATATAACCCTCCCCAAGCCACTACTTTCCACGATATACTCACTGGACACCGCTCATCCACTAGAAACGAGTATACAAGGATCAAACAAAAATTTCAACTTTTATTCTCCGTAGTGCCAGCTTCCCTCTTCCGCGATCCAATCATCCTGCAGCTCCCTGCATCGCCAAAGTCGCCGGGCTCAGCAACAATTAGCCAATGACTCACCACCATAACACACATATAAGAAGAAAAATTGATTACAGCCCAATTTTTTTCTCGCGACCAAAAAAGCGTCCAGGCAAACTCGTGTCCGCGTCAGAGGGCCGCGCCAGCAAAATTGCACCTAGTTGGACAGCGGGTTGCATGTGTCTACAGGGATGGTCTCAGGCTTTGGTGTTTCCAGCCAGCCAGTGGATTGGCGATGGTGCCGGGGTTGCATAAGCGTGAGACAAGGGTTAGTGATGTTTTTTTTTTCTGTCAAGATTAAGGTCAATCTGACTTCAACATTTGTTCTGATTGTATCACTGGTGGCATTAGACATGATTTTAATTTAGTGACTCGCGTAAAAGGCCATATCGAAGCTCGACGTGGAGCATGGCGTGCTTTCGTGAGCCTAGATGCGCCTACTGGACTCAGCATTTGCTTACTTACACCTACGAATTGTCTTTCTCCATCTACCAGGATCAAAGAGAGCTGGGTATTGATTTCATCAAATCAACAATTCGCTATAACAAACTCTCACAAAAGATCCCGTAGCCACGTCGATGTGTTTCATCGTACCCTGTAAAACTTGGGCCTCTCTTGGGCCGTTAGAATCGTTTCGTCTTTTCATCCCAACGTTTCCAATCTTCATGCCCAACACGGCAAGGAATTGGCAAAATCGCATCGAATTCTCATGCTAGCTCAACCCACTAGCCACGTCCTCCCATGATCGAATCCACAAAATTATCCGCTTTCCCCAGCCCCGTGGCGCGGTGAACCAGACGTTTATCGCCTATTGATACCCGTTCGCTCTCTTCCGGTAGAACCATGGAGACGTCGTGGTCACAGCGCTTGAAGAGGCTGCCGTTCGGTTCGCAGATTATGGATACCATGAAGCAATCAGTAGAAGGAATGCCAATATCTGGTTTGATCTGGATACTAATTTTCATGCTACTCAGTGCTACTGGGCCTTGCTCTAGGTACTGCTTCTTATTTGAATGCATTGTTAGACAAAGCAGTAGTGCTCTTTTGTTCGATTTTTAGGCACACTGAGACGTACAGCGTCTCCATGCGAGGGCTTGCAGAAATGTATGCGGCTTGCATGCACCTTCGTAACCATATGCTCGCCATCTTGTCCAAGTGAGCCGTCTTATATGTTTGCTCTATCTATTCTACAAACATTGACTGAGTTTGCGACACCCATCATTGGATGTCTGTCTATTATAATGGACAGTACCGCTGTCCCTCATGAAACCTTTGCCTTTAGAATGAAAAGACTATAATGCAAGAGGATATCAAAATGCCCAACACCCGCTTGGCTCATTCGTCATCCTGAAAAGACCTCTCTGTTTGCAACTCGTTTTATCCTTAGATTTCATTGGATATCGCGACATTCCACTACCATTGTGTAAGTATGCCACCTCAATTTTCACCTCAATATTTACCACCCCTAAACTTCCCTCCTCGGTAGCCTCTGCCTCCTCCTCTACCGCCTCGTCCACCTCTATCGCCTCGTCCACCGCCTCGTCCTCCTCTTCCAGACGGGGGAGGCGGGGGCGGTACATTACTATAATCCCGTGACGACGCTGGTGGCCTGGCAGGAAGCGAAGATCCGGCTTGTCCTTGCGAATAGGCCTGTCTTGCTGTGCCTGGTGGACGCCTGTTTGACGAGTGTGGCGGCAAAGGAGGCGGTGGACCAGGTGGAAGAGGAGGCTGCTGGCTTCCATTGGGAGCATGGAGGTTCGTCGACACTGTAATCCGGCCTGTTCGCACTGGCTTCGGTGCAGCTCGATGACCCAGAAACTCCACATCGTCAGAGTCCTCGCCCTCGGAGTAGTGGACATCGTTGGCACGGGAAGCGTGGCCACGGATTCTCAGGTCGGATTGTTGGTTTGACACAGGCTCCGCAACACTGGAAATGGCAGAAGAACCGCATGTCGGGTCGATATATTGACCCTTGTTTGCCAAAGACCAGGTTGGATTTGGCGCCTCTTGTCTCTGTCTGCAGTCTGCAGAAAAATGTTTAGCGCTGCCGCAAAGAGAACATGATACTGGTAAAGCGGTAACGGTCTTGATCGTTCCCGTTTCAGGATGGAATGACCGCCAAATCTCTGTGCAATCAGTCTCTAGATGGTCGGACGAGTTGCAATAGCTACACGCCAGCCCTTCTTGCTTGGTGAGGGCTAGCTTCTCCGGACAGGAGGCAGCTTTGTGGCCAAGTTGGTTGCATTTACGACATCTGAGTTTGATGAACGTGCACGCATACTCCCAATGGTCGTTTTTTCCGCAAAACTTGCACGAATCGTTCGTGCAGCCCTCTGCAATGTGGCCTTCTCGCCCACAGAGCAAGCACATGTTTGATGGATCAGCAGCCGAAGGAAAGTAGCGATGCTGCTGCTGCAGGGCGCTATCGCCCGACGGAACGCCTTCTCGAGTAGGCATGGCGCTTTTGGTAGGCTGAGGTTCTGGCTGCTGCTTTTGCGTGTTTGAAAACACAGGTTGTGGGTTCACATCAACCACAAAAACGCCGCTGGCTTGTGCTGTCAATTCAGCAGGCTGGCCATCACTGGCAGTGGGATGATCGTTCCTGTGGTCGGGCGTTTGCAGCTGGTCAGACACACCTGCCTGGCCCTGAGGCTCAGTCAAGCCATCTGCCGTTTGCTGTGTGCGCGCAGCCGCCGACCGAAGAGATTCCAACAACTGTGTCAAAGATGCGTCTTCAAAGCTCTCAGCGCCCAACTTCGCACTGCGCTTTTTGTTCGACTTTAATCTGCTGTGAAATAAAATGTACTGAGCGTAAGCAGCCCGAATTATTGCAGGTGTAAGCTCAGCAGCTTGCGGTGAGTTGGTCGTATACAGAAGCTGCACCCATTCCTTGAACCTTTCAGGCCATGAGCCCTCCCTTTGCTGTGAAAACACTGGTAGTTGAAGGGATAGCGAGTCGGTTGTATAGACTGGGGGCTCCCTGGGAACAAAGACGGCGCCTGACGCAGAGTCCCCTGATCTCTTCCCCTCGCTACCCGTATCAGGTGTGTATGCCTCACTCTCAACCTCCTCATCAATTTCTCCCTCTTCGGATACCTTGGCGCCTGTGGCACTATCAGCAGAGGCAGAGCTTATCCGAGCACGCTTGGAGCGTTCTGTAGAAGCGTTTGGCCCATCGTTGCTGGCCGGGCTGTCGTTTGCAGATCTCCTTTTCTTTGGCAAGGGACGCTCATCCTCGCTACTTAGAATGCTGATGAAGTCCCCTGAATTTGATTGAGCTGCAGCCATGGCGTTGGATGAGGCTGGGCTAAGCCAGGGTCTTTAAACGTAGCGACGTGAGAGCTTGGTCGTCTGAAGCACTCAATTTTCCTTGCATGCATCCGTCTGTAGCTTGCAATGATCAGATGGAATGAAGAATGTTGTAGCCTCTCGACACAGTTGATTCGCCAGCAGATGGTGAAGAGATTACTGCTTTTGAATTTGATATTCTCCAAAAATCCCCAGACGCGGATAGCGCGAAGCTAGCAAGCAGGAAGGTGCTGGAGACTCCCAAACGGGACTATCTCAACGATGCAATTGCTGCCTAGGTGGGATGAGCTCAGCAGTTGAGTGATCGTAATCAGGGCTTCGGTCAGCCTAGATTTCTCTGAAGTTGTCAAGTTGAGGATCGCCACATCCAATTGAATCGAAGATGGGCTGCTAATCTTTGGGAGACAACCAGAAAAAAATGTAAGCGGCAAATTGCGGTCCATTTTCTTCCGAAGTTTAGCCATTGCGCTGTTAGACACGCTGTAGTGCAGAAGCGCAGAAGTTCGCGCTAGAAGTGGAAGCACCACATGCAGTCTTAAAGTCTTGAGAAGGCGTCTCAAAACGAGCTCTTGAAGAGCTATAATTACATATATGCGCAGTCATTTGGGGAAGAAAGACTCGCAAGGCAATGCAAAGTGGTGTTCAGGTGTTCAGATGTCCAGATGCTCTTAGACAAGTCCTTTCTGGGCATTAATTGTGTCGTAGTGAGATAAGCGAGAAAGCCCGAAATGACGTTCCTGATAGGAGCCGTCGATTGGAAAACCACCACTAAAAGGCTCCGGCATGAATCTGTTCGGACTAGCCTGGAGATTGAATAATGCATCTCCTAAACTAAAAATAAATACAAGTAATAAATGCACGTGGCTCTCTGTCGTATATGACGGACTAGGCATGATATAGGTAGCAGCTCCCGAATGATACGACAACCTTGTGTGGGAAAGCTATTAACCGAGTCCTTGAAGATATTGTGCGGAGCTCAAGTGGCGTATCTAGATCATTTGACACCGTTAAGAACAGGCAATCCCGGTCGCCGAAATGATGAAGCAGCCTTCTGGAAGCTGAAGATCCGCGCATCTCCTTGGGTGTTTGTGGCTGTACCCTCGAACCCCGTAATAGGTATCTACTTATATCTCTATAAGGCCAGCCAAGGGGCCCAGCAATCTAACGTTGCTACGACCTTTCTAGAACAGTTAGTCCTCTCATAATTACTTCGTACTAGCCAGATGGCTTTTCTCAGATCCCCGGATGGCGGCTAGATTAGGCGATAGGTATGTGCATAGGGGATACGGATGGTTGGATACTAGGTACCTAGAAAAGGAATCTGCAGTACAATCAGTGTCACATGTGAAACTTCTGATTGCGCTTGTAGATACCTATCCTTCTGTGCTTTTGCACGGTTGTTCATGAATATCGCCAGCATTCAACCTCCACGCCACTCTCAAGGCCGGCTAAATGGTCCTTTGCGCTGTTGGCTCCATGCTGCCGCTACAGATATTGGCATGCATTAGCCTTGGCCGTCAGGCAGCTTCAATTTGCTGTCGGTCGGCTGTTATCTCCTGTTCCTGCAGGTACTGCGGCGCCCCTTTCCAGGGTGTCTCCACAGCTTCCATAACCTGATCCTGGCCAGATACGTCGTCAGCCTGTGCTGCTGTCCTGTCCTGTCCTGTCCTGTCCGTGCCATCGCTCAGGTTCGTCTCCAAGCTCCCTCAGGGCGATGTTTAAGCGAAAAGAACCTAGGGTTTGGAGCGAGGGGTTTGAGGAAGTGAGGTGTCTTGCCCCTCTGCATATAATGCGCGTAATGCGCCGCTTTTGCGTGATTGCGTGAGCACTCCATATACATTGCATGCCACTCAGTGCTGTCTATTCGGACCTACGAGTACCTACAGAAGCCACCTAGACGATATTATACCACCGACAATCGTCAAATCGTGTGACTGCTAAAGAACTGGACAGATTCGTATTCGGTCTCTGTTCTCCACCCGGACTTCAGAACCAACCAACAATTGGCCACTTTTCCTTTGACGCCTGTCAGCCGTGCTTGCGCTCTACCTCCGCCGCCTCTCTGGAGACGAGCGGCGCCAAGTACCCGCCTACCAAGCGCTGGTGCAGATTACTGCAGCCCCCCAAATTACCTAAGCGTCGGCCTTAGAATTGCGCGTCGTACTCCGTGCGTGCGAGGTGCCTTGAAGGAGCATTCGACGCATAATCATCAGCACAAAAATCGCCAACATGCCGTCCACTTGCCTCCCGCCATCCTCACAGACCCTCGACGCCGGCGCAAAGCCCGCCAGCAGCCGATTCCTCGACATGAACGATCGAAGCGCCGGTGGCCGCCGGAGGAGGTCTAGCAGCATCCTCCAGGTCTACCACGAGCCCCCCGAGACGCTCGAGCAGATGAGCGACCAGGCCGTTGTTCCAAACGTGAATGCCAACTGGACAAATCAAAAGGGTATGTCGACTTGATTTCTGCTCCCATGCTTCGGTGCTGCTTGGTGGCCGATTCTAACGTGCCGTGTGCTTCGGACAGGGGCTTGGACTATCCACATCGTCATCATCGCCGCTCTCAAGATCCTCTACGACGTTATCCCGGGCAGCTCTCAGGAGGCCTCATGGACGCTGACCAACATGACGTACATGGTTGGCTCCTACATCATGTTTCACTACGTCCGCGGCATTCCCTTCGACTTCAACGGCGGTGCCTTTGACAACCTCAACATGTGGGAGCAGATCGACAATGGAGCCCAGTACACGCCCACCAAGAAATTCCTGCTGAGCGTCCCCATCGTGCTGTTCCTAATTAGCACGCATTACACGCACTACGACTCGACTTATTTTGTCATCAACTTCCTCGCCACACTCGCCGTTGTTATCCCGAAGCTACCATTCGTAAGTACAGCCCATGGCTTGCAAAGAGGCTAAAACCTCGTGACACTCGAAATCAACGACTAATTCTTTACATCAGAGCCACCGAATGCGATTCAGCTTCTTTTCAGACATTCCGGAAGCAGAGTAATTGTTCCCTTCGGACTACACACGGCGTTTTGGGGTTCGCATCAATATGAGCTTAGGCAACAGGAAGTACAGCACAAATACGAAAGATTAAGAAAGAAAAAAAATCCATAAGGAAAAAAAAGTTTAGGGTTGGAAGGCTGGGAGTAGCGGGGCAATGGGTATCCTATACAAAATAGCGAGCATATTTGTTCTATGGTTCCATCCACAAATAAGGTTTTATTGTTTATCAGCGATAGTTTTCAAGGACAACGATTGGATTTGAAGACATGCAAATACTGGTTTCTTTTCCTGCAGGTACAAACTCAAAGAGTCCCGAGGTGATCGGCTGAATCGAGATTGCGAGGCTGTGGCAATGCCCATGTGACGATCCGTTGGCGGCAGCCTCATTTTAACGACATACAAACTTCCGTATGGCTCGGCCTAACTTGCTGGTACACGAAATGTGGCGTTGACCACTGAAGCAAGTTGCTTGAATACCCAAATAAATGGAGCATTGAGTTATTTTGAAGGATATATAAAATGGAGTGATCCCTTCTGTTGAGCGATTTCGTTATTCGATTCGATTTGTTTTCCGGCTCGTCTTGAATTCAGCAAAACAGATCCCTTCATTCTCCTACTTCAACAAACAAGAACCATCTTCAACCATGCGCTCTCTCTCTTTGGTAGCCTTGGCCTTCGTTGCCGGCTCTCCTTTGGTCCATGCAGATCCAAACGGCGGATATCTCAAGTCTGTGTATAGCGGCAGCAAGTCCGTGGCAACGAGCTCAGCGTTCGATGATAATCGCTTCTACTCTCTCTGGGTGTCTTTCATGAAGCACAATCTGGCGAGTGTCACCGTGACAACCTCTGTTACTGCCACTGCCACTGTCACTACAACTACTACTACCACCAGCGAAGAGTTCGACAAGATAATCACCATCCTACCCCATCCATGGCCGATTACCCAACAGGACGTCACCAAGACGGATTTAGTCCACTCGACTGTTACTAAGTCTGTTTCTTCTTGCAGCAGTGCTTGTCCTTCTATGACTGTTGCGCCAGTTCTTCCAAAAACCACCTCCAGCAGTTATAAGATGTCGAGCTCTGTTGGACCATCGAAGAACGGCACCATGCCAACAACCACTCAAATGGAAGAACCAACTATGAGCTCTACGACATCTAGAAGCCGCTTGGGTCCTAGCAGTATTCCGCCGCCTCTGAACGGGCCTATAAACGGCGTATCTACGACTGCCGCTCCGGTGATGGGCGCTGTGGCTGTCGCCATTGCCGGATGGGTCTTGATGGTCTAAAGTGGGATTACGCGTATGGACTCTACGATACAGGTTTTTACTTATTTATGGAGGCAATTTAATGGGACGGTGGAAGGTTTGGCTTTTTTTGCTTTTCTATGTACAGGACGGAGGCGTAACTGGGGGGCAAAAACGAGGAAGGAAGAACGTAGTAAAGATACACTTGATACCTTGATTTCTTCTTTCGCTGAGCTTACGTTGTAGAATACAATTTTTGGGTGAATTATGACTCAGATGGCTTATAACTTGCTTTTCGCTTGTGAAGTTGTACCCGTAAAGTTGAACACATGATCGATCCTTATCTTCGGGCCAGGTACCCTCTGATGCTACCTACCTAGTAGCTGCTATTTTTAAATCTCGGTTGGTATGAACCCGGAAAGGATGACGAATCAGTGGGTATCGTCAAAGTTTAGAAAGGAGGCGTTTTGTATCTTTCTTTAGAACGATATTGAGTACATGTGTGAACAAGAAAAGAACATGCTAATGAGAATCAATTTGACAATACGAAATATCCTGCCTATTTCATGGTCTATGATACGCCTTTCCTACGGATTTGTAATATTTTCGGCTGCACCGGAAGGAGGATGGAATATTCGGAAATTTCATGGAGGCCGCGCCTCACAGGGCCCTGGATGATGGATTGGACTAGGGGTCGCCAATCTAAGCTTATTCGCATGGACTTGTACCTAGCCATGGGGTACAGAATTCAGATGAGCGCTTTCAGTAGCTGAATAGAGTTAGATGGAGGAGGATTGTAGCCAGAATGCTAGGATTCTTACTTCTAGTGGACGCCGAGTTCCATTGTTCTCATTTTGGAGATTTATGACGGAAGCGAGATCAGCCTTGGACTGCTGTAGCTCTACCACCCTCTATATATAAAAGTTAATGAATACACGGGTACCTAGGTAGGTATTATAGAATGTATTCGGAGTACATGATATCTTCATTACGTACCTCTTCGAAAGAATCTCGAACAATGAATCGAACAGTAGTTACTTCTTTAGTCTGCCCGATTCGGTGAATTCGAGCCAACGCCTGGTCTTCTAGCGTTGGATTCCTAATTAGTCACAAATTAATATGGCTTCTAACATCAGCATAGAAGAAATATTATTACCAATGAGGCTCCATGAGATAGGCTCTCGAAGCCTCGGTCAGTGTAAGACTATTGATAGAGAGTGTTAGAATGGGCTGAAAACTCTGAAAAGTATATAGCTCATTAAACTCACCCAACAGCGCCACACGACAGTGTCAAAAGGAGAACTCGTATGGTTGGATCCTCGCGAAATGTTTTGATTACATTCTGTCTGTCTTTCTGCGCCACTTTGCCGTCAAACCGTAAGCAAGGTATATATGACTGTTTCAGGCCAACCTCGATTATGTCGAGAGTAGTTCGCCATGAAGAAAATACGACACTACTCGTGTTGTCAGCTCAGCTCTCAGTGCTCAAAGAGGTGTAAGAATTCCGAACCATTTCGTATGGTAAGGCTGGTTTTGCAAGTCGCTGATTAGCATGGACACCTTGGTAGGTAACTCAGCCCCTGGATAGTTGAAAGTGATGTTATAAGTATCGTCAGTCTCGAACATGTTGGTCGATATAGTTGCAATAGGGCAAGGATTAGCATGAGAGCAAGACGGTAGTGTCAAAGAATTTGTGTGTATGAATACACACGACGAGCAGACAAATTCGAGACACTGGAAGAATAGTGATTCGGTATGCTGCCTCGTCTCGTAAAAGGTATCCTCTGTCGATTCAGCAAGGCAAAGGCAAAGGCGACATTGGATGCTGTTAATCCCACGGTATATGTTAAACATCCGCTGGGCTGCCACTTCGTTCCATTCTTCCAATACTTGTTCGTTGAACGCTTCGAGGCCGTATCGCATCTTATAATACACGCCAAGGTTGCAAATCATGCGCATTGCTTCGATTCTCTGCAGCATATTGGCATAAGAGTGTGTTCCGCTGAGCTTGCCACTATTTGATAGAGCTTGTTCTATGTGAGAGATGGTATACATCTTGGTCGTCTGGTATAACTCTCTCTCTGCCGGAGATAATTCCACAAACTGTTGTAAATCATGCCTGGTGGGAAGCTGGATGGTAGACTTTGGGCGTCGTAAAAGAATGCAGCTAGCAAGTCGTTTCAAACGTTTTTCTGCTTCTTCTACTTTACCGATTTTCCATAGATGAGAGATGTCTGCATTAAATTTATCTTCATTTGAATAGGGATACACTTGTAGGAATTTGAGGAGGGCTGTGAGATCGCCGAGCCTATTCTGTATAGGTGTGCCCGTTACAGCCCATCGAGAGACTGAGTCCAAGGCACACACGGCGCGGGCCATTTTTGAGTTGCTGTTTCGAATGAAGTGAGCTAATCTATATTAGCATTCCTCTCTTTCTTCAAGCTAAATGGCTCTGGCCTAAATGTGGAAGCGAAGACACGACCAACCTTCATCTAGAATGATTCGTCGCCACTTTGTGCTGAACAATAGTGATGACGACTTGTCAGACGCAACTTTCCAGTCAGAAGACACTGTGTGATAGGTAGTCAGGACGATCAATGTGTCTGTTAGATCAGATTCAGCCACTAGGCGTGAACTTCCGTGATGTCGGCGATAGGGAATGCTGTGAGGGAAGATATGCCTAATGATTTCGGTCAACTCCATACCAAATCGGGTGTACTGTTCCTATAAGGATCTCACTGGTTCAGCTGCTCTTCCCAAGAGCCAAGAACTAAAGTGAGCAAGAATGTTAGTGAGTGTCGGAACAATATATAGAGCCAAGTCGTTGGCGGCTGTGCTTACGAGGAGGCGGTACGACAATCAACGTGCACCCAGTCGAGTCTTCAGCAGCAGCACCGGTAAGAGAGCTCGGGTCATTTGGATCGAAGAGCAAATCGGAGGCAACTAAGGATATCATAGATAATGTTTTGCCCAAGCCCATCGGGTCTGCAACGATTCCACCGTAAAACTGCGGCGGTATCTCCGTTTGAACCGAACCTGATACTTTGTTGACGAAACTAGTTTAAGAATTAGTTAACCAGAGATCACACAACCGATCATGATACTGGAAAGAACTAACTGAGAGCCAGTAGCTTCGGAATAAAGCTCCCATATGTCTGCTCGACTTCCGTCCCAAGCCCAGCCTTGCTCTCGCTGGAGCATAAATGTTAACGCTTGTAATTGATGGCTATTCAATGTCAACACATTAGATTGATAAACAGAAATTATGAGAGAGATGTTAAGCAAGAAAAATTCTTTGGTCTACCACCTTTGCATCTTTGTTCGAATTGAACCAGGCTGATTCGTCTCGGCCCAATCTTGCTGAGAGTTCAGTATGCCGATCGAGTCTAGACGAGTCTGCGCATACTCCACGCCAACGGGCGCTGCAAATTCCTTGTCAAGAGTGGAAGTCCAAATATCAGGCCCGGACTCGGCCGACAGTTTGTGTGGGTTTCGGTACAAGACGTTCTGTGAGCAACCGACAGGGTCTTGAAGGTAAAGGCTGTGTTCTTCGAAAAAGCTGCCTACATCTTCGAAGAGACTATGAGGCCCGAATAGAATCATATCTAACCGGCATGGTGTAGAGAGCGGCGCGATAGATGACTGTATGGCATCTACGTAGCAAATGACTTGTAGCGTAAGATCTTCATTTTCGCAGCATGCATTCGTAATGTGGATAAAGTCTAAGTTTATTTTGCCCTTGATTGAAGCATCATTAATGCAGTGGAATCCGTGAGAGCTGTCTAATTGAACTGCGAATCCCTGAGTCGGCGATCTCTTGAGCCGACAAGCTCCGTTAACACCGCCGCTTATACCTCTTATCTAAGGTTTCAATGTTAAAAAATGAAAGTGCAAAATGAGGTCGGATAGTTGGCTAATACGCACCATGCCAAAACACACAATTTGACCTTTGTTGGAGGCTACCCGACTATAATCAGTGCAGTAGTCCGCTACGCAGGATAGTTGTGGTTCATCGGCGTTCAACTCCTCATAAGAACAGATCGCATTGATAGAGTGGTTTCTTGTTTCAGAAACCGATGCTTTTTTGCGCGGGGGCTGTAGGCGGTCATTCAAGCTGAAAGTCTCAGGCTGCTGTCTCTTCAGTGAAGTCTCATTCAGATTGGATCCCATTTTGCTATATTGGATGCAATCCAACAACAACCTTGGACCTGCGTCGTAACTGTTTGCCAAAAGCAAAATTACACGTAGAAAATACTCGATTTGAATGTGCAGCCTACGTATATTAATTCGGAGGCGTTAGGCGCTGTTCGCCTGACAGAACGCCTGCAGCGACGTGGACAAGTAATAACCAATACGTTCATGCACAGCCTTCCTGAGGCTGATTCGTGCACCATCAACATACATGTATATATATATATATATATATATATACCTCATCTTATTTTTTTCCTCTGTCATATGTCAGTAAAATAATACTGGCTTTTAGTGTTTTTATCGCCACTGGGGGCTCACAATCCACGAAGAAGAAGAAAATGCCATTTAATCGAGGAATGTGCCCAGAAGCTAACCGTACGATGCGGGATGCGTTTGAAGAACTCAAAAGAGCAATCACAATACCTGACAGAATGCAGCTTGAAAACCTGACACTCGAAGATGTTGAACGAGCTGCATTAAAAATTGAAAAACAGCTTGCAGCAAGTCAATCATTACGCAACATGAGAAGGCTTGCGCCTTTATTCAGAGGATTGGAACATTATTCACATACAATTGAGGTTTTATGCAATGGAACGCCATATCTACCATGGATCTGGGCACCAATAAAACTTATCTTGGAAGTATGTATATATAATCCAAATAAAGCACAGGTGACAATGTACAGGCAGCTGATAGATTGGAAAATTGAGATATCTGCAGATTATATTAAAGCGTTCGAATCAATCATTCAGGTCTATCACCGAATGGCGGAACCGTTAGCTCGATTCTGTATATTTGATCGTGCTTTCTCAAGCAACAGAGAAGTCCAAAAAGCTTTGGCAGTGTATTACTCTGACATTCTCAAATTTCATGGAGAAGCCTACAAATTTATCCGACGAAATGGTAAAGACAGACTTTACGTTCTCTGCCAAACCCAAACTAATGTTTAGACGCTATTTAGCCTGGCAGCGACTCTTCGCCACTTCATGGGGCCGCTTCCAAAGGCGATTCGACAATATCTTTGCCGACTTGAAAGCACATGAAGATCTCATCGATAAAACAGCCAATGCTGCTAATATATCAGAGGCCAAAAGCATGAGAGAGAAATTAGAGACTTGGAGGCAACAAGAGGCTATTAAATTCATGAGAGAAGAAGAAGAGCGGACCAGCATCGAGTTTCAAGCCGTCTTAAACTTCTTAAAAATTGATGAAACGCATCAGATTAAGATCGTCGATAATCTTACTGCAGAGGCAGATCAAAATCCAGGATCTGGCCATTGGATACTCCAACAACCGAAAATTCGATCGTGGGCAAATTCCAGTCGCGATGCCCAATTTGTGGTGCTTCAAGGCGTTGTTGGGAGTGGAAAAAGTATTTTGGCAACACAAATTGGAACTTTCCTGCGCTCTTCAAATAATCTGGTGGTGTCACATTACTGCACATACGTCTACCCTGAGTCAACCGACTACGACAATATTATACTGTCTTTGATGATACAAATCATGCGCTTGGATCCAGAGCTCATAACGCTTTCGTACAACTGGTTTCTCGTAGAGAAGAAGACGCCAAGTCGTTCAGTTCTTGGTCAACACTTACGCCTCTTAGTCGAAACTCTCGGGTCTTTATCTCAGTCGAAAACTCTTCATATCTTGGTCGATGGTCTAAATGAATGTGATGAGATTACAGCGGCTAACGTTGCAAAAATGTTAGAAAAACTCATCGCTACGGCCTCATCAACTGGGTCTTCAATCATCAAGGTGCTTCTATGCACCCAGATGACGCCCGCAATTATTGAAGCCGTCAAGAGGAAACACCAAGTATCATTATCTAATGAGAAAGGAAAAGTTAGCAAAGTCATCAGAGACTATACGTTGCGGAGAATAAGTGGCATACAGCCGCAATGTGCTCAATTTCGCATCACTGATGATGACGCTGCGGCAATAGCGTCTCGAATCACGCAAAAAGCAGACGGTAAATTCACTGCTCTTTTTCCATGATTTCGTTTCTTTTTGTACTTGGCTAATGTTAGCTGCGAATAGGCATGTTCCTATGGGCAAGACTTGTTATAGAATATATGAAGGGCAATATGTTTTATAACCGAGATGAATT
Source organism: Trichoderma sp. 2475 (assembly GCA_038502285.1). Classification (NCBI taxonomy): domain Eukaryota; kingdom Fungi; phylum Ascomycota; class Sordariomycetes; order Hypocreales; family Hypocreaceae; genus Trichoderma; species Trichoderma sp. 2475. Next base: position 787,313 of record JARPVV010000006.1, read on the forward strand.
CTTGGAAGCCGCCAATAGCTTTCCTCGAGAACTTAGCGAGATGTAAGCGAACCAAAATACTCTGGTCAAGGCTGCCATTTGCCATTTGCGAACATTTGCAATCTGACACTATACAATTTTTCACGCTCCTAGTTTTGGGCGGTTACTGTCACAAATTTTGGCCGGCCTCGATGAGAGATCTGTAGGGAGACTTAGTTCCGTTTTGAATTGGATAGCGTTTGCAAAACGGCCACTTCGTTCTCCTGAGCTTCAATCTGCTTTGGCATTTGATTCTGGAGACGGAGAAGTCATCGAGCCGGTTCCAGCTTACATTCTTGACATGTGCCAGCCTCTAATTCGAAAGCAACTTGATTCATCTTACACTTTCCTGCATGTGTCAGTTAGAGAGTAGGCTGCTAATGGATCTGACTTTTGCACGCTGGTTGCTGATTTTGGATAGTTTTTTGCAAAGCTCTGCATTGTCTATCACAGCAAACGAGTCACTAAAGCGACATGGTCTAGCTACCGTCCGCTGTCTTTTGGCTAGCCAAAAGATCTTTGCGCCTTCATTTTCAGAGACTGATAGAGCGCTGAGGATCCTTCGTGGGGTCTTTGGCTTTCAGATGTACGCCACTGAATATTGGGTCGATTACATTTTGGAGTACCTCGAACTTGATCAAGATCTCTTATTCAAATCAGACTTGTTTCTTCTGTCTTGCCATTTGGCAGAACAACTCGAGGCGATAGAGCCCAATGAAGCGGTCGTAGCAAATGGCCCGTCAAATTCGCGTCTAGATATCCTACGCCAGAAGCATTGCTCTTTATATAACACAATCCAAGCCGTACTCTCAGAAAGGAGTAAGAGAATATTAGAGGGTAATTGTATATATTCCTAAATTCCCCGTTTTCATCTCTAACGATATAACATGACATTAGAAGATATCCTCGACAACAACACCAAGGCAAGAGGCATAGTTCTTTTAAAAGAGAAATACCAGTCAGCAATTCGCGAGTTGCTTACTTTTTCGACCTACCCGAGCGTCAATTTCCACGAGCTTGAAAGATTTAAGCAAAATTTCCGAACATCAGCGTGCACGTGTCGAATCTGGTCGTGCCGTTATGCAGTCTTTGGTTTTAACAGTATCAAAGACATGATATCCCATGAAGCAGACCATCGAAAGCAAATCTGCCACCATCCAGATTGCCAATATCCTGTGTTCAGTTCGGCAAAGTCATTAAGAGACCATGAAAAGAACTTTCATGTTCAAAGCAGCCAGAGAATTCCGCGAAAATCGATCAAGAAGTATACACAACCAGGTGCCTCGGCTTCAACTGCATCTGTATCTCTCTCAGCGCCACTCTCGGACCGGGAAAGCTTTCCAGAACGGAATAGACACAATCTCGCAGAGGTTGACGTGATAGATGACTCTTATTTAGAAAAATTTTTTAATGAAGGCACCAATGGAGACGAGGACTTTGATCTTGATGGTCTCTATAGCAGCAAGGAAATTGATTTGTATTGGAGTGGAGTCGATGACCGTCTCGGTTTGCTTGAGGACACCAGCGCCGACTATTACAGCGCCAACATCCCAGCCATGGCCCTTGGCATGTACACACAGCCTGAGTCTCTTCTCGAGTCTCCCAACCAGCCGAACTCTTCTCGTGCCAGCTCTTTTCGCCACAATATGAAGCAAATGTTCCGTCGCGAGAGCGTCGGGGACGCAACTCTGGACTCTACTTTTTCTCAAGCAACCATCACCGAGAGGCCAGCTAACGGGGCCGTTCCACTGCAGACCAACATCACCGCCGGTAACCGGGTCAACCCCACAAAGAGTGACGCTGCTTTGAATGGCCTTAACTAGCACGCATTGTTTGATGGTGGTGACGATAGCAACGAGGACTTCGTATTCACAGGCGGGTATTCGGAAATAGACTAAACAGTTATTAGCTGGCGGGATATATGGCTGGCGGTTTAAAATGTTTCGTATGTCAGTAATTGTTAAGTGTTTGACGAGGGAAATCGCTTGCAATCAGTCCAAAAAAAAAAGGGAAGAAAAACTAGTCCTTCTACATTTACATTGAAGCTATTGGCAACACTGTGAAGCTTTGGAAGATGGTCGCCTGTAGCTACATTCCTTATCTACGCCACGTAGACTATTATTAAATCAAGTCCATTATCCTAGGCTATTACGATGCCTTCTATTTCAACAACGGCGGCCGGCCTTCTGATCGTTGATATGTATAAAACCCGACAAAGAGGCAGCGGCTTGAAGGGGAACGGAATAACTCCTAGATTTTTTTTTTCTTCTAGCTTCATCGAAATCGGCATTCCACTGCATCAATCCACATGTCCCATGTTTTTTGAACACCGTTTAATCTTCGACGGATACCCGATAATTGCTCCCTGTTCAAATTCACTACTGCCTCTTATTCATAAAAATTAACGGGAAGCTCCAGCTAACGGCATTGTGTTCTACGATTTTGGATGCATGCAGCACGCCATATAGTGGACGCTCGCTGGCATCTTCTGCTTAAAAATCTGAGAGACTCATCAAAAATAGTGATATATTCGCAGCCTAGGTAAAGCACTCATCTCTCGACTCCTTTATGAAATCGCTTGTTCTGTTTGATTCAATACAAGTCAAATGACCTGTTCCACGGTTAGCTTCTCAACTATTGTCAAATCCTCAGCAGTATAAGTGTTAGGGCGAGACACTTCCAATCAGAAATCCAATATTCTAAGCTGCATCAAGAAATCGATGAATGGCAGCCGTTGGATAGTCTTCTTTTTTTGGACAACTTCCGAACAAATATTGAAGATTACCAAGAACATGGATGTTAGTTCTTAAAGCGCTGTCTAATAAGTAGAGAAAAATTTAAGTTTTAAATCAAGTATCACTAATTCCAGCTTCAATTTTAGAGATCCCATCTTCCAAATTGTTCTTTTTAACTCTCGCCACTTCCATAATAGCCAGTGCTTAAATCAATCAGCATTTGCCAATTTAATTATTTTTTTTCTTGGGACAGATATATCACAATGGGACGCAGCTCGCTCATATCTAATCTCGGCGTAAAAGAATACATTAGGATATTAGTGACTATAAAGGAAACATTAATTCAGGTCTCAACACGGCTAATCCTCACGCCAATACATCCTGCGCCCCTTCGTGGTATCATGATCAAAATCCTCCCCTTTCGCACAAAATAAACAAAACATTCGTCGCTGTATGTTCTCTCCCTCTCATATCTTCATTCTTGTTGTTTTTTCCTTTCGAGATTTGTTCTTGTCTAAAGACGGGTATAAACATCGCTAGCATCATCATTGCTCGTTATTGAAATCGAGCAGTTTCATCGTGTAGGTAGATTGAGGAAACCCATTCGCTCTTTAGTAGTCACCAGCCTTGGTGCGGTGAGCCTGTCGTCTCTTGGAGCGACCAGCACAGCAGGTAATGAAGACCAGAACAGTGGCAATCAAGTCCAAGACGGCAGCGACGAGAATGCACCAGACGGTAGGACCCCATCGAGCGATGACGTTGCTGGGGCCGCGAGAGTTGACAGCGTGCTTGATGATGCCAAAGGCAGCAAAGTCACAGGCCATGGCGACGAGGGTAACGACAAAGGCCAAGAAGGAGAAGAGAGAGGCGACGAAGGAACCGACGAAGCTGGTGCCCAGGCAGAGCAAAAAGGCCAAAAAGGTGAGGCCGGCGGCGATGGGGTGCAGAACCAGTACCCTCGTAAGAACCCTGGCGCTATCACGGTCGGCCTTGGAGAACGAGACCTGAGTAGTCTGAGCCAGGGCAGCGGTGGCATCATAGCCAACGTGAGAGGATGTGCAGGTATCCGGACCACTAGTTGTTGTCAGTCTTCTCTTCTTACACGCGCGTCGAGAGGAGCAGAGCGTTGGGAGAGCACATACCTTGAGTGGATAATACAGTATCCAAATGTTCCATATGTGATTCTGTCTACAGCGCTGCGACCACCAAAGTCGACCTTCAAGATGGAGAGGTCATTGACGACAGGCGCCGTAACCGACACGACGATCAAAAGTGCGGTGGCAGCAAGCAGCAGCACTGTGCCGATGTGGTGGAAGAAAGTACCGACGCCCATGATGAAGGATTGAGTCGATTACTGCTGTGTATAGATGAAGTCGATGTGTCTTTTGCAAGCGACTGTGAGATCGAAGTCGACAGAACTAAGGACGAGAACGAGAGGTCTTGAGCGAGAACAAATAGCAATGAAGGGGTATCAGAGCAAGGGGCAAGGGAGGCAGACCGTCAGCATATAAGCCCGTCGCGACAGTGCACGTCTCCTATTGTCTCACGAGGATGAGCGGCCGCCGACAGGCAGAATGGGGTACCACAGGGAGGCGACGTCATGAACACGAATAAAATTAGACTTGAATAGAGTTGGCAGCTACAAGATTTCCCGCCGGCTTTGGGCCTGTGTCTTGGAAATGGACATGGTCTGGCTGTCCAAATGCGCGGCTTAGATCGCTCCACTCTCGCCTAGCACATGTTGGTGCCGGCTGCTGTTCAATCAGAGCAGGGCAGATACCTTCTGCGAGCAGTAACATCGCCGCGTGGGTGCTCTGCTAGTGTATAGCCGTACGTATACGGGTACATACTTGGATACAGGCACACGCTCAGGAAGGCATCGCGAACAGGCTTTGCGGGCTTCTGGTCAAGGAGCCGTGCTTCCTTTTCGGCATGGCGCAGCTCCGCCCACAAGTGTCTCGGGCCAACCAAGGCACCGCGCCCAGACCCTGGCCGGCAGAGAAACAATTCCAAAGGCTCTAAGCCGTATAACCGCGTATTGCAGCCCCGTCAGTCACGGCTGAGCCTTGCAGTTCGCGAAGCTGCGGGTGACGTAGCGTCCGTGGCTGCGCTAAGAGATCGCTGCCCTGCTTGTAGCCACAGCGTGGATCCGTTTTGCTAAGCCAAGGCCTGATTTGACAAGGATCCAGGGCCTGGCGTGGCTGCCAAGTTGGAGAGATCTTGGAATACACTGTACGCCATCGTCAACCAGGGCCATGAGAATGAAGCAAGAAGATGCGTGGTTCGACTTTGTTCATGTCTGTTCAACCGTATCTCTCCTGCTGCGTCCACGTAGGGGGCTTCTTGTGCCAAATTACTCCTCTGTCGTGAGACGCGCGAGGTGAGACTCGCAGACAGGCCAAGCGGAATCTAGAATCTGGAGACAGTGCGCCACACCCCTGACTCCAATAGCAGTGACGGTGTGATGGCTATGCTTAGCTGCGTTGACGGCGTCCATTCATGTGACGTAAACAGCGATTTTCGTTGACAAGCTTCCAGCATCCCACCCTTAGTGTGCATGCATGGCCACATCATCGGCGATGGTCGCGTCGTATGTTCGAAATTGCATATGTTATGCGCACATCATGATGATGAAGTACTGTAGTAGCACCAACAATAACCCAGGCGTTGTACTCTAGACGGCCGCATTACCATGTGCGAGCGAGACGAGAGTAAGATAATTGCAAAATGTGCGCAGATCCAGCATCATCGACTTCCAGTTTAGGCAGCAGTTCATCCCTCAGTTTTGTCTTTTTGCAAACGGCTTTCTCACTTTTGGAAGCTGTCGACTGCCTTCCTTGTAAATAGTGTTGGTACCTATTAATGGCAGCACTCTGTATAGAGAAGTGTTCCCTGCTTGTGATCTAGAAAATTAAAATTGGTGTCATTTTTTGAGAGACAACACATTGCGAGAGACTAAGAGCCAACCTTTAATTTTTCACGCACTGACATATTGTGCGACAAGCTGCACAGCCCAGCCTCCCATATTTGCAACGCCTTGTTGCATCTCCCTCCCTCTGGACAATTGTAGGAGAACAAATTAAGCCGTTTCAGTCATGGCGCAGCCATTGTGGAACACAGTCGGTGTCTTTCCGCGAACACCCTGCGACATTCGAGACACTCTGTAGTAAGAGTCGCAGTCCTGTAACGCGGAATAGCCTTGTCGGCTTACTCAGTCGTGCCCTTCTTCATTTTGCTAGGAAGCCACTCTCTAATCCGCTTCCTTTTCACTTTGCGCTCCATACGCAACGCGCTGCCATCGCTCACAAGCCAATGTGCAAGCCCTATGCTGGCTATGCTATTGGGCAGCGACTGCTTGAGTGTCGTTGCGGTGAATGACTGTTCTTGTTCGTACGCATCGGGCCAGGGGATATGCAGCGGTGATCCGGCCATGGCAAATCGATGGTTGTAATCCGGCGCAGGGAAAATGTGTATTTTGAACTCTTTCTGCCCCTGCGTTGAATCTTTGTTTAGTCCGTCGGACCGTGGGCTCACGCTATTGGTCTGCTCCCCGGTCACTGTCGGCTGTAGGGTACTGAAGCCTTCGGGTTCGTCCAAATCCGCAACGTAAATGTCCTCCACAGCCTTGCGGGTAGGCTCGGTAATCTTGTATGTGAGCGGACTGCTGGCCACCAGTCTCTCAGCAGTCGTGGGCTCCTTTGTTATCGATACATATTGGGAATAGTGGCTCTTAAAGGTTGTAATTGATCTCTAGGTTAGGTAGCTGTTCTCTTGCGTGAAAAATGTGCTTGAGTAGCCATCGGGCTGAGACCTACGGGAAGCATCTTGAAAAATTCAACCGGCCCATATTGCTCCAGCACCTGCAGAATTGAGCGACGTTCGGCGAAGGTGATTGGCGTGGGGGAGACGAGCACGCGTATCGACCTTTCGCGAAGCGTCCGGTCCCGTAGCTGGCGGGCTACATTCCCAACTGCTGCCATGAATATGCGGCGTGGCGGCTCCGGAAGAGGCGTAAATGGAATGCGATGTCTGATGTGAAGAACAATCAAGATGCAGCCTCGTCGGTAAAGATCAAGGTCACCTAGCTCGGTACTTCACTGGCCACTGGAAGAGCGCGGTGCGCGGAGTACCCTTTTAGTGGGCTCAGCGCTAACTGTCGGCCCGCCACAAGGCTGTCGAACAATGGAAGCTACCTAAGCTGAGCTTCAACAACATCACAGCTGTAGATACCCGCGTGCTTGCTCCAACGCCTGCAATACCGCTGCAGCCGCTTTCTTCGACTTGTTATGTGCCCTTTGATGGGTTACACACTGATGTATTCGAAAGGTTGATCAACGATCTCCCGGCTTTCCCAGCTCTCCATCAATCCACCGCGTCGACGATTTCATAGTTTCGGCCATCTCGACCACTTTCCACGACCACGCCCCAGCTCGAATTGCGCATACACAGCATCCGCTATGGCGACACCAACACCTATGAGGCATGCGCCCTCACAACAGGGACGCACGCCGTCTCATCAAGGCCCAACACCGTCACAGATTGCCGGCGCGACTCCGCCCATCTCGACGCCATTCTCCAACGCCGCCCAGGCCGCATTCTCGCCTCGGGGTCAGCGATCGCCGCAGCAAGTGAAGAAATCGCCAGCGACATCAACACTGATGGGCCAATCGGGCATGGGCGCGTTGAATTTCGATAGCCCTTCAACTGCTGCCGCCATGGGCGCCCTGGGTATTGGCGGTAGCTTCGATATCGGCCTCGAGAATGTCAGTGTCGGCGAGCTTGATTCCCTAAACGTCCCATTCGCCAAGGAGGACAAGCTGAAGCGAGAGGATGACAAGTTAAAACGACTGGATCATATTCTTCAGTTATTAAATGTATGTGTGCATCGGCATCGCAGATAAGAAGCCCCTATATAGCTGACATATCATCGCAGCAGAAGAAAGGTTTCGTTAGTGAAGCTGGCTTGGAACGGCTTGCTCAGCGCCTTGGTCTTGAACTGCTATCTGAAGAGAATACAGCCGCAGACGGACGCAAGAAGAAGACATTAGCGATTGCAGGCTCTGCTATTGCCGTCGACATCGTGCTGGATAACAACATTGTGCAGAATGTGTCATTGGCCTACCATGGATCGGCGCCGTCAGTTCATAAGCAAATGGAAGCAGCCAGCCAAATTCTGTTAACAGACTTGAAACTTGGTCCTAACCAAAGCCCTCTTACGAAAACACTGGATAAGTTCGCATACAACTTTGGACATATAGCCAACCTGGACAAGCTCAGCATTATTCCCGGCCTTGACTGTTACGAGGCTCTAGCTGGTATCTACACTAGCTTAGAAAGATTACACCAGTGGGACATGGCAAATTTACGAAAGGAGCCGGAGATGGAGGGCAAACCGGATCATTACCTATCCCTGGCCGCTCTTTGCACTCGACACGGCTATCCTGCCATGCACGCACGAAATAAGGTCGGGCTCGCTTTGCAGTACTGGAAAGAGCTGCGATTCGTACCCACTTCAAGCGACAAACTAAGCTCACCTTCGGAGAACGAGAAGATTTGGTCACTTCTGCTTGATTGTGCACCTATCGAAGCACTTGGCCTGCCTACAACGATTGAAACATTAGGCCCGCCGCCTGTCAGAGTATCTGAGGACTGGATCTCCAAAGATGTGGCGAAAGAGGTCCACCAGGATCAAAGTCAAGCATTGAATCCTACTTCCTTCCCCATTCTTGACTGGCAGGAGCCAGAGAACATTGCACTCCCATCATCGGATGAGAATAAAAGCGCTACTATTGGCGTTTTGGGAATGGATCTCTCAATCTCTCCCCAGGTTATGTTTACTGTTACATTCGATCCACCCGTCATCCTTCCGCAGAATGACTACGCCCGACTCTACGCCTACGCAGGTGCTGAGCCGCCCAGCCCAGATCCTAGCGAGTTTGAGCAGCGTTCCCCTCCAACATTTGACGATCTATTCTTCCCAATGTTGGCTCAGAACAAGCAAGATCCCAGCGAATCGAGGACGGTTACTCGCCTGCGTGACGTCCGCGTGTTCGACCAGCATGGGAAATCATCCATGAGGAGCCACCATAACACGCTCTTCATCTATAAGCCCATTTACTCCAGAGCAGTTACGCAGATGCCCTTTTCTCATCCGCGCCAGCTCATCGACATGCTCCCACTTCTTCGGCAGTTTGCATTCCTTTCTACGCTGATGAATAATAGTTTTGGTTCCAAAACTAAAGAGGATTCACCCAAGCCAAGCAAGGCTTCTGTTACCTCTAAGACGGTCAAGGACGAGTTGGCAGCTTTTATGGACTTCAGCGACGGTGAAACCAGAGAAGATGAGACAACTAAACGAGAGGCTAGTCAAGGAGCTGAGAAGGAGACGAAAGAGAACAGAGAAGAAAATGGACTTGTGGATGATGTAGATATGGACGTCATATTATGGGTTCATCCGTCGCCGCACCTCCAAGTCGTCTTCCCTGTCAAGGACTCTACCATTGACATTACGCTTCGCATCCTGGAAGGCGGCACAGTAGAGATTGTAAACGAGAACGTTATTGAACAGCATGAAAAGGAAAGCAAGTACAAAGGAAAGCCGATTACTAGAGAAGATCTTGGCAGGGTGCTCGAACGACTTGAGGATCTGTGTAAGTGGGCAGAATGGATTCGCACCCGACTATGGCAGAGTTGATAGAATGTTTGGATAAATTCACTTGATACCCTTTAAAAATTGTTTGTTTGTCTGTTTTTTGTTCTTTTGTGCGTATTGTTTTATCGGACACAGCACGCGTTGTCTGGGTGATTTGAACAAAACTGTTCTGTCAAGTGTTTCCTTTGTCAACTGTTTGCTTCCCGTAAATGACAATGACTTGTACAATCACATCGCGTCAACACAACAGTCAATGTCCATTTAGTTCAATCCTCAAAAATAGTATAGTATCTACGAAAATGCTACTATATCTACGTCGACATGCCCCTCCCAATCTCTCTCGAGACTTCCACGGCAGCCACAACCCCCGGTCAGCAACGTCCATTATCAACGCCCTATCTGTCGCCTTCTTCAACGTCCTCTCCAACGTCCTCTTCAACAACCACTGCAAAATGTCTTGCCCAACTTCCCCTCTAGACAAACCTCTCCCGCCAATTCCTCTCAAAAGCCCTCTCAGAGCTCTTCCACCAATTCCTGAGAAACCCTCTCAGACTCCTCCCAATCCGTCCCAGAAGCCCCTTTGCAGTCCCTCTTCCCCTTCAACCTCTGCCTTCAACACCCACAACGCCTCCAATCCCAGCTAGAGATCCCAGAAGGCTTTCTCAAGCGTCAACTCTCCTCAATCTCACTCAGCCGAGAGCTACTCCTCGTCCTGACTCATTTACCTTCTCACAAAACAGCAGCCTCGCCAATCCCCACCTCCTCGATCTCAATAGTCTGCATCTTCTCACCCAAGAAGGCTTCTATCACGTCGAATTCTATGCCGCTCAAGACTCCTCCCCTGTCCAGGTACAGTACTGGCTCCGCGCAGAGGATGTTCTGGTAGGTCTTCCAGGAAAAAACCGTGTTCCTGCAGGGCATTGGCCAAAGCTTGTGCAGCTCGCGCAAGAGACAAATATTGGGCAGAGAAGTGGCCAAGACTCAGAGCGAAAGGGCCCTGCGGTCCAAGAGGTGAGGCTTTTGACCGTGTTGTATACTCCTGGGCAGAAAGGGGACACGGTGATGGACGTCGTGAATACAAGAAAATAAATAACACCATTTAAGGGGGTGAGTCGCCTTGGTAGGTTAGTCTATGCCAAGATGATGCATTCGTGACTACGAACTTGGTTTGGAGAAGATATTGGTAGTAGTCAGAGCTTGTTGTCAAGCAGGAAAGCTAATTAATGTAGCGAAGAGTATTCGTTTTGATTAGGAATGAATTACAGGAACTTTGTTGGGAGGCTGTCTTTGAGGCTATGCTGCTGGTCTTCAGAACTAGCGCTGTGATTATATTTGGGGCTCAGCCAGGCGCATAGCAATACGAGGTATCACACAACGGATCAAGAATCTTAGGCATTGGGCGATTTGTTTATGAAAAATGAAAAATGAAAATTTTAAGAAGGTTACTACCAGCATGACAAGATGCTTTGATCCAGCTCTATGTGTGTACATATGTACGTCCGTCCATAATCGATATGGCGGCACTTGAATAAACCAACAAAACGCCTTGATTAAACTGTCCTGCATCTCAATTACATCTTCATCCTAGATCCCTTTCCCCCTATTCTACTATACTCATACTACTTACAACAGCATAGCAGCCAGGGCACCAACGAGAGCAAGAGTGCTCAGGCCGGTGCGCTCGGCGCCGTTGCCGACGGGAGGGAGACAGTTAGCTCCAGTGCAGCCACCCAGACCGCTTGAAGCAGGGGCGGGAGGCTGACCGGTAGCAGCAGAGCTACCGCCAGTGCCTACAGGAGTAGGCACGACGATGCTGGATGCCCAGGTGTTGACCGGGCCGGATCCCGGGGCGCTGGGAACGTTGGAAGGAGCACCACCGGGGACATTGCCAGGGGCGCTGCCGGGAGCGTTGCCAGGAGCGTTACCAGGAGCGTTACCGGGAGCGTTACCGGGAGCGTTACCGGGAGCGTTGCCAGGAGTGTTGCTGGGAGCATTGCCGGGAGCGTTACCGGGAGCATTGCCAGGAGAGTTGCTGGGAGCGCTGCCGGGAGCGTTGCCAGGAGATCCACCAGCGGGAGCGATAGGAACGGCGGGGCTGACAGGAGAGGAGGGCACACCAGTCTGCTGGCCAGCAGGGAAAGTAGTGCGGACAACCTCAGTGGAAGTGCGAGCAGGGCAGTTGGTGATGTCGGCGGCGCAGCTGGTGATGGTGTGAACGATGGTGATATCGGTGGTGATGGTCTCGGGGCCGCTGGGAACACCGGCTGAGCCAGCAGGAGGAGCAGGGGCAGCAGTGGTCTGGGCAGCCAGCTCAGAGCTAGACTCAGCAGCCAGGACGGGGCAGATGGTCGTGTACAGAGCAATGGTCTCAGTGGTGACGGTGGGACGGAACGGGCAGTTGGTGACCTCAGGAGGGCACTGAGAGATGGTGTGGACGGAAGTGGTGAAGACAGTCGAGGTGGTCATCTGAGGAGCGGAAGAGATGGCAGAGCCAGCACCGGTCGCAGTGACGGAAGAGTTGCTCCATCGGCTGGTGGGGACGATGGTACCGGTCACAGCAGGGGCGGAGGAGCCGGCGGCGGCAGACTGGCTGGAGACGGCAGAGGTGGGAGCGACAGCAGCAGAGGATGAGGCAGCCTTGGAGGTAGCAGCAGCCTTGGAGGTAGAGACAGCGGCCTTGGAGCTGGTGGTGGCCTTGGAGCTAACAGCCTTGGAAGTGGTAGGCTTGGCGGTGCTCTGGCTGAAGTAACGAATGTCCTGGATCTGGAAGTAGGACTCGGCGAAGTCACCGGGGAACTTGGAGACGTAATCAGCGCAAGTGCCCTGGCCAGTAGTGGCAGCGCAGCTCTGCTGCCAGAAGGCGGGAGTGCCAACGGGGTTGCCGCAGAAGTCGATGTCGAGAATGAGGCGCTGGCTGGCGAAGTGGCTGTCGATGTTGCAGTTGGAGTTCTGCAGGTTGGCCACGGGAGTGCCCCAGGTAGCGGTATCAGGGTTGGATGAGGCCAGGTTGGCAGGCTCAGCACCTCGGGCCCAGTTGTACAGCTTGATGTAGTCGCTGGTCCACTCAATGGCATCTATAGAGGTGGTTAGATTTCCGTCTTGCAAATGAAAAGCATCATTACTACTTACAGGTACCACCGCTGGGAGAAGCCCAGGGGCCGGTGCTGTCGGAGGTAGTGCAGCCCTGGTTCAAGTACTGGCTGGGAGGGCTCTGGAAAGTGTTGTCACAGTTGGGGGTAACAACGGGAGCTGAACCTCCGGCACTCTGGAGGGTACACTGGCCAAACTGGCTTGAGCTGCCAACGTGGAAGGCGGGCTGGTTGTCGAGGATGTTGTTCCAGCCCTCGTACACATCGATCTCTCCACCACTGGGCCAGTTGTCACCAAGAGTCCAGAAAGAGGGCCAGCTACCGCACTTGTTGGCGGGCAGGTGAGAGAAACGGGCAACGATGAGACCATGCTTGTAAGAGGCTGTGGACTCGAGTCTGATGGAGTTACGGCCAGCGAAGCCGGAACCCTTGAGGACGGTCTGGTGGTCGACTCCGAGGTAGACTTCGTTGTTGCTGGTGATTTTGGCCAAGCCTTGTGTCTGAGCATTGGCGAGGTTCTGGTAAACCACGAAGCCAGAGTTGGTGTCAGGTTCCTATACAATCAGTTAGTGGGGTGTGTTTGACAGCTAATGATGTGGCAACGAGTGTCATGGAGAGCCATACGTCGGTGAAAGTAAACTTCTGGAAGAAGTTGGTGTGGTCGTAGGTATCGGCCAAGGTAAACTGAGTGGCAACAGCACTTCCGGCACAGGCCAGGAGCGCCGTGCTAAGGGCGTTGATAGAAGGCATTTTCGAATTAAAGATTGACAGAAGCTCGAGTTTCGTCTGAAGGAATGACTAAAAGTACTTTTATATATTCCGCTGAAATGAATGTGCTTTCGACGTACGATACGTCAGAGGACGAGCTAAGTGGCTCAAGTTGTCATAGGAGACGAATGAAGTTGACGAAGGAGTGCGTGATGAGACACTTTGGAGGAGCAGCCGTCCTTCTTTTAGGCAGAACGGCCCTGGACCCCTGGGTCTCCTATGGGAAGCTTATTCATGGAGGCAGCATACTCGAAGTAACTTGCACAGGCAAGGCCAACAATATTGGTGGGTGAGGAAGTCCACAACGGCCTTTGAGCCTTGGCCCGAACCCTTGTTGCCCACCATTAGATCATGTTGCAACAGGGGTGCCGCCGTATTGAGCATACAAGTATATGAGTAGAGGCGAATGCCCGAACAGATCAGGGGACTTTCTGAAATGGGCCCATTCTGGGCATGCGGCAAGCAGTAAACGCCCAATCACCTGTAAGTAAACATGGGGACGGCGAATCATGCAGATGATCCGGGAGGGGAGCCGAACCAAGTTGGTAATGGGTCCGAACCTTACCGGGCTGGCTCTCAAACAAAGCAAACAGAAATAGAACTGCGAGATTGCAATTCTACAGCGAGACGCCGAACCCTCGGTCCCCATATTCAAGATCAACACTGGCTATCGGCAACTCGTGAAATCCTAAAGCCAAAGCGATGAAACCAGCAGGCGAATATCAGCCACCATCCTATCCCAGTATAGCAACGGCGTTTGAGCATAAACTACCCTCCTACCACAAAAGACATGTGCAATCCGCAGGTGGTGAATCAACCCGTCCCCCCCTTCTGCGACGGGGCCGCTAATGCAGGAACTGCATGGGCGCCAGGGGCGAAACATTTACTCTGGGCCTTTCACGTCCTTGACGAACGAAGATTTCTTCAGCACCCTTGTAAGCCAAGCAAAGCCCAAGTTGAAAAGTGATTGGTTGCAGCCGTGAATCCAGACGAGAGCGGGATTCGTAAAGAGTATCCACACTTGTCGTATACGAAGTAACGGCCTGCCAAATGCCAGACAGCGCGGCTTCTCGAAACAAAGCGGCAAACCCACTCCGCTATTCCCGCAACTTTCGATGCTTCATGCCTTGGCCGAAGTGTAAGCACCCTGATATGGGCTCGATACTCCATAAATCACCCTCAATTTGGCGGAGTATCCCCGGCATAAGGGCAAGAGACAAAAGCGTGCTAGAAAACCTTGTGTATACGCTCTAGCTGCCAGCATGTAAACGAGTCGAACTTTGTAATCCGGCCTATCCGATTTGGGAACGTGAAGAAATAAACGTGTTGGCTCTTCATGCAGGTTTGTGCCGCGCAATTCCTTCTGACGGGCATAAGACGCCTACGTCCTGTCCCACTTGGGTATTCGCCGAAACGCTGCGCCACGAAAGGAGGGTAGCAAGAGATATGCGTGCCTATCAACGAATGCCTACACGGCCATTCTTTCACACGTCTGTCATGTGTAAGAAAAGCTAGTGCTCCGTATCAGCTGCGGACTTCCGAGCTGTATGCAGTACAGAGAATGAATGGCCTCGCGTCAATCTTGGCGCCGCGATGCATCTTGAAGAACCGCGATGGCCATCACTCCGCAATAAGACGGCCCCAGTCTCGAGGCGAGAGAGGCCGCAGGGAGCTCGATCGACTCCAGCATCTCGATATTCTGCAAGGCCAAAAGGGAGAAAGAAGAGCTCTGGCGAGGATATCAGAGCGATGATCGTAGTGCTCAGTGCACACGATCGACTTCGCGAGGTAGCACGGAAGACGGAGAGTTTCCCTCCGTATGGTACCAGTGACTCGTAAGTGCAGGTGCTTCAACGGCAGAGGCGCCGAAGCAGGGAGGCTACAGGGCGCTAAGGTGCTCGTTAAGCTGCCTCCTGTCGCTAAAGCGCGCCATGATTAGACGCCCGCAACGGCAAGCCAGGGGCTGCTGCCTTAGGTACCTGGCCTAACCTTTACGTTCCAACCGCTTTGGCAACACACCACCAACCTCGAGCAAGATATCAAAATAAGTACATGTATATATGCAGGTATAATTATTATTGATCACAATCACCACAAATCTTAAAACACGTGCATCCAAATGATAAAAAAAAAGGTTTACAATCGCACTTTCAACAAGGGTATGGAAAGCTTCATGTGGCCAAAAGCCCACTTCCAGGTTTTCTCTCGGAGACTCCTTGGAAGCTTCCATAAAGCTCCACCCGGCACCAAGCTTCCATGTCCTATTTTCAGGGGCGGCTCCCAAGTTCCGGGCATCATTTTTTGCAGCCGTTCATCTGCTACTGTAAGCAATCACCAAATCGCTTCCGCTCGAGCTGAGAAATCCTCAGGTTCCTCTGGAAGCCCCATTTCGCCTATAGTCTTCCCTGTTGGAGCGACGGTGCGTGCATGGGGTTCTCAGACATTCGAGATCTATACTGATCATCTAATTAATATTGGAATTTTCTATGGGCATATCAAATTTGGAATACGAGCAGTATCGCGCAGGCATTACTCCTGAACGCTCCCTTGCCGGCTGTGGCGAAATAACTGCTCGTGATGATGCCTGCCAGGGCGGTAAGAGTCTAGAGTTTCATCTTTGCGAGGCCTGCTAGCTTTCAGATTTCCGATTTTGTTACGGCTTACCACGTCGGGAATTTCTAGAGCACTGCAGTCTAAATAGGAGTATCTTGTGGTAGGTATTCCAAAGATGACTGTACGTCTCTTGGCTCGGGCATCTTGCTATTCATTCTATGTCGGCCTATAACGCAACCCAAGTAGGTATTATAGATGACTTATATTTTATCGTAGATATCTAATTTCATTTCATCTTCTTCATAAAATCTCTCATCCCAACTTTTGCCGTCTGTGTCGTCTTCCCATCAACCTTCACATTCCTCACACGCACCCAGCTCTCGTCCACCATCTGTATATAAAACGCATCATGCTCATCATCCACTCTGACATTCCTTTGAACGTCATGTCCTTCATTCCCTCTTTTGAACCGAAATATAATCTCTTCACTCCTTCCAGCAACGTCATGCTCAGACACACTCTCTGCGTCCAAGAACAGTACCCGCTTAAACTTTCCTTTGTCGTTTCTCGCGTGCGTCCATACCGTGCTAAAGATGTTGAGGAAGCGTACAACATCTGTAGAGTCCCATTCGGGCCAGTCGATTTGAGATTCCCCTTTACTCACTTTCGGTGCGTGAACAAGCTCCTCTGCTTTTATCTGGTCGGCCATCCACCCGGCATTCGTATACGGCGGCACATGCACCCCGTCCCGTAGTCCCTGAACAAGCATCTCCGCGCCTACTTTAGCAAGAGATGCTGTAAGCTGTTGTAACGTAGTGCCAGCCGGGATGGGTATGCCTGGAGATGGCGTCTGAGCGAGAACGACCCCGTGGTCAAAAGCTTTGGGATCCAAAGTTTGCAAGGACACGCCGGTGTACTTTTCGTTACCCATCATGGCATGGTGAATCGGAGCTGGTCCGCGTAGACTGATTTTGATAAGCAAGTCAGATACTGGAGTAAGATTTAACAATGGGCAAACTCACTGTGGTAAGAGAGATGGATGAATATTTAAACCGCCGTATTTCGCTGAGTTCAATATTCGTGGCGGGACGAAGAGTCCAAAAGAGACAACTACGATTAAATTGGTCCCTTCTGGTATCTATCGTCAATCGATCAGCCTTTTAGGTCTTTCAAGTACGGCATAGAAACAGAACCTTACACTCCATCCTCTAAATGTCTCTCGTTGGTGTATTCTCAATCCCAGATGCTCCGCAACAGACTTACACGGTACTGTCTGAGCATTAGCATCAATTCATAAGCCGTGAAGAGTCATGATACCAACCTTCCGTAACTTCCTTGAAACCTCTTCCTGTTCGTCTCGGTGGCAGAACCATCACATCCAAAGACTCAATCAACTGCCTGTTGCTCTCATGTTCTCGATGTAACGCGCGCAAAGATTCGCAGCTGAATGCATCTGAGCCGCAAAATAGAACTCGCAGCGGATCAGATGTTTTTCTCCCCACATGAGATGAGAAGCATCGCCGTTGAGTAATGGCGATTCTCGGCCGCAGAGAGGAAGCTCGACTGATAGAAAAGCGAATCATTATAAAATCAGCATTTAAGTTGTAAAAGTTGTGCGAGATTGAGTAATTGTCATAAAAAAGCTATTATTTGACATAGATGCTGATATTTCAATCGCTAGCTGCAGGGTACATCGATGATGATTTTCGCTGAACTGGTTGAAACTCGCGTTTGGTGCAAATATGGGTTACATGCATCACCAACCGCAAGAATCGACGTCAACGCCAACAAACTACGCAATGTGGCTTTTCAATTGTTCTAACAAACTACAGTAATATATTTCTACATTCTGCTAATTCCAATCAATCCAAAGCTATACTCCACTCACAGGCCACATTCCAAACACTTCCCTCCAGCTCAACCTCCCACGTAGGCTGCTCAATCAATACCACGCTTCCAATCTCCACGTCCGCCCTCCTGCCCAAACCAGTCAACTTTCCCTCTCCAGCTAATATCCATTTCTGCGGAACATCCCCTAAAGATGCGCAACCTTCTATAAGATACATTCGTCTCCCCGATCTGATCTGCTCCACTTGAATCCTCACCCCCGGCGCGGTTGTCTCGCCGTTCTCTTCCCAGCTCTTGACTTCCGAAAGCCAACCCTGAAGCTGGGCTGCCATCCCCCCCGTAATGTATTTCGCCCCTCTTCGCTGCGGCGAGAAAGCTGCTGGAAGGCCGCCGTGATGATCATCAGCGATAAGGGGCTTGAATCGCGGCGCCTGCTGAAATACAGGCTGCTGCAGAGCCTTGGTGTCCGACGCGATGATGGGCGACTCCTCACTATTGTCCGTGATCATCACCGAACCCTCATCCTCGGAATCGGCAATAGCCATATCGTAGGCCCCATAGTCAATATCCCCTCCATGTGCTGGTCCATCCCTCCTTTGAGTATCCGCAAGTCCAAGCCCAGGCGTGGGTGAAATCGACATCTTTCGCCTTTTTGCTTCTCTCCCCTCTTCAAAGCCCTGCAATGCTTGACTTGGGCTTTGCGACTGAATATCAAGCCATGAATGAGCCTTTGGTTTTTCGCCCACGTCCGACGACGGTATTTCCTGAGACGGCGAGCCAGCCTCCGACTCGATATCGAGTCCATGATGGCGAGAGCCGTGTTGCGTGGCTCCTACGGTAGCTTCTCCGTCATCGCCAGACAGACTGGACTCGGATACTACATCCTCATCCTCTTCGATCTCGAGCTCCTTACCCTGTGTAGGCCTGGGCGCTGAAGAGGAGCCAAACCGCGGCGTAGACTGAAATTGAGGAGGGGCACCAGGTGTCTGCGACGACGATTGAGTTGACCGCTTAGGCAGTAAAAATCGCCGTGGCGTTGGCGTCTATCGTGTATGTCAAATCATCAGTACTTTTCACATTCAAAGCGCAAATCTGAAGGTGGGTGAAGCTCACGCTAGGAAATGGATTCATTATTCGATCAACGCATTGCTGTCACTCCCCTTCGCTTCATCTTGATGGTGCAACAAGAGCTCTACAGGAAAAGAAATGCCTGATCATCACTAAACGCGTATCTTGACTCATGTGCTGAGCATTCCATTCAAGATGAAGACAGGTTCATGCTACGAGGCGTTTGAGAGAGAAAGAAGGCAGATGCCGTGCATGCACCTAAGCGGTACCTACCGTGGGGCACCCGAATAATCCGACCGACGCTGTCGGAACAAGAGGCTCCGAATCGAGGCCAATTGAGGCGCCCGTCATTTGCTCAAGTATAAATGCTCCAAATTGTAGGAAGTGACTACAATTTGGAGCATCACCCTTGATCGTAACTCTTACTTCGCACAGGCAGATACGGAAAATATTTCTGAGTATTCGAAAATTGATTTAGATTTGCTTGTAAAAACATTATGCGCAAAAGTAGCGACAGTTAAAACACTACTACTCATCCTCCACGCCATGCTATTTGTACAGCCTCAATGTCATAAAGACGATGCAATCTTCCAAGACTTGACCGCTGTTTGTGATTTTTAAATAATGAAATAGATAAGAGAAAAAAGGGAAAAGGGAAGTTTCTCTCGTTATACCATCGTGCAACCAGGTAGAAATAAGCAAATAACCAGCCCGCAAAGTCCGGCACCACATCATAAAAAATTAAATAAACGCCGGGCTGTATATACATATCTCGCCATATTCCCCTCGTACGTTGCGTAGATTTTTTGCCATGATGAATACTTGCGCTTGTCAACAATCATAGTACATCACCCCTCCCATTTAAAGTCGCCCCTATCAAGCCAGTGGACTGACTATTCGATACGAGCATGGGCGTTGTCGTCGATTAACAATAAAGATATACGGAAATGCAATATCCTAGAAAGAAATGGCAATAAAGAGAAGAAGAAAGAAAGCCGCAGAATGTGTTTGAACAGAGTCAGAACAGGGAAACAAAGGCTCAATGATGTAATAAAATGCATCCACTCGTAGTTAAACAAAGGAAACAAAGAAAAAGAAAAAAGGAACATCAACTCTTTGGGGGTAGAATCGAGTTCCTTTAGCCGTAAAACAGCTCAAAGCCAGTCTTATGGCCTTCTTTTGTAGGCTTTGTATCTTTGACAGGATGGAGCAAGATGGATGGCAGACAGGGTCGTCCGTGTGTCTGCTCCCATTCCTGGCCTCCCATGCCTGTATCGATCCAGCCCATCCAGTTGTTGTACATGCGGTTCGGCGGCTCTGCTCGGTAGTACCAGGAGTTGCCCTGGTATCGTCGCTCTCGGCCCCAGCCCATGGGGCTTCCATATCCACCGGATTCTCCCTTAGGTCCTGGGTTGAACCATTGGTTGAGGAATTTACCGTTCCAGTCGCGGTCTGTAAAGATGGGATGCGGGGCATAAACTGCCTTGAGGCCATGGAGCAAGGCAACGGTCTGAGGCGTCATTTCGGAGGCAACGTGGTTTCCGCGCAAGTTCTCGACGTGCATGACATCCAACAGACGCTTCGACAGACGAGAGTGGGTGACAATTGTGGTACGACGAGGAAGATCGCGGGCTCTGTGAGTCTTGTCTGAATATCCCCAAACGTTATCGCGGATAATCCAGTTGCTGTTCACAGGATCGAAGATGGGGCCCAAGGTGATAAAATCTGCCTCTTCGCCAACTCCCCATGAATAATTGTCTTCCTCGGCCGACTTCACTGGAGGCTTAGGGCCAACTGGGGTGATGAAGGGCAGGTCAGGGGCACCCCAGACGGTAGATTCGCCGTAAGTTTCTTCAACTTCCTTTCGGAAGGTCGTATCATAGTCGCCGTGGTGTTCAGGGATATACCACCGCTCATTCCTCTCCCAGGAACCTCGGCGTGGCTGCTTCGCGGAAAACTTGGCCAGGTTGTCAACCATGTCGTAGTGATGGCCAGTGACGCGGAAGTCCATTTCCCAGTTCCAAATGTACTCGAATTCGGGATGATCAATGCTAAATTTCTGGACACTTAGCCATTGTGCCGTGTGAACGCTGCGCTCGTTGTCGTCCGTGAGCTTGGTGTAAATGTCCCAAACCTGCTGGTCATTCCACAAAAGGGTGATGCCGTGGAACTCGACGGGAATGTGCTTCTGCAAAACGCCTCGGTACACTTCCGGGTCATCAAGGTGGACTACCTCCTTGTCCTTGACCTGAACAAGCAGGAATATCTCGAATTCGCCACCAGTCTTGAGAGACAGCTCGCTAATCATGGCACGAATTGTCTCCCTGTCGTTCTTGGTGTAGACTTTGCCCGTGTACGATCGAAGCAAAACCGCGGAGCGTTTCTCTTTTACAACATCAGAGCTATCTTTCTTCTTCTCTGGGTCAGCTGGGGATCGTCCCTTGATCTTCAAAGTCTTGTCGTCCTGATTGGGGATTTCGCCTGACGGCTCTTTATCCTTCTGGGTGTCAGGGGCCTTGTTTGCTTCTCCGTCCTTCTTGTCATCTGTTTTGGGAGCTAAAGATTCCGCAACTTCCGGATAGACGCTTAGAAATTCGTTCTTCCTGTCCTTGCTGAGATCGAATCTTGCGGCGTTGGACTGAACACATCGTTGTACCAGATCACCCCAGTTGACATTCTGCCAATCGATAACCTCGACTTCACCGCCAACCTTCTTCGTTTGCTGGAGCAAGCCATAAGGGCCTAAACGCGTATCTCGCTCCCAGCACAGGTTGGGATCCATGTTAAACAGAGAGTAGCTTCCAAACTTGGGCTCAGGGAAGTTATGGGGGCGTCCTTTGAAAACCAGCAGATCTTCGACAATCTCTCCCGATGGACCCTTGCAAGGCACGTAAGAAGCGTGCTTCGCCTTCTTCCACGTTTCGCTGTTGTAGTCTGGGTAAGGATTGAATCGAACGGGCTTATCGACGCTAAAGCCAACGGTAGCAGTAGGGTCTTCCCTGAGCTTCTCTCCCAGCGCTTCTGTGCGGTTCTCCTTGTAATCAAGAGTCGAGAGCGTGTTACCGTAGATCTTGTTGGATGATTCGAGGCTGAGGAAGCGTAGTGTCAGGTATGAGTTGCCGTAAAGGGGTTAACATTCAGTGAGCTTGACTTACTTTGCAGTGGTTTTGTACGCATATCTCCACATTTTCCTCATGTCTTTCTCATGCTGCAGTCTGCTGATAGTACCAGAGTCTCTATCATTTCCATCGGTTTCATAGCCAGGAGCGACGTCGTTGGGATCTTCCTTGTCGTCAGGATCCTTCCATTGCCGTAAATCTTCGATGTTCAGGTCCCAGGACTCCAGCATTTCCAGCTCCTTATTGTAAGTTTCGATATCCATGTTGAGGGGCTTCTCTTCTTTATCCTTTTCAGGCTCTAGAGGCTTCTTCTCTTCTTCTTTTGGGCCCTCGTCTTCATGTTGCTTCACGTCTGTCGACGGTTTACCGTCCTGAAGCGAGCCATCGTCGGCGTCTGCGGTGGCTTGGTCGTCACCCTTGTTGTCGGCCAGCGGCGCCTGAGAGGCTGGGGTGTTGGGCTGGGTGCCCTGCGTGACGCGCTGGTCGGGCAGGTAGGGCACGATGTTGAAACGCGGGCTTGGGCCGCTGAAGAGCAGATAATAAGACGTAACAGAGGCGAGAACAATGAGCAGCAGTATTCTCACCCGCGGTCGGCGCTGATTGGGATTGAACATCTTGTCCAAGCCCCAGAAGCGGTTGCTTCGTATATGGATTCGGATGTGATACAGCGAGCGTTTGTGAGTACCGAGTGAGATGATCAAGAGCTAGATGATAAATAACTTGATTACGGGCTACCAGAGCTCTCTCTCAAGTTTGCATGTTTCGAGATCGTACAAGCGACTGTATTTGCCAAGCACTTGCGGCTAGCGACGCAGCTTCTGTTGGCGGAATGCTTCCCGTGTCTTGTGCGGAAGTAACCAGTGTCGTCCGACGTGTAACAGGAATTGACCAAGATGCGCTTCGCCGTTTGATCGTAGCAATGGTCGTCGGCTCAAGACTCGTTGTCGAGGTCTCACTCTCGCGGGGTGTAAACGTAAACTAAAAGAGCGACTAGGGGGCTAATAAAGCCGGAAAAGAGAGTAAAGAAAAGGAGCACGGTCTGCTCCGTACCAGCCTCTACAGTTGCGATGCAGAGGGGGCCAGACAAAGTGCTTTCGCGTGCACAGAAAAACGAGGTGTCGCAAGCGAGCGAAGGAAAAGAGTTGCAGGTTTAACCAGCGCGATCTTGGCAAAGAGAAGAACTTGGCAGATGTAGGTAGTGCGACGATGGAAATAGCGGGAAGCCTCGCGCTGGGAGTGGAGTCTACGGCCACTTTTAGTTGTACATGGCCTGTAAAACCTGCTGGGCGCACAGCCTTCCAAGTTTCCTTTGCAGCGTTACAGTGGCCGCCAGCGTATCTCAATGGCGGTCCCACCTGCACTGTCTGTCGGAGCGACATGGCGGGGGTCTCCAAAATTACAGCGGGGAGGGCGTAGGGGGCTGGCCAACGAGCGGCTCGTAGTGCTGGTGGCCGCCACAGTAATCAGTCTCCAGCACCACAAATGGCTGCGACAGACTCATGATTGTCGATCAGAGGAGCACAGGGCGCACAGAAGGCCACAGTGCATGTGTGCCTGCGATACTGGATTGCGTACGCGGCGAGTATAAGGAGAAAACTCTGCTACGGCTGCCTCGACTTGTCTCTGTCAGGGGCCGCACGACAGATAGGCTACGCGTCTGCATCGAGGTGCCATTATCTGCACAGAGCTGCGTCTGGCAGGCATCTAGCACTTTTCTGGTGTAGTGCTTGCGCAAGGTTCTAGACGGAAATGGCCTACACTATTGCTGTAGGAGTTGCTGCTGCAGTAGCGTAAGCACTTGAGCAATTCGCAGCAGGTCAGAATGCTCGAATTCAGATGTTCCCATATCTCGCCCTTTTCCCTCTATCCTTCGCCCAAGTCGTCGGCGCATCTCGTCACTGCGCAAGCTTTATTTTATTATATTTGTTTTGTCTCCTACCAATTATAAAATCATTTCCCTTCGCACCGTTTTAGCACGCGTGGGCCAGACCGTGCTCTAGTGGCAGTGGCTCCTCTCAAGCGCAAGGGGCAATTTCGTCACCCATGGCCCCATATCTGGCCTTGCAGACACGCCTCAGAATCATCAAAGTTTCAAAGGGAGGATCGACTCCTGAAGATCAGTAACAAAATAAACAAACATGAGTGAAAAGACACGGAGACAGCTCAGAGTTGATGTATAATGCAAGACTATATCTCATTGTCTTATTCGGATGCATAAAGTCTTGCAGCTGCACCAGGCAAAACTTTTACTGCGTGGCGAGTCTGTCACTATCCATCTTCAGCCTTAGCCTTCATTCCAGCAGCAAAACAGAAGAAGGGAAAAAAAAAAAAGACACCGCCAATTGAGTCTTCGGGAGTTTTCCGTTCCCACGTGCCGCCAGAACCTAGCTTGAGCTTTTTTTTTCGTCTTTTCGTCAAGTCTTCACAGCGCCGGATATGGCATGGAGAGAAATACTCGTACCAATGCTTGTTGTAGAAGAAGGCTGCTTAAGGTAATCAGTGGCTCCATATTATTAGCCCAAACGCTATTAATCTGAGCTAGCCAACCACAGCGGGCGGTTCAGGTAGCAATCAGCTTACAGCAAATTACAGTTGATGCATCTCGCCATCTGGCTAATTCACCCCTTTTCCTGTTCTCTCCTAATCCTGTTCCTCTTGGTGGCTGTCAAGGAGACGCCACTACTGGTAAAATTACAGTGCGCATACAGGCATTCATACAGAGCCAAATCTGCACATTCCCAGGGCTGCGACACTGCACAGCAATCCCATTGTTAAGAAATAGTAGCATCTTAAACACCACCTGCGCAACACGTGCATAGAGAGTCTCGTTCATGATTAAAACATTCCAATGACATCACAAACTATTTTAAGAAAACTCTCTCGATTAAGTTTTTTGTTCGATCTGACTCGTATCGATTAGACTCGTCTTTTAAGCTGCAAGTAGCTAGAGGCTTGGATCATTACGAGCGCCTTGAACTCTATATCAAAATGGCGTTCAGACGCCATTGCCGCAATCGTATTAGACAACACCATCAAAATAAACCATCAGCAACACACTCCAACCTTTCTTAACATTCATGACGGTAACGGACAAACATCGTAGTGAAAAAAAAAACGACGTAGTATTAAGACGTGGCGAGATGCCCTGAATTATATAGTAACAACAACAAACATACATTATCTTCCTTTCCTACCAGCAAACCCAGCAACTGTATATTAACTCACAAAGAGCTGTCCAATCAGGTACCACATACCAAAAGGGGAGAAACGCCATCTATGATGAGGACAATACATGAATATGAACTAAAACACACATGGGATCGGATTCATTCGTAAGCATGGCCAGAGTATTAAATAAACAAAAGAGATATATTGTGTATATCCACCAAACAAGCCCAGCCGGCCATGGGTATTTCGCCGGTGAAAGTATAGGAAGGGAAATGAAAGAAAAAGAAAATGGGGTATAGTAGTATAAACCAGGACCAAAGGGTGATGTATTTTGTTCCAAGACTCTCAATATGAGGAAGGATGTTAAAAAAAAGTATACGGTATGCCTAAAGATATGTTCAGCTCTGCGCCGCAGAGCAAGTGAACAAAGATAATAGTGGTATTAAGACATTATTATACGACAAGATGGATAGAGGCCGCGTGCATTTTTACATCATGCCCAGGCGAGTCATCCTCTTGTTCATCTTGGGCAGTGGGCCCAAACCGGGTCCCATGCCAGGTCCCATGCCAGGCCTCATGCCGGGTCCCATGCCGGGTCCGAGTCGGCCTGGTGGGGGGCCACCATACGGTCCTGGCCCTCTCGGCAGGCCAGGAGGGCCGTAAGGTCGAGGTCCCGGTCCTCCTGGACCCATTCGTCCAGGTCCAGGCGGTCCAGGCGGTCCGCCGTAGGGTCGTGGACCCGGGCCTCCGTATCCGCCTCTGCCTGGAGGACCCCGAGGGTAAGGACCAGGTGGTGGCGGCGGCCGTGTTCTTCTCACGGCATCGCGCTCGCAATAGGCCTTGCCGTCGACTTCAAAGTAGCCGTCGGAAAGCGGCACGCCGCAGTCAAGGCAGCAGAAGCATCCTACGTGATGCTTAACACGAGATTCATCTTCAACAAACTGCCCCTCGATTCCAACTCCGCAGCTTCCACACAAGCTACCATTGAGCTTGTGGTAGTGCTGCTCACAGTATGGCTTGTCGTCGAGGACGTAAAACTCGGCAGAGGTAAATGGGTTCGCACAAGTAGTGCATACGAAGCAAGCCTTGTGATATCTCCCAGTCAGTCTCCCATCGGCGGATGAAACACTTTTTCCGGTAATGGGTTCGCCGCAAGCCTTGCAGTCACCACGGGACGGAAGCTTGAGATCCTTGGATCCTTTGAGATCTCTGGAGGACTTTCGTTGAGGAGATTCTGTCGAGGCTGTTTGAGATTGTCTCAGAGATGATTTCCTCGGAGGCGATCTGGGAGTTGACTGCCTGGGAGAGGGTTGCACTGGAGTTGATTGTCTGGGAGAAGGCTGCATGGGAGTCGACCGTCTGGTGGAAGGCTGCAGAGGAGTGGACTGCCTGGGGGTAGATTGTCTAGGAGTAGACTGTCGGGGAGTAAACTGTCTGGGAGGAGTCTGTGCAGGAAGAGTTTGCCTTGGAGACTGCCTCGGAGATCTTGGAGACGATTGTCTCGGAGAGCTTTCGTTTTTAGGTCCCAAGTCTAGCTCAGGCTCGGGCTCAGGCTCAGACTTTGGTTCCGGGGCTGGGCTAAACGCCCTGTATGGCTTAAACGCTGGCTGACCAATGCCAGGTTGAATAGCTGGGTCATAACGCTCTTCTTCTCCCTCTGGTATAAGGTATGGCGATCGTGGTACTGGAGATCGCGCGGGAAGCGGTATATCAGCTGCCGGGTCGAGCCGAAGATCAGCAGGCCGTGGCTTCTCAGCGGCTGTCGACATTCCACCAGGTGCTGCCCTTACTCTAAGCGCGTCGGGGATGCTGTTACGTGGCTGCGATCTTGCCGGACTTGTCTGTGTAGTGGTTTGGCTCTGGCTGCTAAAGGTTGAGTATCCTGATGATGATGAATCAGATGCCGTATGGTAGGGGTTGCTGGAGCCGAACTCGGCTGCCAAGTTGAGGGATTCGGTAGGGAGGTGTTGAGGAATAAGGCTTTTACGTGGTGGCGGGCGTCTCGATGTATCCGGCCCCAAGGATGGTCGTCGCTCCGCATCTGGGTCTCCCATGGAAGGCAGTCGGTTGTGAGACATTGGGCTCGCGAATGATGGCCGCCGTGGGGTTTCTCCTACACCTGGCGAAGGCCTAGGAAAGGTTTCAGCTCTCATTGGCGGTGCCATGGCGTTGGGATCTAGCTGGCGGCCTGACGGCGCTCCGAATCCCTCGTATCCATTCTTCCGGGGCTGTTTTGGAGTTGATGGACGATTGCTGCCGCTTCCCGTGGACAAATTAGAATGGCTTGTTCCAGGTCGCTCAGGGATTCGCCCAGGCTCTTCTAGCAAAAATGCATCGAATTTGGTTACTGATTCCTTTTGTGTGGGGAAGGCTCCATGCGAAGTTGAGGGTCGTTGGTTCGTGTCAAAGGGGCCTGGGGCAATAGTGTTCATTCGCTCCATGAAACCAAGAGGCTTTGTAGGAGCTGGAGTAGCCATGCTTTTTGAGCTGCGGTGCCCATTGTTGTCAGGCTGTAGGGGTTTTTCGGGTATCTTCATTGGTTCTTCTACTCTGGCGCCGCCAAATGAGAAGAAGTCTCTTGCTTGATCGGCAAATGATGGTCTGTTTGGCGTCATTGGAGAAACGCTGCGCGATCCTCCATATTGGCTCACCGGAGTCAACGGCGACGGTACCATGTACGCTTTATCTGCACGTTATTAGCATCTAATTCGTATTGGAGGGGGAGGGCCGTAGAAGATCGTACTTGCTGCGCCGATATCAACCGGGCCAGGCATTCGACCCATCTTATCTGTCTGCAGTGGCCTGGGGAGCGGATCGTCAAACTTGTCGTTGCTATCGGGAGGCGGTGATACTGGAAGCTGGTTGTTAGCCAAGACAATTAATCATCAGCTCACAGATTGGTATCTCTTACGCTCGACGGCCGGCCCAGAACACACGTGTTCTCCCATCAGGGAGATCTCGACCTGCAGGCCGCATGACGAACACTTGATCGTCGGCAGAAACGCCGACTCTCTCAGTCCCTGCATGACGGCGAAGCAGTGTCCTGTGGAACTGTTCTTCCGTGTAGTGGTTCAAGTGTTATTCCAGCGCGAAGGAACACATCGGATATGTCAACATCGACACGTGCTACAACGCAGTCACGAGCGGTGGTTGTCGTGTCTCGCCGAGGCGGGATGGTTGGAGAGCAGACTATTTAATACGGTAGAATCGATGAGGATTTGCGCGACAGCCGTGCACACGACGCCTCCTGTTTCTGCCTTCTTCCAGTTTCTCTTTTGTCTGTGCATAGGATCCTTCAAGCCACAGATCTGGAGCCGCCAAAGCGCAGCCTCGCTGCGAGCAGCCGCCGGCAGAGTAGAGTGTTCCAGCAAGCTTATTTTGCTTCGGCAGAGTGCGGCAGCGGGAACCAGGATCCGTTGAAAGCTGTCAAGCCCGCGCCGGACGGTTCCTGCGGTGGACGACGCTTGAAGCCTCGCCTACTATGCTAGGAGGGTGAATTGGCAAAAAGGAAAGGAAGATGGAAGGGGGAATAAAGTCGCGAGCTTTTGGAGGAACGGCTACCTGCAGACGGTGATGTTGCGCATAGTGTCTCGAGTTGTGGAGGTCGCGGAAAAGCGTTGCTGGGGTGGGCAGACCCCTGACTAGATGACCCCTGGACCCTGTCACTGGCCCAGGACTCTTTGGTGTAAGCTAATTGCGATCAGGTCGCGAGCCCCTGTCGCAGCAGCCTCGCAGTGCCGTGGCTAAACGTTGGCGGTGATTGCGGTGTGGAATTCACCTTTTTTTCTTTGTTTCTGCGAGCCGTCCGGGCTTGTTGGACAAAAGCAGACACGAGATGCGAATAGAATACGAAGCGAGACACGAACGAGGCTGGAGGAGAAGGAAGAAACGGGCTGCTCACATATGCTGCGCCAAAACAAACATCCATCAGATGATGGACTCCTAGATATATCAAGTCAAGTCAACTGCGCAACTACATCGCGGCGCACGAGCACAAGGCACAGGCATGCGATATTCCGAATTGCATTCATCGCTCGTCGGAAGATCACAGCCCTGGATAACGTCGCCCGCACCGCACGAGTACGGTTGTACAACTAGCTTAAAGCCGCTCCCTTGACAGGGAAACAGGCCCAAGATCAGGCTCTGGTCGTATTTGCATCGTCTCAATACCCACTCCCTTTATTGTCTGGCGAGCAGTCACCATCCAGCCCGGTGTCCAATTGAGTCTAAAGGCACTTTGTTGCAGATTCCACCGATCGTGTAGCGCGGCCTTGCCCAGCAGAGGCCTGTTTGACTTGCGGTTTTAGCTCTCCCGCTAGGTGTGTATCAGAGTGCTAAACACCATCTCCACCCGTTAGTACAGACGCTCATTTTGGTCGACATGAAGATTCGCACCTCGTGATGCGCGCAGGCTGTAACAAAGAGCGCACCAAGCCGGAGGCTTCGCTGAAAGAGAATAGCTGGGCAAATGAGGCCCGCAGTAGCGCCACTGCGAGTCGCTCTTTTAGGCCGCGTACCTTGCAGGGCCCTCCTTGATGCGACCCTGCCGACTGATAAGGGGGGGCAGCTGGGGGAGACGCTGCGAGGATCCCTTTTTGGGGGGGGAAGGGTCAGCGGCCTCAGTGGCTGGCGAGAGAGATTGTGCCAGCGCTGGGAGCACTAGCGGCAGCACTATATACGCTTGCTAGCAGTCGCCAATAGCGCTACCTCAGGAAATTGACTGCTCGGATTGCACGCTTGCAACTGACACCCGACATGTAGCGAGTCGAACACCCCTCGAACAGTTCCAAGCTCCGTCTGATCGCTCTGGCGTCAGAACCATTGGACGTCCCTTCTTCAGCCTTTTGCTATAATTCTCCCCAATAAGCGCCCCTCGACTTCGCCCATTGTCTTGCATAGAATCATCATTTCGGGCCGCAGCCTCCAAAGAATAGAAGCAGCACGTGGGCAGCGGCACAATGTCTCGGACGAAGGATGGGCGTGAGCGACAAAGCGGCCGGTAGAGCTTTCGGCCCTGCAACAAAGAGAGAAGATGTTGGTTCCATCGCGCATGAGCAAAATGTCGGCGCAGTCTCGGTTCTACAGCGCATAAACGTTGCCATTCCTACTTGGGACGCGCAAAAGCGGCGAGGCTGGAGTCGCGGTGCGGTACGGCTGTCTCCGCCCATCACCGCTGTCCTTGTGTCCTCATTTCCTCTTTGCATCTGGATCGGTGATCATCATCTCTGTTCGGCTCAGTTGCGGCTTATCGTCTCTCCACAAAGAGAGGGAATATGGGGTATGAGTACTAAGCTTGCCAGCTTATATATCTCACCTGCTCAAGTGAGCTGCTGCCGATGGCTATCCTAGGTATGTAGCTGGCCTTGGTGTTGGGTTCGCGAGCAACCCTGGCAGGCACAGCGTCACATCCAAAGCCCCAGTCGCTGCTAGTGTTGCTTTACACGTATACTTGTATGTACTCTGTAGCAGCCTAAGGCTTTCAAGAAGCACGAGAAGATTGGCTGCTGTAGCAAGAGAGCCTATGGTCGGCCATGGCCAATACCAGGTAAAGTATCTGACTTGAAAACCCGCAATATTTGGGTGCCATCTTGCACACTCTGTGCCTTTGCGAAGTAGCATCACAGTATGTACAGCATATATCCCTGGAAGCTTTGCGGACCGGGGTGCTTTGACAGTTTTGAGATTAAAAGCGGCTTTTTCCATCTATCTGTGACACGACATGTTGCTCGAAGCCGACTGTTTCGGTTTCATATGTTACCGTTCTCGAAGCGCAGGTGATGACCAAGGCAGATAATTCTTTTTTCCGGATATCAAGGCACGTGCTCGACTATAAAAGTCCTAAGCGAGAGTTGTTGACGCATTTTGCAAAAGTACAGCTTGTCTGACAGGGATGTACGCTACTAGCATTGCTTAACTATACGCGGCCTCAAGTTGCAAGATTTAGAGCATTGTAGGGTAGACAAACCATACATTGAAGATTGTCAACATGCGATTGTTATAGAAGAGCGTAGGCAAAAACTTCTGTTTTCAAGTTGCAACCGGATGATATACTTATTCGGTCATCATTGTAGTGATGTTTAGTGTATTTCCAACGCTGCAATTCCATATGCTGCTGTGCCGTTGTAAAAACTAGTACTCTTGGACTAAGAACATTAAAATGAGCTGTGTCTACGCCATGTAGCGCCTGGTGGTAATTAAATATGTGCCGAATGTCTGCCTGCTCCAACTTAAGACACATAAGAAAATAACCTATGCTTGTCTTTGAAGACAGAAAAGGCTTGAAAGGCTAATTTACACTGAACTGGGCGATCATGCTATAACATGCACATCTTCATCCAGGACCCTCTGTTGCCAGCATCCCGCTCGCTACCGAGAGAGCGATCGACACGTCTGCAAAGAACGGTGTAGGGTTGGAGAGACTATTATCTATTGAAAAATGCCTCTGGTTACATTTGATGCACGAAGCGTTTTCTGGCGCCGACGTAGAGGTGTTTAAGTGGCCTGATGCCTGGCAGCCAAGATCCCAACAAATGCAGCGTACATGTAGGTATATGCGGTCAGGAAAAGCGGTCGACGCTGATCTCCGTTGATAAATGCAAAAGGTCAGCGAACACGTAGCCACGCAAACAACTTCCGGCTCCTTTCAGGTCTGCACCTGCATAGAGCTCCATTCGCAGACCGAATTCACCCGGTACGCGTCAATTATGAGTAAATGCAGAGAGTAAAAGATAGACCTGACAACTCTCAATGGCTGGACGGCCGGGAAGCCAGTTTGGGAAAATGAGTGGAATCAGAGCCCCCACATGGATCACATGTGCCTACCAATCTGCTTTTGCACCACAGAAGGATGAGCCAACAGAAGATGCAGTTTTTGACAGCTTATCTGTGCCCACCAATGCAGGTACATACGCGCAAGGAAACGCGCGGTCTTCGGGGTCTGAGTTGCGTGCCGTGATGTGCTGCTTGTATATCGCGAGGGAGAAGAGAGGCAGCCATTGCGCCAGCAATAGCTCAAAGTGACGATAGTAACGTGGAGCTTGGTAGGTGCAGTATGGGGCTTCAAGCGCTGTCCCACGGGGTACTCTTTTTTCCTGTGGAGTGCTGAACATTGTGCTACATGTTCTCAATGTTTATATTTTTTAGAGTCGTCGTCAATTGCCTCCGGAGTGGGAGATTCCCATGGCCCCGAACTCCGCCCGTCCCGTGTCCGGATGCAATGGCAGAAAAGGTTCCATCGAACGTTATTAATTTGTGCGCTGTTTTTCACCGCTCAGCTTGCAGCAAGGTCCAGACCCAAGCCATCCGAAAGCTTCGAAAAGTATCGGTCTACTGTACTTGGGTAGAGCTAGCCGCCTCTTAGCGCTTGTAGGTACATGCTGCGTTGTCCTAATCAGAGTAGAGCCATATTAAGCCGAAGCGAACTACAAAACGGTTCCGTCTCCCCAACAGGCCAGAGGCTTCTTTTTTTCTTTCCTTCTCTCACCGCAAATCGCAAACTCAGTATCGCTCTGCAAGCAAACCGAATCTTTAAACCTCAGAAACTTCTGTGTCGATTCAACAAGCACTGCTTGGCTATTTAGTTTCCGTCTCAACAACCCCTCTATCCCACCTATTACAGGTTTAATTTGTTGGTCGAGTCTAATCCCTCGACCACATCCAGTCGTCAAGACGTTTTCCAACTTCCTGAACTCGTATGTATTCTCGCTGCAAAATATCGAAAGAAATTGACGACTAACCCTGATGGCAGGATTCACAACCCGTTCGCCGGAGCCCGCTGCTCTGCCACTGGAGGGTTAGCGGACTCGACCTATACCAAATAAAGGTCGTATTTAGAGAAATAGAACCCTTCAACTGAAAACACTCCCGCATCCCGCCAAACCGTCAAGATGGCCCCCCACGCGGAAGATAGCACGGGCTCCTCGAACGGGAATGGCTATGCCAATGGCCACACGGCGTCCACTGGTGCTGCTCAGAGCACCTTCGTCGTGAACTCCCCCAATGTCAATTATACTGAGTCGGAAATCCGCTCCAAGTATACTTATCGTACCACCAGCGTCGAGACTGACGCCAACGGAAACTTTGTGGCGACTCCCAAGGAAACGCTCTACGACTTCAAGGTCGACCGCAAGGTTCCCAAGGTTGGCATGATGCTCGTCGGCTGGGGCGGTAACAATGGTACCACCGTCACCGCGGGTATCATTGCCAACCGCCGCAACCTTGTGTGGGATACCAAGGAAGGCACCCAGGAGGCCAACTACTATGGCTCCGTCGTCATGAGCTCCACCGTCAAGCTTGGAACCGATGCCAAGACCAACCAGGAGATCAACATTCCCTTCCACAATCTCCTGCCCATGGTCCACCCCAACGACCTGGTCATTGGCGGCTGGGACATCAGCTCGCTGAACCTGGCTCAGGCCATGGATCGTGCCAAGGTCCTGGAGCCTGCCCTGAAGGCTCACGTCAGGAAGGAGATGGCTGGGTTGACTCCTCTTCCCTCCATCTACTACCCCGACTTCATTGCCGCCAACCAGGAGGACCGAGCTGACAATGTCCTTGAGGGCTCCAAGGCCTCGATGGCCCACGTCGAGCAAATCCGAAAGGACATTCGTGACTTCAAGGCCAACAACAACCTTGACAAGGTGATTGTTCTGTGGACCGCCAATACTGAGCGATTCGCCGACCTCATTGATGGAGTCAACGACACTGCCGACAACCTTCTCAAGGCTATTGAGCAGGGTCACGAGGAGGTTTCTCCTTCTACCATTTTTGCTGTTGCCTGTATCCTGGAGGGCTCCCCCTTCATCAACGGCTCCCCCCAGAACACTTTTGTCCCTGGTGCTATTGAGCTTGCTGAGAAGCACAATGCCTACATTGGTGGCGATGACTTCAAGTCTGGCCAGACCAAGATGAAGTCCGCCCTGGTGGATTTCCTTATCAATGCCGGTATCAAGTTGACCTCCATTGCCAGCTACAACCACCTTGGCAACAACGACGGCAAGAACTTGAGCTCTCAGAAGCAGTTCCGCTCCAAGGAAATCTCCAAGTCCAATGTCGTGGATGACATGGTCGCGGCCAACGACATTCTGTACAAGAAGGGCGAGCACCCCGACCACTGCGTCGTCATCAAGTACATGCCCGCTGTTGGCGACAACAAGCGTGCTCTTGATGAGTACTACGCTGAGATCTTCCTCGGTGGGCACCAAACCATCTCGTAAGTTTCCTTTCTGTGTAGCGCGACCCATTCATAAAACTACTCGTACTAACTGGCTGCCATAGTTTGTTCAACATCTGCGAGGACTCTCTCCTGGCCTCGCCCCTGATCATTGACCTTGTGGTGGTTGCTGAGATGATGACTCGTATCCAGTGGAAGGCTGCTTCCAACGACGGCCACGAGACTGCTGAGTTCAAGCAGTTCCACAGCGTCCTCAGCGTCCTCAGCTACATGCTCAAGGCTCCTCTGACTCCTCCGGGCACTCCCGTTGTGAACGCTCTGGCTAAGCAACGTGCGGCATTGACCAACATCTTCCGCGCTTGCGTTGGCCTGGAGCCTGAGTCTGAAATGACTCTGGAGCACAAGCTCTTCTAAGTCGGCCTCGACTCGGTAGACACGCACGAGGCTCACTGAGCCCAGAGGATTGCATGAGGAGGACATGGGAACATTGGACAGTCTTTACCGGATATACTAGATAGCTATAAAACAGGTAGAATCAGCAACCAGGCTACCTCGGTTGACAATGAACAATACTGATTTTGCCACCAGTTGATGTTTCAGAAACTATGAAGTGTGAAGTCGACGTGAGTGTTGCTGAGAAATATATGATGTCCGAATAAGCTCTCATCGTCATATCGAACCAATATGCTATGTTATCAATAATAAAAAGCATCAGATAGAGGCATCAGCTTATAACTGTGTTGATTGTGTATACCTAGATGCGTAAAGCTGTCTTACTGTACTTTGTAGGTGGGCTAAGTGCGGGGAGCTTCCAGGTCACTTTTGCCCCATTTAGTGGGTGAGCTGCGCGTTGATATGCGTCGCGTCAAAAGCGCGTAAATGTTTCCCCACGCAATTTAACGTGTCGCTGCTTTGCACTTTACGCCTGCTAAACCCGAAAGCCATGTCTTGACTTTTCAACGCCATACTCTATACTTTTCAGTATTGTTAAGAACTCACATTAATCACCGAATACGGCCGTGAGTTTGGCTGGTCATTGGGTTTAACAATGGCTTCGCCGCGGTCTCCAACGCCAGCATCTCGAAATGCGACTCCAGAATTACTTACACCGCGGTCGAAAATCAAGGCATTACTTGCGACAGTAGATAGCAGCGATGACGAGGACAATAACGGCAGCCGCAAAGCCAAAGATATTAAACTGAAAGCGCAATCGCCAAAAAGCAAGACAGTTGCCCACGAAGAGAACGATGGATCGGATTCCGACTCTGACGAAGCTGTCCAGATACGGCCACGAGGAAAGCTGGCCGCTCGGATGCAAGGTCCTGCGAATAGTATGAATGAGCCGGAGACAGCCAATAATGCGGAAACTGCGCGGGATCGTGTGAGACGAATGTTAGAACGAGAGGAGGCGCAGTCTAAAGAGGCCACGGATACTGAGATGGCAGATGCGGATGGCGCCGAAGAGGAAGATGAAGATGAACTTCCGGTTGCCCCTCGGCGGCTGAAGCGCCGTCCCGCACAAGAAGATGCTCCAGAGCTCTCACATCGATCGCCTTCCCCTGGCCTTTTTGTTTCGTCACCAGTGCGTCCGTCACCAACAAAGGCGCCTCAGGACCAAGCAGAGTCCGAAGAAGACCTGCCTGCTGTCAAGTCAGATCGCTTCAAGGCTTTGGTGGAACGGAAGCGACAGGAGCGCCTCGCACGAGAGGCCGAAGAAGAGGCGCGGAAAGCTGAGCGCTGGGCACAGCAGGAAAAACTAGCATCTGAACTCGGGGAGCTGGACTCTGGAGACGACGCAGAGGGTATAACAGACGACGAAGGGGGACGAAGATTGACACAAGAAGCCCGCCCGACGAGAAAAGCAAGTAAAAAAGCCATGGAAGAGCTGAACCGAGAGACACAGCGAATGGCAAGAAACATGCAGCTGGCCCACGAAGCCAAGACACGAAAGAAGCTCTCTAAAGCAAGCCTATTTGAGCGATTCAATTTCAGAATAGAAGGCGAGCCATCACCGCTGGAGCCTCCAGCAAATAGCTCAAGCAGGCCGGTAACACCTCCAACCGATGGGGATGCGAACAAAGAAACGCCGCCTAGCTCGCCACCAGCTGGAGAGAAGCGGGAATCTCAAGGCATCGAGGATGCCACGGCGAGACTAGATGATTTAGCTGTAAATCATGATCCAGAAGATGTTGAAAAAACAGACCATACACGCTTGGACAAGGGCAAGGGGCTCGCTACTGAAATCGAAGAACCAAGCAAGCCTACGCAAACTAAACGCCGTGTGAGAGTGCGACTACCAATTCCTCCCAGAGCTACTGCTGCCGACTCAGACGACGAATTGGAAATTACAACTACAGTTAAAGACAGAATGAATGCGGTTTTTAACAACGTTCCCTTTAGAAAAGCGCAGGAATCGCATTCAATACTAGCCTTGCGGGCTTTGGCTCACGTAACGTCTCCCGGAAAGGAAAAGAAGCGCAAAAATGAGCGAGAGGCAATGACTCCCGGCGAATTTCAAGCTACTCTGTTGCAGAAGGCGAGGGAACAAGCAAGATCCGAGCGAGACCGAAGGCTTGAGATGCTGAAAGCCCAAGGCATCGTCGTTCAGACTGCAGAAGAGCGAGAAAGACAGATGCAGGAGGTGGAAGATATCCTGGGCAAGGCCAGAGAAGAGGCTCAACGAATTAAGGAAGAGGAAGCAGCGGCCGAGAAGAAAGAAGGAAAGGAGAGCGGCGAAGCAGATCCTTTGGCGTGGGATGATAGCGATGATGAAGAGTACCAAGAGGGTGACGCAGATGCAGAAGGGTCTGCTGTTGAGCTCTCAGGGTCTGAGGAAGAAGAGGAAAACGAAGCTTCAGAGGCAGAAGGCGAGGCAGCGGGACTGGCCATGTTTGATGCTGAGGCTGACGAGGCGGACGAGGAAGAGGATGCAGCAACTGAAACTTCAGAAGTTCTTCCTCAGCTTGACGACAAGGAAATTGATGACGAAGACGAAGATGCCGACAGCATGACTCCATTTAAACGAAAACGCACCCGGAATAAGACTGCTGTTTTGTCTGACGATGAAGGCGAGCCCGCCGTTGAAGCTACGCCAAAACCCAAGAGGGCCCACGCTACTCCAACGCTTGACTCTCCTGTCGCGCCTACATCCGTACTGCGATCTGCCAAAAAGACATTCATTCCTGGCCTTCCTGTTGAGGGACCTGCTGGCCTTAGCCTTACTCAAATCTTTGCTGGAACAATGGATGAGAATCAAAAGAGCCAACTTGAACCGACACAGTCAATGATGCCCGATTTCGATCAATTCCCCGACTCTAACTTTTCGGCTGCCATGGATGACAGCGTCGAAGATATGGTTCTGGACTCTCAGAGAGATGAAACCCAGGGCGTTACGCAGGCCGTTCAGCTCAACCTTGCGCAGTCACAGATGCATGCGTTGGACAGTCTCCTTCGAGATGACATGAATTCACAAGTTTCTGATATGATTGAGCCTTCGCAAGATGAGGGGCTTCAAAGATATACGCCTCTGAAATCAAGATTTGTCGAGCCACCAACTTCTACAGTGGAGACGATACTGGCAGACCAGCACGGAGACGCCATCGAAAGCTCTCCACTTGTGCGTAGGGGAAGGCTTCGACGAAAAATGGAAATGTCATCCATCAATGAAGAGAATGCAATTTCCACGCACGCGGAAAAAGAAGATGAAGAACCAGATTCCTCTAAATCTGCTTTCAATGTACTTCAGAACGCTGCTGCTGAACAGAAGAAGAAGAAGCTCATAGAAGAGTTTAACAAGAAGAAGAGCAAGGCGAAGGAAATGGTGGAAGAACAAGCCGAAGAATCTGAGGACGAATATGCCGGCCTTGGTGGAGCGGATGGCGAAGATAGCGATGACGAGTTTGATGCCACTGTGCAGGATATCATTGATGATGCCGCTGGCAATGATGCTGATGCCCGCAAGCTGGCCGCATTTTACGCGTAAGTCTCTAGCATCACACAGACTGTATATCAAGGAATTCAAGCTAACATGTTTCAGTGATCGAGAACGGATAAATGATGAAAAGGAAGTTGAAAAGCTGTACAAGGACATCACATCAGGCTTGCTTCGCCGCAAACGCGGAGCCGACTATGACCTCTCTGACTCTGATGACGGCGGAGAAGCCCGCCGGAGAATGAAGCGCCGTCAGTTTGCAAAGATGCAAAAGGCGTTGTTTTCCGATGAGCGCGTCAAGAAGATGGCTGAGAATCCTGGTAATCAAGCTTTCTTGCGCACAATGGAGGATCGAGGCAGTGATGATGAGATGGACTTTTTGGAAATTGTTGAGGCGCCAGCTTCGCAGGGGGATGAATCACAGTCTCAGAGTGAACAGCCTGAACAACCCGAACAGCAGCAGCAACAGCAGCGGCAAGTCATTCCCGATAGCCAGCCTCGTAAGCCGCTTGGTAGTGCTGGTGATAACCGAGCTCCTGCTCACATGAGGAGAACCAAGGATGGCAAGAAGCCATCAAACATTGGCGAGGTTCGAGAGACGCTGTCTGATCTGCTGGAAGACGGACGACATAGTTCTGTGATTCCAGCCACTGAGGTTGGCTCAGATAGCGAAGATGAGGATGCTCGCCCTGCGTCTCGCGGGAACAAGGAGAATTCCTCCCCTGCCTCCCGCCGCTCACGCAACGTCGTGGTTGATCGTATCAGCCTCAAGCGCAACGCCTCATCTGGCTTGTCTTCTTCTAATCGCCTCGCCTTTACTACCGCGGGCGGATCATCCTCATCCTTCAAAGTCCCTGCCTCACTTCTACGTCGCGCAACCACCAACTCATCGTTGCTATCAACGGCTAGCACTACTGCATCTTCCTCTTCGACGACAATGGCCACAGGCAGTGGATCCGGAAGTGGATTTGGCGAAGAGGCCAAGATCAAGAAAGGCGCTGGCAAGAAGAGTGGAATCAATGGCTTCGCGAGGGACAACGAAAAACTAGCGCGGATGCAAGAGAACGAACGTAGGAGAGAGGAGAAGAAGGTTCGCGGGGCCGAGAGCAGAGCGGGACTTGTCGGAGGATTGCTAGGCAAGGGATCCTTTGAGTAATTTTTTCACCTGTTTACACGTCGCTTAGATCATGATGTGGTTTTTGTATTTAGTATGGCGTTTGGGGGGGGTTTAAGGGGTTTAAGGCTTATTGTTTCAAGCACGACATGACTCAATTTGGGGGGACTTGGGCTTTGAATTTTGGGAATTAGGCTTGAATAGTGGTGCCTTGCAGGCCATGATTATGCTTTTCAAGTCATGATTTCATATGAGAATGGTTGTCAAAGATGATTATGGAAAAGTAGCTGTCGAATACCATCTATCATATTCAAGATTTGTCAAGATTTGCCAAGCAAGTGATAGCCTTGTAGGGATGTAGCATCGCGAAAAGCATTAGAGTTGGCTTAAAAGACCTACTTTCTGAACAGGTATGTGGCAAGTTACTATACTTGGATCGAATGAACCTCATGAACGTGTAAGTTGGTAAGAGGATCCACAACCCCGTTGAGGCTACTTATAGCGAGCAACAACCTCGTCAAGTCGATCTCGCCGTGGGTTACAGCCTAGTAAGACTTTGTTTTATCTTTTGTATACATATTTGTGCGTGTATCTTTTATGCTTAAAAAAATGTAACTGGTTTCAAAAGAAATCTACATTGGCGTCGAACTGGCGAGGTCAAACCTCGGCCTGATAGTGTTGACCGGAAAGTCTCTCTCAACTTTGTAGCTTGCGTTCCTCAATAGTATTAGGAACTGTTAAACCTTAAAAGGACATTGCTCAAAGATGACCAGGCACTATTTTCCCACCATTGACTATCCCGTAAGCTCGGCTGTTATCACCGTTGCAATCATCGGAGCTTGGCTGACCGCCACTAGAACCGCAGATCCAATACGTTATCACTTGCTGAGACGCAATTTTACATAACATTGAAGCGGATAACGCCCGTAGAGCCCGTCTTTCAAAACCCGGCAAGCACCCCTTGTGCCTGTCTAATAGGTCAAACGGCAAGGGATTCACAAATCAGGTTAACTTCATTGACAGCCTAATGCGATTTTCGGCGTAGCGGCAAGAGCCGCACTGCCGGCACTGCACTTCCAGCACGCTTCAAGGATCGGCTGATGCTAAGCTGAGGACTAGTATTAAACAGCTGTCACGTCGGGACTGGCCGGGTTTTACAGCTTGCATGAAGCAGGGCGAAATCGCATATGCTGACAGGGGTTCTTTTAAGGGGAGAGAAAGGGAGTGAGTGAGAACGCAGGCAGACAGTACGTTCAAAAATTCATCCCAGAGTCTCATATTCAGGAAAATACATCAATTTCATACTATAGCGCAAATCTGGCAGCATGATAGTCTCTTGCAAACTCATCATCATCAGATTTGCGTGTTGTATTAGCCTCTTGTGCCGCGTACGAATGCGAGCAAACGGTTTAGCCTGGGACGCTAAAGTAGACGTAATTCCCACCTAGGAATACCAACACCCATGGAGATAGCATGACGTTATTATCGTTGAGCGAATTGCGGCCTGTATCCATCTGCCTTGTATACATGTATCTACGTATCTGTAGTATTCAGGTATCTGTGTGTATCTGGGCGATGTACTGGCCCCTGGAAGCGGGCCCCTTTCACAAGGGATGCATGTAAATGAATATGGCAAGGAAGAATAGGCGGACGAAGAAAGGTAGCACAGGGTTAATATTGTAACGGTTAAAAAATGGAAGAGAGAGGAAAGATCCAAAAGAAAGATGTAGAGAACGGAAGCCGTCTTTCTATTCAGGCATATATCCGGCCACTACTTCTCCACACTGGGTATTCGTCTGTCTCCCTCCCCTTTCCCGGGCGGTGGCTTTATATGTACGCACTACTGCGTCTCCCTGCTTTTTACTTTACACGCGAAAGTAAGTTGCGTAAGAGCCCATCGGGCTGACAGTTTTTGTCTCACATCTTGAGTATTGTATGACTGATAATTAGACTTTGGTGGCTGTAGCAACAGTTGTCATTAGCATCGTCGCCGTTCTTGTTAACCCTTCATTTTCATCTTCTGTTTACATCATTACCGCACCGTCAACAGCATCGACAGAGCAATCCTTCATATCTTTGCCCAGGGCGGTAATTCAAAAATATCTATAAAGCAGCCTGCTTCTTATGTGGCATTAATGCATTAACCAAGGTTCCCTTATAGTATTTAATACTACTGCTACTGCTACTGCTACTGCTGCTACTAGCATTTCTTCGCTCATAGCAATAGTACATCAGCAAAGATGGGGCTGGACGCTTTGCCAACAGAATTGGTCTACCTGATCGCCAGATCCTCGCCCCGGCTGAGGGACGTCAACGCCCTGGCCAAAGTGAGTCAACGCTACCTCGCCATCGCCAATCCGGTTCTCTGGGAACGTGGATGCAACTTTGCTCTCAAATGGGCCACGGAAAGGAGCAGCCTTGTGGTAGCAAAGAAAGCGTTGCGATACGGAGCCCAACCCACCACAGATAACCTCAAGACCGCCGTGGCGCACGGGTATCTGTCTATGGTCGAGCTCCTACTCAACCATGGCGCCACCATCGATGATCCAATGATCTTAGCAACAGCCGCTCTCCGCGGTTTTGACAAGATAGCCAAGTTGCTCCTCGATCATGGAGCAAGCCCAAATGCGAAATGCCCGAACAAGACCCCTCTCATGTACGCCGCGGAGAAGGGAAACGAGAGCACTGTTACACTGCTGTTGCAGCGAGAGGCCGATATTTTCGCTTATGATGCCGCCGGATTGTCTGCCCTATTCTACGCTGTTGATGGCGGCAGCATCAGGATCTTGGCGAGGCTGCTCGATCTTGGGCTTGAGAAATACCAGGCCCTTGGCGAGTTGGGCCACGCCTATGTTCATGCTGCCGAGCTGGGCAGACTGGATGCTGTCAGGCTGTTCAATGACCTTGGTGTCGACGTCGACATCCCTAATGCAAGCGGCCGGACAGCGCTATATTGGGCCGCCGGCAGTGGCCATCTCGAGGTGGTGCAGTATCTGCTGAAGCAGGGTGCGTTGTTGGAAATCGGCGATAATCGGGGCGAGACTCCCGCATTGCATGCGGCCATCAAGGGCAGGGCTTCCATCGTGGAAACGTTGCTCGATCAAGGAGCAAATCTAGAAGATGCGGATCAAGATGGGCGAACCATGTTGTCCAGGGCTGTAAGCCAAGGCCATGAGGACGCCACTCGGCGGCTGTTGGACAGGGGCGCCAGCATAGAGACAATGGATAAGGAAGGGCGGACACCTCTACTCTTGGCAGCTGATGCGAACCATGTGAAGACTGTCGAGGCGCTCATCGAAAGGGGCGCCAACGTGAACCACACCGATGGCAAATCATCGCCGTTGTCACTTGCGGCAGGCCGTGGGAATTTGCAGATCGTCAGATTGCTCCTGAAAGCAGGCGCATCTACCGAATTTACCACGCCCAAAAAGCAAACTCCCTTGATCCTTGCAGCAAGGTGTCAAGATGTCTCCGCTGCCGATACTGTCTGCGCTCTCCTCGACAAAGGGGCCAATATAGAAGCCGCAGACGAAGACGGCAGGACGGCGCTACTATACGCCTTGAGGAAAGACACGAAATTGCTTGACCGGCTCCTCTCGAAAGGTGCTAAGCTCGATGCCAGAGATAACTTTGGGCGGAATTTGCTCATGAACGCATCTACCAGTGACTATCATCGCCATATAGGTTCCTTGATCGAAATGGGTCTGAAAGTCAACGACCAAGATGGAGACGGCATGACGGCGCTGCATCATGCCGTGATGTTCCAAGTGGCAGAGTCGATGCTGCCGCTGCTACTATGCGGTGCCGACCCCGAAATCAGGAATCATGAGGCCATCTCGGTGTATGAGCTGGCGAGGTCGGTGGGTGCCGATGATTTGCTGATGGAGGCTGAGAGCAAACTGGAGTCGAAGAGAGTTTGAGATGGATATACCCAACTGATGTGCTTTGATGTTTTTATATGAGCAAGTTTGTTTTTATTATGGGACGGTCCTTGATTCGAAGGGTTTTTGGGTGTAATATCGGAACTGGATGGTGATTATTGATGAATGGGTCTTCTTTGTGCATTTTCTTGGTTGTTGTATAGGTATGTGTGAACAATCAGACCCGGGCACGGTACGGACCCGAAAAGTGGAGCACCGGCCTCGGGATTCGGAAGCGGTCGAATCGCAAATGAATCGAAACAAAAGCGGCAATTGACTAGCTCGGAAGGGGGATATCAAGTAGTAGAGGGCCTTTCAACGCCAGCTCTTATTCGGAAAAACGGGTTTTTTGATTGTTTTGGATAATCTTGGGCGTTCTGGTATAGATAGGTAGAGTATCACAACAATGAAACGAATGTGAATGGAATTACTGCGTCTTTCACGCAACAAATGATCTGGTTCCGTGGTCTAGTTGGTTATGACATTTCGTTAACATGGTTTAACGCCACCGAAAAGGTCCCCGGTTCGAGCCCGGGCGGAATCACCATTTCTTTTTTTGCTTGCTGATTCCTTCCTTATTAATTGACTAATCGGCTTATCCTTTCTTGTTCTTCTCATGATCCTTCACAGAGAGGGCAAATTGCATCATGTATTAATCACTTTTGAATTATTAAAACTTTTCAAACATCCGGCATCATAACATATCTCATTGCCTCGTGCCAACACGAAAAGCGTTCCCATCATTCAGTCACCCACCGTTCCACCATTTCTTTTAGCGGTACCTAGTTATACAGTCTATC
Organism: Trichoderma sp. 2475; assembly: GCA_038502285.1. Lineage (NCBI taxonomy): Eukaryota > Fungi > Ascomycota > Sordariomycetes > Hypocreales > Hypocreaceae > Trichoderma > Trichoderma sp. 2475. The sequence goes on from JARPVV010000006.1 coordinate 831,268, forward strand.
AAAATCTATACGCTTCTCGCAAAGAGGCCGCCCTCTCGGGGAAAAGAAATTCTAAACCTCCTCCTGTCTCAGCGGCCCGCCGCCAAACTCTATAGCCCGGAATCCCAGCATCCTCTTGATCCCTAGCCACAGCTCAAAGGCTTCTAGCTTGAGCTCGACCCTCACGAAGCCGATCCAGGCCGTCAAAGCCCGCATCACATTCTGGGGCCAGAGTAGCGATCCGCTGCGGATAATGTCCTCGATCTGCTCGTGGAAGACAGTCCGAGTGCAGTAGCGCGCTAGAATCATAAACGTGCGGATAGGTCCTTGACTGGTGTGGAGGTTTTCATCAAGACTGCGTGTTAGGTCGTTGGTCTTTAGGATGAGGAGAATAATGCGAGGAACACGGCCGAGCATTTGCACAAGGTCGACAATCATGCCTTCCTGAAGGGCGCCGCTCATGTTTTGCTCTTCATCTGCGGTGCGTGTCTTGAGAATCGAGCCTTCTTTGCTGACGACGCTGAAGTCGCGGCCTGTGATGGCAGAGGCAAAGAGGGGGAAATCCTCCTCGCTGATACCAGCCACCTCATGGGCGTACTTCTTCATCCGGTCCATGTCTCCATCAATGACGGCGAGCCACATCTTGGCGTAAGACCGTCTCAGCGGGAGAGGAATGTCGCGATACAAGCCGTGGTCGTAGAGGATGATGTCGAAGTTGGGGCCTCGTCCAAGACCGCGGCGAGTAGTGTTCTTGCGGATGGCAAGGTTACCGCCGTGAGGATCGCAGTGCAGTGGGGCGCCATCGCCAAAGATCATCTCATTGAAAATCCGCGCCAATGTTGCCGACACCTCATCGCGGTCAATGCCATTCTTGTCCAGGTAGTCCAGGTCGTCTGGTCGTCGGCCTGATTCACATGCCATGACGAGAATCCGCTTCTTCGCCCACATGACCTCAGGCACGACGAGAGGCAGCTCGGGATGTTTAGCAAAATGCGCCTTCATGCGACGTGCGTTCTCGGCCTCCTCTCTGAAGTCGAGCTCCTTGGGCAGTGAGTAATCCATTTCCGAAGAGAGCCATTCCAAGTCGTATTCGGGGAAGAACCGTTTGAGCGTAGAGAAGGTGTATCTAGTAAGCGCAAGATCGAGGGGCGCCCATGCCTCCAGTTCGGGGTGCTGAACCTTGACGGCCACCTTGCGTCCAGTATCCTTGATGGTTGCCAAATGTACTTGCGCAAGCGAGGCGGCGCCAATTGGCTCTTCCGAGAACTCAGAAAAGTAGTGCCATAGCTCTTCATTCGTATCCCTTCGGAACATATCCTGCACCGACTCGAATGATGAGACGGGGCATTTGTCCTGCAGCGGTATAAATGTCGTCGTCCACTCAGGGGGTAAAAGGTAATTCATAGCACTCTGTCGCCATTAGGTCAGCCACGTTTTGTCCATTGAACTATCGTTCGACAGAATTGAAAATGGTGGCGCTTACCAGATGCTGTCCTAATTTGATAAATATGCCGCCATTTTTCTCCAACACTTTGAGGGTTCGTTCAGCGCATCGCTTGTGGCAAGCCTTTAACATTTGATCTTGCTTTTCTTCGTCATCAATCGTGGATTTTGTATTCAAGGTCGTTCGGTAGCTATCATTAAGTCCAATTAGCCCATCATTCCATAGTAGCATGTCATCTCCTCCCATTGCGCACTCACTCATTAATGCAGACGGCCAGCGCAGCAACCACTCTGCCTGTTCGCTCCGCCGCCTCGTAGCTGTTCTTGATTTCGTCGGTGAAGGCAAGCGCTGCCGTACCAGCCGCTGCTCCAGTCGACGCAAAAAGAATCAGCCTGGCATTGGGCCCGGATTTTGCGCCGCCATTGCCCTCTGACGAGGATTTTCGCCCCGAGACAAAACGTCGCGCGAATATCTGTCGGGTCGGCCTAGTGCGCGCCAATTGGCCACGACAAGCAGAGCAGGTCCATGAGCGGTTACCAATGCGGGCCGTCGCAAAGGTGGATTTAGAAAGGACGTTCATTTGGGGTGCCGAGGGGGCGTGAATAAGGACGGTTCGACATAGGATTTCTTCAGTTTTCGCAAGTCGGCATTATATGAGTATCGTGGCAAAAAGGGAGGCGGACGGATCGTGTAAGAAAAAAAAAATTAGTGCATGTGATAATGCAGAGCGCCTGCCTTTCGCTTTGTGTAGATTCCAAGGAGAAGAAAAAAAAGAAAAAGGGAAAAAGGAAATAATTTCAGGCGTTACTGGCGACTATCATGGCGCAGAAACATCGAAAACCGAGGAAGTGCGAGGAAGGGAAAAAGGAGGCCGAGTTTTGTTGGGAGACCCTTGGACCTTTTGCGGTGGATAATTCCTTGCGACGACATCATCACCTTTTTTTTTTCTGCCGGCTGATTTGCCCGCCACCATCGGCCCTGCCAGCTCTGCTGATCATCCGGCGCCGCAGATGTGGGAGGCGCATCGTTAGTGGCGGCACGTGATTGCGCGCCTGCAGCGAGCGCGTCGCATCGGCCGTGTTGAGTGATCTTGATTGACGCTTCGAGACATGGAGCATTCGCTTGTCTCTTCAACCAGCCGCTTCTCACAATCGACATATCAGCATTAACACCCTGTAATTACTGGATTGTGCCCAGTTCTTCTTGATTCTCTTCTTTTATTTATGCAAAAACTCGCAGACGAAGCCGCACCAGACAGGATGCTGTCGTTTACCCCAAAGCCCGTTCCTTCTTGGGACAACCGTCCCGCCGTCTCATCCCCACTATCGTCCTCGCCAGTGCGCGCCTCATCGCCTCTCTCCCCGGCCGAGGAAGAAGCGCGATGGCAGCCTCGCCAGGTCCAATCGTCGCCGATCAGGCCTAACAACTTCAAGTACCAATCACGGCCTGCGCGCCCGAATCCCGTCATGAGAAAAAGAGAGGAGCTCCAGGAGCAGAGGCGTAAGAGCTTTTTGCAGAATGTCCGCCAAAAGGCCGAGGATAGATCCTGGCAAAGAAGAGACATTGAGGGTCAAGTAGGTCTATGGAGAAGAATATTTACTTGTACAGCAGAATGAATGGATGGCTAATAGTGCCACTTACAGTTTCTGAAAACGAGCTGGCTAGCTAACGTCGGCCGCTTGTCTCATGATGCACCTTCATTCTCCGATGCCGACATCGAGGATGCCGCAACCTTTTCGCCTGATTTAGCACAATCACAGATGGACGAGGACATGATTCCGGAAGAACTCATGGATGAAGAGCAGTTACTTACGTCTTACGAAGAGGAGGTAATGGCTCAGCAAGGATCCCGGCTTCCAGCGCTGGCCGAGGAGGATGACGAATATGATGACATTTTTGCCGAACTCATTTCACAAGAGCAACAATCTTTGCACCAGCAGCAACCGCACCAGCAGCATCAATCTTCACAGCCTTCAAATCAAATGGAAATCGATTAGACCAGCATCATGGATGGTATGTTAAGATGGTATGAAAGAAGCGTCTGTTACTTGGCGAAATATGGAGTTGGGACCTCGGGACTCTCGGATAATCTCTTCACATCGGCGTTGGATGGATATACTGGTATAGGATGAAAAATGTTTGCATATAGGGCGCGCACTATGGGTATATATATAAGTGTGCGTGTATATATGAATGCGCCGTGATTAGATCTTGGATGTTTATTGTGGATTGCACTGGTCTTCCGTAGCATTGAACGCTTCTTGGGCCGATGCCATATCCCCCACCAAGTCGGATGGTGGTGATCCTGCCGCTTGCATCTGGGGCTTGTTAGTCGTCACGTATAGCGAAAGGAATGGTCAGACTTTACCTTTTGCATCCTGTCCACAATGTACTCTCTATCGGCGGCGTTGGAGTCTGAGTAGCTGGGTTCATTGAACTTGGCTACAATCTCTCCCACAATCGTCTGCTGCTCTGCGTATCTCTTGAGATCCTCAGCGGGAGTCGAATCCTTGTTCTTGGCGAGCCACGCGGGGAACTTGTCATGTAGTTCCTTCATTGGCTCGTACAAGATCTCCTTGTTCGTCAACTGCTCCATCATGCCCATGAGCATCTTGGAAAAGTCCTCTTCGCTGCCACCGGCAAAGTCACCAGCGGTAAGCTGCTTCAGCATCTCAGTCAAGAAGTCGTCATCGCCGCCCGCCGCGGCCGCTGCGGTGGCTTGGTCACCAGAGGACTGCATGCGCTCCATGGTGCGACGAATGGTATCTTGGAACGCTGCGCCAGACTTTTCACCTGCAGCTGGCTGAGGGGTGCTCGATGTAGCAGTAGTCGGAGCTGCGGCGGGAGCTGCGGCAGGAGTAGCTGTAGTGGCAGCTGTGGTAGCGGCAGGTGTACTCTTCGCCTTGTCTTTGCTAGTAGATGGCATCTCTTCTTGTTCTTCAGCATCGAATTGGGCGCTCATCTCTGCGCCCATTTGCTTGAACATTTCTTCAAACTCAGCTTGCAGCTCCGGCTAAGATAGACAGTCGGCGTTAGCATAACATATGCATAGCATTGCCCATAGGGCCAACATACAGATTGCTCCAGGTTGGCCAGCAGACCAGCTATGCCCGCTTGCATCCTCTTGGTGACTTCTTCTTCTGACATGTTCTCGTAGTCCAAGTCGGGAGGGTTGATGTTGATTTCTTCTTTCAGCGCATCGTCATCGATCATCTCCTTTCGGACAGCCTTGAATCCGTCAAGTAGTTCTAACAAATCTTCGGGTTAGCATAAGAAGCTATAGGCAATGCACGAACAGCCATACCATCGAGATCATCCAGGTCCTCTTCGTCTGGATCGGGAACATCGTCGAAATCGTCCGACACAGTTGCCGCGGGGGGTGCAGGCGCTGCTGGTGTTGTTGGCTTGGCCTCCCCTTCCTTGACCCCGGAATCATCCGGCTTCGCCTTATCTGCCGCTCCAGATGGAGAGCTCATGTTGTTTCGCGTTCACAATCAGATGCCGTCAAACACAACAAGCCAGATGCGCAAGAAATCGGAGTTCGACTTGGGTCTATTAAGCTGCGGCGCTAATGGAGGGGGTAGCGCGGGACAAGCGACTGGGGAAGCGTCCAGGCGTTTGCAGACAAGAACAACGTTGAAGGATCCTGCAATTGTACCCAAAGATAAAGGCCCTGGATAGTGTGGCAGCCGTGTCTAGAGCAGAGACGGTGTAGTCGTTGGAAGGGCTTGCGAGCAGATCTGCGTGCCTCGTTGCATCTCGGGAAGTGACATGCAGCGTCACGAGCTGAAAGCCGAGGGAAACTGGATCGGCCCCACGCTGGAGCTTCTTCGCGGTTCTTGAGGCTGCTACAGTACTAGCGGCTTTGCTTCAGGGCGCCTGTCCGCTGCGCTTAACTGTACAGGCCTGCAAGCCGTGGCTCTGGCTGCAAGGGACGGCAGGTGCCTAACTGGAGAGATCCCTACTAGGTAGATCGCGGCGCTATCCCCAGCCTTACGCCTATATTTTTCGTCCGACTTTCTTCTTCCTTCCAGCCAAGATTGCCTATTCTGCAACGCGCGCGTCGCTATTCTGTTGATTCCATCTTCAGATTGCAAACAGGAAAATACGATTTGTTTGCCTGCATACCTCCGCCTTTGCCAGAGACTTGCAGTCTCTCTTTGCACTGCAGACCATACCGGCCTTTGCGAGGCAGCACTACCACGATATTGCTTTGTCTCGCGATTCTTTGTCAGCTCGGCTCTTTGGTCTATATCACGATGGCCCTTTGCCAGAACAGATTACAGGAGGAGCGGTAAGTGAAACGCTGCCCTTACAGTGCTCCGGATGTCCATGGCGCTGACCGATGCCGATCACTAGGAAACAATGGCGACGTGACCACCCATTCGGCTTCTTCGCCAAGCCTGCTCGAACGAAGGAGGGAGTGCTCGATCTAAAGAACTGGGAGTGCGGTATTCCTGGAAAGGAAAAGACAATTTGGGAGGGAGGGCTGTTCAAGCTGAACATTGCATTTCCCGACGGTGAGTGCTCGCGTGCACGATAAGGTTGATTAGGCCGAAACTGACTTCGCGCTTCTCTGCAGAATACCCAACAAAGCCTCCAAAGTGTGAGTGACGTTGGAAGATATCCGTGACCGCAATCGATTTCTGATATGTCAATAGGCAAATTTGTCCCCCCGCTGTTCCACCCCAACGTCTACCCCTCAGGCACCGTCTGCCTGTCGATTCTCAACGAAGAAGAGGCGTGGAAGCCAGCCATCACAGTCAAGCAAATTTTGCTCGGCATCCAAGACCTTCTCAACGATCCAAATCCCGAATCGCCCGCGCAAGCCGACGCATACAACCTATTCAAGAGAGATAAGGCTGAGTATGAGAAGCGCATTCGCCGCGTGGTCCGCGAGAATCCGGCGCCGTAATGGACTTGTTGGGAGAGGTGCTGAAGACTTCTAGACACTGGGGATATTCCTATTGAGAAGACTGGCCATGGCGTTGATTGGGGGCAATACCAGGACATGTGATTTTTTTCGATTTTTCTTTTAGCAAATCTTACCGACCATAGTGATGTTGGTTAGCCTTTCAGAAGCTAATCTGCTAGATAACGACATATGAGAGTACGGAATAGCATCGGCGACATGATTCCACATGATAGAGTGACTCTGCATGCGCTTGGTCCATGAAAGGGCGTGAATTCGTATCGAACACGGGAACATAGCAGTAATTGACAATATTTGAAACGACTTGACCCTGTCTGGATCAAAACTATGGGGAAGCGACATGCTTAAGGGTTTTTAGTGAACGGATCAGAGGACTAAACGCCCTTTACCTGATATATCAGTACATGTACCATAATGCTACCCCAGTTCCCTGCCACGTGCAACTCTTCCTATCTCATCTGGCCGCTGATGTATATTTGGCAGTGCCTCATGTAATCTTGGCAAGTAATATAAAGCACCAATAAAAATGATAGCTGGGACTGTATTGTAGATATATCGGAGTAATCAATATTTATATGCCACGTTACCGAAACATCCCCACTGCCCAAGCTGCTGCAAGGTGAATCGTCTTACTAGGATATGCTGTCAGCCGGCAGCTCTTCTAGGTAGGTCGGCTAGAACAGGCCTCTAACGACCTACTAGAACAGCATTCGTTCCAAGCCAAGGCAGGGTTGCTGGCAGACAAACAATCACCATGTGGCCCAAGTCGGGTTTATTTTCTCTTATCAGCATCGCTTTAGGTAATTGGCAATCTGGCGTGGCTTGCACCAATGATAATGGCCAGGCAGTGACTCTGAGCAACCCCGAAGTCGGCGGAAAGGCTAGAGTGGAAAGCTAGTACATTTAGCCTGGCATTGGCCTGCGTTTAATTTTTAGGTGGTCACGTAGAGTCATGGTCCTGATAGTCATAATCCGCCAAATTCTTTCCTTCTTTCTCTTTTCCAATTAACTTATTCTTCCTACAATCCGAAGATCTAATCTTGAGCAACATCATACAAGATGTGTGGCATTTTCGCTTGTCATCGGTTCGTCCCGCTCCCTTTTCCATCTGCACATCGTACAAAACTTTTGGAGGGGCAACACCCCGCCAGTGTTGGGCGAGCGCCTTATCACGAGTGCAAATATTGGAGACGAAGAAGCCACTGTAGCTGACCACAATGCGCCCAAAATAGCCATCCCGATGTGCAAAAGTTCAAGCCGACGGCTCTGAAGCTGGCCAAGGCGTAAGTATACTTGATTCCTTCTGGTAGCTACCTCAATTGACCATGGCGCATTAGAATCCGACACCGAGGTCCCGATTGGAGTACGTTTGAGTCAATTGATTTGAATAAGGCTGTTTGACGACCGGAAGAAGGATATAGCTGACTGAATATGGCTGATATAGGCGGAAGCGTCATTTCTCACAACACAAGTAAGTCAATTGATCAACGAGAATAGGCATTGGAGCCTTTGTTGACAAGTTGCGCAGTCTTGTGCCATGAGCGTCTCAGTATCGTCGGTGTTGGTAAGTTTTCGCCCTCGGCTCGACAAAATATGATTCGACGATGAGGCACTCGCTCATACGATTCTAGAGTCTGGTGCTCAACCTTTGACCAACGCCGATGACACCATCATTCTTGCCGTCAACGGCGAAATCTACAACCATCGTCAGATCCGAAAGCACCTGAAAGAGCCATACCACTTCAAGACGCAATCGGATTGCGAGGTCATCATTCCTTTGGTAAGTATTTGGAGCTCCGCTCAACATAAACGTGTTAGAGAATCATAGGTTGACATTGTTGTACCTGACATAGTATATGGAGCACGACATCGATGCTCCCAACAGCCTCGATGGCATGTTCTCATTCGTCCTATACGACAAGAAGCAAGACCGCACCATTGCCGCGCGCGATCCGATCGGCGTTACAACATTGTACCAGGGATGGTCATGGAAGGAACCTGGTGCTGTTTACTTCGCCTCCGAGCTCAAGTGCTTGTCCCCAGTCTGCGACAAGATCATCGCTTTCCCTCCCGGACACGTCTACGACTCAAAAACTGGCGAGACCACCCGCTACTTCAAGCCTACTTGGTGGGATCCTGCCAACGTGCCCTCTACTCCTGTCGACTACAAGACTCTCCGAACTTCTCTGGAGAAGGCTGTCAGAAAGCGTCTGATGGCTGAGGTTCCTTATGGTGTGCTTCTTTCTGGTGGCCTCGACTCCAGTCTGGTCGCTTCCATTGCTCAGCGAGAGATGCTGAGACTCAAGAAGAAGGCCGAGGAGTCCAACGGAACTGCTACCCCTGCAGAGGCTGATGTTGACCACGGAGAGGGCCTTGTCGGTGTTGACGACGACGATAACCTGTCTACCGTCACCTATCTCCCTCAGCTCAACTCTTTCTCCATTGGCCTGCCAGGATCTCCGGACAACGAGGCCGCTCTCAAGGTTGCCAAATTCCTTGGTACGAAGCACCACGTCATGACCTTTACCATTGAAGATGGCCTCAACGCACTTTCGGATGTCATCTACCACCTGGAGACTTACGATGTGACAACCATCCGAGCCTCAACACCCATGTTCCTGCTGTCTCGCAAAATCAAGGCTATGGGCATTAAGATGGTGTTGAGTGGCGAGGGCAGTGACGAGATTTTCGGCGGCTACCTTTACTTCCACGCTGCTCCCGACAAGAAGGCGTTCCACGAGGAGACTGTTCGCCGTATCAAGAACTTGCACCTTGCAGATTGTCTGCGAGCCAACAAGTCCACCTCTGCCTGGGGTCTGGAGGCTCGTGTGCCTTTCCTGGACAAGAAGGTATGAGATGGCGGCTATATGTAAAATCTTCCTCTCTTTTGACTGACTCATTTCCATAGTTTATCGAGACTGCGATGAGCATCGACCCCCAGGACAAGATGATTACCAAGGACAGAATGGAAAAATACATTCTCCGAAAAGCTTTCGATACCTCCGACGAGCCTGGCACTGCTCCTTACCTCCCCGACTCTATCCTGTGGAGACAGAAGGAGCAGTTCTCTGATGGTGTCGGATACGGATGGATTGATGCGCTCAAGGACAACGCCGAATTGCACGTCACCGATGAGATGATGAAGAACCCCAGAGCTGAGTGGGGTACCGATATCCCAGATACCAAGGAGGCGTACGTATACGATTTTGCGTCAGCATCTAATGAAGAAAGCTAACATTGATATCACAGTTACTGGTACCGTCTCATGTTTGACGAGCACTTCCCTCCTCGCTGCGCTTCCACCGTAGAGCGATGGACGCCTACCTGGTCTAAACAGACCGATCCCAGTGGCAGGTTCGTATTCTTCTTTCGGATCTCTTTAATAAAAAAAGAAACATTTACTAATTAGCTTTACAGAGCCATCTCTACCCACAATGCCAAGTATGAAGGCACTGAGTAAACGGAGTTGGCAGAAGTGCCTTTGTTGTATATGTCAAAATTTCCTAAACGTATTTCTGGTGCTGGATGAAAGAACGTCTCCAAGGTGGAAACGTAGCACAGTATATATAAAAGTTAAGCTACAGACAGACAAAAGTATCAATGCCATTGAATTGGAGTTTATTCATGACTCTTACATGATGCTATGCCTGAGGTCCGCATTTAGTTCGGCATTGGGAAATAAAGTACACAGCCATTGAGTCCTTCAGCCTGAACAGAATCCTCCAAAAGATCTTCCTTTTGCTTCCTTTCTTCTAGCTCTCATCATGCATGAACTTGTTACGAAACGCATATGTATAGCCCGCGACTAGTAGACTTAGACCGAAGAGTTATTTCGCTGTCAATGCGATGACTGCCCGTAGCGCCTTTACCGCCTTCTTGATTCAGCTGGCAACCCCGCGTTGAGTCTGTGGCACTTTGGGAGAGTCACGATCACCGCTGTAAGCAGCAAAAGACTGCACGCAACGCATGAAATACCCTGAAGCTAGCTGCCGTAGCAATTGCCCCCTAATCCAGCATCTCCAGCCTGAAATCAAAGCCGCTGCCGTCAAAGCACTTCCCCCACGTGGGCGTAGCAACTCGACTAGCCGAAATCTCCCCCAATATGCCCGGCCCGACATCAGCCGACGCTCTGCGCTGCTCTACCCCAACCGACTGATGGGCCAATCAGCGGCCGAGGCCGAGCCCAAAACATTTTCCCTCGCCTCGCGCGAATCTCCTGCAACCTCTTCCTCTGGTTGATACACCGCACTTATTCTCTCCTCCTCCAGCTCAATCGCAATCTCTATTCTCCCTCTTCTCTCTTCTCACAAACCGCCAAAATGTCTATCCCCGCCTTCTCCGACATTGCCAAGCCGGCCAACGACGTATGCGCGCCTTTCCGCTCCATCTTGATTTTCTCCTTGCTCTATAACCCCTCGGCTGGAGCTACACGATGGCCTCTAGCCGTTGGGCCGGATGACAGACGCGGCTGACTCTGCTTGCCTCCTACAGCTCCTCAACAAGGACTTCTACCACCTGTCCGCCACCACCTTTGAGTTCAAGGACACTGCTCCCAATGGCGTTGCCTTCAAGGTGACTGGCAAGTCCAGCCACGAGAAGGCCACCTCTGCTGCTGTAAGTTTTGCTCCACCGACCCAATCTCCTCCTTTCCCCTCCCCCGCCACGCCCGCGAGCAATTCGCCGTGACGATGGCGAGCCATTGCCGCATGCTTTGCATACGTGCCCTCGGGATATGAACATGAGACTGATCTAGCTGTTGCTATGAATAGATTGAGGGAAAATACACCGACAAGCCTACTGGTACGACATCCCGCCGCAGACTGAAACACACCAGCTCTCCCCTGGCGCGCGCTTTTGAACTCGCCGCAGACAATTCAATGCGCACCCTTTGCTGGACCCGTCGAATTCTTTACTAACGCTTCTGCGTTCATAGGCCTGACCCTGACCCAGACCTGGAACACCGCCAACGCCCTCGACACCAAGGTTGAGGTCAACGACACCCTCGCCAAGGGCCTCAAGCTCGAGGGTCTCTTCAACTTCCTCCCCGCCACCGCCGCTAAGGGTGCCAAGTTCAACCTGCTCTTCAAGCAGCCCGGCTTCCACGGCCGTGCCTTCTTCGACCTCCTCAAGGGCCCTACCGCCAACGTCGATGCCGTTGTCGGCCACGAGGGTTTCCTCGCCGGTGCCAGCGCTGGCTATGATGTCAACAAGGCTGCCCTGACCGGCTACAGCGCCGCTGTCGGCTACGTCGCTCCCCAGTACAGCGCTGCCATCACCGCCACTGACAACCTGAGCACCTTTGCTGCTTCTTACTACCACAAGGTCAACAGCCAGGTCGAGGCTGGTGCCAAGGCCACCTGGAACTCCAAGACCAGCAACACCGTTGGCCTTGAGGTTGCCAGCAAGTACCGCATTGACCCCGTCTCCTTCGCCAAGGTTTGTTTCCCTGATATGTCCATCACAATGAGCACTCGGTTGCTAACAAGCTCTCTTTTCAACTATAGGTCAAGATCAACGACCGTGGTATTGCCGCTCTTGCCTACAACGTCCTCCTCCGCGAGGGTGTCACCCTGGGTCTTGGTGGCTCTTTCGATACCCAGAAGCTCGACCAGGCTACCCACAAGCTCGGTGCCAGCTTCACCTTCGAGGGTTAAGCTCAGAAAAATCAAATTTGATATCACTGCCATGAGTCAGTTAGCGCCCGCATACATGCCTATATGTGAGACGTGAGTGACTATGTGGCCGAGTAGTTTGCTTCATTGCCGCAGCTACATCTCCGACCAAACCTTATGAAAACCACAAACCGAAAGAAGACTTTCGACGATTGAGTCTCGGGGTAGATAGAAGGAGGAGAAAATAAAGAATATTTTGCGCAAGTGAAAAAAGGCTGCTGTCTGTTGCGCTCTGTGATGTATATTTTGGAGTATAATGCGGCATGCTTGTGTATATTACGCTCGTTATGGGACATATGTAATTCTAATCACGATAGTTTGACGAAGAATGATGCTGAATTGCTATTGTTCATTACTCTCTCTTTACGATGATCTTTCTCATCACCAGCGATATCGTAATGATGTGAAATTGAACTCCTCGTACTCCCAAAAGGAGGCGGTTGCGGATCTCTGGATGCTTTAAGCACTGATTGAGCGTCTCATCCCGCCTTGAAACTGCTATCGTGGAAAAATAATGCTATTCATAGCCTTCTGCATTGCTCATCTAATATACACTGCTCTATATTTGTACAAGAGGCCATTGCCCAGCGCTAGCCTTCCCCAGAACGCCAATCTACAAGAACCATAAACACGACGGAGCACCACTCGTTTCACTACTCCCTCTCCTTCTTCTGCCTCCCTAGGCGCATAAACTGCAAATACACCGCCGGCGCCAGAAACGTCGCCGCCAATATGCCCGCCACGATCAAAAAGTGCCCCGCCAGGCTCGTCTGCGGCTCAAACTCAATGTCGTCGTCTCCAACAGCCCTCTTCTGGCGCTGCCACCTGCGATGATCCTGCCTTTCGTGCGTCCTCGTGTGGCCGGTCTTGTCAAAGTGCGGCACGTGCTCGTCTCGGTGGTGGAACGGGTCAGAACCCGGACCCATGCCGCCATAGTGATGCGTCTGGTGGAAAGCGCTCGTGTTCCATGGATTGGCGCGATCCGCCTCAGATGCTGAGCCGGAGCCAGAGCCGCCGGTGGACTCTTCGTGTGCCTGGTGGCGCTTGTCGGCGTGCGCGCCCCATCCGCCGTTGCGGTAGAAGCTGGGAGGAGGGCCGCGGAAGGTTCCTCTGCGGCGGCTCAGGCCGGAGGGGGGACGGCCGCCGGCGGGATTCGTGCTGTGGTAGGAGGCTTGATGGGGGTGTTGAGAATGTTGGTGGTGAAGGCGCAGGACGTCGCGGTCGTAGGAGGCGCGGCGGGAGGCGTCGGAGAGGATGGTGTAGGATTCGGAGATGAGGGAGAAGTTGTGGGCGGCGTCGGGGTCGGAGCGATTTGCGTCGGGGTGATGAGCCTTGGAGAGGGCATAGAAGGACCTGGTTGATTTGTTAGATTTTCGTTACAGTTGTAAGAAGAAGAGGGGGATTTCGACTGACTTCTTGATCTCTCCTACACTGGCATCTAGTGGAACTTTTAACCGTTCATAATGATTTTTTCCTTCGAAAGCACTCTGGGCAAGATATCTTGTTGTATGAAAACCCCTCTTACGGCTGCCATTGCAACAGCGCAGGAGCAGCGACTGCCCAGCCGAAGCCGAAGTTGAAGCTCTGCTCAGCCCATGTGTCGCTGCGGCGGCGGGTTCTCTAATTACGCAACACCGTAGGATTGAGTGCGCAAGGGGACAAGAGACGGTGACGAGAGTGTGCGGAAGACGGGGTGGCATGCCTTGCGTATCCTCATTACGGAAACGAGGTAGAGTTGGAAGGAAAAAGTTGTTTGTTCATTCTGTAGATTGCTTGGTGATGATGTAATTGGAGAGGTGTGCTCTAAAGTGGGGCAGGTTTGGCTGCCTACATGTAGGTATGTTCACGCGTGAGAGGATTCACGGCCATCCGTTATGCTTGTATCAACCTTGCAATTACTTCTGATTCTCCAGTGCAATTGACGTCAAAAACTCTCATAAACTAGTATTTCTCTCGAAGTATTACGGCGAGCAAATGGGTATATAGTATGTCCGAGCTTAGTCCTCGCTCTCTTTTACGCATTTAGGCTTACAAGTGCACGAGCATATACGCCAAGGTGAGAGTCAGGTATAATCATCACGCCGCTTTAGATTTTATATATTAATTGCGGACTCTAAGTAGACGATTGAAATCTTGAGCCTCTGCTGTGAAAAGTATAGAATCCCGTTTCAATACGTATTGTGATTCTACCACTCCAAGTCGAACATGGATGAAGAGCGACGCAACAAAATTGCAGCCGCGCTGCGTCAATACCGCGAAACGGTCTTGGAACGCAACCTGGCCTTTCTGCGAATTCTGATAGATGGCCTGGAGAAGCAGCCAATGCCAAAGACGAAACCTCCATCGGGAGTTCATGTCTTGCGCTTGTGGACACTTGAAAACTTTGGCCTCTTCAGCATTCCCGAGTCCGTAAAGGAATTGCGAGACATACTCAACGATGATGTTCGAGCTTACTTGATCAAATGGAATAGGCTGGATGGTGTTTGTGATACTTCAATCAGTTCAGAAAAGAGAGAAGAATGGTTCTCCAAGATCAAGGCAAATATAGCAAAGAAGAATATCGGCTTGGATAATATCGAGATCCCTGAAGACCTGGTTGAGCTCTGCAATTTGATAGATGGAATCATTGGCACAGGATTGCCGTATTATCCAGAACCACATCAGATTGCGTTCTTAAATCCCAGTGGCGAATTAGACAAGCTAGATTACATTGTCGTGCCTACTTGGGATGAGGCAGGAGAGCGAGAGGATGAACTTTTTCAGGTTTGGGAAGACTGGGAGATTGCTGTGGCATTCCAAATTGGCACAGGCTCTTTCGCGTTATGTGGCTCTTGCGCTATTTATTGCCGTCATCCGGAGGACGATGATAACAAAGAGTGGAAGTGGAGATACGGCATGTTTGATGGAGACTGGCACACCGACATGTACAATTCTATCGAAGAGTTCCTGGCTTTTTACACCCACTATAATGAGCAAACAGAGGAAGGTATCAGGAAAGACATTTCGATGTTGAGCTACGAAAGGATGACACCGAGAACGACATTACCTTGATGAGCGTCCTTTTGATGATTTGGAAAGGATCAACGGACGTGTGAGATTCAGCCAAGTCACTGTTCAATGTCTTACAATCTTGTAATTAAAGTTCGAAATTGAAGAACGCGGTTATGTATTCTGAAGCTCCTGAGTTCGCACCAAGCTAAGCCAAGCGCTGTTTACAATACTGTCTGTTATGCAACAACTTATACACGGGATCTTCATACGCATTGTAGAATTCCTTCATCGGTAACATGTCCCTGGAGATAATATATCTCTTCATTCTAGACAAATTTACCCTCTCCAACTCTGACTAGATGTAAATTGGAGAGACGGGGCAACCGTATTGAGACGGACTCTGTGTTCAAATTCACACCTGTGTATCAGACTGCGCCAGCAGGATTGTCGTCAAGAACATCCGTGGCTCTCTCATTCTCATCTTGCAGCAAATCTGACCTTGATAGAGACGGACCATTTTCTGAAAACTTGAAGAACAGCACTTGCCCCCTGAGTCACAGCCTGTCACTATCTTGCAGTCTTGGATAGAAAGAGCTGCTTGACCGGCTCGGCTTGAGCGGAATTGAGTAGGCAAGAGGATCAAATGCTTGTTTGTCCATATAATCCATTCGTAACTGTTTTTAATGCCATACGGACACCAGTTCGGAATAGTTTTCCGGCTTAAAATCGTCTTCACCGGACTTTCACGCTTAGATGCTGAGGCTGCTAATAAAATATCTTTCTTCGGAATTGTCCACACTCCTGATTCGGTCATTAGGTAGTCTGGGTGCGATTTGATGCATAGAATGAAGTTGAAGGGCCGCGATAGCTCTTCGGAGACTAGAATCTGCTCGCACATCTTTGTCTCAAGGTTCAGGATTCTGACTACCCCTCCGACGTCGCAGGAGACGACTTGCTTCTCGTCTTCGGTAAAAGAAAGTCTTCTAATACTCTCTTCCGAGGCATTATCGATAGAAATTTCTGGCTCTGTCTGATCTCCCTTACCATGCAAGTTCCAAATTAGGATTTTGAGATCATGCTTCTTTGCTACCTTCTTTGTTATCTTCTTCGTTGCTCGCTGCCCAGATACGCACCGTTCTGTCATCAGAGGCAGATGCTATGGATTTTGAGTTCCGCCAGGCAAGTCCGTCAATAGACGAAGTGTGCTCGTCAAACACCCGATGTGTCTTTTTGCGTTCTATATCCCACACAAAGATCCTTGAGTCCATCGTATATGCTATCAGTTCTCCACTCGGACTGACACTAACGGCCCTGACGCTGTATATTGATTCTTTTTTTATACTCAGCGCTGTACTAATCCAATTTCCAGTGGGATCAGAGGGGATATTGAAGAGTACCAGCTCGTCTTGTTGCGCAGCGACCTTGATTGAGTTTCGATAGATAGCCACAGTAATATATCGATGTTGACAATGTCTTAAGGAGCCTACCGGCATACGTCGCAGATATATATCCCAGACTCAGAGAGCGCTACCAAGAGGTTGTTTTTGGTGAACAACACCTGCATCACATAAGTACTCATGGTGAATATATGTTGCACCTGGAAAGTTTCGGCGTCCCAAAATCGCACTATACCGTCATCCCTCCCGGAAGCTATTATTCTTCCATCAGGGGAGTAATAGCAGCACCGGACCCAATCCCCGTGCGCTTCGAGAATGTGAACAGCACCACTCAGGGCCGTATCGGGATCGATAGTAGGCGCCATCTCCAGCCATGGGAAAGCTTTCTCCAACAATTTGAGCCTCAGCTCAGAATTGTTGGGCAAAAACGGAAGATTGTATTTGGGACTAAGTTCTTCTAGGGATTTGAAAGATTGGCGGAAGTTGAGTAGCCACAGCACTTGCTGGGTGTTCATAATGCAACTGCCCTGGGGCTTCGTGTAAGGCTTAGTCGTTATCTAATAGCCAGGGGACGTCAACATCAGAAATCATAACAGTTGTGTTGAGAAAGTAATTATGTTTCTTACCTTGTTTTGGAGGAAAGAGTTGACTCTTTGAAGCAGCACAGCTGCCTCGGAAAGTAAGCCTTGTGTTGCCAGCTTGAATCTTCCACAAGCCGATGCTTGCTCCAGAGATGATCGCCATATACTGGTCCCGGTCTTTATTGTTTTTGGGACCATGACTGACTCTGGAAAAACGTGCGGAAGCTACAATTAACATTTTTAAATTGTTTTTCACAGTCTTAACCAACATGTAGGCTAGGAAATTGATTACAAGAGAAGTTGCGGGTGTTTGGGCTTTTATAAGAAACTATCAATATTGGCCAAACAGAGTCACTGCCCCCTATCTACAGCCTTCAAATGGATATTCAAGTCTGGCTTTACCCATAGCTCAAAGTTTTCTTGCCCGTCTATCCAGTCCCTACTGGAGTCGTCAATGGACATATCGAATTCCCAGACCAGCCGCGCTAAGATGAGTCTCATCTCAGCATAAGCCAGGTTCCTCCCGATGCAGCTCCTTTGCCCGAGCAAGAACGCATTCACCGCGTCGAGCCGGTCGCCTGCGTATTTCGACTTTTCATCTCCCCTTTTGTAGAAGCGGTCGGGGTCGAAGCGAGATGGCTCGAAGAAGAGCCGTTCGTCACGATACATGGCCCATTGCCAGATTCCGACGCGGGTGCCGCCAGGAACAAACGATCCGGCAATTTCATGGCCTCCAGCAGGCACCAGGCGCGGTGAGGAGACCGCATCGGGTGGATAGACGCGCAGAGCCTCGTCCAAGACAGCAAGCATATAAGTCAGGCCGGCTACGCTGCTGAGAGTCATGTCCTCTGGCCTCTGGAATCGGCCTCGTACTTCGGCTACGAGTTTCTTTAGCACATCTTCGTGCGTAACAAGAAGATAGATAGCACCCGTGAGCAGCGTCGCAGTGGTCTCGCTTCCGGCATTGACCAGCAATGTCGCGTTCCTCTTCAGCCCATCTATGCTCAACTCATCTTTAATCAACGTGTCCATGAAATCGCTTCTGTCCGTGCCCATCGCAATACGCTTCTTTGTTTTGCTCAAAACCAGCTCAAAATGCATCTGGCGGGCTTTACCGCCCAGTCGTTTCAGTAGCCAGCCGGCTGGTGACAAGATCCCAAGGGCTTTGAGGATCTGGATCTTAACGCGGCCTTTAAAGCTACCTAGCACAAGCGCGATCCATGGATGATAGCCACTACCTTCGAGGCATCCAAAATCTTCCCCAAATGTGAGGTTGCCGATGATGTCAAAGGTGGTGTAAGCGATCCAGTCGCGCATGTTGACACTTTGAGGTTTCCCCGCGGCATCGGTACTGTTTTCTCGAAGTCTCTGCATTAGAAGATCGACGTAACCGCTAATAAGCGGCGCCTGATTGTTCATCGCCCTATCACTGAAGCCAGGGACTAGCTTCTTCCGGAGGTGATGATGCGCCTCCTATATAGTATGTAAATGTAAGCAAGCTGTTTAGCCTAGCGTAGGCGAGAGACTAACATCTGTCGAAGAAATGATCGAGGGCGGCAGATCATTGAACGGATTATAGAAGGCCATGTCTGGCGCCAAAGCATGACTGTGGCTGGTTTTGGCAATGCCGGGTGGCTGCCGAATGAAGATATCTTCCCATGCTCGAGGATCCGTGAAAGAAAGCTCGTTGGGAGCAATTCTTACTACTGGGCCATAACGCTTGTGGAGATCCTGAATGTGGTAAATCAATTTGCCGCGAGACAAATAGTAGAGCTTGGGAAGAACAGTCGCTCTACTCAGGCTTGCTCCAGGGAACCTACGGAGGGGATGAAGGAAAAGATTATAGAAGAGGAAAGAAACTGTGTAAGTGGATGAGAGTACGATGGCGAAAAGGCACCATTGGAGAAGAGTCTGTGGAATCAGGGCTACCATGGCGCACACAGTCTTACGAGTACGCCAGGAAGAGAGACAGAGGGAAATCAGCAAAAGAAAAATGCAAAGCTAAGATGGAGGAAACAACAAGCGAAACCATTTTCCTAGATAAGGGTCTTTGTACTGAGAAACTCAGTCACAGCCTGACTTGGCGGGACTAGAATCCTGTCAGACGAGCTTCCAACTCACCTCGTCCAAATAAAGAGCCTGCTTATCCCTTATTCCCGCAGCCTCCTACCCGTAGGATCCGAAAGGAAGCGAAGGATTTAACGTTGTAGATGCAACGTTCCTACATGGTATTACTTTTTCCCCCGCGCAATTGGGAGTTATTGCCTTACTGAAGGACTGATCGGCATTGTTCGAAATGCGTATCTGTACGGGAGGCGTATTTGTAAGAGCTAAACACGCAAGCCGGATCTAGCTGGTAACATCGCATGAATGATACTGTACGGCCAATCTTCAGTGTCAGACATCGCATAGTGTTATATATCACACAATTGGAATCGACAAGGGGATGATGAAGGGGGTTGTATTGCACGACTAGAACTACAATCAAAGTGAGGAACGGCAATATCAAGCAAACGGATTGTGCAAACGGATCGCAAAGTGGGCTTGCCAAGAGGGTGGGTCTGTGACGACTCAACAGGAATTAACCGCAAAAAGAAAGAGCGACGGTGTACATGTACCTGTTCGGTAAAGCTAAATTCTAACTGGGGAACCTCCAACTACATGTACTCTTACTGTAGCTATATCGCCCGATCTTCGTTTTCGTAGTATTGCTTCAACGCTTTGACAGCCATAGCCGTGATAACGCCCCTGGAACCGACCTTGATATCCTCTTTCCCATATTTGAAGAGCCACACTTTATTCCAACCGCCGTCGAGTTGCTGGCTCTCCAACAGCACTCGCACATCCCTCTTCGCGTAGGGCAGCCCCATGGCCTGAGCACTCAAAGTCCTCAGCGCCGCCCCCAACACATCGTTATCACACCCTGACCGATCCTGGATTTCATTCTTCAGTAGCTCCCGCATCTCCGCCAACGACGGATCCGTAGGCCGCCGCGAGCATAGATTGCTGAGGATGTAAGGCATGTAGTCAATGTTTTCGTAGTACCGGCTTCCGAGTTCATAAGACTTGGTCCGTAGCAGGCGGCAGAGGAAGAGGTAAGCGTGAGCAAGACGAAATCCCTTTCCCTCCAGGCAGAACAGGCGAAATGCATTGGCAATTATGCCGTGACAGAGGCGAGGGCGGTTCTTGTCGAACCAACACTGTGTGCATCACTTTGGGTTAAAGAGAGAACTTATAAAGAAAAGAGGACCCAGATGCTTCTTACCAATGGTAGGTTGTCCGGGCTAAGGTTATTGAGAATGGCATCCATCGCTGCCTCTTTCTCATGAGCAGGGATATCGTCCAATGTGCACATGGCGTACGAGGTGGTATCGCAGTCATCGGCATAAGTGGTGCCTAGGTACGTATTTTCTCCGTGATGAAAATAGTTCCACGTAGGACGATCTCGTCTGTCTAGTTTGATCAAGCTTCTGTATACTCATTAGCGTTCGTTAGAAAACCCGAATAGTTATAGGCGTTCATACTCGTCCTGCGTGAGCTCCAGAATGATTAACTGGCTAAAGTTATCTGGCTGTTCTCCTCCAGTGCTGAGTTCCAGCATCATCTTCTTGGCATTTCTCTTCATATACTTCATGCCACGATCCATCGGGTTTCCTAATAGATTCCACACCACCCGTTCCACATTCTCTGGGCTGTCAAATGTCACTCCTTTGAAGCCTAAAGCTGCAGCAGCAACTACGTTCTCGACCCGATCGTCGATCAACACGCAGTCTTTTGAATCCATCTCGTATGTTTCCAGAAGCTTTATATACGAGGCGTTATCCGGCTTTCTCACTCCCGCCTGACCACTTGCCTGAAATCCATCTAGAATACCCCAAGCAGAAATCATTGGTTTCAAATACTCGTAGTCTGGCCGGGATATGTTACTCATTCCATAGACTTTGAGCTCCGGAAACGCTGCTTTGATATTCTTGACGGCAGCTATGAATTCAGAATGTGGCTTGACTGTCTTGGTGAGTTGTTCCAGGGCATCCGAGAAGACATCAACGTCCATCTCAAACTCTGAAGAGACTCTCTGGTAGCATTCCTGACGAGATGATATTTTCCCGCACTCATAGTCATACCAAGTTGGCGAGTCGAGCACGTTCTTGATCTGGCTGGGTTTTAAGACGGTTGAGGGAGCTTTGCCCCCGTAAGAAAGAAGCACGCCATTCAAATCAAGAATAAGAGCCTTATAGGTCTTGCGGGGAGATTCAACGGCGTGAGTTGAGTGAGGCATGACGGCGTGAGTTGAGTTGACACAAGTGAATGAATTGGCATAAAGTTTCATGAAAAATGGATGCTTCCGCAGGAGACTGGCTACGAGAAGACAGCACGAGAGACCAATAATAAAGCACACAGAACAAGGTGGCCTTCTACTTAGTTTACTTGCCCGAGAGCTCATATACGCTGCATGTCATATAGCACGTTGTACGTAGACATTTAATTCCGGAATCCCCAGCTACCATGTACACTAGTATATGGTTACCGTCAGATCTGCGTCCCCACCCTAGATGTAAGATTTACAATGCGACACTACCAGGTGCCCCAGGATTTTTCCTTATGCTTATATCCGGGCAGGATGATAGGAAGAAGGATCGAGCGTTACAGATAATGTGGTCCTCGCCGTTATCTGGGCTCTCCCGCCAAGGGGCGCGAAGGAAAAAAAGGGACTTTGTAAATAATCAGCACACATTGTTCAACTTTACACACCACAATAACACTAAAGCTACATGTATCCAATATTTGCTACTGCTACTTCTGCTACTTCTGCTACTTCTGCTACTACCTTGACTACTACTATAGGGTATTACTACTATTAAGCTATATCCGGGTTTTAGTTTGAAACAGTAAATCTAGGCTTCTGGATGATTTTTACTTTACATCAGTGTTTATATTTTAAACTTGTGTGCGTATTGTAGTTTATAGGTCCCTAATCCTCTTCAAACCCCTTGCCTGCCCTCCGGTGTCAGATTCCATCAAACGCTTTACCGTAGTCTTCGCTACGCATTCTCAACTCTCTGTAACGTGTGTCCTTGCTGGGAACGCGATAAGCTGTGTCCCGTGGAGCACAGAATCCTTCGGGCTGGACATTTACACCCCGCGGATCTTATCTAGCAAAGCTCTACGTGCAATATGGCCCTGATCTAACTCAAAGAGGTAGTTCCAAGTAGCAACTAACATGCCAACTTACCGCAACTTTCTATTACATCGCTCTTCCTCTAAAACATATTTTTAGAAGAGACAGGCAGATGGCGTTGAAGATACTTGAAGTGGAGCTAGCCTCTATCTGTGGGGGCACAAGGCGTCTCATCAACACCCTTCACAGCTTATGGGTCTTTATAAACTCCTTACCAAGTTGACAGTACAAGTCCTCTGAATCAACGCAACTCCCTTTTTACAGCTGATCCCCTAAACTTGGAAGCTTACCATGTCCCCATCTACGCCCAGGCTGTATCCTCCTATTGCGCCTCCTACAATTACAAATCCACCTGATTTATCCACTTTACCACCTGGCCTTGTCCCCGTCTCCCCCATCATCACTGATCACCGTAGCGATGAAGAGATTTCCACATGGCTTACCACTCGTCACCCCGTGAGCTCTGACAAGAATGTCTGGGCCTTCTGGCACTCCGGCTTTCTCTCCATGCGGCCGTGGTGCCGTCGTAACGTTATCAACTGGGTCCGTCGGCTGGGTCCCGATTGGACTGTCCATGTAACGGATTGCGTTGACGGCTCAGAGACGAACATCCGCCATTACGTTCCTGCTGAATTCCTCCCGGATGCCTTTCTACATGGCACAATGGACGGGCCGAGCGTGGGGCAGCATTCGGGTGATTTAGTTAGGCTGCCCCTGTTATGGCTCTATGGCGGCGTGTGGCTTGATGCCGGAACTCTCTTATTTCGACACATCGATGACATTTGCTGGCGGCAGATTGAAGACCCAGCCACGCCATATGAGATGGCTGGCTTCGTGCTCCGCCTACGTCCCGATGAAGATGCCATGATAAACGGCTTCATTGCCGCCAAGAGAAACAACCCCTTCATTAAGCGTTGGCATGACATCTACCTCACCATGTGGAAGGGAGTCACTAATGCTGATGGATTTCACAAACACCCCCTCCTGAGACACCTGCCGCTGTTGAATCCTCCCTTGAGCAAGAGCAAGCTTGAGCTGGATGTGACAATGGAGTCCTTTACCGACTATCTCGCCCACTTCGTGGTTTTGGAGCGGCTAAGGAAGCTTGTTGATCCTAGTGATGGCTTCGATGGGCCAAAGTATTATAGAGAGAACATATTCTTCGCAAAGGCAATGCAAGAGACATTCTACGTGCAGCCGAAGACTAAATGGTCTGGTCCTAAGCAGCTCGGCTATCTGACGACGCGAAGGGACGGACTGGACGGCAGTGAGTCGGATGAAGTACGTGAGAAATGGCTCGAGGCGCAGGAGTTTGTGCATGATGCTCTGGCGAACAGCTCGACGATGAAGCTTTCTCATGGCCATCCCGGCGGAAAGGACTTTCTCGCCGACCTTCTCGATCAGCCACAGAACGAAGGAAAAGACTGTGAACCTCATACCTTTGGAGAGTATCTCAGATGGGGGAGTGTTCATCTAAATCAAACCAGGGAAATGCTTCCTTACAGCATAGATAATAGCAAGGAGAAGTTGTACCACATTGGTGTACTAGAGCCAGTAGAAGTAGAGAAAGAGTAGCAAAAATCTTACATGGCTTATTGAACAAGACATGTGCCATTAGAAAACTTCTGAAAATTTCAATTTTTATTCTACCACTTCACCAGAAGCAAGGACCTCTACGGCTCAAGAGAAGCCACCTCCCGAAGAGAAAAGACAAAAGAAGCATGATGTAGTGGTTTCTAGATTTTGAATCTGTTCACGAGATGGAAGTGGGAGTACGTTTACATATTCTTCTCTTCATATATGTACACTTGTTCAGGTACATATAAATATATCAAACTACAAGCTTTACCCGATATATTCGGGGCTCGTCAAGCTATTTCCTTGAGGGTAGTGATTTATTTTTTCACGTCTTATAATTCTGGATTCAGTTATCAATCCCTTTCAATATTCTCTAGGCCTATAGTATAGACTATGAAAGCCGAGCTTTGACAATACCAGGTAACAAGTTTACGGCACCAACGGTTACAACGGTGCCCAAACCATACATCCAAACATGAAAAGCTGCCTTCATATTGACAGATAATGATTCGCCAACCCAGCCTGTGACACACAACGCGGTGATTAGTAGGTGAACAGCCAGTTCTGAACCCAAGCCACTAAGAGTATTCCTGGAACAGTTGTCCAACTGCATTAAACCAGCGATCCACCCATCTCCACTCGTGAGTAAAAAGGATAGTAATTGTAATCTTTCTGCCGAGGGAAAAGTATATGCGCACATATAAGTCCCGAAGATCATTACAACCACCAGTGAAAATGCCTTATGAAGTACTTGAGTTCTATTCCAGCGCGACGGCTTACTCTGAAAAGGGATTTTTGGACCAAACCATGCCCCTACAACTTCGACAAAATTCGTGCTCATTAGCAGCAATCGCAAGTCAAGGAGCTTACCTTCAACCAAAAACACAAATAGCATTGTAAGAAGAACGTGCAACGTTCGAACAGTTTGTCGTACGACGTAGTTATACAGGCGTTGATAGCCTTGGCGTGATGACCGTATAGCAGCCATCAATGGAAGCAAGCCGTGAACTGTAACTAATTCAGAGGCTGACTGAACTTGTTCCGTGGCTGCTACTGCTATGCCAAGATCGGCCTTTCGTAAAGCAGGTATATCTGATGCATCACTTCCCGTGATAGCCACTCGGTGACCATTGTCCTGAAGGACCTCCAAAATCATTTCCCTATGCCTGACGTTCAGCTCGGTGTACACATCAGCCTCGATGATACGTTTTGCAAGTTCGTCATCGTCATCGTCAATCATGTCGGCGCGAAGCACAGGACCCTCGATTCCAGCAACTCGAGCAGACTTTTCGACCAAGGCTGAATCCCAGCTCGACAGCACCTTCACACGGACTCCAAGCCCAGCGGCTAGTCTGAGGGCCAATGCTGTGCTTTGTCTGGGCGGTTCAAAAAAGGGAAGCGCTCCAAGCAACTCCCAATTTCCTCCCTCTTTTCGCTGAGCAAGGCCAAGTGAGCCTAAGCCTTGTTTTCGAAACGTTTTGACGGCTTGTTTTAGCGCTTTGCCGCAATCCTGATGATCAGCTGGCGCGGACTTCTGACAAAGTTCGTAAATGGAATATGGATGTCCACTTGCAAAGAAGTGTTTCGTACCCTCTTTGTCCTCGGCGATACATTGAGTATAAAACCGTTCATTTGCATAGTCCATGTCTTGGCTGCCAATGATCCTGTATTCATCCCTCCTGGCTTTCGCTTGAGGAAATTGCTTCAACGCCCTCGATATAGCACGATAGAGGGCACTAGATCTATCCTTATGGATAATACTTAAGCTGGCAGCTAGGATGATAACCTCCGGGTCACAAGAGACGCAATACGGCTTCAACAGTATGTATCGATCTTCGGTAATTATACCGCTATTGTCGACACAGATAGTATCGATGCCAGCCAACGCTTCTATAATCTTGATGTTTGGGGCAATGCACCCAACTTTTGAGACTTGAGTTGTGATTATTGCTCTGACGCTTTTGATATACACACGCGAAATGAATCTGCCTGCAATGATAGCCATGTCTGCCGTTATACAGACGATCTCGGCCCAGGGCTTGATAAGGGAAGCAGAAGTTTGCCACAACAAGCCGGGAAGCGCAAGGACGACAAGTAAGATGACCCCGATTGACCGTACGACTTTCAAATATTCGTCGCTGGAAAAAAGTCTTTTAAGATGTTGAGCAGAGCCATCTGCCTCCTCGACAAGATTGAGAGTTCTTCCAACGAAAGTTTTCGATCCAGTGTGCTCGATTTGGAGAAAGGCTTCGCCAAGGACAACGCTAGTTCCGGAATAGCACATTTGTTTTTCGTATATCGATATAGGCGTTGCGTCTCCGGTCTCACTGCTTCGATCTATTTCTAGTAGATCATCGCATGCAGCCATGAAACCATCAGCAGGTATAATAAGCCCTTTTGAAACGTGTACAATGTCGCCAGGCACAAGATCCTTTATGAAAACCATTTCAAGTTTGCCATTTCTCAGCGTGATGGTCGGCCATGAGGTATCCAGACATACACTCTCAGACACTTTACCAGCACTCCACGTCTGGTAAGCAGGGAGAGTAAAAATGAGCAGCCAGAGGAGGAATATCAAGCCGGCCTGCCGCCATTCGCATAGAGTTAGATTGAGTATAGTTCCAGTAAGGATCCAAATTTGAGACGGATTAGAACTAAAATGTAAAGCCCATAGTCTCCAATCGTATCCCAACCATATTTCATTCGGGCCGTGACTTTGGCGAGCGGAAACTTCATCGCTGCTTAGTCCTACCGTAATGTCGGTATCAGGCAATTTGGGGGATGTATGAATGGAGCATTTCGAGGATTTGTCAGAACACTTGCATATCTCGCCAGGGATCTCTTGAGCAACTACGCCTCCACGATACTTGGAGAAGTCGACAAGTGAGTATCTGTACAATACATGGTAGAGAAGCGGTCCAAGAATGAGCAGAGCTTGCACGAGCACAAGTGGATCGTGTAAAGGTTTCTGCTTCGCCAACATTAGCCATGTTTTTTGTGTTACATGCTGGTGATAATTCGGATAGTAGAGGGAAAGTATCGCCTGTAAAGGCACCCCAAGCATCGTTATGAGCAACATCGCCAATTCGAAGTAGGACATTTTGAAGAACAATCCGTAGATCGTAAAAGAATTGCAGTATAATTGCTGCTCCACGAGCTATAGCGGCAGTCAATCATGAACAACGCTTTATTATAATGCTGTTATTGTAGTAAGTAGCTGGTCTTCAAAATGCGGCACAGAGGGCTGGACGTGAACGAAGGCAACATGCCTGAGCTTGGCTACCTGTTTAAATCAACAATCTCTGCTGTTATAAAGGAACAATGAGGCATTTTTTTTCTAACAATGAGGCTGAAAAGGCTGAAAAGGCTGCAGGTTGGCTGCATCCTCCAAAAGAGGGGTTGTCGGCCATGCCCGTAAGGCGGCATCCAATGGCCTCCAATCTACAAGTCTGGTATTATTATTTAAGGCCGTGGTCGACTATGTCTCCTTAGAATGAACATCCATTTGCTAGAAGCTTATCGATCGACGTGCTAACATAAACTTGAGGACTGAACCTCAATGGCAGCTCCCTGGATAAGCGACGAACGGTGGCAGTTGGCGCATCATGATCTGGAAGCTATTTTGAAACGGGCTCGTCAGGAAGACCAGGATTCGAAGCTGCCGTCTTCTTGCTCTTTGTGCCTGGCTCTTGTTCGCCTTGTCAGAGCTCCCCGGCCACGCAGAGTTGAGATGCTACTTGATATTAACTGCGAGCATAACAATTGTCAAAACCATGCGGTGGTATTGCCTCCACACAAGGTCGCCACTGACTATAAAATTCGCCTCGTAAAATCAGCAGGTCAGCCGTTTGTGTTTCTTCATCATGATGACTCTGCCGCCCATAAGTCTGGTGGCCGCAGTACTGAAACTTCGTCGAGCTTTGGAGTACCTTGGGAACCTCTACTACTTAAAGAGTTCCGGGATACCCAGCACCCAGCACGCCGTCCACCCATTTTTCCACGCTTGATTGACCGAGAATGGATTGACATCAAGCTTCTCAAAGAATGGTATTCTACATGCGTCAATTCCCATGCCCACACATGCGGCAGTGGAGAGCCCGAGATTGATCAAACGTTTCCGAAATTGCTGCTTATAGATACAAAGAGAAAGTGCTTGGTCCAAATGGAGCGGAAATGCCGGTATATTGCGCTGAGCTACTGTTGGGGCAGTACAAACTTTTTCCTTACAACGACAGAAAACTTGAGACAACTCTTTCAGCCTCAAGCATTCGAACACATCCAGCTACCCAAGACTATCAAACAGGCGATTGCTCTAACCTCAGCCCTCGGCGAGCAGTACCTGTGGGTGGATGCTTTATGCATTGTCCAAAATGGCCCTGATAAAATGGATCATCTCAATGCCATGGCGAGCCTCTATGCCAACTCGGCCCTCACAATTGTCGCCGGGGAAGATAGTCATGCTGATGCAGGCTTTCGAGGTCTGAATGGAATCTCCGAGCCCCGTCTGGCTGAACAACAAATAGCAACTTTATCGCCGAGCGAAAGTCTCGTCAGACCCTCATCGAAGCATATTTGGGATGACTCATTGCTACAACCGTGGTCAAGTCGGGCTTGGACATTTCAAGAGGCTATATTCCCACATAGAACTCTGTACTTTGCCAACAACACAGTACGCTGGTGCTGCAAGATGAGAAGATGGAGCGAGGAGTCTCTTTCAACTCACTGTTTGAGTACTTATTATGGCGTTGAACAGAATCAGCATCGTCCACTGTCACTGCAGTTGGAAGCGCATAAGTTGCCGGTGCTCGGGGAATACGAAGCCTTGGTGAATAGCTACAACAAGAGAAACTTCACATATGCCGAAGATGCTTTGTTTGCGTTTGCCGGTGTAGCAACACGATTGGCAGAGAAGTTCGACGGAGGGCTGATTTCAGGTTTGCCGGAACTGTTCTTCGACATGTGCTTACTCTGGCGTCCATTGAGGAAAACAGGCAATGCTTCCCGTCGGCGACCAAAGAGACTCGACAATGGCCCAGTGTATCTGCCCAGCTGGTCTTGGGCAGGATGGGAGACAGAAGTTACCTGGCCCTACACTTGGAACTTTACAGAGGACTTTGCTGGTCCAACGCCGATCATGTTGAAAAAAGCACAACCCTTCTTTCGAATTCAGCTGTCTTATATTGCCGCAAATGGAACTACAGTCCCAATTAGAGCACGTTGGCTCGATGAGGCAATTAAGATGATGGGTCAGAATTCTCTCCCGGGCTGGAAGACTCACTCTATTGAAGAATATGTTTCCCAGGAATGGGCTCTGTCTTCAAAAGAGGTTATCTTCGAGAACGTTTCAGAACCGAAAAACGATGTCCGATTTTGTTTTCCTGTTTCGCTAAGCACCTCTACGATCCCTGCTCGTAATACCAATCTTCTCACTTTTCGAACCATGTCCGGCCATTTCAAACTTGGAGAGACTCGGAGCTCTGTGGCCCGCATCCACACAATGAATAACAGCCCTGCTGGCACATTGTGGCAGCATGATGACAATGATCTAGAAGAGGGTATCTCTATTGAGCTCATTGCCATCCTTGGCTGTACGACTCCGAGGGAAAGTGACTTCATGTGGGAAATGCCGGATATATCCACCCTCACAGACTTCAATAACCTCATCAAGCTGCCTAGAACGGAAGATATCTACAACGTGATGTGGATCGCTCGAGATGACAATGACATTACATACAGAAAGGGCACCGGCATCATTCTGCGGGAAATTTGGGAGCAAGAGGCCGTTGATTGGATCGATGTCAGGCTTGGCTGATTGGACGAGCATATCACGGTACGGATTTTGATGTCATTGTATATAATATTCGAAAGACGTGCAGATAGTATATTAATCAAGGTAAATAATTCAAGCGATCCCTTCTGGCCCAAGCCCTTCATAAAATGGTGAAGCCATCCAGCAACCAAAGTTTATCAATTAATACCCCAGTTATTGCTTCAAAAAGCAGCTAATGTATATAGTAAAATATAGATAACTAATAAAGATATTTAGAAACAGCAACGTTCCCTTTAAATACCATGATTCGTGATATTTGCATAACATAAGTAAGCTATTCAAATAATATTGCTATTACCTCTTTACTTATACAATACTCATAAGGTGATATGATCTGACTTTGCTAATTAATTACTTAAAGTAGAACCAACAGGTGCAGGTATTATTTAAAGAAAGGCCCACCGTCGAACATAATGAGGGAGCCGGAAAAGATGTATGCTTGAAACTGAAAGTAGGTATTATTGGATGGTTGGCTTGGGAAATCAATAAAACACGAGCATGACTCCACTCACAACAAAAACTTTCTCACAATTTATCCGCTTCAACAAAAAAAAAAAGGTATAAAAAAGGTTCCTATCCTATGTTCATCCGTCGCAATCACATGGACTCCCCTCTTTGCTTCCCGTCCCATCCCATCCCATTCTACCATAGTAGTTTCATCAACACATCCGAGAGTTCATGGCATTAAATATCATCAGCAGCACCACCACCAAAAATTGCAATATCTGCTCCCCTTTTTATCCCCTCGTCACCACGAGTTGTATCATTCTTCCCCCCATTTCTCGTCTCATCTCTGCTCCCGCTCCAATCAACGCTACTCTTCCTCCCCTCGTCTCCGGTGTAGCGTCTCGAAAGTAAGAATTAAGATTGTACAAATAGTCGTTTCGCTGTGAAGAAGCATATAGGAGCTCCTCCTCATGCGGTTGGATACATAGTTCATAGTCTATGAAAGAATAAAAGGTATTACGCCTCGAGAGCCCTGGGAGTAATAAAAGGCCCTTCCCCGTAGTTTAGAAATCAGAAGTAATAGAAAAGAAAATTTGCAGATCGTTCAAATAGAGGAAATTCGCAGTGTCTTGTTTCGACGAGACAAAATCGATTAGTGATTTTTGGTCAGGGCAACACCCAGACCCACGCCCAGAGCGATAGCGAGACAGATGAGGAAGACGATGAGAGCGCACCACCACTTGAGACGACGAGTGCGGCGGGCGTGCTGGATACCTTGGCTGACTTGCTCGTTACCCTTCTCGATGTTCTGGACCGTGCTCTCGGCATTGACCTCGGCGGCGACAACGACATTCTCCTGCTGCTCGACCATGGAGGCGAGTTCCTGGAAGAGGATGGCGAGCTCGGAGAGGGTCTGCTCGATGCGCTGCAGCTCGTTGTGGCGAGCGCGCACGTTGCCAAGGAGAGAAGCAGCGTGGCCGGAGCGGTTGGTGCGAAGCTGTAACGTGGTCAGCGCTGATCATACTTTTATACACTCGCCAATAACACTGCTACTTGGCTGTTGGAAAACAGCATGAAGCCATGCCAATTCTTTGCCAACGAATCTCTTTGGACGAGATAAGATACAGGAGAAAACTTACAGCTGTCTGGAAAACACCTTCGTTGTTCCAATCGGCCTCTGTGGCCTGCTGCACCTCATCCTCCGATGCATCCGGGTTCACAATGCGATACTGTCTCGCAATCTGTTCCCGGTAACGCTGCTGGTAGTCGCGCTCAATGCTCTGGTACTTGTCGAGCTCGGACTTGAAGAATGTCTTGAGCGACTCCAGCTGGGTCTTTTTGGTAGTGCGAGACGCATCTGTTGTCTTGAGGAGATCGCGTTCCAGGCCCTTGATACCGTCCTTGATGGCGGTGTTACGGACTTGCGTTTGTGCCACATAGTGCTCAAGCTGCTGGGTGGCCTCCGGGTCAGTGGTGCTGAGAGTGCGCTGATGCAGCTGGCCGATGAAGTCAATGTCAGAGGTTAGCGACTTGATGTCGTTGCGAAGGTCTCCCACGCGGCTGAGGAAGTCTGCCTGCGACAGAGGCTGTCGCGATTGCTCCTGGCCGTATCCATTGCTAGTTTGGCCCTGGCCTTGGGCGTTGTAGTCCTGCATCTCGTAATTGTTGTACGGGCTTTCGCTGGTGTTGGTGGCATATGGGTTGAGCTGCCCAGCGCATTCGCATCAGTATCTTCACTGCTCGTCCGGATGCCCGCGGGTCGCAAGGCTCTACAAGGGTGGTTTACTTACCTGACCATAGCCGCCGACATTATGCCCGGCCTCCTGCGCAGGGCCTTGTGAATAGGGATTCTGCTGCCCTGACATGCTGAAGGAGCGTGCTGTCGAGGGTTTGTTTTGGTGGTGGAAGGGAGAGGCGGTGGTGATGATTCGAAGCGAGAGATTCGCTGGCGGTGTTTGCAGCTACTTGCAGGTAAATGAAGACAGCGGGCGGAATCAACGGTAAGGCTTCGAGAAGATCACAAGCACAGTGCTCTAATTGGTGGGGAAGGCTCTGGCAGCGCAAAGTACAGAAACGAGCACGAGTAATTGGTAACGAAGCAGCCTCGGGTTGTGCGGAGGTGGAGGAAGATGGAGAAGGGAAGGGAAGGACGGCAATTTCAGTTTTTGCGAGGCCCCAAAGCGGAATACAGCAGAGGCGCAACACTAACACTGTAGGCCAGGCGGCGCTGGCTGTGGTGTAGAAAACGAGTAGCGCCGAAAAAAAAAATATGGAAGAAAAAGGCTGTAGGGGACCCGGGCCATGTAACTGTGACCAGCGCGTAGAGCAAACAGGGATTGGCCAGTGACGTATTGAGACCCGTGGACGGCTAATTACTAAAACCCAATCTGGGCGAGCCGAGTCGAAATCAAGCAATGCACAACGAATTGAGACCTTTTCTGCCTTGTTCTCGCTTCATTCTCTCCGTCGCCAATTCCAGCGTATTCCTCGCGCGGAACCGCGGAGCGACCCTTTGTCAGCGCTGCGCCCAGTGGCCGCCGGCCGCCATTACGACGCCCACGGTTGAAATCATCTTGCCATCGGTTTGACAGCTCCACCCGAGGTGCTTGTGCCTAATACAGCAGCTGGCTGGCTCCATCGGGTCCTTGCGCCCGCCAATCGTCGCGCATCGAAGTCATGGCCGTGAACCATGCCTGTGGCTTTGGGCGTCGCCTTGCCGGGCTCATTGCGCGTCAGCTAGCGGAGCTAGTGGGATCGCCGAGCGAAGAAAGAGCCTCTGCTCTACTTAGCACATCCGGGTCTTGATGACGGGACATGGACATTGTGGAAGACAAGAGAATTTCTCCCATTCTGCAGTTGCGCCAACTAGCGCTGGAGACGCCGGCTGGGTGAGTAATCCCGCCAGAGTAACCGTAAGATGCTCTGTCTGCAGGATCATCTGATGGACAGGGATCCGTAGCTTCGTATTCTTGCATGCCGCTGTACCTGATATGGAGCACGGTAGCGGTCATGGTTCTGCTTTGTATGGAATAGGCTCGCTGCTAGGGCGAGCGGATAGTGGAGTGCAGCTTTCAACAGTAATTGGCCACGGGTAGTTCATAATTCGAGAACCCTCAACGCTTCCATCTAATTCGTCGTGTAACTCTTGATGGCACGCGGCATTCATTTCAGATGCTCTCAGATAGGCCAATTGATTGGAAGGATGTCGTACCTGGGCTATTAAACTGCGCGACCCTTTTTTATGTTGTGGCATGTTCTCAAGCTCTAAAGCCTTTAGATAATCATTGTTACTTATTCGCCTGTGCAGCCATTGAATATAAGAAACGTCATCCAGCACCTCAATTCTATTACCCAGCACTTCAGTTATATATAGACCGCTACCTCTACTACCTCTGCTACTTTGACGACTTTTGCGGCTAATGCAACTTCTGCACTGATATAATACATACGGGTAGGCTGGCGGCCTATTGAGCTGCAGCCAGGGCATTGAATAATGGAAGTATACCGGATATGTTTTCCCTTTATTATACGAATATGTACACATAATTGCCAACTTTCTTATATACAATCGTCAATCTCATGGTGCTGCGTATTAACGCAGCGCACACAATTCGGCCATCATGAGCCAATAACACACCATGCCTTACGTCGCCGGCGTGGCGAAGCTCCCTTAACATGGCGCTGACTGTGAATCAAAGTCCAGCCTCGCTGCTGCAGCCAAAGTCAAAATGGCCGCGCGTATTAAAATTTGCGCGTTAATAACATCCGCCACAGTCGGTAGCGCTAAAAATAGTTTTTCAAGCTCGCAAGCGGACCACGTAATGTATCAGGAACAACGCCTCCGTTTGCCAAGAGATATCAAAAGGACGAGGCTGATCAGCGACAGCCCGCTCAGAGATAATTCTTCTTCCTAGATGTTCGAGTATATTGCGACAAATGCCACTCAACGTCGCCTTCTTTGTTCTCCAGAGTACCTCCGCGAATTTCGAATACTCTCATTGTCATTCGGGGGCCGACCTCGGACAGCTCAACACTGTCATAACCCGTCCGTACGAAAACGTGGTGTCGGACTTCGATGCTGTCGTCGATGTTCTTGAATGTAACTACTCGGTTTCCAACCTTGTTCTTGCTGGTAATTGGTTCTCTGGGAGGAAATAGATGCTTGAGCACCTTGACAACCCGTTCACCCAGGCGAGTTGTAAAGCCGTCGAAAATCAGGTGAGGGTATGCCTCTGAAACGGTTCCTCGAATACTGCCAGGGATATCGTGACGAAGAACGACGTTGTGTAGGGAGAATGAGACTGTCGGTCCGTGAGGTAGATGAGAAATTGTCAAGGCCGTAGGAGTACCGCGATGTTCGTGAAGCAGGAGCATGTCAGACAGGCCTGCGGACTGGGCAGACTTGACAAGATCGGGCAAGATGAGGTTACCACGGTTCATTCGAATAGAAGTTGGTAGAAGAAGCCTAATTTCCTTTGCGAATGCTGATAATCTAGCCGAAGGATCGCGAGAAGTCGTTACGAGAACTCGAGGGTCGACGATGCCAGACAGCTGCGCGTACTCGTCGTCCAGGTCCAGCTGCTCGTTTGTAGTAAGATCGCGCGATTCATCATATTGATAATCTTTCCTCAGGGATTTATCATTGGCAATTTCTGGGTCCAATGGTTTTCCTGAAGCGAGTGAGGCTCTCAGCTTAGCTCTCTTCTCGCTGATTTCGGCATCCCGCAGTAAGAGGGCTCGTCGATAGAGATAATCACGCCTTTGGCGTGCTTGTTTGCGCTGTGGACTGTAATTAGCGACGGAAATCTCTTCGCACTCAAATTTTAAGCCAACGTACAATCATCTTTGCTCAAATGTGTAGATAACTTCACTCCATCGGAGCTGGCGCAAAGGCAGTCGAAAAAAAGTTTGGGCTTATCAGTTTTGCCGGGATTTCGGGCCTTATCGATAACACGCCACCGAGCCTTAGGCCTATCACGTGGGCGCAAATTGTCCCACCACTACACCACCGCCTAGGATTCTCGGGTGCGCCAGGGCGTTGATAGATTCCGACTGTCGAGTGCAGAAAACCGCTTTCTGCCTGGGAACCTTCCGAGCGACAATCTTCTGCAAAAGCCAGGCTCGAGACTTGAATCTTAGCTTTTCGTATTGGTTCTTTCTTTTTTCTCCCTCTTCCTGCGTCCGCGACGATGATGTGAGGCCGGTCGACGACATTATCGAATCCCTTCCTTTGACCATTTTGCGCTGAAGCTTGTCGCACGAGGCTTCTCGAAACCACAAAATATACTTTAAAGGTGCGCGGCACTTCCTCGTATCTGATTTTAACGCACGTGTCTCAAGCAACTGCTCTGGGCCATCTTGAATTTATTCCCTCTCTACTTTCGTCACTCCTCGCTACCCTCTACCGTGAAGCTGACATATCGCCATCAAAAGCACCGTCTGGCGCACTCGCCCCAGACACCCAATCAACATGGAGGGAGCCTTCACCCATGTTGGTAACCACCTTATTTCCGACTCAGCTGCCGCCATAAAGGCCGGCGCTGACGACTTGTCGACGATCGATCCTGACGAGGCTCTGCTCTACGGCAAATATGGCGGCCAAAGTGGCCGACGCCGAGCCGATGACGACGATAACCAGACGGAGGCCTTCGAAGAGGATGATAACGACAGCCTCAATAGCGTCCCCGTTGATCAAATGATGGGCATGAAGCTGAAGCACCCTGAGGAAGAGAAAGAGCTTCCGGCTCATGCATGCGCGTGAGCATCGCCAAGTATAATCCACGCCGGTTATATAAGCTAACGCGCTGTACAGATACTGCGGCATTCACTCTCCGGCCTGTGTCGTCAAATGTCTTACGTGCAACAAATGGTTCTGCAGTGCCCGTGGCAGTGGCTCGTCCACCCATATCGTCAACCACCTTGTTCGCGCTCGCCATAAGGAAGTGC
The DNA here is from genome assembly GCA_038502285.1 of Trichoderma sp. 2475. Taxonomy (NCBI): domain Eukaryota; kingdom Fungi; phylum Ascomycota; class Sordariomycetes; order Hypocreales; family Hypocreaceae; genus Trichoderma; species Trichoderma sp. 2475. The sequence continues at coordinate 867,245 of JARPVV010000006.1, forward strand.
AGCTACACCCCGAATCGACTCTCGGTGATACCGTTCTGGAATGCTATAACTGTGGAACCAAGAATGCCTTCATTCTTGGATTTATCCCTGCGAAATCCGATGCTGTGGTCGTCCTGCTATGCCGTCAACCCTGTGCCTCCGTCTCCTCGAATAAAGACATGAATTGGGACACCTCGCGGTGGGAGCCCCTCATCGAGGAGCGGGCATTTTTGCCGTGGCTTGTGAACCCGCCGTCCGATGCTGAACAATTGCGCGCTCGCCACCTCACGATCAACACGATTGCCAAACTCGAGGAAATGTGGAAGCAGGAGCCGGATGCGACGATTCAAGATTTGGAAAAGGCTTCCAACATTGACGACGAGCCTCTTCCCGTTCAGTTGACATACGACGATCCCTACCATTACCAGAATATATTTGGGCCCCTAGTCAAGATGGAGTCCGACTACGATAAGAAGCTCAAGGAAGCGCAGTCTGAAGATGGCCTAACTGTTCGTTGGGACTATGCTCTCAACAACAAGCACATCGCTAGCTTTAACCTACAAAAGATTGAATCCGGGGATGTCAAACTCGCAGTCGGCGACGAAATGCGACTACGATACACTGGCGAGCTTCGAGAACCCTGGGAGGGAGTTGGATACGTCATCAAGATCCCAAACAGCCAATCTGACGAAGTCTGCCTCGAGCTGCGCAAGACGGGCAACGACAAGCTGGTCCCCATCGATCTCTCTCACAACTTCTCGGCCGATTACGTTTGGAAGGCTACCTCGTATGATCGTATGCAGCTGGCTATGAAGACGTTCGCCGTCGACGACATGAGCGTTTCGGGATACATCTTCCACATCTTGCTCGGTCATATTTGCCAGCCACCCCCTATAAAAGTCACGCTTCCGAAGAAATGGTCTGCTCCCGGGCTACCTGATTTGAATCAAGGCCAGGTTGATGCCATCAAGGCTGTTCTTCAGAGGCCCCTCAGTCTGATCCAAGGACCTCCTGGTACAGGAAAGACGGTTACATCGGCTACAATCATCTACCACCTTGCCAAGACGAGCGGTAGCCAGGTTCTGGTGTGTGCTCCGTCCAACGTTGCTGTGGACCAACTCTGTGAACGTATTCACCGTACTGGCCTCAAAGTGGTTCGACTTACGGCTAAGTCGCGAGAGGATGTCGAGTCATCTGTCACTTTCCTCGCCTTACACGAGCAGGTTCGCATGTCCGAGCACAATACCGAGCTCGTGAAGCTATCCCAATTGAAGAATGAAGTCGGCGAACTTTCAAGCCAGGACGAGAAGAAACTGAGACAGCTGACCAAGGCCGCCGAGCGAGAGATTTTGAGCAACGCAGATGTCATCTGCTGCACTTGCGTCGGTGCAGGCGATCCACGGCTGTCGAAAATGAAGTTCCGAAACGTTCTCATTGACGAGTCTACCCAGTCTGCTGAGCCTGAATGCATGATTCCTCTCGTGCTCGGATGCAAGCAAGTCGTTCTGGTCGGAGATCACAAGCAGCTTGGCCCCGTGATTATGAACAAGAAGGCCGCCAAGGCCGGTCTTAACAGGTCTCTGTTTGAGCGACTCATCAACCTGAAGATCAACCCGATCCCGCTGAAGACACAGTACCGAATGCACCCATGCCTTTCAGAGTTCCCTTCCAACATGTTCTACGATGGTACTCTTCAGAACGGCATCACCCACGAGCAGCGAGTTCGAAAAGACGTTGATTTCCCATGGCCTGTAACAGAGATGCCCATGATGTTCTGGTCCAACATTGGCCACGAAGAAATTTCAACCTCTGGCACTTCGTACCTCAACCGAACAGAGGCTTCGAATGTGGAGAAGACTGTAACGCGGTTCTTCAAGGCCGGCGTGAGGCCATCTGAGATTGGAGTCATTACACCGTATGAGGGCCAGCGAAGCTATATCGTTTCCACTATGCAGAACTCTGGCACATACAAGAAGGAAATGTACAAAGATGTGGAAGTGGCCTCTGTTGACGCATTCCAGGGTCGTGAGAAGGACTTCATTGTCCTGTCTTGTGTTCGTTCCAACGACAACCAAGGCATTGGATTCTTGTCGGATCCCCGCCGTCTCAATGTTGCACTTACCCGAGCCAAATATGGTCTTGTTATTCTCGGAAACCCCAAGGTGCTCTCCAAGCATGAGCTCTGGCACAACCTTCTTGCTCATTTCAAGGATCGCAAGTGCTTTGTCGAAGGCCCTCTTACGAACCTGCAGGCTTGTCTGCTGCAGTTCAGCCGCCCCAGAGTAAGCTATCGCCAGAGGAGCAGCCAACCGTCTCAGTATCCCGGCGCCAGGCAGTCAAACGGCAGATTCAATGGCGGCCCTCCTGGCCGTGACTTTGACGCTGGCTCCATGGTTTCCTACATTCCGGACGATGTCTCTTCTATTCAGGGCTCGGCCTTTGGAGGCGCAGCGCTCAACACGGCTTTCCCACCCATGTTTTCCAGCTTTGCTCCCGAGCAGTGGCCGGGACTACCTGGAGTATCGGCACCGGGACGAGGACATAAGGGTCGCAACCGAGCGCCTGAGAGCATTGCTGGAGAGAGCGTGGCCAATTCCGAGCTAACTGATGCCTCGGCCAGCGTCATTGGTGCCAAAGGAATTGGCCAAGGCGGCGTCAGCCTGGGAGCTGGGTTACACGACGTTGTGACCGGAATGCGAGCAGTTTCTTACAGCCAGAGCGATCGACTTAAACAGTATGTGGAAAGCAACGGTCGTATGACTCTGGGCAGTGGCTACGGACGACGTTATGACGACGACGAAAAGAGTATCAGCACTGCTTTCCACAGCCAAATCGGCGGAGGCTACGACTGAGTGACACGCACAGGGCTGTAACAGCAAATAATGACATTTAGGACACACCCTAAACGCTCCACAGTGACCATCAATCTCACCAAAACGTGATGGCTACAGCAGCCGCTCCGTCGAAACGATCGTGGAGAAGGCGAAAAGTCCAACAGACTATGGTTATCGCCATCACTTCGAGCTTGGCGGTTCGGCTTATTGCTGCGGATACGTATTGTAGCAGCACAACTGGTCACCGTCGAGATGAGCGGAGTTTATGGTCAGAGCTAGCGAGACAACTTGTCTAACGCTAGTCATCTGAGTTGGCAACGAGTAGTATGGAAGCAGCTCTTTCAATACTATGATGGTAGGCAGCGGAGAAGGCAGTAGCTCGTGGTGGAACGGTCGAAATTCTTACTTTTATTCGTTGTGGGATGGTAACAAGATAGCAGAGGCGAGTGGCTGGAGTACGGAGCATATTGGCAACGCGCTTCCTACTAAGAGGATGCTGCCGAGATGAGTCCTTGGACAAGTTCTCCAGCTGGTAACCTGAACATTGAGGGAATGTAAGGTACTTTGAAAGCCAACTATAGTCGATCTTTTATAACTAGTTGATAATAAAACAGTCGCTCTTTGAATTGTGTTATCATGTGTGATTGCCATCATTGGCTCTATATGTGTGATCAGCGTGTGCTGAGCCTTGACAAGATTGGATAAAGGTGCCGACGGCTAGGCAGCATTTCTTACACAATGGTCTAAGCTGAGGGTATTTATGTGTGGGAATGACTTTCAATTGCTTGGTATCTATTCTTGCCTTGTTGTAATAACTTGGAAATGGTGCTTGACCAGGAGGTTCTGCTTGAAGTTTTTTTTTTTTTTTTTCTTTTGTGGGAGCCTTTGGGACCGGGCATAGCTGGCTCACGGAATTGGGGAAATACGAATCAATAAGGCGAAAGAAAAATACTTATTGAGTAGCTGGCTAGTTGCTTGGTGGTGATTGTGGCTGCTGTTACGGCCACGGCCCAGCCTCCCTCCCTCCCTCCACGCCTCTACCCACCGATATCTTCTAAAAACAAGGCGCGGCGAAAACACTCTCGCATGGTTTAGGGAGGAGATGTATTCCAAATAACGGTGCAAGAGTACTTGTCGTTCTGCCGTAAAGATGTCAGTCTAGAATCAGCATTGAGGTCTATTAGAATGGTAACTACCTGCGTCATTGAGGGCATTTACAAATTGAGAAAATTATTCTATGTAGGATATTTGTCTGTGGTAAATCATCAGTATACCGGTCCATATGCCAATTCGCCAAGTTGACGTAGAAAGAGAAGTCATGAGTATCGAAAAGAGAACTGTGCAGAATCGCAAGAACAGAACCTTTTTGTTAAGTCTCGCCACACAAATGCAAGGCAAATTTAGTCACGTCCGTCTGGGTACTCGTGGACAGTAGCAGCAGTAGCAGCAGTAGCAGCAGTAGCAGCGGCAGTAGTGGCAGCAGTACATGCTACATTTGATGTCATTGAACATTTATTCCTTCAATTCCTCATCGTCTTCTGCATTGCCAGCAACACTTTCCTTCTTAGCCTCCTCCCTACCACCCACCCTTCGCATCTCTCTGTTGTTGGATGAGATCCGTACGAGACGGATTAATCCAGCAAGGACGTTTCTTCAAACCAAGGTGAGTGTCTATGCAGCTACACAGTCTGCAGCTTGAATCTTGTCTTTGGCATACGCCGTTATGCAGCCTCCCATAATGCAGCTAGCCTTTATGTTCATATTTTCTCGCGTCCAGTTTGTCCTTGAAATCTTTTTGCATCTTTCGACCGCCTTTCACAGCTCACTTTCTTATTCTTTGATACACTGTCAAACACACTACCTACAGAATCCATTTCTCCATTAAGAATCTCAGAAAGCCATGGAAATTGAGGACGCTGCTGGTGGAGCTACTGTCTCAACTGCCATGACAACTACAAGTACCTCCCACACCAACAACTATCGTATGTCCTACATTCTTTGTCAGACTCATCTTGATACTAACACTACTGTGTAGGTGGAAACAGCCCCGCTCCAGCCGGATAAAACAACCGCAGCCACATGGGTTAATACATAGAGGGCGTCCTTGCTATGCTTGAAGAGCTAAAGGAAGCCAAGGAAAATGCGGCTTGTTTAGAAACCATGGCTTTAGAAAATGCATTGGTCTCATTTCCTTGTTGCAGATCAGCACTCGAGAAAAGGGGCTTACAATCCGTTTAAGCTTGGCTATTTAGTACTGGGTCGTATACTCCCCTGATTGTATTACCATGTTCCGTTTGCTTGGCCCCAGGGGAGAGGATAACTTGACGAGATATCGAGTTCGTTGAATGATGATGGACTTGCTCAACATTCTTTTGACAGACTGTTCCACCTGCTGCTGTGCTCCGGCAAGATCGTTTTTTTACCATGTCAAGCTGCTCCTGTAAGCAAATGGCTCGATGGTTAAGCTCATTCTTCTCGTCAGGTTCCTTTTGCCCATGCAGATCATAATCGGAATGATAATGACGAGCTTGCGCTGCATTTTCTTCGGCAGATTGCTCGACTTGCTTCTGCGCTTCGGCAAGATCGTTGGTCGCCTTGTCAAGCTGTTCCTGCAAAGTAATGGCTCGCCGGTTAATCTCTTTCTCGCCAGTGAGCTTGCAAGACCGGGCCTTGGAATGTTCTGTGAGTTTTGATTGAGTATTCAGCCAGTTGGAATGTTCAGCCTCGAGCGTAGTCTCGAGTTAAATAACCTTCGCCTGGAGGTCACAGCTGAGCAACATGGTCTTCTAAGACACCCCGGGCGATCTGTGGGGTGCTGAATCTACCAACTAATCCCAATTGAACAACGCTTCAGGGGATGGAGAGTGCCTCCACATACCTAATCAGGAAGGATTTGTGGAGTACGAGTCTCTCCACTGTGGACGACACATGATAAACCGCCAGTCTATGAAGAAATAACAAGGTGTAAGGAAAGATAGCTGGGTGTGGAAACTAAAGCAGCAGAATTTCAGATACCCGAGTCTCTGCATTAACCCAAGACTTCGATTGGACTTCCCGTGGTTTGGAGCAGATGTATGCCATAATGTGATACGGCTGCAGGTTAAATCAGCATGCACGTTGAAATCGCAGCGACTTGATGCGGCATGCATGTTATCGCCTGCGGGTGACCGGCAAGTGCAAAGGCCAACTCATGATCGCCCCGTAGTTGGCAAACCAGGGTTGCGTATAAAAGAACTTCAAGTGATGGCTTCATTTGCTGACCTCTCTTCTCTTCGACATAGCACCTGCCTACAACATGTATCAAGGTCCGTCCATATTCCTATCTTTTTCTCCATCAGTCTCCTCTCCATCACTCCCCTCGCAGCATCTTCATCTTCCTTTGCACATCTCCCTTCGCATTCGTCTTCGTTATTCTTCATTCTCTTTCGCACATGATCTTTCATCTGCTAACAGTTTTCTGTAGAAATCTTTTAGAGGAAACGCCCCCTCCCCTCTCCCCCCCCCTTTTTTTTTCTTTTCTTTTTTTTTTTCAATTCTTTTTCTTGGCCTCCCCCTCCGCCAGCCCCCTCCTCTCTTTTTTTTTCTCTCCAAGATGACACAACGGGTAAGCCGTCCTCCTATCTCGTTTTGGTGCTTTCAGACGGCGCACTGACACTTGCCACAGAGAATCAGTGACCACTAGGTGGCTTGTTTCTGCTGGGCCGACATGTAACGCATCATAAAACGCCATTGTCATCACCACTGCCAACAACAACAGCAGCAGCAGCAGCAGCAGGAGCAACTGTAAGTTCACCATGCCATCCTGACGGATTGACTGACACCAAGATTGACATGACGGGATAGACCAGTACCGTGGTGGCGGGGAGGCCGCGGTGGCCGTGGTGGCAGTCGTGGTAAGTTCTCTTTTGTTCGAACATATTCAGTAGTTCCAATCTGACATCACTGGCCCAGGTCATCCATACCCACCGACCCGTGAACAAGTGTCCCACGCCGAATACATCCTGCGGTGCAACCGACGAGCACGAGAGGCTCAGCAGCATCGGCAGCAGCAGGCTCAAGCTCATAGAGTGGGTGCCACTGCCCAGCAATATTAAGCTCATCATCAGCAGCAGGCTCATCATCAGCAGCAGGCTCATCATCAGCAGCAGGCTCATCATCATCAGCAGCAGGCTCTCCAAGATGCAATGGAAGAGAATCATCGCCTCCGAGAATGGACACATGCGCAGGAACAACATCTCCTCTGACAGAACCAAGAACTAGAGACAGCCAGAGCGCGAGCAGCAGAACAAATCCGTTATCTAGCAGCACAGTCCCAGCAGGAGACTTAAGCTCATGGAGTGGATGCAGCGGCTGCGCTGGCGGAGGAGCTGATGATGAAAGGCAAAGGGGAAAGCTAACGTTGGGACAGCCACTTGTAAATAGAAATATATACCTATAATTCTATTCTACTACCTTTGCTACCTTACCTTTGCTACTGCTGCTACTGCTGCTACTGCTGCTGCTACTGCTACTACTGCTACTACTGCTACTACTGCTACTACTGCTACTACTGCTACTACTGCTACTACTGCTACTACTGCTACTACTGCTACTACTGCTACTGCTGCTAAGCACTAATTAAACCCTTTAAATATTCATATCTAATATTTGCTAATTACTAATTTGCGCTATTAGATTAAGAAGGAGAACCATGTTTTAAGAAAATAAAACAGTTTTCAATACATTTCATTTTTACTGACTGTTACATTGTCTATATTTACATTATTAATGTCTATGGGTAATACTACTGCTGGTGCTGCATCTAGCTCTTGCGCTGCTACAATCGCTGGGGCTGGGGCTGGCGTATCTGCTCAAGTGGCGGCAAGGGGCTGTCCATCTTCTCGTCCAGTATCCTACTCTTCATGTTCTTGTCCATACAAGTAGTTCATATGAAATACAGTAATTATAGATTGTGACAATTAAATGACGCCAGCGGAGTTGATAGGAGCGTGAGACTAATGTAATAGAAGGGAAAGTAGTAGCCATACTTTGACTAGACTTCTACTAAGTGTTACTTGTACCTAGGTAATAGAGATATACCTTGGCTTCTATAGGAAGCCTGTCCTCCTTAACTTCCATAGTAATTACCATAAGCTTGTCCTCCTTAACTTCCATGGTAATTACCATAAGCTTGTCCTCCTTAATATCCATTATCTATACTACCTACATAGTATTGGTAATATCTAAATAAGTCTAGTAAAGGATTAAAGACAAGAAGTAATTATTTATCTAAGAGTCAAAGTAATAGTAATTACAGTCACTGTAATAATAGTAGGTAGTGTAATCACAGTAATGGCCATACCATAAGCATCCATAGTATCTAGAAGTATCCAAAAGAAATATAGAAAGAACCAAGGTAGTATTAATATATTGAAAAGGAGGTAAATAAACTAAAGAGACGCTGGGGATAAACTGTAGATAGTAGCTAAGGTATTGTTTATAAGAACTGCCACTATACAGTTGTCAAGTTGAAATGAATATGAACTTGAATATGAACTTGAATATGAACTAGAATGAAAAAGATTAGAAGAAGATGGGAAATCTATAGAAGTATGAATGAAGATAAGAAAAGAATTGAATGAGAAAGAAAAAGAACAAGAACTCAGAAGCAGAATTCTTGTCTCATCTCAAGAGCTTATTCAGGAGCCCCAACGTGCTTCTTCTCAATCGCAGCAGCAAATCCTCGCTGAAGTATGCGCGCAGGCCAGCAATTACTTCAAATGGCTGCAGTCAGAAGATACTATTGGAAAACAGTCACCTTAGGTAGCATCAATAAATTAGGTCTCCTTTAGGTGCATGTAGGTGTCTTATCGCAACAGGATAGCCGTCAACGCATTATACCCAAAATGGACGTTCCTTCCTCAACACTCAGCAACAGACACCGCCGTCGGCAGAAAACGCACAAGCTATACATAGAATATCTGTCTTGATGATCTCAAAATGATCTTCAGTCTTATGGAAAGCAATTTCTCCAACCAATTGGCGATCCCAGCATCGCCCAGCCCTCTATCTAAAGAAATTGCGCCCTCTCCTCCTCCTCTCCCTATCCCCCAAAAGATGCCTCCCCAGCAGCAGCGAATCACCAACTTTTTCCCCGACGAGGACGGTAATACCTCGTCGGGGTCGGCAGCACCTCTGGCCGGCCGTAAGGCCACAAAGAAGAGGGCCTCGAAGCCTCCCGTGGCCGCCCCAGCGGAAAGAATATCGGCATACTTCCAACCGGAAGAAGAACGTGGGTCGACCACCGACGGTCCCCATAATGAGGCGATGGATGTCGACTCTGATACTCGAAGCGGACGAAACTGTCGAAGAGATTCTGGAGGCAACTTCGGTCAGCGAGGCTTGGGGAGGAGAGGAGAGGTAGTCCATATTGGTTTAGCAACTTGCCCATGTAACCAATACAGAAGCAATAGCGGCAATCGTATGTACATCATCACCATTCCTGCCCACCAGTTTTATAGCCAGTATTATTGGGTATAAAGTATAGCATTCTTGGAATGACGATGTAACTGCGGTGTGTTAGCATCCTTGGAAATCACTTTTAGTAAAGCCGCGTGAGTCCAAGGTTTGCAAAGTTCCAGCTCTATTGTTTAAGGGCTCAATTAGCCCTATTTAATGTAGATATCGATATAATAAACATCTTGGTATAATATCCCAACGCTGCAATATCCGCATCAACCTACTCAAAACACGGTTCTTGAAATGAAAGCCGGCCGAATACTGCACGTACTATTCTAAACCAAATGAAATGACTCGGGCCAACCATAACTTTGCAAATGTTTCAAACAAATAGCATAAACAAAATTTCGCGCTGTTTCCTTAAAGCATAACGATAACTTATCGCCTTCTACGCTGGACGTCGAAAAGGGTGTGCTTCCGTGTTGAAAACGTACTCATCCAAAGACATCAAACCAGTGTCGCTAAAGATAAGATAGAAATACTTGACGGTTTCACCTAACCAGAACGTCTTCATGGCTGTCTGTTAGAACATCTTGCCTCTCAAAGGGTAACAGGGAAACTCACCTCCATCGAATCACCCTTCTCACCCAAGCTCACCGTGACATCTCTAACGACGGCAAACGCCAGCTCCGTCTCTGTCTCTCTGACAACATTATCCCACATTCTCCACGCGGTATCTCGCCAGACTTGGTCTCCTGTGATGCGCCACATGTAAAACACGCTCTCAATGGCTTCAGGTCGCAACAGGTAGCTTGGGCCCTTGATACTCAAGAATCCGCCTGGCCTCCTGGGATCATCAGTAGGGGGCATGAGCTCTGCGTTATAGGGGCATGGGCCGTCCAGTTTCGCACACGCCACGAAAGTAGCAGACTCTGGCATTATGCCGGATGGCATAGCATCGTATTCCCATACACAACCGGCAGTAAGACGCGAGCCTAGATCATCGTAGTCCTTCCGTGAAAACAATTTTCCTGCCAACGCATACATACCGCCGGCGAAACAAGTCAAATGGTCCATGTCAGCTGAAAATGTAACGTTATGAGTGCGATCGTCTATCTCGACCGAGCCCGCCAGAAGTATATTTGCGTCTTTAGGAGTCATTGGACGAAACAGTAAATTGTCCCTGATAGTGTCGAGAGCCTTGATCGCCATTTCAGGGTACTCAGTGTCGAGTCCTCCCAGAAGAGGGTGCATCTTGACCAGGTATTCATACTGAGAGTCGGCACTACCTGCAATTGAATAGTGGCTTTCAAGCATTTTCTCATCGCGGTAGTTCATCCAGATTGGCCACATGCCGGGGAGGGTAGTCTCGTTCTGGAACCGGCGGAAAAAAACCTTGATTCGTTCAACCGCATCATAGTATTTGTCATTTTTGGTCAGCATTGCAAGCCTGGTAAATTCCATGCATAAAGTTCCTCCAGCAGCCGCGCTCATTTTATCCTCAGCCGTGGTCTCGCCATTCTTCGCCTTCTCAAAGTCGAGCCAATGGGAAGGCAGGCGGTTGGGCGTATCAAAGGTGGCGTAGAGGGTGTCGCCAAGCTCAACAGCCTTTGCGAGCAAGATGGGCTCTTCGGAGAGATCGTATGCGGCAAGCAGCCCGCCGAGGTATCGAATCGTCACCTCGAACAAATTCACCACACGGTTGTCTTGAGTCTTTGACCAGTCAATTAATGCCACTTCCTTGACGGCCAGGGAAAACTCGTCTTTCAGTCCCATAATCCAGAGGGTGTCCAAGGCATCAACCAGCTGTGCCGACCATCCGCTAAGCGACGTCTTGCCCTTGGCCGATAGCGGCATCAGCTCGTCCTTGGTCCATGCGAATTTCTTATAGGCCTCCCAACTCTTCAAGAATGCCTTTTTGACAGACTGCATCCTAGCCTCTTCGCCATCGGATCGCTTGTTCGCCTGTATCTGTGGGAGCTTCTTGGGAGATCCTGTGGGAAGCTTCTTTATGTCCGTCGGAGGATGGAACACTTTTGCTTTGGACCAATCGTAGCTCGAGGGCACGTACGGGTACTTGAATTCACCGCCGCCGGGCTGTCGCCGAGGGAGCAATCCGAAGCGGCTCCATAGGAAGAGAGCGACGCAGGCGAAGATAAGGAGCGGGACGTATCGGCGGGGGATCATGGTGTATATTCGGTTTGCGAAGAGCACATGGTCTCTTCTCCTGGATGCGAAAAAGAAACACGAAAAGAAACGCAAAGGTCGAAAGACAAAACGGATGGCACGCCCAAGAAAAGGAGAGGTTGTTAAAAGACGAATTCAGGCACAAGATCTAGTCGTGGAAAAGTTAGGCGGGGAGCGTTAGTGGCTGGCGGTGGGCGCAGCCGCCTTGGCAAAGTCCCCTAACACCGGAGCCTCAGCCTAAATTAAGCACGCTGTGGCAATCCGGGAGCTTGGGCCCGGAAATTCGTGGGGTCTTACTTGGAGAGAAGAGGCGGGGGTATTAGACGTGCTTATCGCCGCAGACTTGGCCATAGAAACCACCAAGGCTCTCTGCCACCTCTTTGTTCTACAATCAATTTCCAGGATACAATCCCCTTTTTCTTCTCTCGTATCCGCTTCGTGTTCTAGCCTGCCTCTGAAGCCAAGCATTTTAGCGCTGCGGCTCTGGTCCAGCTTAAAATATGGAGATGCTGCGCTTGATTGGCCCAGGCTTTTAAGCTATCGGGTGCCTAGTATGGAGTAGAAAATCTAGAGACATGTGGAAGCAATAGCAGAGGGATGATTCGATAGATCACCTGGATGTTGCTGGTAATTTTGGCGCTTTGCACGCTCAGAGTTTAATTATGATAAGCCGCTGTCCTACCTCTTCAAGCTAGCACTTTTGAATGCCTTTTCTATAGGTACCATGCCGCCATTGGATTTTGGGCAATCGATAGCGTACCATAACAGCACTCAGGATTCAGGTAACATCAAGACAATACGAAATATGATATTCAACTAGACGACGAGTTGCTTCCGTCGCTTGCAACAAAATATGTGGTGGCTGTATTGGTAATACTGCTGAGCTTGTGTGTTGGACAAAATGTTGCTCTCATCACTACGACCTCTAGAGAGTCTCACCTCAACGAGTACAGCGCTGCTACTAAGGTAGTCCTGGAACTGACAAATGTCGAGAAAACTAGCCAAGCTAGGCTCAAGCATAATTTCAGGTGGTGGGAAAATGAGTTTTTCGACCTAGACGATAGATCTAAGAGACTCCCGAATCAAGGTACACATTTAATGGAGCTATCTGTTTTCTTTTATCTGGAACCGAACGTTTCTACAAGGATTTCCGCACAGTTCACCTACAATCGCTCATACGATGCCTGTTTGCGTCGCCCGGCCAATGAATTGTTGCTATTGCCGAATAACAAGATATAAGGGCATGCCCCCATCTGCAAAGTGGCAAATGACCTGAGAAAACTAGAGCCTCTCAGCTTAGACACTATGCTGCCCCAAACAGCAGCTGATATGCAGACCTTGAGCATTCCTGAATGTCCTTCCCATTCTCCCCATTTCCACGAAGATTCTCCCGCTGCTCTAGACAAATGTCGGTATCAGGTACCGTCTGCTCTTCTTTTATTCGACTTTGTGAATGATACAAGCAAGAGACACAGATCAGGTCTCTACGAGATAAAGGTACACGTGGTTCATTGCGTTTGCCACTGAACTTTATAACGCTGAAAGGCTCTCGGACAAATCGTATTGGTTGGGCTATGCAGCATTCTTAAGGCAGAGCTTTGACCATAGATTAGTGCGTCTTTGAGGGGTTCATCAAGTGTTCATGTAGGCTACATGCAGTTTGCCCTCTACAGACACGAATGGTTGAACGAGGGACGCGACGTCTATGGTTTGAAACGCTTGAACCCTAGATGTTAGCCAGAGTGGTTTACTGTGACTGTAAATATAGGCCAACCAGTCTTCACACCATCAGTGCGGCAAGACCAGAAGCCAGCGCTTTCTCGTAAATTTTGCCAACCGCGTTTGAAGTGAGAGAATGGACGGAACCGATACCAAGAATGAAGATCAGAAGGTTTTGGAAGCTCGGAAGATTTCCATCCATATTACTTTGGTATCATTGAGATCTTGCTTTCCCAAACGTGATGGGGGAAACCATCTTTACTCCCAGTGGAACCGCTGTGCTGCACTTCATCCTCATATTGAGGGCCTCAGACGAGGTGGCCGCCTTGACGCCCACAGAGACAATCGACGATGACGACCAAAAGTTATATAATGAGCTCATACATGATGACATTTGGTGTGATTCCATTCTACAATGAAAGCGGTTCAAATTGGGGTCTAATTCAGTTCTAGGTATATGATTGAGATTCAGCACTTTGCGGATGCCGAGCGTTCCCTTTTGTCCCTTTTAGAGAACGTGGAGAACAATCCCTTATTCATTGCCAAACTTCACTGAAGCCTGCTGGGACTTTATGAGAGGACCGGCCGCAGCATTCGTGCCAAGAGTTCTGCGTCTTTGGAGTTCGACATCGTTGGAAGAAATTCTCAGAGTATAAGCAACGATGTTGCGAATGCCTGGAGCAATATGGGCTACACAAGAGTTTCTGCCTTTGAGGCTTCAGATGGGATACTCTATCTAGACAAGGCGATCTCGATGGCCAAGGGTGAACCGGAGCCAAGGCGCTACCAACAATTCAACATTGACCGCTTCTTGCGCAACAGAGGACGAGCCAACGCGCAATTATAGCGCTTCGAGGACGCCTTACGTGACTACCAGGAGGCAGAGTACTACCAGGAGAAAATCCATGGACCAAGCAGCCATTATGATGGAAAGTGAGATAGCTCTTTATCTGTTTCTTCCTTTTAAGCACAATGGTTACTGATGTACATTTTTCTGGACTCATTCAGAACTCAATATGAGCGTGCCAAGATTGAAGCTTGGCGTGACAATCTTAAGAAGGCTTACTCACTCGCTAAGCAAGCCTGCGATTTGTTATCTGTAGGTAAGCCTAACCATGCATGTGTAATGGCAGCACAGTACCTTCTGGGATGGATTGCTATGCTCCAAGGAGAACATGATCTTGCGTTGCAGCACTTTGAGAAATCTCTGGCTATCTCAAAGATCAATGAGCAGTACAGAGGGGTAGAGAACTCGGGCGAGTCGGCCAGAATTCAATGGCGTATGTCACAGGTTTTGCAGCGCATGGGCAGGCAAGAAGATGCCATGACTCTTCGAGGAGCGGCTGTAAAGACCAAAACAAGTCTACTTACTACTGGAGACTACGCCCAAGTTGAAGACGAGGAAAGTTCCTGGGATGCTCTGGTCAGTTTACTTTATCGTTAAATTTACACGGTCAATGTTGGTAGGTAGTCTCAAGCATTAAATACGCGAGGAAAAATAGGAAACCTTTTGCCGGCTGTGGCGGTTCTGTATTTAAGAAATATTCTTCGTTGGCTCACTTCTATCGCTGTTTGCTGACACGTTGATTACACGTATTGATCTCTCATACTCCGATATTGAGTTACACTCACATAAGCGGCATAAACCTCTTCAGAGCAGCATACACACTATATCTATTCCCCCATTATATTCGACAGCAGGCCTTTTAAGTAGTATCTATTGGTTTCACTTCTAGTAATTAATTAGTAAAGTTAGATCTTATCACCTTATGAGTATTATATAAGTAAAAATGAAACAGTAATAATATTTAAATAGCTTACTTATATTATATAAATACTGCTACTGCTGCTACTGCTGCTACTGCTGCTACTGCTGCTACTGCTGCTACTGCTGCTACTGCTGCTACTGCTGCTACTGCTGCTACTGCTGCTACTGCTGCTACTGCTGCTACTGCTGCTACTGCCGCCATTGCTGTTACTGCTGCTACTTTATTAGGCAGGTGTCTCCCAACGGGAAAGAACCTCCAACAATGCTTCAGTTTTCTCCTTTTCTCCGCTTCTTCTTGTTCTTCTTCTTCTTCACCCATCTCGTCATAAAACATTTCTTCCCCATTATGAGTTGATACCGCGGGGGCGGTGATGATGGCCGTGGTGAGGTGCGGTAGGTTATGTTTCTTTTAGCCATCGTCGGTTTATACTAATTCTCAGGCTCAGCATCAGCAGCAGGCTCATCATCATCAGCAGGCTCAAGCTCCTCATGGAGTGGGTGCCACTGCCTAGCAACAGCAACATCAAGTTTAAGCTCACGGAGTGGATGCCATCTCAAGCAGAACAGAAAGCAGCGGCAGCAGCACGATCTTTGGTGGCGGCGACACGTGTACCCCTATCGGAGGACAATATGGAGGTTGATTCGCAAAATTATCTCGACGAATTTCTGAGCAATAATATTCATGGATATATTCATCGCCTGTTCCATCAGATAGACCGCTCTTTCACCGTTTGTCTCATATACTTTCACATGATCGGCAATACAAATAGCTTCATCCATGTATGCATATCAGAAACTAGTAGTCTATTAGAAAGATTGAATGAAAAATGTTCATCAAATGTCTTATGCTCGTCCAACCTTGAAGGACAAAATCTGGAGAGAAATGATTAGCAAACACATTCCCCGTCAACATGTATTCTGTAAAAACTCACATCGTTCTTCCCTACCGCAACCAGGTCATCTTCAGATACTCTCATGTTTCCGATTCCTTCCACAAAGGCAATCGGGGCATCACCCATGACTTTGCGAGCAACATCGCCCACCGTAGAGCCCTTCTTCACCAATACGCAATCTCTGAAGACAAATTTGGAGTCTGACGCTCCAGAACTGAATGTCGATGTATTTCGTACAGGGAAGATGGGTACCAGACCTAGCAGTTCGGCAGCTTTCGAGAGCACCTGCACAACTCCTGTAGAACCGAAGCGGTACAGCACCATATCCTTCAAATTTTCTATCCGGTTTCGGTTCTTCTCATCAAGTTCTTTGAGGCCGCCGCCGGTAGGGTCACCTTGCTCGATGAGATCCTCTCTTGTGTCGACGAATTCGCTTCCTTCCACGTACTTGATGTATCCTTGCTTCGCCATCTTTCTTAGGAAGATTTCTGAAATGGCCGAACAGAGCACGACGGTATTAGGATCCTGCATCTTGGCGATTTTCGCAATATTCTTATCTGCGTCTGGGTGGTCGATCTTGTTGAGTGCTATCACTGTCGGGAATTTCTCGTCTATGAAGCAGTTGACAATGTGCTCAATCGTCTCGTCAGACCATTCCTCTAGGGGCTCCTTTACGCCTGAGCGATCTATCGTCCGCTGAACCGTTACGGTTGTAGATCCATATCCGGAGAACTGGTTCTGTAATGTCTCGACAGCTGTAGCCTTGATTGCGATATGCCGTCGTTTAATACCTCCCCATTTCGACATGAGATTGCCCAAAATCCACGCAACCACTTCACTTCGCAACCAGGCAATATCTACCGAAGGGTCGTAACCTCTCGTCTCCTTGCCCTCGGCGTCGACTGTTCCGGACGCATCGACAACGTGAATCAGCGCATCGGCATGTCGCAAGTCGTCCAAAAATTTGTTTCCTAAGCCGCGGCCTTGGTGTGCGCCCGGTACCAGTCCAGCTACATCGAGAAGCTCGATGGGCACAGATCGTCGACCCTCATCGCATGATCCGTAATTGGGCTTGCATCTGTCTGATAGCTTGAAGCGCGCGCATGCGCAGTCGATCTGGAGGTATCCTATCGCTCGCTGAGGATCGATGGTGGTAAATCTGTCGCATAAGAACAATAAAAGTCCCAAGTCAGCTTCGCGAGCTCCTGTGTGGGCGGGTTTGGGGTGGGCGGGCGGTTATTCACGGGAAGTTGCCTATGGAAATTGATGTTAGTATCAGGAGCGGTAGACTTGATAAACAGATCGTGTAGTTTGGCGTCGTCTTCTTGACCAAAGCAATATAGAGACAAAGATTCTACTGACCAACTTTGGAGGAAGCGTCTGTTAAGCTGTTGAGCGTGCTGCTCTTCCCGGCAGATGGCTTGCCCACAAGCCCAATGAGGGGATCGCGAGGCATGGCGGGGTGGAATTGTCGAGCTGGTAGATGGAAGGAGGAAAGAGGCAGAAAAAAAAAGAAGGTAAAGTCAAAATAACCTGTAGCAAAAAGGTTGGTAAGGATGCTTCTATGAATGCTTAGAGTCTGCGCGAGAGGAATGATGTCGCAAAAGAGAGTCTTGAAAATAAAAAAAAATTGGGCCGAGTGGGTGACGCTTGTGAGAGCCGCACTGCGACGACATCGTTTTGAGGTACCGAATTCAACGTAGCTGCTAGTATCTCGTACTGATTAAGGAAGAGTACTTGAGAATGCTAGTAAGCTGTACCAAGATGCAGGTCTTCTTCAACCAAAAGTACAGCCCCGCATTGGCCGCTTACTCCAATAGACTTTGGGCTTCTATTGCTTAACACATGCTAAGAGCTTGCATGCACTTCTAACAAGGATATCAAAAGGCAACGCTTTATTCTTTTTCATATCCGGTTATCCTCTCGTCGTTTGATTCTAATACTGCAGCATGTCAGCGTCACAGTTGCCAATTGAGGCTTTCCCGGCCTGGGCTCTGTTGAACGACGTGGAATTCAGAAGCGCGGAGGTACGAAGCATCGAGGGCAAAGGCTTCGGCCTTGTGGCCAAGAACGACATCCCCGGCGTGAGCGACGACACCTCCCGCACGGAAGCAATCATCCGAATACCCCGAGATCTTGTTTTATCCGCCGAGGCCGTGGAAGCATATGCCAAAGTTGATTCAAACTTCAGAGAGCTACTTGAAGTTGCTGGACACCAAGTGAGTACCATCCGGGGAATGGAGCTCTGAGAATAGTAATGATGCTGATATCCAGAGAGAGCACTAGGGGCGATATCCTGTTATATCTGCTAACACATCTCATATTATCTAAAAGAAACTCTCCAGGTAGCAAAGGATGCGCTTCAACACCATGGACCGAGTATATCAAGTTCTTGCCCCGATCAATCAGCGTTCCCACCATGTGGACCAGTGAGGAGAGAGAGCTTTTACAAGGCACATCTCTTGAGGTAACCAATGTCACCTAATTACCACAGAACTGAAGCTAGTGTCATCTCTTCTACATTGAGAACCAGATGCGTCTCATCACATGTGGGAGCTGCTATATAAGCCTTTACTAACTCCCATGTCATAAACTAGTCCACAGTAAACTCAAAGCTCTCCGTTCTTTCCCGTGAATACGACGAGCTTTCCGAAAAGGCATCAACGCTACCCTTTTGGAATGATCTCTTCAGCGAACCAGGGATGCTGGAAGATTGGATCTTGGCAGATGCCTTGTACAGATCAAGATGCCTAGAGCTCCCCCACGCCGGGATTGCCATGGTCCCCGGGCTGGATATGGCAAATCATTCGCCAAAATACTTGGCACGCTATGACGAGACCCCCGAGGGCGATGTGGTATTACTCCCGAGCTCGGGATCTGGGGTGTCATCAGGGGAGGAGATCACCATCTCTTACGGGGAAGCCAAGTCGGCGGCCGAGATGCTGTTCAGCTATGGCTTCATCGACCAGGAGTCCGGTGTAAAGGAGCTGGCACTGCACCTTGATGCCCTGCCCGACGATCCCCTAGGGAAAGCTAAATTCCACATCTACAAAGGCCCACCAATTGTGCGGCTATCTCTGACGGAAGATAGGCTCCAGTGGTACAGTCCATTCCTGTATCTACTGATTCTGAATGAAGAAGACGGTTTGGCATTCCGAGTAGTGCAGGATATGGAGGGAGGGAGGGAACTAAGGCTACTATGGGACGACGAAGATGTCACTGGACGAACCGACGAATTCGAATCTCTCATCCAAGATCACCATTTATGCCAAATATTTAAGCTCAGAGCCGTAGCTGTGCTGGAGGACTTGGTTGCCGCGCAGCTGGACAGGGTCACCGCCGAGATCTCGTACGGGGCAACGGAGCAATCGCAGGCAGCAAATCAACCCCGCGTGGAGTGCATGCTAGCGGCGGAGA
Organism: Trichoderma sp. 2475; assembly: GCA_038502285.1. Taxonomy (NCBI): domain Eukaryota; kingdom Fungi; phylum Ascomycota; class Sordariomycetes; order Hypocreales; family Hypocreaceae; genus Trichoderma; species Trichoderma sp. 2475. Next base: position 886,480 of record JARPVV010000006.1, read on the forward strand.
AGCTGAGAGATCTCGAAGCTCAAATCTTGCAAGGTGCGGCAGCCGCGCTAGAAAACGAGGTAAGCATATTGAGTTTTTCCTTTGCATTGTCTTCCACAGCGGCATGGCTTCCATTGTCCGCCACATTCCGACGGTCCGGGGTCAAGCTAGATGTCCGGCAGACGTCTATGCTTGAACAAGACACAAAACGCAAGACTGGGCCACTGCAATCTAAAACTCATGTCTGGATAAATGCTAATGCAACCCTCGCAACATTCGCAGAAGGCGAGGCTGCTTCAGGACGCTCGCGTGGTGACATATCTCGGGTCTATGGAAGATACCCAAAACGAGCAAGCGTCTGACCAGGCGTCCAATGAGGACGACGATTTCAGCTAAGTAGCCGAAATGGCTAAGCGGCGTGGGATGAGCAAGCCGGGGCAGCGCTCAAGGATCAGCCTCTTGTTAGGTTTAGCGTGGGGATCGACGATTGAAGGTGCATTTGCGCCGGCTTGACCCGATATAGGAGTCATATTAGACAAGACGACGGACGAAGCCAGTTGCTGTCTATGGCTTGGGCCAGTTCAGAGTCGACTCTGTATCGCGAGTCTACTCGGATAACGAAAGAACTAGGGCTCAGACTATTGACTGAATTGGCACTAAAACGCGGGTTAAACGTTCAGCGGTTCATATGCAAATATCCATGTGATATGTTCGAGTCGCACATCACTTGATATTGACGAGACTTGATCGTGCAGAAGCTCTGCTTACATGAGAGATAGCCTGGGGCTTTGATTCGTTCCGTAAAGTATTCGCCAGCACTTAGAAATGGAGCAGATCTCGTGATCCTTCAATTCGTTCCACCAGTATGACATGGGGGTGACGAACTTTAAACTTCGAGCCCTTTTCTTCCAGACATACGTTCTTTGAGTGTGGCTTACGCTTCTAACTTTAAGACAAGGGGAAGACGATGAAACGAATGCCACTAGCCTGCGCAGAATACGGCACAGGCTTGGGAATTTGAGGACTAAATGGCCAGGAGGGCTAATAGATGTACCGACAGGCACCACGAAGGATGCTAAATGTGCCACAGTGAGCTGTGGATCAATGCGATTGTAGAGTTGTAGTGCCGTTCAGAAATGGGTGGTGGGAGTGGTTCAGCCAGGGCGCTCGGGACCCTGGAGATGCTGGATATGGCTGCAGGGACAAGTAAAGGCGAATTGGTACCTCCCACACACGGCTCATCGCCGCCTAAATGCAATCTCTGAGGGATTGGTTCAGCAGCAGTCTACTACGTACCGAGGCTTGTCCTACCATGTCCGAGTCACGGAATCGCAGAAACCTGACAGCATCTCGGCATGGGTCCGGCTATGCCGGTGCCCATTCGCTGCCATTTTGAAGGCTCGTCAGTCAGCGACCATGCCTGCTGCAAGTCTGCGGTATAACGGGGATATAGTAAAACGATCATTGTCGATTCCGGTACTGCCGTTTGGGCGTTGCGCAGACAAATAGTCATGGGGTCGAAGAAGCAGGAGGCGCTTAAGAGACGCCTCTGAAGCCTTTCTTCTCGCAAGGAAATGGAAGAACTGAAGCTTCTCGGTACCGATCACAGTGTGCAGAATAGCCAAGCATTAGCTGATACGGACAACCATCACCGACCAAAGCCCGTGGCATTTCGTCCCAGACAGACCGTGTCATACAGTACAAGTGTACAGAGGCGTTTAGATGAGCTGCTCCCCGGCTTTTCCCACCCCGCACAATGTGCACCTTAGGGGGGCAAACAGCGGGAAATCTGGGGTAAATCAGGCCATAAGTCGAGATTTATTTGCGCGCTAGCTCTGTGGCAGGATGTGGACGCTGGTCTAGAGCCCGAGGGCCCTGCGTGTGCAAGTAAGCCGCTGCGGTAAGCCATCGAAAGAGACGATGTGTGTGTGCTAGTATATCGGTTGATGGCCCAGCTGGCGCTGGTTGATGCTGTTGGGGCAATGGGTTGCAGTCTGACATCGTATCCAGGTCAGGTCCCATCCACGCATCGAACACCGAACCCGCTCTTGAGAAAACATTTTCGCGGCAGAGGTGGGTATTATGCAATCCGGCGACCGGGCTAAAATGTCGCGATGATGGGTTAGATTTTTCTCTTCTTCCTTCAAGCGGCAGTAAGACAGAGGGTCTGCTTACTCTGTCGCGGAACATGGCGTTTCCCATCACAGCAGCGAAAGGCGGACGACTAAGCAGATTAGCAATTGTCACCGAAACATCTGCCGGATTCGAATACTGTATAAGGGAACAAATCGCTTGCCAGCACTAAGAGTCGAATGACAAACGCGTCACAGTTCAAGTACTCCGTGCAAGCAGCAGCGTCACGGTGGCTAAAGAGAAGAGAGCCAGTGGTGGGGAGCAGCGCTCACATCTCGTGGCCTACAGGGGGCGCACTAGCGAGCGCGAGGGATTGAAGAAGCAGAAACTACGTCAAGCAGACCCAACGAAAAGAACGCTGAGGGGTGGAGCTGCGAGGCTGGGAGCTGGCCAGTTACGGTGCTGCGTCTGTTAGCTTGCATAGTAATTTTGTATGCATTTCTGTGCCCATGCAAACGAACAGAACCAGAGGGGATAATAGGAGGCGGACGTGGACGAGGTGGATGAACGGAGATTTCCAGATTGGATGGAGCGTCTGTGTCAAAGCGCTGTCCTGGCCGCTGCCGCTTTAGTGCATGGAGCGCTAACCACTGCTGCGTGCTGGCCACGAGCGGCGCTACGGGGAGCCAAGCACCTGTGGCCCAGAAGCCTCAACGCACTGCTTTCTGCTTAGCGGCGCTGTCCAATCCCCTTCCCCGGGATTTAACTGCCTGCCACGCCCTGCTCTGCACTTTTAGGCTCCACTTGCCTGCTCCTGTCTTCGCTCTTCCATTTCTTTTCCTTTCATCTCTCCACCCCCCACAATATTCTTCTCTCCGTGTCTCACGCTGACGACGAGGAATCGAGGAACCTCATCGTGATTCGACTTGGGTTCGCCGTGTTTCCCGAAAGAAAGAAAGAGTCCGCGACCAACCGGAATTTATCCAAGCTGCTTCGACGATCCCAGACGCACGTTGCGCCGACTACGGCTGGTGGGCGAAGAAAGCCCCAGTCAGCACGTTCGCTCTCATCGACCAACATCACCAATTCTTCGCTTCCCATTCTATAATCGAGCGCTCGGATCGCAGTCGCCACAATGCCGGGCATCCTGCCTATGAAAGTCATCAAGGTGGGCAGCAGCGCCCAGAGCCGAATCGCCCAGGCCTGCGACCGCTGCAGGAGTAAAAAGATTCGATGCGATGGCGTTCGTCCCACATGTTCACAGTGCTCCTCGGTTGGCTTCGAGTGCCGCACCAGCGACAAGCTGAGCCGACGTGCATTCCCGCGCGGATATACAGAGTCTTTGGAGGAGCGGGTTCGCGTGCTAGAGGGCGAAGTCCGCGAGCTCAAGGATCTGCTGGATGAGAAGGACGAGAAAATCGATATGCTCTCTGCGATGCACGGAAACATCAGTGGCGGCCCGCGACGGAAGCCTTCAGTCACATCCATGGCCACGCCGGTGTCACCGGATGGTCCGAAAGAGTCGCCCACCATGAAGGAAGATACCTTCAGAGTACAAGCTACACAGCTCCTTCTGGGTGTCGAGAACTCTGATTCGTACTTTATGGGCTCCTCAAGTGGACGCGCCTTTATCGGTATGTCATATCTGTGTTACCTCCATGTGTATCAAAGCACATGCGCAAGCAACGCATCTTCAATACCATTTTACATTTTAAATTTGAGTCTGAACTAACGTCTTTTCAAATAGCCTCCCTTAAACGAAAGATGCAAGACAGTGGCAAACCATGCAGTGATTTCACTCCTGATGCCTTTTTACACATTCAAGGCAGCACTCCGCTGGTCGCCAAGATGTCAGATCAGTCTTCAAAAATCCCTCCTCGCCTTTTCTCGGATAGATGCGTCAATGTCTTCTTCCAAGAATGGGCTCCTCTCTTCCCTGTTCTCCATAAGCCTACCTTTCTTCGCATTTATGAGGAATTTGTCAATGACCCTGAAAGAGTCAAGGGCAACTACAAGCTTGCACAGCTCTACCTCGTCTTTTCTCTCGCAGGCCTCTCGTCTGAGGCTCCAGACCTCCAGCAAGTTGCTGCTTGCGAATACCAATGGACAAAGGCCCTTGATTCTCTGATCCTAGAAAACACTATGAGCACATTACAGTGCCTCGTGTTGGCTCTGCTGTACTGCACCGTCCGCGCCGACTATCGTCGCCTGCAGCACTACAAATGTGTAGCTGTGGGCTTGTCTCATCGACTGGGTCTTCATCAAAGCCAAAAGCGATTTTCCTTTGGTGCCTTGACCCTTGAGACCAGGAAGAAGGTCTTCTGGACGCTGTACGCTCTGGATACCATGACAGCGGCCATTACTGGTCTCCCGAAGATGCTGAAGGAAGAGGATGTTCAGGCAGAATATCCGTCCGACACTGATGACGAATACGTCACAGAGAAGGGCTTCCAACCTACGCTACCAGGAGAGTATACTCGCATCTCCAGCGCTCTTGCTCTTTTCCGAGCAACACGCATTCTCGCTCGTATCCTAGATAAGAACTATCCTGCGGCGGCCAACTACGACCTCTCTCTTCAGCAAATGAGCGCCTTTGAGGCCGAACTAGATGCCTGGTATGACGAGTTGCCAGCTCACCTGAGACTCAATTTCGCTCAGGGTAAGCCGTCAACAGATGTCACCGGCAGCCGATCACCTTTGTTGGTAAGTGCGAATGCCATGATTGTTACTGTTGGCACAAAATGACTCACAAGCTATGCTATAGGCACTCACATACTACTATATCCGCACCCTGATTCATCGACCAGCCGTTGGCTCAAGCCTCGGGCCCAAGGCTGCACCGGCACTCATGTCCATCAGCGAATCCAGCAAGCATATTATCCAAATTGCAGAGCTCCTCGAAGAGCGTAACTTGTCATTCTCCTTTTGCATGAATAAATGCGATCTTTTGGCTCTGTGCGCCCTTACTCTTCTCTATCAGACGATCGATCTGAAACGCGACAGCAAGTTGTTGCGCGAAAATGAGCGGCTGGTGAATGATGTCCTCAAGACGCTCCGCAAGAACCAGTCACCCGGATTCGTGGATCTGGAACGAGCCGCCAATGTGCTCGTCACTGTTACCGATCCTTCAGGGCCGATACCGACGATCAAGCATGCCCGCAAGCCATCGACGGCAGCCAGCTCCCGCCGCGCATCGCCCCCGACAAGCTACCCCAAGCAGACTTCACCACTCCTTGGCTCCCATTACCAGGCTTCGGTAAGCGAGGCTGATTTGGCGCGCCATCAAGACAAGCGCTGGATGGGTAGCATGTCAAGTGTCCAGGGCTCCAGTGTAGATGGCCGTCCGCAGTCCTCTTCCCGTCAATCATTTGACGGGCAACGACAGGATCGCCAGCCCTCATTATCGCGGGCATCTAGGCTTTCTCCGAATGCTCAGGCAAGACAGAATCTAGACTACCTCTCGCTCAACGACGCTTCATTCACAGCCAAGCACGCTGGCTCCCCCGCTACCAACATGCAGGGACAGCCCATGGGAATGCAGAATGGCGGCCAAGGCTACATGAACAACGCACAATCTGCGGCCAAAACCAACAACTTATCGGGCGCTGACTGGGAGGCATTGGTCGGATCCATGGACAGCGGGATGAACAATGTGTACGATGTTATCTACGGAGGTGTCACCATTGAAGCTGCGATGACAGGGAACTCGACTGGCAGCGAATGGTCACCGGATGCATGGGACCTCAGCAATTTTAACATTGATGAATTCGGAAACAACCCCGCGCCGCCACAGAGCGTGCTTAGCATGAGCGACGAGAGCCTCAGTTCGGGAGAGGAAGTGTCACCTTCGGAGCTGGGGCTGGGTCTCGGCAGCATTGACTACGGGAAACAGCTGCAGGGGAACTACCACGGCGACGGATACGCAGCAAATGGGCTTCACGGACTGTCTTTGTGAATTATGACGTGGCTTCAAGGCGTTGTGGTGTGATGGCGATATGGCATGCCTGTTTGATCTGAAATTGCGGCCTATCGATGTAACGGTTTCGATTTATTTTTTGGGACGGCGCACATGCTGGAGCGATTTGTGAGGGCTTTTTTGATTGAATTTTTCGGCTACGACTTGTAAGACACAAAAGCGGCTTCAAGGGGTTGTCACAGGGGACGTATGAGGGATTACATGCTTATTGGACGGATGGGCGAGGTGGATGGTTTACTTTATCTCTTTTTATTACATGAAATTTGCTTCATAGCTTGTCCTTTTTCTGGATATCAACAGTCAACAAAATATGATGTTTGCAAAAATTTTCTTCGCTCAAGCATCCATGTAAAAATGCAAGCTACCGCATCTTATCTTGGGCTGAATCGCCTCGCCTCGCCATATGCAGCACTAGGCTGCGGCATATCAAACGGGCTACCCACCAAGCGATACGGCATTGCCTGTAGCCTTGCAAATTTATATGGAATTTACATGGCTGCAGCTCTCTATACAAGGGAACACGCGCATTCTAGCCTGGATTGGGATTAAGAGGACGGAGCCTCGCATCAGCCCGCCACGATCAGAAATCTCTGGTGCTGGGCCGAGCACGTTGTCCAAGGGCGATTGTTGAGAGGACCCTTTGCGGGTTTTTGATGGCGGCACGGGGCTTGCGTGGAAAGACTCGGTGACTCGTAGTGGGCTCTATCCGCTGTAGAGGGGCAAAGCTACAGGGGTTCATGTGCGCTGCCGAATTAGTCTGGACCCTGTAACGTAGCAGCAGCCGATTCTATCGAGAGCTGTCAGGGAGTCATCGATAACATGAATGGAGCCATTCAGCTTTAGTAGACGGTACGTTATCAGTCGAATGTTTTTAGTAGGGATCATAAAAAGGTTTAATGCCGCCTCTTTTTTTTTTTTTTTTCTATTGATAGCAGCAGCGAATAGCAAACGTGGATTGGTTGCCTTTTGAATTCTTACTTCCCGCCGGAACAAGGTGCTTATCACCACTAATGGGCTAGCCCGTAGATAGCTTTCCATATTTAAAAAGAAGACCCTGATATGACGAGAAGAGAGAAAAAAAAATTCGTCAAGTGGCGACATGCAAGGCACCACCAGGCCATGCTCAGGGGCGGTGTTTTGCGAAAGAGGGTCATGCGAAAGAGGAACAGGGCTGGTGATTTGATGGCTTTGGGCGGCGTGGCTTCATGTTGTGGCTCTTTTATGCCTGTCGAGGTTTAAGCAATATGGAGCATTTCTTGTTTTGCGATAAGATGCGTACTAAGATGCATGTGTCTGTAAGAAATATGTTGGCTAAGAGAGAGAGAAAAATGAGATACAAAAGGCAAGAGAAGAGTCATCGCTTCTTTTCCTTCTTTTCTTTCTTCCTCATTTACTCTACCTGATTGCAGATCCTACAGACTTTAGTCCATACCGACACACCGAGGCACGTGTCGGACTACGGAGTTTCAGCCAGCACTTATATCCGCCCTCGTCCAAATCGAGCAGCCAACGTGACGAAATCACAAGCAGCACGGCTTTTACTAACACCGCCTTTTTCGTTTTTGCCTAGTTCTCCAGAGCTTTCGTTTTCGCTCTCATCTCTCCAACTTGTCGGTAGAGATAGAAGAGCCAGAGAAAGAGATAGGATTGATTAGACGGGATAGAAGATTTGAATCTGTTTTTCTGAAAGAAACATGAGTACGGCCGAAAAGCAGCCCTTGATGAGTCCTTTTCACCGCGGCATCACCGTTCCAAAGGGTATGTACCTGGTCTTTGACAAACCTTATACCCAACAGTTTCTACATCTCATCCATCAATGTCCCATCATAGTCGCTTCGTTTGGACTCATCTCAACTAACATTGAAATCAATAGCGGCAACATGGGCCTCCGCCATAGCTTCCTCGCGGGATGCCTCACGGCGTATGCCGCAAACCATTGCTCATCGCGGATTCAAATCCCATTTCCCCGAGAACAGCATGGCGGCTTTTGAGGCAGCTGTTAAGATTGGAGCTCATGCGTTGGAGACGGACGTCCATCTTTCCAAGGACGGCGTCGTTGTGTTGTCACATGTAAGTCATCTATATAAGCCCAGCTCAATACTCATGCATGAATGAGTGGTGGTCGAGTCGAACCCGGGAACCAGCGGAATGAAATGAGCACACAAAAACTAACATTGTTTCAGGATCCTTCATTAAAGAGATGCTTTGGTGTTGACCTCCTCATCAAAGACTGCACCTGGTCATATCTGTCCAGCCTGCGCACGACTAAGCAGCCATATGAGCCGCTGCCCAGGCTGGTAGATTTGCTCCAGTATCTGACCTCTGGGCCAGAGACGGAGAAGATCTGGGTCTTGTTGGATATCAAGGTAAGAAAGAGCCCCGTCACAAACAATAAGAGTACTCGCTAATTGACGTACTTCTGCTTAGATTGACGACAAGCCTGAACAACTGCTACATGCCATTGCCTGCGCTCTCACAGAAGTCTCATCAGCCACCCCTTGGGACGAACGCATCATTCTCGGCTGCTGGAACGTAAGTTATCCCCTCGCTCCATCTTCTCATATGGGATATATAACAGCTAAAACGCATCTTCAGGCCACATTCATGAAAGCCGCCCTCGAATTCCTCCCCGGCTACCCTCTCGCCCACATCTCCGCCTCTCTCTTCTACTCCCGCCACTTCTTCCCCATCCCCAACCTCGCCTTCAACATGTTTCAGGGGCTCCTTGTCGGACCCTTTGGCCGCTGGTTCCTCCGCGACGCCAAGATGGCCGGCCGTCCCGTCTTTGCCTGGACTGTCAACAGCGAGAAGTGGATGGAGTGGTGCATTCTCAAGAACATTGGTTCGAACCGGGCTGCTTTGTCCGCTTCTTCTTCCACCTCTTCTCTTTCCTCCATGCCGGACGTCAAATCATCAGCAGTAGCAGCAGCGCAATCGCCAACCGTCTTCATCGACGGCGTCATCACCGACAACCCCCAGCTCTTCCTCCAAGTCTGCTCCCGCGTCGAAGACGACCTCGACGGCATTCCCTCGTCAGCCACTTCTGCATCCGCCGTCTCTCGAAAGCGCAGCAGCCAGAATCGCGGCGTCTCCATGCTCAGCTCCTTCAAGTCCCAGCTCGGCACTACTGGCGGCGTGCTGCTGATTAATGTCCTCGTCACGGGCTTCTTCTGGTACAGACGATTTCAGGGGAGAATGGATAAGTTTGACGTGAGCTTTTTTAGCAACTTCCAGGGATAATTGGCCGCGAACTGTCTTTGCATTGTTTTCTTTTTCAACATTATTTCTTCTTCTTGTTCAAGCGGATTGGGCTAGTTTGGGTTTTAGATCTGGGCGTAAGAATAGTTTATTGTTTGTCTCTTTTTTTGTTCTATATCCTTAATGACCAGCCAGACAGACTATCACGACTCAGATACATAGATATTGCACAGAATAACGAAACGTTATACACTTGACAAATGGCTTTAGGGAAAGTGATCCATCGCCCTTATTCTGTTATCCAGTACTCTAGCTATCGCGTTGGCTACTGAGGCTCCTGAGGCTGCTGTTGCTATCAATGCTACCGATGGCACTGATGCCATTGATGCCATTGATGCTGATACATTTTAAATAAATGTAGTAGTTGTATATTTCAATACATAGACTGTAACATGAGAGAAGAGATGGCGGGCATTTCCGGCCTGAGAAGGCGGAGAGGGAGACATGACAAGACCCCTCAGCTTTTGAATCAAATGTTTTCTTTTCGTATCAGAAGTAACATGTGACTTATTAATGCAATTTATACATACCGTAGTCATTATCTCGTAATATATCCATAATCGAGTCGGTTTCATGACTACCACCATGACCACGGCCCTTTTTGTACCTATCCAAGGTTACATATATCTGCCGCTCCCATCATGCTCTATTGCACACGAGCAAATGAGCCAAATTCAACGCTTGCTGCCGTTTTCCCAGGTGTAAATGCTCCAAAATTGCGTTCTCTCTTTCCTTTTTTTGCATAGACGTAATGACCACATGCGCATCGCCTCTTTAACCGTCTTTGAACTTCATTGGCCACACCCGACTCTGTTTCGTCCAAACGAAATTAACGCCCTTCTCTTCGGCCAGCCGTCTTAGTTTATCAAAATTGATGCCCTGAACCGTCGTGCTATACAGAGTCTTGAGTTTCACCGAGACCAGTACGTCTTGGACAAGCTGGGCGAAGTGGCTGGGGATATACCGTTCTGACTCCAGACTCAGCTCCTCCAAGCATGGAAAAGTCTGCAGGAATTGGATCAAAGGGTTGTCCTTGGGGTACAAGTGTGGCTTGAAGCTGAAATCGTACAAGCCCAGGTGTCGAATGCTCTCGGCCCCTTCAAGCCACTGGTACCCCCGGATGTGACTGGGACTTGTTCCCTCAGGCCCCTCGTCCAAACTTTGTATAGGAAATATGATGTCAAAAGAGTGCAGCTTGCCAGCTTTCACGGATGGCATGAATAGATTATGCGCTGTTTCTGGCGATAGGACTGTGTCCGAGAGACGTATTGTCTGCAGGTCTTCGTATGCATTTGAGAGATGCCGCTGCATACGACTAAACATATCGTTATCTTCTTGGTTCAAGTACGTGTAGTCATACTCGTAACGTATGTCTAGAGACTTGAGTTTTTTTCCCATGTTCAAAGCTGTCAGATATTGGTAAGCCTCGGTTGAACTTTGCTGGTTTGGGTGTGTATGATGATGTTGGTGACCGTAATTCACGCGATTTTGCGTGTCTACTATCGTAAGAGATTGGAGATTTGGCACGCAGCAGTCGTCGAATGGCTCGTCGTCTGGAAGATCGCAGCTGAAAATGAAATCCTCTATATAGAGCTGCTCGAGCTGGGGGACATGTCTTAACCATTGAAGCTGGCAGGCGTTATTCTCGCATCCTGAGTATCTGGATTCTAGGTACTTACAATAGGCAACAACCATGGCTGGTTGGGAGCCTTTATTAATTTGAGATGCTTCAAATTAGGCATATAAGAAATCCCCACTGGATTGAACCATTGCCTGGGAATTCCGACAAGGGTCAAGGTCTCCAGTGTGTTCACGGCGGTAAGTAAAAAGTAGAGATATGGATCTCTCTCTTCGTGGCTGGGCGCATAGAGCTGATAGAATCCGTCAAGCCGTAAACACTTGAGAGTCTTGAGATTTCCTCCGAAATTGGAGAGCGAAATGTCTAGCCGTTCATATGGTCTAGCTAGCTCCAAGCGTTCCAGCTTGGCTCCTGCATTCAAGACGGCGGTGAATTTCCTCTGATCCAGCCTAAACCTCGAACAATTATCAATGACGAATTCTCTAACATCATTTAATGAATAAGAAAGCAACTTCCTCAATGAAGTGAATGGAACGCGCGGGGCTATAGAACCAGGAAAAATTAATGATTTCCAAAACCGCGCGCTTCCTGGGGCCGTCAACGCTTTCTTCCAAGATTTGGAGACACCCAGACATTGGCTACATGTAATGGAGAGATTTGGTTAGTATCGCTTATGCGTATCATAAATCTGCTGCGGGACCTACCACAAAGTGAATATGTCCAAGCGGCCAAAGATATCTCGAACAAGCTCCCCCGGCAGACTGGCCTTTGACATCTGGCTGAGACTCAAAAATTCACCCAAAGGGTCAACCCTGCTAAATTTGAGCTTTAAAGGATCACGAGCTTGATCGAGACGCTAGCATCTTGTTAAAATCCTGGTTTATGTGTCTATGTTTCACCTTCAAGCTGACGCACCTTGATATCTTCCACTTGGACGCCTTCTCCATCTAGGAGCCTTAGAATACCGTTGGTCAGCAGTTCAAAAGCGCCCTCTGGGTCTTGATCAATCCGTAGGACTTTATTTGTGCGAAGATAGCCCTATACAAGATGAGCTAAACGAACCAAAAAAAAATCGTTCCAGGTAGGAGATGCGTACTTCAGGTGAATATGGCGCTATGCGCACCATTCGCTGCGCGTCAGCTTTCGCGCGGCGAATATCTGGAATCTTTTCAAACGTCCCAGCCCGATAGCTAAGAGCTTGAAGATGAAGAGGATTATAACACTCGACAGTCACATCTAGAGCTGCCTGATTGGCTCCCTCTGCATCATGGATCTCTTGAGCCTCTCGCTTCCTCTTCCTCTTTTCCAACGCACAAGGACAGAGGCTTATAGCCTGGAAATAGTTAGCGACGGACTTGCGCAAGCTTCTAGCCAAGCGTCAATGACGGACCTCTGTGAAGACATGCAAGGCTTCTTTGTATTGGCCGGCCGCATACTTGGCACGCCCGGCGCTGATGTTTTCTTCCATGGAGTGAATTGCATCAAGATATGGAGTTGATTAATGTTCGATATACGCCCGCGGCGTTCACTCTAGCTGATGGCGCTGAAAAGTGGAATTGACGGACGGGAATAGGTTGTGGGTTGTGGGTCGTGGGTCTGGCTCCCGCTTAGAAGAGCAGCGAAGAAGTACAGACTAGGATTAACAGAGTCAAGCAAAGGAGATATAAAATGGAAAACGTTCAATGATAGGCCATGCAATAGTGTCAAAGGCGGCTTTGGCCAGACCAAGAATATGATGTCGGATTATTGCGAGATGAAAGTGGCAGAGAGAGGTAGAGTACGCGACTGAGTTTAGCGCGGGGGAGTGGCGCTTAAGAGACGCAGCGACAACAGCGTCTCCAGGCCTGCAAGCCGCAAATTATAGCAACAGGCAAACTAACCCAGCAGCCGAGATTGAGAATCTCTCTTAGCTGCATGACATACAGGTTTTGGCCCCGTGATTTGCATGTTTAGATTTATAGGGCTTATGGATGTCCAATTATAATGCCTTACACATGCAGCCTGATGGCACTACAAACACTAGCATGCATCGCCGTACCCTGGATGTCTCTCCCGGCAGAGCTAATCAGCTGGCACCAATCCCGTATAGCACCCGACGTCTTGTAGTTGTTACTTCGCTTCAGCTGCCTCCTTTCGAGTTCAGTGATACGGCTGTACTCGGCCATACTAAATTACTGCTTGAGCCGAACAACAGCCGCGATGAATCCTCTTACGCCGTTACTGATCCAGCACTCTTCACCATCCGTGAGCGAATCCGCTGGTACAGCCTGCTCAACAGCTACTCCTCTATTCCCTGATATTAGACACTATTCTTGAAAGCTGGCTTGGATATATGATTGGTAGCTTACCTTTCCAAGGCCCACCGCCGAGACACACCATCTTGACCACCGCTTCCAGTGCTCAAATTGACAGGCGGCGTGACCCATTGCCCATCTCTCCAGAAATATGGCGTGAACAAGCTTCCTTCCATGATGGATCCGTCGTGTTTGTTGACCAGTAACACTTCTCGCTCATCCGTCGGAGCGATTGCAAGTCTCTCGCGGGCAGAGTCGTACATTTCTCTCTTAGTGGTCTTGAAATGCGTGTATTCTGATGCCGTGGTCTGGAAATCATCAGGTGCCACTGTCCAGCATGGGGTTTTCTTGGCCTCTCCGGAAGTGGATGGAGTTCCAGGCTGAGGTAGTCGTAAGGGGAACAGGTTTTCTGTGGGAACAGGAGCGACGTTGTTCTTCTCAAAGCTCACCACGCCATCGCGACTGACGAGGATTTTGAAGCGCAGCGCAGTTTCCTGGGACGGACCAATAAACTTTTCGGCAAGCTTTGTTAATGTGTCCAAGCCTTTCTGGCCCGAGAGAACGTTGATGGCTTCATCCCACTTCCAATGGGTCGCCGCTCGTAGCATGCGATCGCGATGATAGTCGAGCATGTAAAAGGGCGACTTGTTGGCGGCATTCCACCCGGCGTAGTCGATGCCCTTGGAAGGGACCTCTAACAGACCGGGATCATACCGGAGAGAGGTGAAGAGAGAGAATATGTCCGCCATGGCGACCAATGGGTGCGTCTTCTGGTGTTTGATGAATGTGTGGGAGATTCGAAGCTGAGCTGAGCTGAGCTGAGCTGTGTTAGTAATGCGCCACTTAGTAACCGCACTCTACTGCTGCCATCACGGAGGAACAACGAGGATAACCGTCTAATACAGGCAGAATTTTTAATGAATTTGGATGAAGGAGATTGAATATACTGTAGACTCGTATCAGAAATGTTCAAATAGTCGTGAACCCGTAATGTTAGTGCGAAAGTACTACGGCTCTTATGAATTGCTCCTGAACACTTCACAGTGCATACGGTATCACGTCACTTGTTCAAAGGTGTATGGCCAGCGTTCAGAAGCGGGTAAAATGCAAGGCTTCTGCGGCAGCTGAGAAGAGGCGAATCGGCTCTAGGTAATGCCGCGGCGCATGATTGAATGCAAACATGTTCGGCTCGGCATATCGCATGGAGCTTACTTACTGCTTGTAGGCATTAGAGCAGATACTGAATAATATGCAGTGGCAGCTTGTCGCGCAATCACTACGAGCCGGCGGCCAATCTTGCAGCGGCTATATGTACGCACTGATACATGGAATTTTACGGCAGATCGATCTGGAGCCATGGGCCAATGGGTGGATGTGGAAAGCACTGGTTCCATCTGATGGCTAGTATTTTCGCCCCAGGGCATATCGTCATAGTTGCTAGGGGCAGTTCGGATGTGCTCGATGCGCCTAGCGCTTGGCTGACGAGATGCATAGGTAGCAGTAGGTAATATGAAAAGACAAAAATGTATAGATGCAGAGCGGATTAAATACAAAGCCAACATGTTGCCCAGGCATTTTCGGAGCCTTTCCCATGCGACCGGCGTTTGCGCATGCCAGGGTCTCCGTGGTGATGTTTTTCTCTCAGTGGCTAGGCAGGTAGAGTGGAGATTGAGAAGCCAAAAGAAAAAAATTCAGAGCTCGCTCCTGCTGCTTGGCTCCCTCTAGCTCGAGGTGGGTTCATGTTACTTACTTAACCGCCCGCCAGCCGGTGGAAATTTCGACTAGAGAGGCTTGAACCACTTGTGGCCGTGCCATCATTCATTTTTTACTGCGCGTGCCCAGCTATTGCTGCAGCTCTTCCTGCGCCCCGACATCATTCCAACGGCCCATTCGAGCCCCCAGCACTTCCTGCGTCTTTCGTCTCCATCTCTTGTCTTGAGCTCGCAGCGCTCTAATTCCCGCCCCGGCCATGTCTAACCCGCTGCCGTCAATGCCTCCGGGCCGCCCCGCCGCTGTCGCTGTCGACGCGAATTCCTCGTCGACCTGGGACCGGATATCGTCGTGGGTGTCGGAGAACAAGGCCGTGGTCTATACCATTGCTGGCGTGGCTGTTGTTGTCACCGGCGCGGGTGTTGTTTACTATCTGAACTCCGATTCGGTACGTCTTTTGTTGTTGTTGCGTGGTTCATGGAGGGGTTATGATGGCATGACGGCATAGGCATCGCAGCGGCCGCGCTGGAGCCGCCGCCGAATTGGCAGCAGGAAACTGAAGCCAGAGAGCGCCGCTGGATGAGAGAGATTGAGAGAGCCAAATACTAACCAGCTCTGCGTGCGATAGAAGTCCGATGCGTCACCAAAGCTCAGCAAGAAGGAGAGGAGGAAGCGCAAAGAGGCCGAGCGCAAAGCCGCCGACTCCAAAGCTCCTCAGCCCAAAGCCGCCACCGCCGAACCCGAATCCGAGCTGCCAGAGATCAACGAGGCCACCGTTCTACAGCTGAGCCCCGAGGTGCGAGAGCAGTATGCCGCTCGGCTGAAGCAGGCCGGTAACAAGGCCTATGGCGATAAGGCATACAATAAGGCCATCGACCTCTACTCTCAGGCCATTCTGTGCAAACCAGATGCCGTCTTCTACTCTAACAGAGCTGCTTGCTACAGCGCCATGAGCGAGTGGGAAAAGGTAGTCGAAGATACCACAGCTGCCATCAGCATGGACCCCGATTACATTAAGGCTATTAACCGCCGTGCTACGGCCTACGAGCACCTGAAGATGTACTCCGAGGCCCTTCTCGACTTCACAGCCTCTTGCATCATCGATAACTTCAAGAGCGAATCAACAGCTCAAGCGGTTGAGAGATTGCTCAAGGTCTTCGCCGAGCACAAGGCCAAAGAGGTCATGGCATCCAGACCTGCCAAGCTCCCCAGCCCCATCTTCGTCGGCAACTACCTGCAGAGCTTCCGCCAGAAGCCCCGCCCCGCGGCTCTTGACGACTCAGTCGAGCTCTCGTTGGATACCGGTCTGGGACAGCTGCAGCTCGGCTTCCAGGGTCTCGAACAAAAGACGGCCGAGGGCTATGAGGAGGCCAGACAGGCGTTCGAGAAGGCCATAGAGCTGGGCGATCTCGGCGAGCACGAGGCTCTTGCTTACAACCTGCGAGGCACCATTCGAACCCTCCTCGGCAACCACGCCGCGGCGACGGAGGATTTCGACCGAAGTATCGAACTCGACCCAAAGATGACCCAGAGCTATATCAAGCGAGCTAGCATCAGTTTGGAGCTGGGCGAGCCTGACAAGGCCGACGCCGAGTTTGACAAGGCCCTCGAGCAGGATAACGACGACCCCGATGTCTACTACCACCGTGCTCAGGCCCACTTCATCAA
Organism: Trichoderma sp. 2475; assembly: GCA_038502285.1. NCBI lineage: Eukaryota > Fungi > Ascomycota > Sordariomycetes > Hypocreales > Hypocreaceae > Trichoderma > Trichoderma sp. 2475. The sequence continues at coordinate 903,017 of JARPVV010000006.1, forward strand.
GGGCGATCTCGCAAGCGCACAGAAGGACTACCAGAAGTCGATTGACCTGGACAAGGACTTCATCTTCTCCCACATCCAGCTTGGTGTTACTCAGTACAAGATGGGCTCCATCGCATCGTCCATGGCCACCTTCCGACGATGCATCAAGAACTTCCCCAAGGTCCCCGATGTTTACAACTACTACGGCGAGCTGCTGCTAGACCAGGGCAACTTCCCCGAGGCCATTGAGAAGTTTGATACCGCCATGGAGATGGAGAAGCAGTCAAAGCCCATGTCCATGAACGTTCTGCCCCTGATTAACAAGGCCCTCGCCCTCTTCCAGTCATCGGCTGACTTTAAGGAGGCAGAAAAGCTTTGCCAGAAGGCTCTCATCAGTCAGTTTTTCCCTCCCTGTTCCTATTCCACTACGGACGACGCTAACTTACTAATCTATAGTTGATCCTGAGTGCGATATTGCCGTAGCTACCATGGCTCAGCTTCTTCTTCAGCAAAACAAAGTCACCGAGGCGCTCAAGTACTTTGAGCGTGCCGCAGAGCTCGCTCGAACCGAGGGCGAGATTGTCAACGCCCTGTCCTACGCGGAGGCTACGCGCACCCAAGTTAAGGTCACGGAAAAGTACCCCAAGTTGGCAGAGAAGCTCGCGGGCGGCGCAGGCGGACCTGGCGGACTGCGCATGCCTTAGTTTGACGCTGCATGAACGGGGCTGCCGACTCAAAGGACGGAATCAAAAAATTATAAAAGGAAGAATTAGGAATAAGAGTGAGGAGATGACGGCTCTCAGAAACGCACATATGCACACATACAACTTATGAACTCACTGTGTGCGCTTGTAACACTTACACATATGCCACAAAAAATTATTATACGCTGCCGAAGACTGGGGAGTTGAGAAAACTTTTTGGAGTTTTGTATTTCCTTCGGATATGTCTCCCCCTTTTCTCGATCCGGTGGCGCAAACAGCAAATATTTGATATCGGCATTAAGGGGATGGATAACTCATCATGATTCAGGTGTATGCCGTATCTAGGGAAGGGATGGAATACGGAAACGGGAAAAAAGAATGGTGTGGTAAAAAGGTGTAAGGGGTTTTCACTGAATGACAGAAGAAACCGTGGCGTTGATAATGCAGAAATGAAAAACCCCTATTCTGTATATTTCTACTATAATGACATCTCGCGACTCCTGACTTGCAATGGTGTCACTAAGTATTTTGATACTGTTTTTCCATTCGTTATTTTGTATTTTACTATATTTTATGACTATCATTCTTTTTGCCCATTTTATGGAGCTGTACAACAAGATGTATGCTTTAGATTAAAAAGACGTATTGGATGGATGGGACGTATTATATTCCCTCGGTCAAACAATAATACACAAGCGAAACTCCTCTCACAAAGCAAGAAAAGCCCTTTGCCCGGCTTCACATAAATAACAAACCGCGCTCCTTCCCCCTCTTTCCTTTCAATGTTCTTTTCTTTCTACTCTCCCCTCTTTTTTCCCCCTTGGAAGATGCCTGCCCAGTAGCGTATCACGAACTGTTCCCTGGCGAGGACGGCAGCACCTGGTCATACAGCAAGCGATATTTAGAAAAAGTAGCTAATATATATAGTAAATATATAACTACCAAATATATTTAAAAAATAATAGTAATAGTAGTAATAGTAGCAGTAGTAGTAATAGTAGTAGTAGTAGTAATAGTAGTAGTAGTAGTAATAGTAGCAGTAGTAATAATAGTAGCAGTAGTAATAATAGTAGCAGTAGTAATAATAGTAGCAGTAGTAATAATAGTAGTAGTAGTAATAGCAGCAATCTCATCTAGCTCTCCCAAAAGCACTTCCCTTTTCAACCAATGCCTTTCGTTACTATTACTGTCCTTAGCAGTGCCCCCTTATAACTACTAGTAACCTCCCTGTAACTTCATCTCCACCTTATTCCTCGACAGTTGTTGCCTTTTTCATGACTCTCATTACACATTTTCCCATGATAGATGGCATCATCTATTGACGGCTGTGCATACGTAGATTTTCTACCCCCAAGTCAATTTAATCCTAATACAATAGACCAAAGGCCCTACTGAGCTATAGTTAGAGTGCCGAATATAACCGGGATGCTATGTAGCTTTTCCCTTTTTTAATCATCATGAGGATATCATCTGCATTATTCTCGTCTATATACCTTACGCCCTCTCGTTCCATATCTGAAACCTTATCATTCTTTTTATGTTTGCATGTGCATAGCGCACTGCTTGCTTAATCCAAAGGTTTGCAAAAGTAGTCATTCCATTCCGTCCAACTCCAAATATGCCGTCTTTCATTTTTTTTCCGCCGCCGTCTTCTCTCCTATTTTCAGCCAACGTCTAATTGAGAAAAGATAGTGAAAAGTAGACTAATAAAGAATAAGAGCAAAGAGGCACGCCGCATATCTTTACGTAAATCGTGCCTCAAATCTCAACATCAATCTCCAAATCCAATGCCCCAATCACGTCATCATCCATGATAGGCTTATGAATTGTCGGCAGACCCTTTGTTTCCGAGTAGTGCTTCTCTTGCAGCTTCGTTAGGTGTGGCAGGGCCTGTGACGCTGAAGGGCTCTGAGTTCCGTTGATGCCAGCACCAGCACCGTCCTTGGGAGCCTCCGGCTTCTCGCCAACTTTCTCGTTGATATCATGGACGAATTTGGCTTTCGTCCGAAGTCGTCGGGAGTAGTCTTCCTGGATCACCTCTCCTCGCTTAAGAGCCATTTCGATTTCTCGAGCCTTGGCCTTTTCTTTCAACTGGGCCTTCCTGACTGCTTCTTGGTTGAGTCGACGGTTCTCTCGGTTACGCTCCGCCAGCCTGTCTTGTTCTGATGATGCCTTGGTAGCCTCTGGATTCTTTGACGCTCCCAGGCTAGTTCTGAAGGCAAGACGCTCCTTGCCCAGCTTATCCAATTCCTCTTGTAGCTCTTCCACTTTTTGGTCGTCGCCTTCTTGGATCGCCTCTTCGAGAAGGTTAGCAACCCGCTGGCGTTCCGACGGGTCAAATCGCTTGCGGAATTCATTGCGCTTTGCAACCCTAGCCTTGATCTCCTCATTTGTCCACTTGTGGTTGATCAATCCATTAATATCGTCAATTTTGTCCATAAGGAAAGCTTTGGTAGGAAGTGTAACGCCATCATTGTGGCAAGTGACTTTGTATCGGTTCAGTTCGCTCTGTTGAAATAAATCAGTCAGCATCTCCATCTGTTGGCCGTGAGATATGCGGCTCAAAAGAAGTGAATTACCTCTGTAATTGAGCCGCCAGAGGCCGCAATGAACGGAAACTCCTTGATGGCCTTGCCGTGAGCAGCCTTGACATATTGGTCCGTTACAAATGAGCCCTGGGGGCCATTCAGAGCGTACGGTCTGCTGGTGGTAAATCCTATCCCACCGTTAGCATATGAGATAAGCTACCATCTTTAGTAATTAGACAATGCATACCCTTAATCAGAGCCAGTCGATACTGCTCTACTCCCGTTTCAGGGTGGGCACCAAGGGCGATACGAATATAGCATCCCGTAATGGCCGCTTCAAAGCCAGGAGTAGAGCAAACCTGCGCAAACTCGTTTCTGCCAAGACGAACTCTCTCGAAATCGCGAAGCTCTGGTGGCGGCAGCTCTCGGGAAGCAGCCTTCTCAGGCGAACGATGGGCCTGTCCAAACTCGTCATCGTCACTCTCCTCTGGCTCTCTTGACTCGCGACCACGCGGCGATAAGCCGTCCCTCCGCCTCTCCCGATCCTCCTGTCGTCTTTGTTTCTCGGCGCGAGCCCTGCGGAAGGAATCAATCGCTGATTCGCTGCCCTTGCCCGTTCTCGTCCTCGCGGCCTTGCGTGAGCCATCCTCGAGTTCGGCCGGATCAGCGCTGCGCTTCTTCTTGACTTGCTTGCGCTCTTCAATCTCGACGTTGTTGACCATTTGTCGTAACAGGCGGTTTTGTCGCTGACGTTCTATCTCAGAGACTCGGTCCGCAATGATCTGCTCTCGCTCTACTTCTCGCATGGCCATAATTTCAGCCTTTTCGGCCTCGCTGATAAACATGCCGTCAACGGGATACTTGTCGTCATCACCACGAGCCGCGATACCAGCAGAGCGGCCCGCGCCGCGACTGGGCTCTGCATCGGAGTCGGATTCATCCATCGAAGCTGATTCGAGAGAGTTGTGTGATGGCGCATCAGATCTAGGGAAACACAGGAAATTGTACGTCAATAACCGTCCGGCAGCAGATGAAAGGAAGCGGCGTGCTGCCATTGTGAGCAAGAGCTGAAGGGCCATGAAACTATTGTTCCCCATTGGGCTCTCCAGCAGCTCGGCGGCACAATAAGAGATGAATTCTATTTACTTACGCCTCGCCTTCGTCTTCCGACTCATCCTGTTTTGACCGCCGCTTTGGTTTCGTCTCTGGTGATTGGGGCGTCTCGTCTTCTGAGGCTGGTGGCGGCGACGCCGATGCCTCTCTGCTGGCGACCACGGATCCTTCATCGTCCGAATCACCGCCCGCAAGGGCCAAGAGTTCGTCGTCGATGTCAGCCATGATGGAAATCTAGCGTGGATGCAGTCTTCGATGGCCGAAATATGCTGTTCAGGGGGTTACTCTGCAAAGCGGTGGCGAGAAAATGCCCGACGATGTCGCAAATCTTGGGAGGGGGGTTTAAACAGCAAACGCGACAGCGGTTCTCGTCTCGAGCCGATAGCGGGATGTGATACGGCTGTGCCAGCGGGGACAAGAAAAGAAATCACAGCAGAGAATCCGTTTGTCGAGTCAATTGTTGTGTCTCGCTACTGAGAGACCAGCGAAGGAGAGGGATTAAGCACAGCGAACTGGAGAGCAAAGGAGGGAAGAAAGCCTCGAGCGCCTGAGCCGCCAGCACTAAAGCTGCTCGCTATTGCACTTCTGCCCGGCAATTAACGCGACGCCCCGTAGGCCAGTCTCCGGCGCTGGTGGCGGAAAAGCGTTTGTCCGCCGCGACGACCTCTCTGGCCAATCGGCAGCGCTGCCGCATGCAGGTCCCCGTAGGATATTCTGCGTCATGCCTGCATGGGCCGAGTTCTAAAAGTCGCTATGCCGTGATATGGGAACGAGTCTGGGCGATGCGATTGACGAGCCTGGACTGCCAATTTTCACATACTCCGTCCTTCTAGCTATTTCAAAGCAAAATGGCGCCAACACGATGCCTCGCCAGACAGGCTGGTGTCATTGGTAGACACTTTCTACCTGCAGCTCGCCCTCTGTCTACCAGCGCCATCCACCGAGCTCCCACCACGGCATCAGCCGCCGAGACGACAAGTTCAGGGCCTCCAAAGAAGCTCAAGCCTCTTACTCAAGAGCAGCGCGACTTTCTCTCCTCTGCTGTAAGCGCCTTACTCACTTACACAATCATGCGCAATCCAACTAACCAACATCTGATCAGCTTCGAGTCAACCAAGCCGGCGAACTCGCCGCAACACTCATCTACTCCGCCCAAACCCCCATCGTCGTCCGCAAACACCCTCACCTCCGCCCTCTCATGGCTCACATGTACGACCAAGAAGCCGTCCACTTCTCAACCTTCAACAGCCTCATCCACAAGCACCGCGTCCGCCCCACGGCCCTCTACCCGCTATGGTCCGTCCTAGCCAGCGGTCTTGGTTGGTCAACCGCAATCATGGGTCGTGAGGCCGCCATGGCCTGCACCGAGGCCGTCGAGACCGAAATAGGAAACCATTACAACGAGCAGATCCGCTCCATCCTGGAGATGATCTCGAGTTGGGAGGCTCAAGGATACGATGTTGGTGGTGAGATTAAGCAGTTGGTGGACACTCTCCGAAGGATTCGGGACGAAGAGCTCGAACACCTAGACCACGCTGTGGATAACGATGCCAAGAAAGCCGAACCTCACTGGCTTCTTACCAACGTCATCAGAGCTGGCTGTCGTGGGGCGATATGGGTGAGCGAAAAGGTTTAAACGAAATTAGAGAACTTTTGAGAAATATCTGGATATACACTTAGCGTAACATGGTGTGGGACATATTTTAAACGTATATATACATGATCATGCATCATTATATATGTAACTTCATTACAAGAGCTTATGCGGAATGAATTGAAGCAGGTCGCCATGCTTTGATGGAAATATAAAGAAAAATAAAAAGGCGATGCTATGGCAGAATGGTTTCCGGACCTCGATTTGTACGATAACCGCCTTAATGTTGTATGCAATAATGTCTCTATTCCGTCGTAAATGCATTGAAAAACACCTACTCCTTGCATGACTCCTTGTGCCGTCCCAGAAAGTAAAAAAAAAAAAATGATACACCAAGAAAAGATTGGTTAATTGCTGTGATTCATGGTTAGCCTTGAGTTGTTCAACTACAATTATCGTTTGAGATATGGTACTTACTAAATGGCAATAGGTGCCACTCCATCCACCTGGTAACCCCAGTTGCCGTTGTGCTCTTCCGTAAGTAGCCAGTCATATGGGAATTCGACCACGTTTCCTTGTACCAGGCCCAAAAGCTGCTCGGCCTCGCTACGCGTAGGCATCTCCTCAATCAAGAGTCCGCGCCGGCTGCCCTTGGTAGTGGCTCGGCGTCGGCGCTTGACTGTTCCGCCAGTGGCCGTCGCTGTTGCCGGCGCCAGGGGAGGAGCAGCATTAGTGTCCTTGGAAGACGGCTTGTCCAGCGTTGAGAAAGTTGGCCTACGGTCTCGGCTCTTGCTGCGCGAAACTGGCTTCGAAGAAGATGAAGTGTCCATCGTGGGGAATGGCACGTCCCCTTGAGCGTACACTGGTGAGGGCGGCTCCAACGAGCTTTGATTTTCCGTCGTCGTTCCATCAACAGGCGGGGAGCGAAGAGCCGAGTCCTCTCCGCTGCTGCCACGAGAAGCTGGCTTGCCGTTTGCTTCGTCGCCTTCGGGCTCGGGCAGCTGGATCTTGGGCTGATCTTCCGTTTTCACAGCTGCTTCGTCACGGCGAGGTTCATTATCGTCGCCGGTAGATTTTGGCTCCATGCTGGCGCGAAATTTCACGTTGTAATCCATATATTCGCGGTATTCGGCCCAGGTGCCAACTTTGGAATCAGGCATGCAGCGGAATACTCTCCGGTAGAGCACTGTGTTATTGCGCGCAGCCCGATTCCAGATTTCATCCACAAAGCGGGGATCCAACGGATCTCGCATGCAATCTTTATCAATGTCAGCAGCTTGGATGTCTGCTGCCATCGGATGGAAAGTTCCGTTGGATTGATGGCCTGCTTTAGAATCAGCGTGAAGGGCAGGACCACCAATGCTCGTATCATCAAGCACTGGTAATGGAACGGCTTGCGCACCCGTACCCAGACCTGATAGCTCACTCTTAATCGCCTCGTGCTTGCTGATAGGGGATGGGGGTGCAGGAGGGGTGACAGGCTTATCGCTAGGCTCTTGGTGTGCATTCTGCTGACGACGCGAAGAGGGAGGAGACAAGGGAGGCTGAGCCATTTCTGCAATTCGCTTGCCGTCGTGCAAGAGAACCTCTCGGCCTCCGACGACGACTGAATCTCGGCCTTCATCGGCGCCTTGCTGTTCTGCCGACTTCCAGTGATCCGGACCGTATCCTGATAAATCTAGCTGATGTTCCTTGTCTTCAACACGAGGGTCGGTCTCAGCCTCTTTTCCTTTCGACGAAGAACCGTCAAGTTCCTGGCTGGCCTCTGCTGCCGCGAAGTCAAGGTCATGGTTGAAACTGGGCAAACGAACGTGGCTCAAAGGCGCTCGTGGACTCTTAGCCACGCTAGAACTAGTGCTGGTCGCATCGGCGTCGGGTGTCGCATCTTCTTCGTATATAGCATCCATATCTTGTTCAAAGAGAGCTTCATTTATTTCTTCTTCTCGCTCTTGTTCCAAGATTTCATCAACATCAAGGCCAAGATGCTCTCGCATGAGTCTCATCCGAAGAGTGTGTGCAAATCGACCAACTTGATACGGCTTGCCCGCCATGGTAGACGATATCATATCAGTATCACGAACGATAGCGGCCACCTCAGAGTCTCTGGAACCAACCAGCGAACGTTCGTTGATGTTTGCAGAACCGATCAGCGCAACTCGATCGTCCACAACAATGGTCTTGGCATGGATATAAAGCTGCTCGGTAACGAGAACATCATTGCCCATGACTCCCCACTGTCGAAGAGAGAAAAAGCTGATATAATCCTCGGGTTCAATCCCCGCGGCACGGAGACGCCCAAAAATTGAGTGCTCTCCACGGCAGATGCTGCGATATTGGCACATGACAATCAATCTAACGCTAGTGCCTTCCTGCTCGTCAACGGTGTTTTGAAAACCCGGCATGAGAGGTATGACGATGACAGCTCGCCAGTCTTCATCATTTTGGTGAGCACGAATGATGCGTTCTACCAGGGCATCTCCAATGCGGTTGACAATCTTGGTTCCGTAAGCCTCAGTGCTCGTAATGAAGAACTGGTTCTCAATGTAGACAAAATGATCAGACTCCTCGATCAAATGGATGTAGGCATTCTGGATACTATGCTCGGTTTGGTCTATTCCCAACGACCAATTGGATGCAGACCGGAGCATCTGGACTTCGCAAGTACCAGTCAATCCAAGGCCCTCGAGATCTTCGAATTTCGCATCAGGGGGCGGTAACAGGAACGGCAGGGGCCTAGTTGGTTTTCGACCTCGGCGAAGATAGTTCCATCGCTGAACAAAATGGCGAGTCAAATCTCGAGCGGGTTGTCCAACGACTTGCATAGAAACATCATGCCAAGGCATTCTAGGAACCTTGCCCCGGTCGTACATTTCTTCATACGGTTCGTTGAGATTGAAAAAGTCTTGAACTCTCGGGTTTGAGTAGTCCTTTCCTGGGAACAGCTGCACATGCTCAGAGTCTTTGGGCATCTCGGATGGCTCAAATCCAGTCGGCTTGTCGTCAACAATCGGATGTTGTGGACTATCCCAACGACCGAAGCAGAGGTCTATGCCACCGAGAAATGCCACATCATGATCAACAATGCAGATTTTCTCGTGGTGCGCGAAGAAGAACTGATTCTTCTTGAACTGATTCGGAGACCGCTGGACAAAGATATTCGGGTGGAGGTTAAGAAGCGAGAATTTGGTGTACTCAGAATCAATGGGAATGGCAGCTTCCACATTTCGATAGATAATCACAAATACTTTCACACCTTCTTTCGCCTTCTTCTGGAGCAGTCGATCCAACCGCCACTTTTGGCTGATGCAAGCAGGGCGACGCATATAGAGCTCGGGGCTCAGCCACCAATCGTGGATGTAGATGACGTCTTTCGCCATGTTGATTGCTCTCGATACATTCCACATGTAGTCACGACCATCGACCAGCCATTGCGCAAATACTCCAGACCGAACGGGGGCGAAACTATCAAATCTCTTCTTCTCAAACCAGGGCGTCTGCTTCAGCATTTCGTTGATGGAATCCTCGAATTGCCGCATCACCGACTGGTAACGCGAGAACAGTCGGATTTTGCGGTCTGAAGTGCGCAACGTAAGCGTGTGGTGTTTCTCTGTGGACTGCTCATGTTCCATGGTCAAATCGATTTCAGCCTGTTTTTTCTTGGATCCAATTTTCTTCAGTGCCTTCCTCTTAGAAGCGATGCTGAATTTGGTATCGACAAGATAAACATCAAAGATGTTCATATTCTCCGGCGACTCAACGCACACAATGTAGCTCTGCCTGACAAGAAACCATTTCCGGCTATGTCGAGCAATGACTTTGGCTGGTTGCAGTACGCGACGGAAGTCAAGGCCTTTGGACATCTGAAGATGAAGAAAGCCTTCCTTGCCGTGATAGCTTCCTTCAGCGGCTAGACGAACTCCCAAAGCCGACAGCTCGAGAAATCGACACAGGCGGTTGCTGTCAGCTCTGAACATGAGCCATCGAATCATCTCAGAGAGATACTTTTCGAGAATGCGCCTCTGTTTTTCCACATATTTCTGTCTACGAATCTCTTTATCAATGCCAGCGCCTTCCGCCGTAGACAGCTCACCAGCGTCAGTGAACCCAGTAGATCTTCGTCTCATGCCTGCGAGGAAATTGCCGCGAGATTTCTTTCTCGAGTGTAGATGCGGCCCTTCGCCATGATCCTCAGCAGCCGTCATCTCAGCACCCGTCATCTCAGCAGCCGTCTCCTCGCCGCGGCCACTGGCCTGGTCGTCGTCTTCGCTTTCATCTCCCTTGTCGCGGGCACCACGAAGATACGGGAATGCCGAATAGGGAAACTTGGGCTGTTTTAGGCGAGCACCAAGATCCAAACGTCCAAGCATGTATTTATCGTTGTTAAGGGCAAACTTGTACCGAAAGTGCAGGTTATAGATGTCTCTGATGGTTCGGACAACTAGCCATTGCATCCGACTTGGTCCGCTGCCATATTCCAGTTCAATTGTGAATATCCAGTGACGCTCTTTGTCATCATCTGGCATGGGCGAGCTGTCCTTGATTTTCAGCTTCAGTTGCTCCAGTAGAACTGGTATTCTCTTGTTCCCGTGTTCGTCTCGCTGAATCATGCTGGCGAGCATCAGAACCGCAGGGGCACCGGCTCTCAGCTCAGCCATCAGCTCTGCAGACTTGTAGTAATCGAAGCGATCGTCCTTCTTTTGCCGAAGGAGCTTCAGCGTGCTTTTGACTCGCTTCCATTTATTGACGCCGTAGCTAGAGGCCCTTTCTGCTCTTTCTGAGTTGAAGAAATGCTTCCTGGGGGTCAACGCATCTCCATCAGACAAGCCACCTCCGCCAAAGACAGTAATGCGGCGCAAATGACCCGTACGTCGTCCAACAGCGGTGGAGTTTTCCATGTCTTCCATATCTTCTTCACCTGGAGGACTCATGGCGGTATTCATCATGGAGTATCCTCTACGGAATGGCTTACGTCTAGGGATATCACGAATATCGCCATCGGATGCTGCATGGTCATGCTGCGTCGTATCAGGCATGCTAGCTCGGCGTCTAAGCAGGCGATCATATGTGCTTAGTGCGTCCAGATCCGCTGGGAATCGGCTCGGGTTTGGAAAGTTAGATATGGAGCCTTTCTTAAAGCGCCGACTCTTTTTCTTGTTCTTTTTGACAGCGTCGGGTATTGCAGCTTCATCTGCAGTTTCGACATCGGCATCGGCATCAGACTGCTCTTCATGGACGGCCTCCGGAACTCGAGTAGTAACTCTGGACACTGTGGGAGAGTTGGGAAACGATCGTGTGCCGAATTCAGATGGAAAAGTTGGCCCGGTTAGTGATTTCGGGGTCTGCGAGCCCGTATTGGCTGCGAATGCTTTGATCTTGGACATGAACCTCGTTCGAGAGCGTGGTGTATCTGGCTCTTCCAATGGAATCGCTCCCGGGGGCTGAAGGGTAGATTCGTGGACATCGGGCTGGGCAAACTGGATGCTACGCCCTCCATCTAATTGCAAAGGTTCTGGAATGCTCTTGACAGGTTCAGGCTGCTGTTCCTCTTTTTGTCTTTGAGCCTCGGATTCCGGCTTCAGCTCTCCCGAAGTCAATGGCGAGGGATCAGGATGGCTCAGTCCATCATTCCAGTAGTCTCTGGCTTCTGTTGGGGCTTCCTCTGGTGTTTCCGCTGAGACTTCTTTGGGGCCTTCTTCTGCGCCCAGCTGTGGTTGTGATCTATTGGGGGTCGGAGCAAGCAGGCCATCGTTCGACTTTGGTGGCTGGAACTGAGACTGCGCTTCGACGTTGGCAGGCGAGGGATGGTTGGGAGTTCTCGTCATTGGCGAGACAGACTCGTCTAACCGTTCGTGCGTCATGATGGATTTGCCAACAGTTTACAGTTCGACGTCGGAGAGGAAAGGGTGAATATCAAGAGAGTGGTTGGAGTTTTTGCACGCGACTTGGCAGCTGCCGCAGTGACCGAGGCGAAAAGGGAGGGACAACCAAAGGCGCTGTTCTTCACATTGATATTGAAAGATCGACGAGATGATAATTTTCAAAGCATGTGACGTGCAGGATTGATTGTTGTCGAACAAAAAACAATTGGCAATCCCTCAAGCACCCGCGATTCCTTCACGTGGGAAAGAGAATGGTTTAGCTTTCGCGCAACCTTCAGAGAAGGTGGTGACAATGACCGAATGACCAGCTCCCAGTTAGTCGAAGTTGGGGGCAGGGGAGCCAAAAGGGCGTTATCGATTAAGGCAATTTGCAGATACGTTAGCATTCTTCAGCGCTACGTCTCCATACAGCGGTGCGCCAATCGTCCGCTAGTGGGCACGTGTGCCCACCACGAGCGCCCCTTATTCTCCTAGGTAGAGATGAGTGTAAGTGGGACTGCAGATTGTAATAGAGTCGACAAGCGTGCTTATAGGAGTTGAGGCATCTATACCTCGTCTGAACTCTATGAAATATCACTTCTTACCAATGTAATTATTTCCATACCTGCTACATTTACTACAGTCATGTCCAACTTCGCTATGCCTCTTACATAGGTGCATGTAGGCTATTGAGCAAGACGCAGAATCACTTCAGACGACTGCCTGCATCATCCCCTCCTGGCATATCTGCCGCAGTGAAACGGGATCAATGACTCTGACCGGCAGATGTAAATGGCAAATGGCATCACTATGAGAGTTGAACGCCTCCACCAATAGTTCTTTCTCCACCTGCAGGCAAGAATCGGAATCAACCTCCTCCCAAAATTCAACCACATCATAGCCGAAATCAAGATCCCATGTACTTCGCTATGTAAGTGTAGCTTGCCGCGCTGTCATGTCCCTGTGATATATGACTGCCCCTGCACCTCTATGTTGATAGTTCCAAATAACCAAATTTTCCAACCGCGGCATCCTGGACGCAGCCAGGCTGGCATCTCGTAATAATGAGGAGATTGGTGCCAAAGGAGCTGCCTCCTTCAGAACGGATGATGTTAACGCGAGTGATTGCAGGTGATGCCAGGTATTCGAGGGTTGGCAAGCGTCGAAAAACCGCTGGGCGTCGACTATATATGAAAGTGAAAGATGTTCTAGCTCATAGCTTTTCGAGGCGAAGGCTGCAGCCAACAAGGGGCATGCAGCAGGGCCAGTTTCTACTGGCGTATATACCTCTGTGTCGTTGTCCAAAGCCAACGCAAGCCGGTCGTTGAAATCTTCAAAGACTGACAATCTTTTCAGTTGATGCAATACACTGTGCTGAATTGTATGGGCCAAATCTGCAAAGGTCATAAGTACAAATAGATGGACTGGATAGAATGGCATGCGGCAGCGTACCTTCATACCACTCGTCCCTCCCCTCGCGCCGCCAAACTCTCCATGGCTCGTATACCAAGGTTTCTAACTCAGGGAGGATCTCCAAAATGACCTTGAGACATCGCGGCCATATCTGACGTCGCATTTGTCGGCGTACCACAAGCCCTGTAACTGAATGAACTTGTGGAGGGACGGGACTAGAAAAAAATAATGGAGCAAACAGTCGCAATATAGCTGACTTGCCAGGAGCCTCAACTTGTCGGCCATCGACCCAGCCATGCCCAGGGTCGTGCCATGTGGAGGCAGCATCTTTCTGCAAGATCAAATCTTCATTTTTAAGCCCAAACCGATCAATTTTGAACCAATGCTCCGAGTCACTCGGAGAGTAAGCATTCAGTTCCAGTGTCAGAGGGCAGCTAAGCCGCCAGCAACGGAGGACAGAAAGCAAGTCTTTCAAAAGCCTCCTGAATCTGAGACTTTGGGTCGTAAACTCGTATCGCAGCACCTGCTGTTTACAACTGCTCCAACTGCTGCATGTATATCGCGGGAACTCAACGTTAAGGCAAATATGCTGAATAAACCTCCTTGGACGAATCGTTATATCCTCGAGTTCTGGTATACAGGTTCTCCGTAGCGTCAATCGCTGGAAGTTCTTTGGTTCGATGACAGTCTGCCATTCTTTGCAAACAGCCGCACAAGAGGCCCAGCCACGAAACTTTTGGCGTACGATTTCTCTTAGTATCATTTGACGAACTTCTGCAGGTAGCGAAGTCCAGCAGCCACCATGTCCCGAGCAATCCATATCAGGTTCTCGAATGCTGGTGGTCCTTGTACTGGGTCCTCCCGACATCTTGAATGGTTTGCAAGAAAAGAGCTGAGAAAAGGGTTCAAAAATAGAAGCTATATTTGTGAAAACAGAAAGGTGTCAGAATTGCGGGGTTTCCTTTTGAACATTCCCTTGGTTACGGTCACTTCCTACTAGTATATTTGCGCGGCATATAAACAGTCCTGTTTATTTTCTCTTCACAACTATGATCCGTCATCTGCTCCGTATTCTCTACATGAGTTCTGATTCAAGTGTCTTCAGAATTTAGGCTTCAAAACGAGCATCAAATAATGGGCTGATATAAGGTGCCAATGTCGGCGGATCTATTGTGTACATGCAAGGTGCCTTGGCCCCATCAAAACTTCCATGAGGGTACATGTACTGGGTACGTTGAGCCGGGTCGCAAGGTGCTTTCTCCCGAAGGGAATTTTTCCCAGCTATATGCCTCGCCTACAGGCAAGAGTATGAACACATGTGCCTATACTGACGCTGCGTGTGGCGGCAGTAACGGCATAACAATAGGTACCTCAGTGCTGCCTACCATTGTAGCCTTTGGCATAAAGCCACTAGCGAATGCATGTGGCTTTCAATCATTACCAAAACAACACGTTCGAGACGCCATTTATCTTGCAAGAGTCTGAGCTCAGTCGCCGCACTACTAGAAGACCATGCAATAGGTACTTATCCGACTTGAGGCACCATTTGGGCAATACGAGTTTCACTCCGTTCTTACCAACAGTAGCTCGCTGAGCATCATCAATACAACAATCTGATTAACATGATTTATCGGATAGACACTTGCTATTCAACATAGAGCATCTCCTATTGCTGGAAAAAGAAAAAAACCCTTCAATGTCCATCGTCAGGTCTAGGGTAAGGCGCAGCGCTGGAGCGAATGAATGACCCAATTCCTCAACCCACCCAGCCAATAACATGTAGTGCATTCTGCAGTAGTCAGCCACGGGACGAGCTGCAGGTTGCGCATCCGCTGCTCATGATTGCTGGAAAAATTGCTATTCATTGGTCAGCTAGACGATGCTAGGATCGATCTCAATTGAATGGCACTCGAAGCTATCTGCCTTTAATTCCTAGGTCTAGGAAGCACTTGATATAGCAACCCCAGGTTACAAATCTTAGGCAATCGGGATCGCATCGGGATCGCGCCGCCGTCATATTAATAGCGGTGGTGGAGGTCAATTACGGAATATTTGAAGCTAGCAAAGGTAATAAGAGTACGAGCCCGTTGCGAGCCGCAAAGCTTATACGAATACGCACTCACGTCGACGCTAGTGAATTCCCGCGTATTGAGGCGATGGGTCTAAATTGAACAGGTACCTCGTCACATGGTTTGGCTGCTCAGGTACATCTCGCATCGCCTACCCCTGAAATCGCAGGCCGCCGCTTGAGACGATCCTGGTCAGCCAACGAGCCAATGGCGTTACATCCCAGATTCCCAAAAAGTGCCCCAGCTCTGGCTTCTTCAGCGCGGCGCGACCTGGCTCGTAATTTTCTGCCCTTTCTGCTTCCAACTGTCCTCTATCGCTCTTCGGATCTGGAAGAGCTACCCGTTGCCGAAGCGCGAAGCATCCGCGGCTTCGAATATTAAGCGAGCCTCTCTCGATCCGCAGGCTCGCAGCGCAGTTCTTCCCTTTGAAACGCGCGAGCAGTTCTTGACACAAGGGCTACTTGATAGCTCGATATATCCATCATCGCCATGGCGACCCGATATTCATTGCGGCAGACTCCCAAGTAAGTGTCTAGCGAACAGATATGCCGAGCCAGGTCATCAGGTTTCCGGAGACCAGTGTTCAATCACCAGTTCCCGGGCGCACAACCTTGAATATCTCGATATGCCCGCGTTGCCGCTCCTCAAGACCAATGTGCTAATCCCCACCCAGGAAAAAGGAGCTCTTCGACGGCCTGGTTGAGACTCCAAAGCGATCTTCGCGCACCCGCCAAGCCTCACAGGCTCCCGATGCCTCGGACGCTGAGGAGTCTGCATCTATCGCCGAGAATGCCAGCCCTCGTAAGAACACACGCCGCCGCACGGCCAAGTTCATCGAGAACCTAGACGAGGAAGATCTCAAGCCTTCTGCCAATGGCACTGCCAACGGCTACAGCAATGGCCACAGCAATGGCCACACCAACGGCCATGCCAACGGTCACGCCAACGGCATGGCCAATGGTAACGCCAACGGCAAGGCCAACGGATATACGAATGGAAATGCGAATGGACACACCAACGGACATGCCAATGGCCATACCAACGGAACATCCGCCGAAGAGAAGGCGATAGACGGCTGGAAAGCAGGCCAGGACCCCAAGGTCGACTACTCGGGCGAGTTCGAATTTGGCGGTTCAGTAGGCACTCTGTGCATGATGATCTTCTTCCCAATGCTCATGTGGTACATGTGGATCGGCACTACGTTTTATGGCGGCAAATTCCCGTCCCGCGCTCCCGGTGAAAGCTGGGCTGATTTCGGCCTTCATCTGGCCAACATCGTCTACACGCGCGCGTTTCCTCACACCAAGGCGTGGGTATGGTACTGGAGCTACCTCATCTTTGAGGGTGCATGCTACTGCCTTCTTCCTGGCGTCTGGGGCAAAGGCAAGCCTCTTCCTCATGAGGGCGGCAAGCAGCTCGACTACTTCTGCAACGCCTTTGTCAGCTTGTACACGACCGTCGCCGTCTTTGCTGCCCTGCACTTCTCCGGTATCTGGCCCATCTACACGGCTCTCGACGAGTTTGGCCCTCTCCTGTCGGTTGCCATCTGCAGTGGCTTCATTGTGAGCTTCATCGCTTACTTCTCTACTTTGTGGAGAGGCAAGCAGCACCGCATGACCGGCTACCCTATCTATGACTTCTTCATGGGTGCTGAGCTTAACCCCCGCATGTTTGGCATCCTTGACTTCAAGATGTTCTTCGAGGTTCGCATGCCCTGGTACATCCTGCTGATTCTCAGTGTTGGAGCGGCTGCACGTCAGTATGAGCAATATGGCTATGTCTCTGGTGAGGTCATGTTCCTTGTCATGGCTCACTACCTCTATGCCAACGCCTGCGCCAAGGGCGAAGAGCTTATCATCACCACCTGGTAAGGATAGAATTCCCGTGTTTGCTAATTGATATGGGACTGTTGAGCTGACAGAAGAATAGGGACATGTACTATGAGAAGTGGGGTTTCATGCTCATCTTCTGGAACCTTGCTGGTGTCCCTCTGTCGTACTGCCACTGCACCCTTTACCTGGCTAACCATGATCCTGCCACTTACCGCTGGAACCGCTTCGCTCTGGTTGCCATGTACGGCGCTTACCTCTTCTGGTACTGGGTGTGGGACAGCTGCAACAGCCAGAAGAACCGCTTCCGCGCCATGGAGAAGGGAAACCTCATCCCCCGCAAGACTTTCCCCCAGGTCCCATGGCAGACGCTCAAGAACCCCAAGACTATCAAGACCCCTCAGGGCACCATCCTCGTCGATGGTTGGTATGGCCTTGCTCGCAAGATTCACTATACCTCTGACCTTTGGTTCTCCGTCTCGTGGGGTCTGATCACAGGCTTTGACAGCCCCTTCCCCTGGTTCTATCCCGTCTTCTTCGCCTGCATGATTGCCCACCGCGCGCATAGAGACATTACTCGCTGCCGTGCCAAGTACGGCGAAGCCTGGCTCGAATACGAGCGCCAGGTCCCTTACCTCTTCATTCCCGTAAGCTTTTCTTCAATCTATCTCTCCCAAAAGACGATGTTCTCAAACGCGGTTTCTAACATTCTTATAGTACGTCATCTAAGAAGCAACTTGTTCTTCATGTACCGAGTTTCTATTCTCTCTCGCACATATTACATCTCTCTTCTCACTCCTGAGAGGAGCTTTCTGGATTTTAATTTCAGCATGCATGCGACCAAATTACTACACGGCGGGCATCAAAAGGGTAAAGCAAACTTATTTCCTTATTAATAAACAAGGGGAAGATAGAAAGAGAAGACTGGGAAAATGATCAAGATGGGATTTTCATAAAATGATTTAAAAACGGCCAACATCATGGAAATCAGGATATGTTAACGGCTTCAATGTTTGTATTATGTAGTTTTAAGATGGATGAGCATATCCAATAATTATCTAGTAGTTTTAATAAAGGCAGAAGTTATCCAGCGCCCCAATTCTATTATCTGGCCCTCCGGCTAGTATTACTGCTCGCTGCTTTGCTGCTACTATTTTTAAATGCACAGTGCTTGGCAGTTATGTACATGCATTTCGATATGTGGGATGATGGCTGCCTTGTTGCGCTATAGCTGGGGTGTCGGATAATGAGATTGGAGTGCAGAGTAACTTCTCCCTCAATAAATGGCATATCATATCAAATACACACACGGACAGGTATTTGTATAGGTCTCCAAGAAACAACTTGAAGTTCACCAGAACACATTACGTATATTGTAAGGAAACTCGCCAAAGTGAATGGTCAATTTCACGATGGTTATAAAAATACAGAAGCTGCTTTCGGCTAGAAACTACCGGCTCAGCTGTTCAACTGCGAAGGGATGAAGAAAAAAACAATGACAGATAAAATTGACCATCCGCTTACACTAGATCCTTCACCTTCACCGTCTATGAAGAGAAACTCGCATCAAGAGCAAACACACCCTGTCACTAGTGTACATATGTAAAACCTCTTCCTACTGATTTGATCCATTACGCGACTCGCACTGAGAGTTAATCCGAGTTTCGCCAATTCCAACACACGAGCTCCTTCCAGCACCGTCCGGGCTATGATATTGCAATGCTGCCCAGAAATCCATATTTCGTATCGAAGTGGCGACTTTTGAAAAGACAAAATTGACAAGCTTTTTCAAGAGGCCACGGGGTCCGTTAGTTACTT
This sequence comes from Trichoderma sp. 2475, assembly GCA_038502285.1. Lineage (NCBI taxonomy): Eukaryota > Fungi > Ascomycota > Sordariomycetes > Hypocreales > Hypocreaceae > Trichoderma > Trichoderma sp. 2475. The sequence continues at coordinate 921,922 of JARPVV010000006.1, forward strand.
ATGCGCAGACAGCGTCCTGGCTGGCCTTGGAGTTCATCAGAAGAGCGACGATAAGACCGTAAAGACCTTGATGGTGCGTCAGTTATGCTGTCTTTGTGTGATTAGAGTAGAGGTACACATACCCAAGACTTCGGCGAAAATAAGAATCAGAATCATTCCGACGAAAAGACGAGGTTGTTGAGCAGTTCCTCGGACACCGGCATCACCGACGATACCAATGGCAAATCCAGCAGCGAGACCAGCGAGACCGACAGACAGACCAGCACCGAACTGGATGAAACCAGTGTAGAGAGGAAGGTCTTGTCGCAGACCATCGGAGATGAGGACGGAGACGACCAGACCGTAGATACCAATGATACCAGCCATAATGACGGGTACAATGTCTAATTATAGAGGTCAGTAACAAGGCGATGCGCGTCAAGGGGAAAAATGCAACTGACTCTTGACGATCAGATCAGGGCGGAGGACACCCATAGCGGCGATACCAACACCAGACTTGGCGGTACCGTATGAGGCACCCAGACAGGTGAAGACGATGGCACAGGTGCAACCCATGGCGCCAAAGAAGGGCTGTGTTATAGGTTAGCATTCTATCAAGTATATGAAGAAGTCATGCTAATGGGTTCGATGTCTCTTCGGGAGGTCCTCGGTGACGTCGTTGGGATAGCAAGACCGGATATATGGTTACTGACCGCGTAGACGGGGCTACATAGGCATCTTGTTAGCTTTAAACTTTCAGAGTCGCACAATGAACTAAGGGAAGAGGCGAGTGCAAATAGTTGCGATGATGCCGAGAGCTTCCAAGGATGCAATCCGAAGCTCCACGACCGTGCTAAGGGGAGGAATCGAACGCGCTGACGCAACGTACCAAAGTTCGGTGGCCATTGTGACGATGAGGGGTGAGCTAAGAAGCGATTTGTTACAAGGTTCGAAAAGAAATGTCGAAGCCGGTGCTCGTGAGAAGCTTCCGAAGGCGGGTAGAGGCGCGAGGGACGACGGAGTCGATGGGTTGGTCTGCAGGCGCTTAATAGCTGGGTTGTTGAGATGGGTGAGGGTGCCAGTTCCGACGCCGACGCCTGGCTGGTAAGGTTTTGCTACAGGCTGGCCGCTTGGGCATTACATAATTCGGGGGCGGATAATTACCTCACCCGGAGGGATGCGCAGCCATTCGCCCTTTCTCTTGGTCGGCCGGCCACTACTTGGCCGAATGAGGTAATTGACTGCAGGCGCGGCTGAGCAGTCATCATCTAAGAGATAGGATACTATCAAGATCCCTTCTTCTCGAGGCCATGTACGATACTAAGTCAAAGAATACTTGGATCATTATCTTTTCTTGTACCAAACATAGCAGCAGTCCTACGGGCGCACGGACATGCGTTACAACTGCGTGATAAAAACGCTCCCTGTCTGTAGGACTGACTTGGTGAGCTTCAGTGCTGCTCCGGGGTCCCAAATGGCTTGCCCTTTGTATGCGCCTTTTGATAATACAATGGGCGCACAACACTCCATACATCGGACTCGACGCATCTACAGCCGCAGACAGGAAAACTTTCAAACGGTGTCGTTGAGCGATAACGCGACCAAATTCGGAGTGCAGATTACGGCTCCGTTCCGTCTGAGGTTCCGGTTCTTATATAAGTGGCATCCCCGGTAGTCAGTTGCTCAGTGCAACTAAGCTTAACCGCCTTGAGAACATCAGCTCGTACGCCTAGATGCGCAGCCTCACATGCGAAAATGTCCAGCCTCAGCTCTTAGAGAGCAGCACACGCGCCGTACGGCACAGCTATCCTAACCGTGCTAGGGAGGACAAAGATGTCGGTTATCCTGCCGCTCCTCTTTTCTCGTTTCAGCATATTACGACGTCAATGCAAACAAGTCCTCTCCAGTAGCCCCGAGGGCGCCAAGTGACTTGAAACGCCAGGGACATGTCTTGTTGCCCAATCAAGTCGCCTCTCCGTCTTGCATAGCGCTATACAGCCATCGCATCTCACGTCGCATCCGGCATGTTAACCAAGAGAAACAAAGAATTGCAGCAAAAGACGGCAAACAAAACGAGTAGGGAGCATTATCGCTCGTATAACCGCTCAGCCCCTACAGTTGCGTCACAGTGTTTATGGCGATGGCCCAGAGCTCGAGCCACAGCGCGCTCCTCTCCTGTATTAATCATTCGTCTGGAACTCAGTGCTCGTGTTTTTGCCCTGCCGCGCCCCTTGCACTCGCAACTGCCACCTACGGCAGCTGGATCGACACTCGTTTTTGCTACTTTGCCTTTGTCGTCTTTGTCTCTAGGCCCCGTTAACCCAGGGGCAAAATGGAGCACCGCACCGCCTTCCACGTCATGCCTCAAAGACTCGTTCCGGAACAGTACATGCAAGCAAACACCAACGTTGCATTGACGCTTCCCGTTGCCGTAACTTCTCCTGCTCGCCATCCCTTTAATTCTGTCTACATAAATACCGTAGCCGTGCATTTCGCTCTTTTTCTTCACCTCCATCTCTCTTTCACTTGCAAAACACGAAGATAGAGCGGACACGGAATAAATTACAGCCAACATGCGTTACGAAGCCCTCTCTTTTCTGGCTGCCCTGCCATCCGCCATGGCCTCCATGTCTGCTCTCGCCTACCATCCTCCTGCCGAGCTCCTCGCTCAGTCCCAGACCGATAGCGCTTGCAATTTCCCTCCCGATTTCCACATCCAGAACTTCGTGGCCAAGTCGAATGGGACCGGCCCAACGGCCACTCTTAGTGCATACAACTTTACCTTTGTGGACGAAGTAACGAGCATTACTACCAGCTGCTCTTTCAACTCGAGCTCCGTTTCAACTACTCCGCCAGGCCTGACGCCACGATATGCCTGTGCTAATGGAGACATCAAATTTATCTGGAATGATGCTCGCGACCAATTGACCATGGTCGAGAGAATCTGCCCAACCGCAAAGGGGTTCGTAACATTTCCAAGGCTATCTGGAGCATCGAAATATTCGTCTATGGATGTGGAGAGCTAACTTTCACCCTTTACAGCACTGATCAGTACGAAGTTACCGGCTCAACAATCATCCCTTTGACTTGCACCGGATCAGGAGCCTGCAGCACCAACTCGACCGATTTCGACGTGAAATACACGGCACTGGATCCCGTCTCAGATCCCACTCGGCGGGTCAAGTATTGGGTGAGCTAAAGGGCCCAGAAGACGGCATTATCGATTCTTGGTAAATGGCTATGCCTGATATGGTATGCTCTGGCGTTTTGGCTTTGTTCTTAATAGATCTGGAAGGAAAAAAAGAGGATACAGCAAATACATAGACACTGGGCAGCAAAGAATTTTCTGCCAGCTTTGGGGGCACCAATGGAAAAACGAAGGGAGAAGACAAGGGCTATGATGCGAAACTCCATGGATCTCTTCACTCTAGTATTACATATCAGAATATTAATAGTTTTACGAGTTCAAGGTCATCGTATCCTTCACAATACGAACAACAATCGTAAAATCTCTTCCATCGTGCTCTGGACTATGGCTCCAAATAGTCCGACGGCCCGAGTCAGCGGTACGAGCTATTGCTAAGGCGCCAGGGGCACCGGCATTTAGCAGGCACCTGCGGAGGCTTTCCAGCGCTCCAGCCGCTGCAGCGATGCCGAATGCAGCCCTGAGCTCGTTCAGGCGCCCCAGATTTTCCCCAGCACTTGTCGCCCTGGCGCGGGCCCCACCCGAGTTGTACATAACCTCGTGATCTCTGGCCGGTCTTGGCAATGGCAGCTTGCCACTACGCTCATGAGACAAAGTGCGGTCATGCCTCGCCAAGAGTCGCTGATTTTTTTCTTCGCTCCTCTCACAGGAACAGCAAATCATTTGATCCTGACCATCATGCAATATATCAATTGCGCAGCCCGTGCACCGCTTTCTCGCTAAAAGTGACGCGCTCGCGCTCTTCGCCGCCAGCTGCGCTCCTCCCTTGCGTTGGGCTTACATCGAGGCGTCATTGCGATTTTGCAAGCTGAGATTAAGGATCATTTGGGACAGCACCTCGCGGACTCACCAACTATTTATTCTTGCTCCTCCATGCCCTGGTTATCGACCGACTAATCTCAACAATGGAGGGGGCATTACCGGGTCGCTTCAGGCTGTTGTTGCTCTTACAGCTCGCCATTGCCTACCTCACTGGGGCTGCATATATCGACCAGCAGAAGCCGTTGGGCAGCACGCAGCTAGCATCCCCTTCGACTATATCCGTCCCGTTATTCGCGTCTCTCGAACGACTGGCTAGGCTTGTTGACGTGTCGTATTGCCTTGGCACCTCTGGCATTCGCAAGCCCTTCCAGTGTCTATCCCGATGCAACGAGTTTCCCGAGTTGACGCTGGCTACCACTTGGAGCACAGGCATTCTGTTCAGTGACAATTGTGGATTCATCGCCATCGACGATGGCTCAGAACAGCAGCTCCTCGAAGCAAGCCGACACGATGAAGCGAATGAGAAGCAGGGCGCTATAGTCGTTGCGTTTCGCGGGACTTACAGCATCACCAATACCATTGTTGATCTCGGCACCATCCCGCAAAAGTACGTGCCATATCCGTCCCCAGACGACGGAGGAGAGACCCCCAAAAAGCCTAGCCACGAATGCACAAACTGTACCGTGCACATGGGTTTCCTTGAGTCTTGGAGAAGCGCTCGTGATGCTGTTCTGCCAGAACTAAAGGCCCTCCGAGCCCAATATCCGTCTCGCCCTATCCAGCTTGTGGGTCACAGCCTCGGTGGTGCTGTTGCCTGTCTTGCGGCCCTGGAGCTGAAGGTATCCCTGGGCTGGGACGATGTAACGGTCACGACTTTTGGAGAGCCTCGTGCTGGCAATGCCCAATTTGCCCGTTTCGTGGATGACGTGTTTGACCTCAATGGAACAACTGAACTTGAGAAGAGGACCTATCGACGAGTCACCCACGCTGACGACCCTGTGCCATTGTTACCGCCGAGCGAATTTGGCTATAAGTCGCACAGCGGCGAAATTTTCATTTCCAAGCCTTCTCTATCGCCATCTGAAACGGACGTGCACCTTTGCATTGGCGACGAAGATCCCAACTGCAGCGCCAAAGCTGATAGCACGATGCAGGGTCTGCTGCATCGTCTTCTCCATTTCCGCTGGACGGTTAGCTCCTTGCAGGCTTACACGGAGAGGATGAGCTTCCCAGCGCGATTCAAGCTATGGCAGCTATTTTTTGCTCATCGAGATTATTTCTGGAGGCTTGGGCTATGCGTTCCCGGTGGCGACCCTACAAACTGGGGCCGACATCCGTATGAGCCTCACGATGAATACCTATAACCAGCCGTGGGAGGGAAGGGCAAAGAAAAAAAGAGAGCAGGAAATACTGCATTGCAGCGATGCACGGTGTGTTTGACGAATACAGCGAGCTAATTTATCCGAGGAGTAGACTTGTACTGAGAAGGCAGGTTGGATATAGGGGATGCGTATGATATTGGTTAACAGTGTATGAATATCGGGAGAGCGAGCATGAATACTGTGAAACGACGAACAGGTAATCGTTTTTAACGGCCGCATAGTTTAATATTAGTCTTATAACTACCATTATTTCATTAACTGTTTTGTTGGGTTAAATATTCTAGTAGCCAGACGCTATCAAATCATCGTGGGCCAGCCCTACGCTAAGAGCGGCCTCTTGATAGGGGATACGCTCTGCTGGTAAACGCGTTGCATCCAACACATGTGCTGCTATCTCCGCCTCTCACTAATATGGCAATACCGGCAATTACAAGTATACATGTGCCATCCACCGTCCGGGCCTCCACGTTGATCGTCATTTAGTGGGGGATGCCAGTGAAATGACGCTGTTGCCATGTGACATCTGAGAAAGGACTGGATGCTGCACGCGTAGTAGCACGACGTCCCTATTAGTTATGGAAATACTAGTATTAGTAGTACCCCTTGTAGTGGCATCCGCAGCTTGTCAAACCCTCAAATATTCAAGGCGCTGGGCTCTTCTCGAAGCCGGGCACTCTCCTCGGATCGCGCAACACCAACATTGGATGAAGTCGCAACATTAGTGGGGGAGGGGAGCGCAAAACAGAGCGAGACGGGAGGGGTATTTTGTGGCGCGTTCTAACTGGAGACTGATGGCTGGCACCCAAAACAAAACGAACGACTCGAGAAGAGGCCCGGTGACGAAATAGGGCTACGCAGGCCAGGCTGATTTTCTTTTCATGTGAGAAAGAGAAGCCAAGCTGGGCTTGCTTTGTCCTCCCATTGGATCACGCCCAGCGGGATATTACTGCCTAGCTGGAGTTGAGCCACGATGCTATTGGTCTATATAGAAGATCCATGATACGCCTGAGCCTGTCCTCTGTGCCACGCGATGGCGATAAGAGAGGAGGGGGAATAAGGGGGGGGGAGTGAGTCACGGATGGGAGCTGACCACAGCCACAGCTCGCGTCTATTTGCCAGCCTCTCCAATGTCCATCCATGTCCATGGCAAGTGGCATGAACGGAAAGCATTATAAGAGGCATCGCCAGGGGAGGGGTGCGGGCTGCAGCATCATGTGAACAGCAAAACACCACGATGGTCTCCGGTCTCATCCCTGAAGGCCTGCGCTGAACATCTAGAAATCGGGGAGTGCCAGTGGAAGGGCACGGCGACAAGCGAGATACGGAGTAGGCCATGCATGCATTCCCGTGCTCTGGGAAAGGGGCCACTAGTTGTGATGAACTAGCCAGGCCTTGGGTGCAATATTCTCCTTATTTGTTGGAGCCTCATCGATGCGACCCCATCACGAGCAAGATGGATCAGCAGCAGCAGCAGCACCTACATATAGTAATCCAGAGTAGAGGCATGTAGCATCCCTATAGACAGTACTGTAGCAGCAGGGCCCGAGATTTAATGCCGTCTACTGTACCTATGTCCCAAGTACACGAGGCAACATCGCGATCCTCCCGTGCTACCGCATGAGGTGGAGGCAAGCAGAGACAAATATTGGACCGACGTGGCCGGCGGGGGGCCGGTTGGAACAAGAACAGCAGGGAGCACATGCTTCGGCCAGGGTGTGCCGAAAGAGGCTTCTAGCAGCACTTCCAGAGCAAGTTGTTGGAGTCTTCATCGCCTGCTTGCGCTGCCATCGACGGGGAAGATGGTCGATGCCTCCGTCTGGTGCTGGGAATGGAGCAGTCAATATGCACTAAGTCGTAGTCGCCGTCTGCTTAGACAGCTAGCTAGTCAACAACGGGATCTGCTGGGACGGGCCACTTTGGAGCCCCAGACGGGTTTCCTGGGTCGTCATCTCCATTCAAGGGAGAAACGAGAGATGCTCGTAATCCAAGGTACGCCGGCCGGCACGGAACAATACGAATGCTGGTAGAATGCTGGATTTCTTTTACCTTGCCCAGGTGCCGTGTACTTGTACAAGCACAAGATATGTCTTCTCCCCCTCGAGAGAGCGCCAGTGCCTGTTATCGGAGTGGAGCGCAGATGGAACGATCGCTGACCGACAGACGGCTGGCAGAATTCTAATAAGCCAATTTGCAGCCCCCCCTGGCCGCGTTATGACGCCTTTCCGTGCAGGCTTGGAGACTGACGCTGGTTGGACGATGGCGGGTGACAGCGCCATCATGCTTGTGCTGTGAAGAGCCCAGCAGAGGCAGCGATAAAAGACGCGGCCAGCTTAGCGCCGAGCACAACTCGCAGCAAATCAGCGTCGATAGGGCTGCCGGTACCAGGCGATGCGCGAGAGCACCCTTTGATGAGTGTCTCATGGCAAAAGCGGGACTCTGATCACTCGGTAACCCTTTTTTTCTTCTCTTCCCATCCAAGAGAAAAAGCCCCGCCCACTTGGCAGCGAGCAAGGGATAAAAGAGAATAGGGCTGTGATAGCTCAAAGGGTACCTCTGATGTACAGGATGGGGCTAATTTCTCTGCTTGATTAATATCAACGGCGCCCAAGACAATGTTTCTGCAAGCAGCTTTGGCACTTAATGCCGGAAGGCCACTTTGCATTAGGCCCTGAGACACTTTACTTTGCTATGCCTGCCGGCCGGTGGTGGCGAGACCAAGAAAAAGTGCGGCTGAGGAGACAGAAGTAAAACAAGGTGAAAGGATGGAGGAGAAAAAGAAACGGCTGAAGCCCCCCCTTTTACCATGTTGTGTATCGGAGGCATTCAGGATTTCAGTCGGCAGACGGCAAGTATGCGGTACCTTCCCAGCCTCATGCCGGGACTAGAAGCCACAGGTAAATGAGAAGAGCGCCTCAGCATCAATGCGCAAGTCTCCATGTACAGAGCTCCGTGCTCAAACTTGCGTGCGTGTAGCAGGTACAGCAATGGATGCTAAAGTGGAAGTGAGCTTCAAGTGAAGAGCGGCCCCCCCTTCCGGCTCCAGGTCAGTTCGAGGGCCAAGCACAATAATGCGGTTCATCGCGGATACGCAGCCTGTACATCTAGGATACGCTTTCAACTGCCTGATTGGCGAGTACCAGTCAAGTCTCAAATGGCAGATAGGCGCTGCGGCCAGAGATTACAGGCACCTCTAGTGCGCTGTGCTCGGCCACCAGAGCCTAGGGGCGGGGTGCGCCAGGCGGCTGGCTAGGCTTAGCAGGCCCCCAAGAGCCAGCAACTCCACTGCAAGCTGGCGCTGGCATCACCTGTGCTGGCAGCGGCGGGCACTGGCCTCCGCCCCGAGAACCCCCAAACCCCAAAGCCAATTCAATCTCAATCCACAATCAAAATATAAACACTCTTCTCGCCCCATCCTCAACCGCATCCCACCTCAGACACCCGCATCATCCTTTTTCTGCACCGACTCCGCACATTCCGACCTTCGTCTCTTCGTCGTCTTCCAGTCACCGACAAACAGTCAAAATGGCCACCGAGGTACGTGAGCTCAACTTCCCCTCTCCAGAGCTGCTGCTGTCACTGCTGCGACCGCCGCTTTCCGCCTTCTCCTCTCGAACCCCCTCGTTCTCGCAACCCCTCAGCCCGCCGAGTTCTTCGCCACGATCTGCGCGGCTTCGGACTCGCGCACCGGCGTCCAAGAACGCCATGACGGGCAAAAACACCCTTCTCTGCACTCCTACATCGCTCATCTTGCTTCAAATTCTATTCGGTTCGCAATGCTAACGTCTTGTCTATAGCGTGAAAGGTTTGTCCAACAGCTTGACCCCGTGACCCCACTAAACTTCTCACAACGAGAATCCAAACATCTTCCCCCCTCCCCTTTTTCCTGATCGAACGAGATGGTCTGACCGAGATTTTCAAACCAACAGCAAGACCTTCCTGGCCCGTCTCTGCGAGCAGGCCGAGCGCTACGATGAGATGGTCACCTACATGAAGGAGGTCGCTCAGCTGGGCGGTGAGCTCACTGTTGACGAGCGCAACCTCCTCAGCGTTGCCTACAAGAACGTTGTCGGCACTCGCCGTGCCTCGTGGCGCATCATCTCCTCCATCGAGCAGAAGGAGGAGTCCAAGGGCTCTGACAAGCACGTCTCCACCATCAAGGAGTACCGCAGCAAGATTGAGCTCGAGCTCGAGAAGGTCTGCGAGGATGTTCTCGACGTCCTGGACCAGAGCCTCATCCCCAACGCCGCCACTGGCGAGTCCAAGGTTTTCTACCACAAGATGTACGTTGCCTTCTCCTGCCGCTCTCTGTTATCTGGATTTCCAAAACTTTTCACCCAATCACGTTTCGGCTCGCACATTTGCGAAATTTTCAGGAGCTAATGCAAATCGCTCTTCTAGGAAGGGTGACTACCACCGTTACCTCGCCGAGTTCGCCTCTGGCGAGAAGCGCAAGACCGCTGCCACCGCTGCCCACGAGGCCTACAAGGTATGTTCATTAGCATGCACTCGTCGATGCCGTGTGCAGAGACAAATTTCGCGCGGGCAGAAACTGACCATATCACACAGAACGCTACCGACGTTGCTCAGACCGAGTTGACACCCACTCACCCCATCCGCCTGGGTCTTGCCCTCAACTTCTCCGTGTTCTACTACGAGATCCTCAACTCTCCCGACCGTGCTTGCCACCTTGCCAAGCAGGCTTTCGATGATGCCATCGCCGAGCTCGACTCCCTCTCCGAGGAGTCTTACCGCGACAGCACTCTGATCATGCAGCTCCTGCGTGACAACCTGACCCTGTGGACTTCGTCCGACAGCGGCGATGCTGAAGCTGGCGAGGCCAAGAAGGAGGAGGGAGAGGCTGCCAAGCCTGCCGAGGAAGAACCCAAGCCCGCTGAGGAGCCGGCGCCCGAGGCTGCTTCCTAAATCCTTCTTACCTCCGCTGTGCATGCAAACTCGGCAAAGAACCGAGGGGTCTTTTCTTTATCTTGTTTTAGTTATCTGAACACTCTCGCCCACCTCTGAACATGGCGATAGATGGGAAATCGTGTTGGAGGCTGGCTTAGCCGCTGCCCGCGCTGGTACCCAGTGCGTTGCTTGTCTGGTTAATGGGGAGATGGGTCATGGAACTTCGGATTTTTTTTCGGTTAAGGGATAGGAGAGATGAGTGGCGCAAGGGTGCTTGCCCGTTGTTTTTCGCCTGCTTGAACTGGCGACGGACTCTTTTTGTTGTTCGCTGCTGAATGATGGAACGCTTTTGTTGCCTCTTCTCCCGACCTCCCTCTCTACCCCAAGTGCCTGGTATTTGTTCCCCTGTTCTGCTTTTTGACGTTACCACCTACCTAGTTTACATTTGGTCCCGATTTTTTGGCGGATCGTTATGGAAAATGTTGTCCCCCAAAAATGATGTCGTTGTTTTCTTGCAATCTGCTTGTTGTCTTTTTTTTCCCCTCTCCCCCCTCCTCGCGTCACAGTGGTTTAATATCGTTGTGTGCCCCGCAGAGAAGAGGAGAAAAGAAAGGGAAAACTTGTGTATTTCCCTTTCCACCCAACACTTTTTACAGCAGCAACCCCTTGAAAAAATGGCAAAAAAAAAGAAATTCCAATCCAAACATACTGAACTGTGTCTACTGTCCACTTGTGAAATTCTGCATGTTGCTTACTTTAATTAGAGCACATTTTCTTGAGTATCGAGCTGTGCTCCTAGCTATCTTTGCTCAGCTCAGTACCTCGGCAGCCGAGCTACTTTTGTGTAGCTACACATCTCCAAATATGTGGGCTACTGTCCATGTGCAATAAATGTGTAAGGCCTTTACGCAACGCAGAGAGCTACTTTGCGTATACCAGGTATATCATAACAGTCGCAAGATAAAGACATTTGCTCAGTATAGAGAACTTGTAGCGAAGAAATGTGATTTGAAAACCGGCAACTAGTCGCAAAGCTACAACACGCGGGGAATAAAAGAATTTACCACCCCGCCTCGAGCCGATGGAGTTGATATAGAGTTGTGCACTTTGAGTGGCTTGCTCAAGATAAGACGGGTGTTTTGCTTTCGAAACTGCTGATTGGGGGAAACCATACCTGTCTTATCTGCTGTTTTTATTACTTCTCTTTAAGGAGGAAACGAGGTGCCTGTCTGTCTATCAAAGCATTAAAGCCATCCTATAGATAGTAGACTTACAAGAATACACCTTATGTTAATGAAGGTGAAAAGTTATTCTGCACTCCAGCTATAGCTCAACAAGGCAGCCAGTTCATGTATCGAAATATATAAACGCCAAGCGCATTGAGAAGGAGCTCCAGTAGCATCATTAGCAGTACCGGTAGATGGTGCATGTAGCTAGAGTCCCGGATAAAAAAAATTTGGTTTGCTGAATATTCATTCTCTATTTTCATGATAAAGATTCATCTTATGCATATATTTCTCTAAAACTCGACTATTAATCTAGTTTAAAAGAAAAGCTAACTGCTTCGCAAGGTACAGCATAGGAGACAAAAGTCTGTGACCTTCCCCCATATAATAAAAAACACCTGATACAAAAGAAAAGAGGGCAGTAAAATAGCCCCGTGGTAGTGGTATAAGTTTGTAAATCGCTTTCCCGTATCCTCCCTTCCCAATGTAGATTACCTAGTAAACATGCGCCAAAACGTGATATTATGTGTTCCCCCATCCCATCCAACCCCCTTATACTTTCTCTCCGCCATCTCGATAGGATTCGGATAGGAACGGTAAATGAGAATCGTCTCGTAGTCGTCGTCTTCGTCAAATTGAATGCTGCGCGCTCGTGCTGCTATTGTGCTGTCGTCTTTTGATACAACGGTGTACATGATCTTTCTTGAAGACTTTGTTCGCAACTAGCTAATGGTATTCACCAATAGCTTCGATGCCCGTATCATCCTTCTCTGTTTTGAGAAAAGACCCCGTCCACGGCCATTGCTGCTGTCTGCGCCTGGTGTAACTTCTTCTTCCACATATTTAGCATCTCCCGACCGTAGATTCTGATACATGGCCGTACGTGTTGTCTCGCCTTTCCGTGGAGGCGTCATGAACTCGGGAACGTCAGCATTGGCGACGCTGCTGCGGCGGCGGGCCTTGCCGGTGAGTTGCGCCTTGACCTTGTGCCAGAGCCGTGAGCTCTTGGACATTGTGGCCAGCTCAGAGGGCGTCAGGGACATTGACGACGCAGTGGTTGTGGTGACGAGCGAAGGGGCGGAATAGTTGCTGGCGGGCACATCTGAGGCTGATGCGCATGCGACCACCTCGTCGCGCCAGACCATGATGCGGTTCTCCTTGGCGGCATCCATGAGTTGGCACGGAGTGGGTGATAACTGGTCCATTATCGCGAATAAGTTGTCCATATTTGCCATTTTGGAGAGTGGGTGTCGATCCAGCGACTTTATTGTAGGATTTGTTGTCGTTTTTATTATTATTATACTTATTCCAACTGCGTTGGTGAGGCTTTTCAGCAAATCGTCGGCGATGTTATAAGCGGCGAGATCGTGGGCTGCGAATTGGCCGATGTGATTGACTCGAAGCTGACATGAAACAGCTTTCCTTCGCAGTGCTGTTGAGTTTCGGGATCTTGCTTTAGTTGTTCGAGGCGATTTGACAAGCTGGGAGAGTTCAAGCCTCTTTGCAAAGGTTCGACACAAACGGCGCACGTAATATAACCAAAGAGGTCGTTATCGATTCCCTTTAAGGAAGTTGTTCATGCGACCCATGCAAAAGAGGATCCCGAACGATTCTGTCTCCCCCACCAGGTAATCTCTCGATTTGCGTTCCAATTCCAGGTGACGTCGCCGAGGCGTAGAGGAAATGAAATGAGGGCTTTCGAGGTTTTTGACGGGGCCAGATAGAGAGTTTAATTAGTTGGGGGTGGGAGTCGAACCAAAGGAGAAAGGGCTCGGCCGGACGTTGTTCTCGGAACGCTCCGAATCTCGGGCAGCTCTTCTTTTTTTAGACTCGATATGCGTTCTTTTTCTTCCTTGCTCTCAGTCCTTTTTTCCTTTCCCCCTGATGCAAGTATTAATTGCAAGTAGTAGCAGCAGGTTGAATCTCGCTTCTGCGGCCCTGGGCGTATAAGTAAGGTCGAGCTGCAGAGGAAATCTCGTAGCGCCACTTGGAGTATGCACGGCACCGGGTCGGCAGCGCGAATTGGAAAGGGCCCAGCTCGGTGCTAATACGAGTCGAGGTAGCGGTGGTGGTTCGCAGTAGTGATTTTCCTAGGCTCCACCGAGAAGCATAGGCGAGCGGCTCAGGCGCGGCAGCGGAAGAGCAGAATCGAAGAGAGAAGGCGTGTGAGTGCGATCAAACGCGTATGTTGTTTGCTGGTGGCTTGCAAGGAACAAGGGATGGAGAAGAGGAAGAAGCAGGAAATACGAGGTGGACGAGGGAAACAAATCAGGATCAAGTAGATGAGCACAAAAAAAGAACAGACCCGTCGCCAATAATATGAGCCTAGAGGGAGACACCAAAGAGGCGACAAGCAACTTGAGCGTCAGTGCGCTGGGGAGAGGCCAAGTCAGGGAAGACGCCGAAGCGGTTTGAGTGGAGAGCCGCAGCCAGCAGGGGGGAGGGGCTCCATTTTAGCGGTTGGCGGGCTTCTCTCGGGGGGAGCAGATCAATTGATCGCTTGCACGCAACAGCGGCCAAGGGGGTGGTTTGGGGTGCATGTGAGCGGCCAGTCAGGCGCTGAGGGCGCTGGGAAAAATAGCGGGCTGCGTCTTCTTGGGGGGAGGGCAGCCGTGACATGCAACTGGCCGTGGCAAAAGCCGCCCATACCGTAGCGTGCAGATGTCACCAGACGGCAGCGCTGGGCTGGATATCAGTAGCTCCGCGGGCTTTTGGGGCCTTGAGACGGAAATTTGCAGAGACCCAAAACTGGTCGAGTCGCACTGGGGGCGGCGTCTCGGATCTGCTGCTGCTCTCAATGTTACTGTGCATGGCCCAGGAGCCTTGGTGACGACCAGTCAAGTGGGATTGGGATTTCAGAGCCCTTGACGCTCACGTTTCCATTTTCCTCTGGCCTCGGCGGCTGGCATCGTGGCAGTCCCTTTTCATCCAATGTCTCAGCGGAGAAATTCGTATCAGACGGCTCGATACACGTACCAGCTAGCAGTGAGACTACGCGGTGGCGTTGCCACTTACATGATAGTTCGCAGCGTCGAAGCAGAAATGGTCGGCTACTTGATGCCGAATGGAGAAGTCCGAGGCATTCTAGTCTGATTACTAGTAGCCGGCGAGGCTTGCTGCAAGTCAATCAATGGAACGGAATCTTGCAACTGAGTCGCGAAGCGCTTTTAACGCCGAGGGGCCACCACAGCGACGTCGAGCAATTTACGGACAGTGTTCGGTATTAGAAGATTAGAGACACTGACGATGATGACGATGGTTTTTACTTGGTTGTGATCCGGAGCCGCCTGAGCCATATATCCTCCCAAAGAGGCGAGTTTCTACAGATAGCTGGATTGCTTGCAAGTACTATACACAGGGCTGAAACGACGGGCAATGTCGGGACATCGTCGCCTTCTTCCTTTCAGCCTAGATACGAGATGATGAAAATCCCAAATACCACCTCCCAGTAGCCACACTTGTGACCACAAAGAGACACAGTCTCGGCAGCCGCTGCTCTTCCCCTTTCAATAATCTCCTTCGCTAAGAACAGCGTCTCATTTTGATCACAAGCCAAGGAAACATTGGAAACCCATTTTTAGCACATGGCCACTGCCCACCCCTCGCCTTTATGGAATAAAAAGTTCTCCCTGATCCAATGCACACAGAACGCTACAAACAAACAAATAGCACACAAACTGAGAGAGAGAAGAAGTAGGCTTATGTTGTAACGCAAAACAACATCCATACTGTACGGAGTCAGAAAACCCCAAAATTTCCTTCTTCGATCGGCCGCGATTTGCGCTAGAAAAGAAGGCTTACTCCCGTTTCTCACCATGCAACGGGCTTTTTTCGGATTGGTCAAAAGGGCGATTTCATTTAATTTTCTTGCTCGGTAGTGAAATCAGCATCGCGTCCATGTATGGATCGGCCTCTAACAACACATTGGATTTTCCCCGCATTAGCGTCCCAGTCCAGAGAACCAAAAAGTTGCTTCCATGCGTCGAGGTGTGTGTGGGCAAAAAGAGGCTGCTGAGAATCAGCCAATCTGGTGGTGTGATGAAGAGTGGCCAGCCTTTTTTTTTTTTTTTTTTGTGCTGCATAACGCGGCAACTTGGTCTCCTCTGGGACACCAAAAATTGCTTGCGTGAGAGTGATACAGAGATGCAGGCCGCCGTTGGCGAGCCGAGTGCCATCACAGAAGTGAGGTGAATAAAAGCAAGCACCAATTCACGTAGTCGGGCTCTTGATTCGCCAGGGATGGAAATGACACCCAGCCGCTAATTGGCCCTCACCTGTTTCCAAAGCAGGGATGATACTCTTACATGTGCCTGGCAGTGCTACTTCGTATGGCTCGCTGACTTACAGTGCCATGTGACGGTGATGGCTATTCCTCAGTAAGCGCGCCTACTTTCACAGCCAAAATTCAAGCTTGATGAGGCTAGGGCCTGCTTTAAAGCCCCAAAGCCATACTCATATATCACATTTTTTTTCTTCTTATAAAAACAGTAGCCATCGTGATAACCAGGCATGCCGCTTCTACCTACATCCCGTGCCTTTTTCCCCCCTTCCCCTAGGCTGCGCTCGGCTGCAATGTCTCCCAGCCTCCCATCTCTTCCTCTCCACCCTCTAATAGATCTACAGGGCCCTGGTTCACCTGCCTTGATCGCTTTGGCAACATGGGGGGCCCTCCTGTTGCCGTTGTGCTATTATTTGAGTTTGCATTCGCCCTTGCGTTCGTGTTCATATTTATAAACGGTTTAGGAGGGGCAACGGGCTTCCTTCCAGTGCCTGAACCACCAACGGTTGGTGTTTGCCACTGCGCATTGTCCTGTTTCATTTCCATCGTTGAAGCACGAGCTGGCAGCGGCGGCTGAAAATCTCCGTCGCTATATTTAGCTTTATTAAACCCGCTCCCTGAAGCCAATGTCGAGGGCAGCGACGATGTCGAGGCTGGGGAAGTTGACAACAGGTGTGCCGGTTTCTTTGCGACAGGGGGTGCCGGCTTCCCAGCCTTGAGCTGCTGCGATAGCTGTGATGTCTGAGAAGCCACTGATGTGGGCCGAGATGATGATGTCCACAGCGGCTGCGCTGCTCCTCCTATCTTGCCAGGAGCAGGAGCATCAGCTCCTCCAATAACCCCTACTGTGCTTGTAGACCTGCCTAGCCCTGCGCTCGAGCCCATATCCAACGTCGTTGCTGAACGACGGGGTGGCGGTGGAGGCGGGGCCGCGCTAGATCTGTCTCCGTGAACACTCCGCGCGCCATCACCGTCCCCAATCTTCATCCGTCCCACCTGAGCAGGGAGAGTGGTCGGATCGTACTGTGGAGGCAGCTTCCTAGGCCCAGCTGAGCTCATGCCCCTGGGAGGTGTAAGCTTCTCGTATGGCGAGCTCGATATGCTCGAAAGAGACGCTCCGGGCGACGACCTCGAAACTGATATCCAATCCAGTTCTTCGCCATGACCAAAAGGATTTGAAGGGCGGTGCGGATTCAAAGCCATTGGTTGGCCGTCTCGCCCATTGGGTATGGGGATTTGAGCACGAGCCGGCTGTCGGTTGTCGAGCCACCACTTTTGCCGGTCTGAGCTCGCAGGGGGTAGGCCTGGCTCGATTGCGTCGTATCCAATTAAATCTTCATCTTCAGTGTCTTCGCCATCGACATGTGCGGCTGAGTCTCCCACTTCCGCCTTCCGCCGGTCATATAATTCTTGGCTGATTGCGTTGCGGTGCAGCTCATCGATGAGGCTAACCCGGCAATCGAATGTGGCATAAACCGGCCTGTGGTCTGAAAACATCAACGTTGGTGCCGAGTCGTACGCCGTTTGGCGGAGAATGGCGCCCTTCCTCAGTACTCTATCCGTCCAAGCCGGTATTCTTGCTTTTTCGCTGCCAGATGTTAGCACGTCTGCAATACTACGTAGCTCAAGATACTACTCACGAAGTATCGTATACGTCTGTTCCAATATCAAATCGGTAGGTGGGCATGAAGTTGATGCGGGCTTCAGAGTAAAACTGAAACGCCAATCCAGCCACCATTTGTAAGTTTAGCTGGTCGTTGCTGTACATGGTTTCAAAATCTCGCTTCTTCACCAAGCCGCGTACGGCTTCTGAGCCGAGACCGATTCGATAATTGAAATCGCCCAGCCAAATGATCGCATCTGTTTATATCCTTATTAGCCAACTTCCGCCAATGTACATAAGACAACTGAGCAGTTAAACTTGCCGTGATCTTCGATCCCTCGATTCCTCTGAAATCGCAGACCATCGTGAATCGTTGCGTAATCTCGATTCCGCTCATCATAATTAGCGAATCCTGCTGCCAAGTGTGCTGTAACAAAGCATATATGTGAATTTGCGTAATCAAAACGAATCGCAACCGCTCCTTTGTTTCCAGCCATCCCAGACAATCCTGTTTTCTTGACACTTCCCTCAACATTCTTAATGTGATTGAGAGACGACGATCTTACGAAAATGCACAGAGCTGCTCCTACGAGCTGCCCACTACGTAATAGCACGTACTTTTCGCCTCCCAGGCTAGCTTGTCGCCGGTTCAGCGTCTCCTTTACCGCATTCTCCCACAGGCCTTTCCTAGTGGGATCGCTATTCATGATTTGTTGTGGGCTCAGTTCGACTATCTCTTGAAAAGCGACAACATATATCTCTGGTTGTGATGACCCGAGCGAAGGCGGGAACAGCCATGGGGATAAGTCATAGTCGATGCCTTCAGTGCGACCGTTCAAATTGAATGTGCCGACCCATATACTGATATTCTTGAACGACGTAAACTCTTCGCTTCGCCTATTCAGCTCTATTGAAACATAGTCACTGATGGGGTCGAACAGGTGCACGGGAGCTTGTCCGACTAAAAGACCCAGCAGCATATCAATTGTAATTTGTCGAGAAGGGTCGATGAAATTGTTGTGGTAGATACGCTGCACAGATTTTCGCATATCTGCCACTGCTCCCGCCAGCGACATCTTCCCATGCCTCGTGAAGGACGTTTTTAAAGCTCCAGTTCCGGCATAAGTCTTGGAAAGCGCATCACCATTATCGGCCCAAAGACTGGAATGTCTCATCCAAAAATCGGAGGCCGCGTATTCCTTACGATGATCCAAAAATGCCTCGAAAGCCATCTGGGATATCATGGTCTGAATCAAGTTCGTACGATCAAGACAGTCCAAGCAGTTTGTGCGAAAGACGCCTTCTTGTTGGAGCACGACTACCATGCGATCATCGGCTCGATCATACTCCGCTAGGTAGTAGGCGAAGGCGTCAGATGAACCTTCAATATATCGGCGGATCCCACGAGCAGCTTCGTATCCAGCTGGCCCTTTTGTTTCGGCATGAAAATCATAATGTGTTTCACGTAGCAACGCATGATCCTCTGACTGCTGTTGCGCAGGTCGGCTCAACGGGGAGCGTCTGATGCACTCTCGATACATCGTGGCTAGCTCAACCTCGCCCGGTTTAGTTGCGCTCAACAGATTGATAACATGGACAGCGCCGTAAGATTGCTCGAGATCCCCAAAGTGTTTGTTGAACGTCGGCTGTGTTGCATCCGGAGGCCGGGTAATGGTAATTTTTTGGCGCCCAGGTAAGAGGTCCGCCGCTTGTTCCCAAAAGACGGGGACTGACCCTCGAATCTGGGCATAAGAAAAGAGAACTCCCGCGGGAGACCAGAACGTCGTCTCGGTTTCAACAAAGTTTGCCACATTGCCATTATCATCCATGCCTCTGGCATTGAAACGAGTGCCTGCCCGCCGACAAGAAAGCCGTGAAATGAGTGTCAAAAAGGATGGCCTGCCGCTCTTGGATTTTAAAGGCGAAGAGCTCTGCGGTATCGTCATTGTCTTACAGAACCCGCGAATGGCAGAAGTGAGAATCCGTGATGCATCGAGTGCTTCGCGCTCTGGGGGCATCAACCGGGACCGAAATTGAACTAATGGGCTAATCATGTACGAGTTCCACAGATACGTGTCGTCAAAGTTGTCTATCTCAAAAGAGTTGGAGTTTAGAGGCCTTACAGATAGGAGTCAGCACACGTTCCTGAAAACCGCAGTTCCTACCCAAAACATACCGGTCTTGTACCCTGTTTGTAAGATCGAAATCCGTGCTGTAGTAGAAGGAGCCATTGCTGAGCAGCCTGCGCAAATCATGACACGGATGTTCGATCGCCACGTCTCTTCGGCCTAATCCTTGGCCGTAAGGCGATGATGAGTTGTATCCAAAAACGTCGGAGGAATCCCCGTCCCCCAGCAACTCGAGAGGCACGACATCGTCGTAGTTGGCGCTACTCAGACAGTAAAAATCCACACTCGCAATCCTTTCCACCGTCTCACCAGGACGGACCGTTGCAGCTCTCACAGCCTGAGTGATGACAGAGAGAAACACCTCCCCGTTTATTGAAATCAGGCCCAAGGTGCCGTATACAGGCCTCGGCGTCAGCGGCCGGTAGTCCTTCAGCAGCTTCTTCGTTATAGGGGAGAATTCCACCATGCACTTGGCCGCAGAGGAATCGCTGCCGCCGCGCGGCTTGCTGGACGGGAGCGAAACGGGAGACCCGCTGCCGAATGCTTCGTTCGCAGACGAGCTATATCGCAGGATGAGGGCGTGGGAGGACGAGACAATGGCGATGGATCGATGCGGATAGTCGCGGATGAAGAGCTCGCTCGACTTTTCTGGCGCGGGAGCTTGCGCGCTCCACGAGCCCGGCGGAGTGTCCATGGCGATGATGATGATGGACTGGTGGCATCAACTGCGAAGCTGGGCGGCTGGCAGGGGGACGAAGCAAGCAGGAAGCGGATCTAAGGTCCCTGTTGATCCATGGTCTCCTTGCAATTGAGTGGAGCGGTTAAAGGCCTTGCTTTCGAGCTGTCCTCCGCCTTGTTGTTCTTTGGTGTTGCTTGCTTCGCTAGTAGGCCGTGTTGTTGTAGAGCTAGAGGCTGTTGTTCTGTGGTTGTAGAAGCGCGCTATGTCATTGGTGACATCGGCAGCACTTAGCGTCTATCTGGCTTATCTCACCAATTGGTGGCAGAAGCAAAAGCGTAGGAGTAGCAATTTCAGAGAGCATGCCCAGTGTAACCAGCAGCGAGCCGCAACGCGGAAACCAGAGAAGAAACAATTGCAGTTACGACCAGTAGGAAAATTTTGTTTAACGGCTGCCAAACTACAGCTGACCAGTTATTTGGAAGGCGACGAGATTGCCTCAAATTGTGGCTTGGGATTTGCGCTGGAGACTGCGGTCTAGGATTGGTGCCTCATCCACGGATTTCCCCCGTTCTACACAGTCATAATTCACTGGGTCTCTTATCGGCAGTCTACTGTTGCTGAAGATCGTAGAGCTATGCATAATCGCAGGGCTCTTTACTCCATGGTTTGTGATGCCTACGCAAGCAATGACCTATTCTACCTACTATATAAAAACGAATGCTATTATGTCGATTGTAGCCACAGCACGTGCTGATCTGCTTGCTCAAGGTCCATTTTCTTGCTCAGGATCCATTCTCTTCCATTCTCTTGCTCAGAATCCATTCTCAGGAGAGAATTGACCTGGCATGTGCTGAGTGTGTCGAGATACGAACAAAATCCATGCAATGCTTATCATATCGACATTCTTGCCTAAAGAGGTAGCAATCCGATTGAGACTTGAAAAGAGACGTCTTATAACTGCCAGACCTCAGATCCTTTTTGAGATCATGCTCGCCATGAATGGAGAGCGTTCATTCTCTTCCTATCATATTTTAATTTTGGGAATCATCACTGGCCATGTTTATGAGGAGAGAAAAATCGAATTTGCAGACCCGCTTGCGATTAAAATATGCGTCCTCGACGCTTAGTCATCGAATTCACGCTAGGCCGATCAGAGCTAACATCCCCCAGCCTCACATACATTCTTCCACTCTTGACCATAACCTTGAACCTTGCATTTTTACAGCTCCTATTCGCGCTGCTGCACCTCCTTTGCGCAAACATTTCTTTTGTCCCAGACTCAATCGCGTCTTTCAAGTATTCTTCCATGAGCGACTTCAACAATTACGGCGGCTCCGAAGAGGAGTACGCGTCGGTTCGCAAATTCGCTGCTGAAACGGTACGTCAGCCTCCTCTGCCAATCGCTCGTTGTCACCGACCAGGCTGGTGTTTGCCTGTTGCCTTTGGTTACTAACCGAATCATTCCTTTCTTAGGAGACGAATCCCGACAACTTTGAGAGCTGGGAGAACCTGATTAAAGCCTGCGAAGCTCTCGATGGCGGCCTGAATAGAAATTCGAGCCCCCAGGCGCTCTCCACGATTCGCGATGCCTACGATCGACTGCTGCTCAAGTTCCCGCTCTTCTTTGGGTACTGGAAGAAATATGCCGATCTGGAATTCAATATCGCTGGCCCAGAGTCAGCTGAAATGGTGCGCTTGGAGAGTCTTTGTTTCAGGCCCTTTCTGCAAGGGTCGTGTGGTCGCGATACACTGCTAACGGGACTGGATACAGGTTTATGAGCGAGGTTGCGCCAGCATAACTAACTCTGTCGATCTTTGGACCGACTACTGCTCTTTCAAGATGGAGACAACACATGACCCTACGCTGGTCAGAGAGTAAGTATTCAGGGCACTTTTTCCTTCCCCATAACGACTTCTACCAATGCAGTATCGCGCTTAAGCACCATGATTTCGGCTGTACACCTGTCAAGAGCTCTGCTGCTCACTATCGACCGTGTCTGATGGTGAGATATGCCACAGCGGCCCTATCATACCGGGATCTCTCTCTCACTCTTTTTCCCAGACTTTGTTGATATGTACTCTTCGTCCCATAACATTGCGTCGTGCTCCTGCCGTTGTCTCCACTGGGGATCTAGAATTCGATTTCTACACTCCCAGAGGGCCACCACCCCTTTGTGTACTGACCCTCCTCTGTTCCCATACTCGCCAAACCCTTTACCCCGTGAGCTTCCTACTGACATGGCTACACAGACTCTTTGAACGCGGAGCTACCTTTGCCGGTTTAGACTTCCTGGCCCATCCCTTTTGGGACAAGTACATTGAGTACGAAGAGCGACAAGAGGCTCAAGATCGAATCTTTGCCATTCATGCTCGAATCATCCGCATCCCTCTTCATCAATATGCTCGCTATTATGAACGATTTCGAACTTTGTCCCACACCCAGCCTCTAACAGAGGTTGTGTCGGCAGATATACTGGCCAAGTTTCAGGCCGAGGTTGCGGCTGAAGCAGCTGCGTATGGTGGTGGCGAACGACCGGAGCTGGAGGTTGAAAGAGACGTCCGTGGAAAGATTGACGCCATGTACTACGAAGTCTTTACCCAAACACAGAACGAGGTATCAAAGCGATGGACATATGAGTCAGAAAATAAGCGACCGTATTTTCATGTGACTGAGCTTGAACACAGCCAGCTCAATAACTGGCGCAAATACCTAGACTTTGAGGAGGCTGAAGGCGACTTCAACAGAATTGTCTCTTTGTACGAACGGTGTCTCGTTACCTGCGCTTTCTACGACGAGTTCTGGTACCGATACGCTCGATGGATGGCGGAGCAGTCTGGAAAAGACGAAGAAGTTCGCAATATCTATATTCGGGCATCAACTCTCTTCGTTCCGATTAGTCGACCGGGAATTCGTATGCAGTGGGCATATTTCGAGGAGAGCTGTGGCCGCGTAGACATTGCGCTCGATATCCACGCTGCTATCCTTACTAAGCTTCCAGACTGCGTGGAAGTGATCATTTCCTGGGCGAATCTTGAGCGTCGCCAGAATGGCACCGAAGCTGCTATCCAGGTCCTCAAGGATCAGATCGATGCTCCGACTGTTGATCTGTATGCCAAGGCTGCTCTTGTGGCTGAGTGGGCAATACTGCTATGGAAGGGCAAGAACTCTACTGAAGAAGCCCGAGCAGTTTTCCTCAAGAACGTGCAGTGGTATGCAGACAGCAGGATATTCTGGGATAAGTGGTTCCAGTTCGAACTGGAGCAAGCCACGCCAGACAAGGATGCAGAGACCCAGCAAGCGGAGCGCGTCAAGCATGTCTTTGACGAGTTCCGCAGCAGAAGCCGGCTGCCCGCCCCAGTCAAGCGCGAACTGGCTCAAGTTTATATGAACTACCTAGTTCAACGCGGCGGCAAGGATGCCATGAAGGAATTCTTGGCCGTAGATAGGCAAATGTTTGGGTCCGTCAGCCATGCGATCTCCCAAGAAACGGAAGGATTCCAGCTAACACTTAGTCATAGGCCTGCGTCTGTTTCGACGGCGTCAAAAAGTGCAACTGGCGCCAAGGAGAATGGAGCATCCCTCGGTGAGCTTGATGCAGCCAGCCAGAGCAAAGCTCAGACCAGATACCTAAACTTTTACGAAGCCCACCCAGAGGCTAATGCAGAGGCCCAGGGCTCTGCCGATTTCAATTAGTATAGTTTAATGGCTAGACGACAAGCTGGACAGATCATTGCGGACAGCCTGCCGCCGGTAATATTGACAGTTCCAGAGCGTCAAATTAAGATGTTGTATCGTTACACTCAGGCGATGAATGATGGTTGTTGTTGTTTTATATCATTTGCTGGACACTACAGGGAGTGGCGAATTTCTTTGCTAGCAGACAGATTTGGATGCGAACTACGAATGATACGGTGGTTTTGTCTTTGTTTTCTTTTAAACTCACGTATGGTAATTCAAGCAACGCCCCGAAAGGAGCCGCATATGGGTCGACTTTGCTTCAAAAGGGAATGTCCCGCTGTCACGCGAATGATGTCTCTATGAATCTAATAAACGAAAATAAAAGTCGATGGCTTAAGAAGACTAAGGACTAAATAATAACAAATTAAACCTACATTGATGAGGCGCCAGTTGAGTTGTGTTCTTTGCACCTTGAGTGTTCTAAATAAATTGCACTTTGAGTGTTCTAAATAGATAAATACTACTAACTTGCAGAGCAATGGATTACCTAATTCTTTGTATTCTTTCACGAAAGCTCAGGTTAATAACTGCAAAGAACGAGACCAAGGTACAAATCGCCTCCCTCTCTGGGTTTGGGAGCAAGTATACCAGTGACTCTTGATAAGCCACACGCGCGGGAAATACAGGAACCGGGACTTGATGGCCAAGACTCCACGTGGCTCGCCGACGCATACCGCATCCAGAAAGCAGCTGCGAGGTACCTAAGCTTGCTAAGCTGACGAAATTCACTCAAGCCAATGACTCTCCTCGCTCAAGTCTGCAAAGATTGCCCACAGCGGCTCTGTCTTTTTACCCTCTTTAGTCTAGCGCCTCTGTCATCAGGGTCCTCCTTTTTTTCATCGCCAGGCACAAGGCGTTACGCTGACACGCTTTCCGCCGCCTCAAGTTGTCAAATGCCTAGTTAGCCCCACGCCACACTTGCAGCTAAAAGCGCTTATTCTTGTTTGGGCTTTTTTCTTTTCTTTTTTGGGTTGTCTCGGCTTTGCGCTCGGTTATCTTCCCAATGAGGTGGCGGAGCGGGAGTAAGAACAAAGAAAAAAAAGAATAGGAATAGGAAAATGACGACCTTGGGCTGATGAATGATGAATTATGAGTGGGTGAGCGGGAGGAAGACGAGATATGTAGGTACCTATAGCCTGCTGATAACAGCGGGATGGTGGTGGGGGAGGGGACTTTGGCGGAGAGACAAACTGCCTTCGAGGATTTTTATTTTCAGCAAGGAGATGTAGCATGAGTAGATCAGGCATTCTGGTCAGAAGAAAAAAGGTGAGACATTCGAGATAACGCAAGGAAAAGGCGCCCCAGGCTTTGAAGAAATCGCGGAATCGGAGGGCGGACGCCCGAGATGGCATGATTTTGTCTTTTTGGGGCGGCTGCGGCATCGTCAGAGACTTGCGGCACGAATTGAGGGCCGTGATTGGCTGCTTTAAGCCAGAGGAGAATTGAGTGCGAAAGACGGAGGGGCGATTCGGCACATGGGGAGAGGAACCCCGGAGAAGGAATCGACGACGGCTTACGAAGATTTTGTAAAAAAAGTGCCTCTTGCGCTGGCTTGTGAATGTGCTGGCGCCCTGAACTGGCGTTAGCAGTATGTCGGTAGCTGGCCCGGTGCAAGATGGATTTGGGGTTTGGAGGGGCTCTTTTTTTTTTTGTCTCTATATTGGGGATTTCCTAATCTGAAGCGCGTATCGCAACACAACGACCAACGTTATCTTGCGCCAACAGATTGCACATATGTAGGCAACTCCCCAATGCTCTCGTTTCAATAGCCCAAAAATCGATATCAAGAACCTTCCAAGCCCCAGCGTCAGAGCGTGGAGCATCTCCGCTGGGGGGCGGGTCTAACCACGCCCAGCTGGCCACTAAGGCAATTCCAATTTGCATCGTTCACTATTGTGGCAGAGGGCCCTTTTCTTTCCAGACTCCCGATCCTCTTTTTCTTTTTCCCCGAGTACATAATACGTTTCCTCCGTCTTCCACCCTTCTCCCGCGCTATAATACCTCCCACCCTCCCCTTCCTTCATCTCCTTTCACTCTTTCGTTGTTTCGGCGTATCCTCTCCATTCCCACAATCAAGGTAAGCAACATCTCTCTCTCTCTCTCTCTTTCTTGTATCCTTCCTCCAGGAAGATACATAAGAGGCGGCGTTGGGCTCGGAGACGCCCTGATAGCCACCGTTGGGCTCTTGATTCGGCTGCTCTCCCATGCCCATATAGACCCTTCACTCGCTCGTCTGTTCACGACATCGCTGACCTTTTGCTTGTATCATCCCTCAGATGGCCTCCTCTGCCCGTCAGTTTGCCCGCGTGGCAACTCGTACCACTACCCGCTCCTTCGCCGCTGCTCCTCGACAGGCTTTCCGCCAGCAGGGCCGCCGCTTCTACTCCTCTGAGCCCGAGAAGAAGTCCAACTCTCTTGTCTACCTCGGTGCCGCTGCCGCCACCGCCGGTCTGGGTATCTGGTACTTCACCTCCGGTGCCTCTGCCTCTTCCAGCTTCGTTCCCACCCAAGCCGACTACCAGAAGGTCTACGACGACATTGCCAGCCGCCTGGAGGTCGAGGACTATGATGATGGCAGCTATGGCCCCGTCCTGGTGCGTCTCGCATGGCACTGCAGCGGCACCTACGACAAGGAGACCAAGACCGGTGGCAGCAACGGTGCCACTATGCGATTTGCTCCCGAGAGCGGACACGGTGCCAACGCTGGTCTGATTGCTGCTCGTGACTTCCTCGAGCCTATCAAGGGTGAGTCTCTTTTTGCTGAATCCCATGTTGGTCCCATGTCCAACACTAACAACTTGCTGCAGCCAAGTACCCCTGGATCACCTACTCCGATCTCTGGATCCTTGGCGGTGTCTGCGCCGTCCAGGAGATGCTGGGACCCGTCGTCCCTTACCGACCCGGCCGTCGCGATAACGACGCTGCTGCCTGCACCCCCGATGGCCGTCTGCCCGACGCCACCCAGGGCCCCAAGCACCTGCGTGACATCTTCTACCGCATGGGCTTCGACGACCGAGAGATTGTCGCCCTCAGCGGTGGCCACGCCATCGGCCGATGCCACTCCACCCGATCTGGCTACGAAGGCCCTTGGACCTTCTCCCCTACCGTTGTGACCAACGACTTCTACCGCCTCCTTCTCGAGGAGAAGTGGCCCCAGAAGAAGTGGGACGGCCCCAAGCAGTTCGAGGACAAGACCACCAAGACCCTCATGATGCTTCCGACCGATATTGCTCTGGTCCAGGACAAGGCTTTCAAGCCTTGGGTTGAGAAGTACGCCGCCGACAACGACCTGTTCTTCAAGGACTTCTCTGGCGTTCTCGTAAAGCTGTTCGAGCTCGGTGTTCCCTTTGCTGAGGGCAGCGAGAACAACCGATGGACCTTCAAGACCACCAACGCTTAAGCTCCTGTATTCATATAGATGTGAAGAGGAAATGGCGTGGGGAACTAACACTGTCAATACGGAGCGCGGAATATAGACCTGAGAGTATTTTTTTCTTTTTTAGACATGTATAGACATGTGGATCTCACTTACGGCATGAGAGCTGCTACAGCTAGGCAAGGAGACCTGCCAACAAGGGGGATAGCTGGGAAAGCTTGCAATGGCCCTGACTTTGTTTTTGCCGCATTTGTTCAAAAGTTGCGATTTTGTCGAGCTCGATTGGGCCTTTTTCGTTGTTTCATTTTATACCTTCACCAATGCTCTGTACTTGGCAAAAATAGAAGACAAGCTGTTTATGTTCCCAGACTGCATGATGATTCGAAAACCGAGTGACTGATTTATGTACAGGCGACTTGGTGAGTTAATGATTGATGGTTGATGGAAGCGGTGAAGATGACACGGCTCGAGTTGAAATGAGGAGACACGGCCTGAATCGTGCACAAATGCTACTTTGACGCAGTTTAAGTATCTACCTGCTGCTCTAATTGCCTCCCCAGCTGTGCTTTACATAACAATCGGAGTTATAAGCTAGTTGCTATTGGCTCAATGGGCTCAGATCGCCCATGACGGGTCTATGTTCCCCGCACTTTCAGGCCTCAAGAGGCCGGGAAGCTCTGGGTGAATCTTATTTGCTAGATCGCTTGTTGATGAGCCGAGGATCAGCCTTGGGCAGCACTTGTTGGCGAATAGGACGTAGAAAAAGACAAGGGGTTTGAGCTGAATGAGATGCTAGACGATGCGTAGGTTGGTGTAGAAAGACGATAGATGTTGGTGTTTTACGTGTTTGTTATCAGGTGTATGTTGGGCTCAAGCTTCGATAAGCTTTATACGACTGTAAACTGTACCTATCGCCTGGTAGGAATTTGAGTTAAAGGTACCAACCAACCAATGACTTATTTTCGGCTTGCAACCATTCGTCGTGAAACCACTCCATCTATATACTTTTTTTTAACTCTTCTGTGGTCCTAGATCTCTATATTAAATGAGACGCAGACTTGGGAATACAAAAAGTATTAATCTATTTCCGCAAGTGGCACGTCTCAAATCTCTATACCTTTTGATAGCGCACTGTTCGAGAAGATGAAACCACATCTTGTGATGACCGCCCGGTCTGGACACGCCATCGCAAAATATGCAGTTTGGAAGAACGTTTGAGCTGTTAAGCATCTTAGATTCTACTAGTACTGTAGTTTACTAAATTTACCCGAGACTGTAAAATCATGATTTGGAATTTGAAGCATTGAAAGCAACATTTAATTGGCAACTAATTTGGAATTAGGCGAAAAAAAGTTCCCCTCCTTTTCCACCCCTCTTTTACAAATGCAGATGAATATCTAAGCCAGTTCATAATCAATAGCAGCGACAAGGTCCGCTGTATTGGCTAGGCGAGCGAAAGGCGAGCGAAAGGCGAGCCTAGAGTAGCACGTAATTTTTGTTAACCATCATCTCATGAATATGAGTCTATTGCTCAGATTCAATACGCTTTTTTGCTCAACCTCTTCCCACTTTTTAAAGATATGACCCAGTTTAAGAGGCAAGATTCAATTCAACAATGACCTAAAAGATAGGGACGCTGATTGTGTCTTAGTAATGTTATAGTAGATGCTTTCTATTTTTGTCAGATTGGCCTTCGGAGCCGAAGCCCGTCTTCACATAGGGATCGGAAAGATGCAATCGGAAAGATGCATGCAGCCTAATCCAAGCGAGTCTAACGCTGCGGATACTGCCGTCTCCAAAGGGTAAAGAAAGACATGAATCGACGGATGTTGCCGCCTCGAGAAACGCGAGAGCGAAAGCGAAAAGAAATGGAATTTTCGATGGAAGGCTTGAAAGCGGGCTAGCCGAGAGAAACGATGGACGGGCGCCCGTCAACACAAAATGTCAAAGGGACTGGAGCGAGAACGACGAGAAATCCGATATACTCCGACAAACAGCCAGAGATAGGCAGATCTAAAGCCCGCCGCATCGGCGCTATAGCGTGCCTGAGTAATGCAGAGGGCAACTCAGCCCGCCATATTATTTAAGCAGAACCGCCTTGTTATTATTCAGCAGGCTGCTTGAGCCCCACGACCGGTTTCCTATTCGAGGAAAAAAAAGAAGCACGGAGAAGAATAGCCAGCCAGCCACGGCATCGATGGGCAACTTTGACCGCAGCAAATGGGCAGCCCTACGGCTATTGCCGTGGCAAGCTACTAGATAGTACAAGGTTTAGAGAGCTCCATCCGCGAGATTAGCACTGGCTCCCATTGCTGTGGCACACGGAACACGATGCCGAAAGATTGGCGCAAAGCTCTGTTGCTTTGGTAATCTGGATCTGGATCGGACGTAGGAGAGGAGACTTTGGAGAGTTTTCGGGCGGTTTCTATCGCACCATCGAGCCGTAGGCTAGATTGGCTGGCGTGCGGGGGCACCTTGTAGCATCAGGGTGGCCATCTATATAAAGTCGAGAGGAGAACTTCGACTGAATGTGTGGGAACGGAATATACATCATAGCATCGTTTGCATTTATCCAAGCATTTAAACATCAGTTCTTCTCCCTTATCTATATTACTACCTTATCACAGGACCATACCTATATATCTGAGCAACCGCCTATAACGTCTACACCTCATCTACGCATAGTCTCTTCTTGAGCAGGCCTTCAGCTATTTACCTTGTATACTCAAGGCTTTACAACCAAAGTCATCCATCACCGGTCTTATAATCAACACAACAACCAGCAAAATGGGCAGCATCGGCACCAGCAGCAACCTAGAGAACACTCCCGCTCCAGGAGTGCCCTTCTACACTCCCGCCCAGAACCCCCCGGCCGGCACTCCTGTAGACAAAGATTCAGCTCCGACTCTCTTCACGCCGCTGCGCATGCGCTCCGTCGAGCTTCACAACCGTGTCGTCGTGTCTCCCATGTGCCAGTACAGCGCCGACAACGGCCACTTGACCGACTACCACCTGGTGCA
Source organism: Trichoderma sp. 2475 (assembly GCA_038502285.1). Classification (NCBI taxonomy): domain Eukaryota; kingdom Fungi; phylum Ascomycota; class Sordariomycetes; order Hypocreales; family Hypocreaceae; genus Trichoderma; species Trichoderma sp. 2475. The sequence goes on from JARPVV010000006.1 coordinate 952,206, forward strand.
CCTCGGCCAGTTGGCCCTCCACGGCCCCGGCCTCATCTTCGTCGAAGCTACTGCCGTTGAGCCCCGCGGCCGCATCTCCCCTCAGGACTCTGGCCTGTGGCAGGACTCCCAGATTGCTCCCCTGCGCCGAGTCACCGACTTCATCCACAGCCAGGGCGTCAAGGCTGCCATTCAGATCGCCCACGCCGGCCGCAAGGCGAGCACTCTCGCTCCTTGGATTGGCGGCACTGCGAACAAGGCCGTGGCCGAGGAGAATGTTGGCGGATGGCCAAAGGACGTCGTTGGCCCCAGTGCGATTCCCTTCCACGAGGACCACGCTCATCCCAAGGAATTGACCATCCAGGAGATCAAGGGGCTTGTCCAGAAGTTTGCTGAGACTGCCAAGCGTGCGGTTGAGGCTGGCTTTGATGTCATAGAGATCCACGGTGCTCACGGATACCTTGTTAGCGAGTTCCTGTCGCCTCTGAGCAACGTAAGTCTTTACCCACCTATGGTAATAATTGGAAGAGATCTCAGTGACTAACGAGCATATAGACACGAACTGACGAGTACGGCGGAAGCTTTGAGAACCGCATTCGCTTCGTCCGTGAAATCACCGAGGCCGTCCGCGCCGTCATCCCCGAGACCATGCCCCTCTGGCTCCGCGTCTCCGGCACCGAGTGGATGGAGTGGGCCGGCCAGCCCTCATGGACCGTGGAGGAAACCACCAAGCTCGCCAGGCTGGTTCCCTCTTGGGGAATCGACGTCCTGGACATTAGCAGCGGCGGCAACAGCTACGCGCAGCAGTTCCCCGACAACAAATCCTTCCAGATCGACATTGCACGCGACGTGCGCAAGACCCTCCGCGCCGAGGGCATCGATTTGACCATTGCATCCGTTGGTTTCATCACTGACGCCAAGATCGCCCACGACGTCGTCCAGGAGGGCCCCGAGGCCGCGGCTGAGTTGGCCCTGGTGGCCAGACAGTTCCTGCGAGAGCCTGAGTGGGTGCTGAGAGTGGCCCACGAGCTCAAGGTGGCCGTCAAGTGGCCGGCCCAGTACTCAAGAGCTGGGCCGCGAACGGACTTTAGCAAGAAGTTCTAAGGCCTTTTGGTGATGAGGAAGTAAAGCAATGGAATCGGAAAACGCATGGGATAGACATGAAAAGTTTCAGCGCCGTTTTGCTATAGAGTTATCCATAGAAGGCATATACTCTTGATGCATTTTGCTCATTTTATATTATTTGATAGCTAATTTAATTTGATCTTCACTATGACGCTCAAATATGCTTTGTGTTTTCGTATTGATATATATAGCACTGTCATCAGCACTAGGAAGACCATACTGTATGATGCATGTATACATGTACGTTGTATTTATCGCTCACAGCCACAGTGATCCTGAGATGATCTCCCTTTGTTCGTCCATTGATTTGTCATATGCCATTTCTAATTAGTTAACTTTACCGTCTCCTGTTTCTTGGCAAGGGGTAAAAGACCAGTTTTGATATGGACAGGTATCATGTTCAGCTCGGGTCGGGCATCGCGGGTGAGGCTCGGATGTGAGCCTGGTTAACTGCACAGCTATTTAACCTCCGAACTGATACTTACTCACGTCGCACAGCGGAGAGGAAGCTAGGGTAATATCAACCGCTATAGTACTCGCGATAATAGCAGTAATGATAACCATGTCTGACGCTACATGCAGGTAGGGAAGAATGCTGATCGCCCCGTATATGCCCAATATAGCCACAATGTGTTAGCCCCATGTTGGACAGACTTGCCAACGCTGCTTTATTCTTCCGTGTTACCACGATTACTACATACTTCACACACGTTAAGAAGACTGCCATTTCACCTTTAAGCTACATGTCTCTTGGTCAGTGGCTACAGCCCATGCCAGCGGGGCGGCTGTGCATCCGATGCTGGGGCAGTGGGACTGATGCGGTTGATGCAGGATAAAGTATACAAGAATGGAGCCGGATGATTGCTTACATTGTACATAGGCCTAGGTTTTGCTGCATTAGGCACTACCTGTGAGCACAGTGCTTGATATCTGACGTGTCTATCTACCTACATGTATTAGGGGCTAAGCATTCTCCAAGCCATTGGCGATGGAAGGGCAGGAATTCAGACATGCACCGATTCCTTTGCAATGCTTCAGCCTACATTATCCAGATGCTCTCAGTGTCATTTTGACGTTTGTGCATACGCCACCGGCTATACAGCCATACCCATTCCACTTGATGTGGAGATGCCGTCAAGACGCACCCGCAGAGCCGCAGCTGGCAAACCTCCATGAGGACGTCGACGTCCAGGCACGGGTGGCAAGCAACAGTGGGCGAGGTGTCCTCTTCTAAGCTCCATACAGCATCCAATACTCCGTATAAATTCCAATATCGGACATCCCGCCCGCATTAGCAAAAGGATTAACAGGATCATCTACCTCCCTATGTCAGGTAGTACACGCCACCGAGGGCAATAGTGCTCCGTATCGACCCTTTAGCCTTTGCTCGCCCTGCAGATTGTCTCTTCCGCAGCCTCTTGGCCAGCGTAAAGCTAGCCGCTATTGGCGGCTGCGATGGCACCGCGAGGCTCTAGCACCAGGGGGCTTAGCGCTCGCCCTCCACTCAGAGCTTGGCAAGGCCTACAGGAGGGGCAGCTGTTATGGAGTACAGCCGCTGTGTGCCACTTGTATGCGGCGTCCATGTCATGTACCGACATGTACATGTATCCGGCAAACAAGAAGCGATGTGGCCTGTTTCGAATCGGCAATATCGTCTAACTGGAGGCCCTGCGGAATCAGGAAAATCAGATAGTAATCATGCCCAGGCCCGACGCTTTGAAACTGACGGGTCAGAAAGCCAATAAACTCAGGTGGCTCGTACAGTGTTTTAGCGAGAGCAACCGCAAGTGAAACTTTGGATTTGTCAGGTGGCGACCAGGTACCGATAATAGATCGATGGCCAAAAAAAAATGTACCTTTGGGAAGAAAGAAGGCTGGGAAGCGCTATAGCGGCCTTCCCTCAGAGGGCGGCATTAGTGGACGCTGGGCCCAATTTTAGGCTGGAGAAGGGTGTGGTTCAAGGGACCGGCTGAACCCATCAGCATTACTGGTAGCCAGATCTGGCCAAAGGGACACTTGTTCAATTGAGCGTCTAAGTCATCCGTGCTGCCAACAGATTCTGCGACCTACAAAACCTTCTCCATCGTCCATCTTCTTGCCACGGAATTCTTTTCCTGCATCACCACTTTTTTCTTTCTTTTTTCTCCTAGATACCCATTACAGTCCTTCACTATGCATCATAAGCGTCTTGCTTGTGCCCTGATGGGCGCCATGGCCGGCGTGGCCATTGCCGAGTCCGATGTCACCCAGCTGACTGGCGAGACCTTCAACGACTTCATCAAGGGCAATGATCTCGTCCTGGCAGAGTGTAAGTCATCTATCTACCCGTCTCTGTGTTCTGCAGCTTGAATCCTCTGCCTCTGCCTCTGCCTCTACCCCGCTAGCCACCGGCAATGAACCCCGCTAACATCGTCATCTCCAGTCTTCGCTCCCTGGTGCGGCCACTGCAAGGCTCTCGCCCCCGAGTATGAGGAAGCTGCCACTACTCTGAAGGAGAAGAACATCAAGCTCGCCAAGATCGACTGTGTCGACGAGGCTGAGCTCTGCAAGGAGCACGGCATCGAGGGCTACCCCACCCTCAAGGTCTTCCGTGGCCTTGAGCAGGTCTCTCCCTACACTGGTCAGCGCAAGGCTGCTGGCATCACCTCATACATGGTCAAGCAGTCACTTCCCGCTGTCTCTGTCCTGACCAAGGACACCGTTGAGGACTTCAAATCCGCCGACAAGGTTGTCCTGGTCGCCTACATCGCTGCTGATGACAAGGCCTCCAACGAGACCTTCACTGCTGTTGCCGACGAGCTGCGCGACACCTACCTCTTCGGTGGCGTCAACGATGCTGCTGTTGCCGAGGCTGAGGGCGTCAAGTTCCCTTCCATTGTCCTCTACAAGTCCTTTGATGAGGGCAAGAACGTCTTCGCCGAGAAGTTCGACGCTGAGGCCATCAAGACATTCGCCTCCGTTGCCTCCACTCCCCTCGTTGGCGAGGTCGGTCCTGAGACCTATGCCGGCTACATGTCTGCCGGCATCCCTCTGGCTTACATCTTCGCCGAGACCCCCGAGGAGCGTGATGAGCTTAGCAAGTCCCTCAAGCCCATTGCTGAGAAGTACAAGGGCAAGATCAACTTCGCCACCATCGACGCCAGCAGCTTCGGCTCCCACGCCGGCAACATCAACCTCAAGACCGACAAGTTCCCTGCCTTTGCCATCCACGACATTGAGAAGAACCTGAAGTTCCCCTTCGACCAGGAGAAGGAGCTGAAGGAGAAGGACGTCGCCAAGTTCGTCGACGACTTTGCCGCTGGCAAGATCGAGCCCAGCATCAAGTCTGAGCCCATTCCCGAGACCCAGGATGACGCTGTCTACACTGTCGTTGCCCACACCTACAACGAGATTGTCCTTGACGACAAGAAGGATGTCCTCATTGAGTTCTACGCTCCCTGGTGCGGTCACTGCAAGGCTCTTGCCCCCAAGTACGAGGAGCTCGCCGGCCTGTATGCCAACAGCGAGTTCAAGGACAAGGTTGTCATTGCCAAGGTTGACGCCACCAGCAACGACGTCCCTGATGAGATCCAGGGCTTCCCCACCATCAAGCTCTACCCCGCCGGTGACAAGAAGAACCCTGTCACCTACAGCGGCGCCCGCACTATTGAGGACTTCATCAAGTTCATCGAGGAGAACGGCAAGTACAAGGCCACCGTCCCCGTCCCTGAGCCCCCCGTTGAGGAGACTACCTCCGAGGAGAAGAAGGCTGAGGAGGGACACGATGAGCTGTAAAGAAACAAAAAAGTAAAACGAAATAAGTAAAAACTGTATAATTGTGGGATTTGATTCTTGACGAAACGAACGTCGGCGCTGGTTAATGGACTATCTTAAACAAGTACTAGCAATTGCATACTAGCTTTACGCCCATCAGGGGCACTGCTTGAAATTATCTGAATTTGATTACCAACTTGAAAGAACTTGACTTTGTTCCATTGCCTTGTGAGTGACGCCTTAATAATAATAAAAAAGTGTAGTCCCTTTACAGGTGGACATGAATGCACTATTGCTGCTTTGTGTGGAAGAAATACGAGTAGGTACGATAGGTAGGAACTTGAAAGTGTAAAGGTACAATTTACAGGCGTTATTTTGCTATGAAAAACAGGACAATAAATTGCCATTATGCTGCTTCGTTTCCACCACACTGACGATGAGACAGTGCCTTGTGGCAATGCCGTTTGATTTCCCTATGGATCTGCGCCATTTTCTTTTTCTTTGTTATTCATTTGTCCTTTTCAGGCTTTATTTTCTCTTCTGTTGGATCTTCTCCTCGAGAATCTTGACGTGGTTTGTCAGGCGGGTGACGGAGGCTTGGAGAGTCTGGCCCAAGGTCTTGTTAGCTATTATTCATTCCATATATACCTCCTAGAGCTGTACAGGGGGTAGATGAAGAGAGAACCAAAGGTCGCGAAGCATGTCGAAATGCCAAGCTCGCCCAGGGCAGGCAGATATGGTAGACGTACGTAAATGTCCTCAGTGAGGAGCTCGTTGGACGCCTTGTACTCCTGCAGGACGTAGCTGTATACGGCGCCGCCGGCCAGGACACTTCCAAACAGGAAGCCGAACAGACTTGACATATCCCGTCAGTAAGAGCTGTATCTGCAATTCGTCGCATCATAGCTGCGGCAATCTCGTTCCGCTGACATACCCTCCTCTGAATGCGCCCATGGGCTTTCTGGCCGGTAGCGGTGCAGCATCGTTCAGGCGCTTGGCTGAGACGTGGAATCTGCGCGATGAAGTAATGGCACGGCGAGCGCCGCTGGCGAGTATTCTCGACGATGATGCTGCGAACATGGCGAATTGGGTGGCGAGGGAAAAGGTGTTTCGAGGCTTCGACGAAAAAGGTACTGTGAAAGTCGGAATAAATCTCGATTAGATGCTCGCAGGTGCAGCTTCAAGGGAATTGAAAGCTTACATGAGGGTATTTTGCTGTTGCTGGCTGAGAAACTGGGATCTGCCGCGGCTATTAAGGTCTTGAGTTCCAACATCATCGCAGACGTACCCAGTTTGCGGACACGGCGGGTTACGGGCTTTTTGGCAGAGGCGGCGCGGGTTGTTCCGGCGGAGGATAGCCCGACAGCTCCCCAGAGCTGCTGCTTTTCCTCGCCGCTGCGTACCTTTTTTGCCCCACGGACTTTCAACTGCCGACTGATCGTTCTATTGCTAAGCCTCTACATATCACGTCTGTGGATGACGGGATGATCTTCTAGAGCTCTGTAAGCTTCCATTGCCAATACTTGGAAGCTTATCATACAATTTCCAATGTCCCTCTGGTGATTCTTCAGCCTCCACCTACAGCCCACACGGCCGAGCGCACGCGACCGATTTCGCATCGAACCATGAACAACTTTGGGGTCATCGAACTCGCCAGTGCCAAAACCACGTCGGCTCCCGGATGGGCTTACGTTCCTGACACTGGCATACTCCCCGGATCCAACGCCTTGCAGCCAGCGAACCGGAAACGAGCGCGCAATGCCCCCGCGGGTGTGACGGTCGGCGACTTGACGGCGCGGCAAGAAGCCAAGATTCGGAAGGAGATTGAGGCGTTGGAGCGAGATGGTGGAAAGGACATTTCGATCCCGATACCCGCAAAGAGCGGTAAAGGTATGTGAGAATGCGTCAAGAGTGTTGTGCAAGGCAAGGACACAAAAGGCTAATGGGCGGAACTGGTACTGCAGCTCCTGGAAAGCATACACCAAATGTACGAAAGATCCTACAGTCGCAAAAGACATTCTCAAATCACCTAGACGACTTTCTGGCGATACAAGCGCAGGTAGAGGGCGGCCCGGCTGCTGCGGGTAACAACCGACCAAGCAACGCGAGCTCCAAGCGGCCAGCCAACAAACGAGATGCCACCACCGCGTCTACACCCACCGGAAGCAACAAGCCGACACCAGGCATACAGGAAGAGGATGTTACAATGGCAGACGCAGATCTTCCCCCGGTACTGGTCGGGCAGTACAGACCACCGCCAGCGGCCCATCCGGGCGACAACGATCCATTGCTGGCATCTCGCGTGCCTGATCTACCGTCAGATGAAGAGCTGAGGAAGCTGCTTGCTCACCCACCGCTGACATATTATGAGACCAGAGGCAAGTGGGAGGACAACTACCCTACGCGTGTGTTCTGCGAGGTGTGTGGATATTGGGGACGAGTGCGATGCATGAAGTGCGGGACCAGGGTTTGCGCGCTGGGCTGTCTGGAGACGCACAGAGAGGAATGTGTCACCAGGTATGGGCTATGAGATACTCTGCAGCAGACATGATATCCGAATTGGAAGATTGAAAGGGGTAGATATTGTCTACCTGCTATGGTAGGATTAAGGAACGAGGCAACGGCTTTGAGATTGCACTCCACGGCGTTTGGACGGAATTCTTGGATAAGGAGCGGCACTGATATTGATACCCAGACTTTTGGAATGCGAATTCATACATATTGAAGATTTGACTTGGTTTTGTCTATGAGTCTTCCATATCACGGCAATGGCTCCGATATCCGGCCCAGTTGATATGAGATGCGAACGAATGGTGACTCAAGAAGGGAGATTTAAATGAAGTTAAATGAAGTTAAATGAATACGACAGTGTATGATTAGAAATGCGGGATAAATTAAGCATCTCATGATACAAATCTCCCAACTTACATCTCCTTTGACTCAGAACATCCCGGCGACAGGCTCCGAAGATCTGCCGCGTGTAGCTTGCCGCGAACTTAGTATGAGTCAACCCCACCTCGCGCCTAAAAAGATAAAGTACTTAGTGCTAAGGGTATTTTCCTGCCCCTCCATTAGGACAGAGGCCAAACAGCCAACTTTCTTTCCTTTTGCCGTGTCGCAACACCAAAAAAAGAAAGCATCACCAAACAATGTCTTCCGAGAACGTCGACGCCCCCAAGGCGGCAGAGGGCGCGCCCGCCCAGAGCCTGCCTTCAAGACCTGCGAAGCAGCCCAAGGAGAAGAAGGCTGGCGGCGGCAAGGCTTCACTCGAGGTATTGCGCTTGTGACATTGAATGCCAGCTTTCTTCGACGACGAGTGAGACTGACGAATTATTTCTTTCTTGCAGCTCCCTGCCCTGCCCGACTTTATCCAACACCGTATTGCCATCTTCGACAAGATCAAGGCCAGGCGAGACGCCGAGATTGCTGGTGCGTTGCTGCAACAAATTACCCCACCATCGTGGCCTCCACGATTTATGAATCCCAGCTTGCTGATATCTGGGTGTATTTATAGCCAAACCCCGTGAGGAAATCATCATTTCCATGCCCAATGGCAAGGAGGAGAAGGGTATCTCTTGGGAGACCACCCCCGGAGCTATTGCCAGGGGCATTTCGAAGTCCTTGTTCGAACGCACCGTCATCTCAATGGTCGATGGAGAGCTGTGGGATCTCACAAGACCGCTGGAGAAGAGCTGCAAGCTGGAGCTGATTGATTTCGAGAACGAAGAGGGTACGTGCAGGCAAAGCCTTGGGAGACTGCTATGTGAAGAACCGGGGCTGACTGGTGGATTTAGGCAAGAAGGTCTTTTGGCACTCTTCGGCTCACGTCCTTGGTGAGGCTGCTGAGAGGCGATTCGGCTGCTACCTCTGCAACGGCCCCCCTACCACCGACCCCCCTGGATTCTACTACGATATGGCCAACATGGAGAAGTAAGAGAGAACTTTCCTTGAAAAATTTGAGCTAGTTGCAAGTCGCTAACTGTTACTGTTCAGCCAAGTCGTTCAGGAGGAGGACAAGAAGGCTTTGGAGTCTCTGGCCAACTCCATTATCAAGGAGAAGCAGCCTTTTGAGCGTCTGGAAATGACCAAGGATGAGCTCCTCGAGATGTTCAACTACAGCAAGTACAAGGAGTACTTTATCAACCAGCGAGTTCCTGACGGCACTCTGAGCACCGTCTACCGATGCGGTCCTCTTATCGATCTGTGCAGAGGTCCTCATGTTCCTACTACCGGAAACATCAAGGCCTTCACCGTCCTCAAGGTATGTGCTTTATCGCAACGAGGTTTGCTCTGTAGACTTGTGTACACAGACTCACTCACGCCTCTTTTATAGAATTCTGCCGCATACTGGCTTGGCAACAGCGCCAACGAATCCGTTCAGCGAATTTCTGGTGTTTCTTTCCCTGACAAGAAGCAGCTTGAGGAGTACAAGACATTCCTTGAAGAGGCTGCAAAGCGCAACCACCGAAAGATTGGTCTGGAACAGAAGCTGTTCTTCTTCGACGAGGCTTCTCCTGGTTCCACCTTCTTCTTGCCTCACGGCACCAGAATTTACAATGCTCTGATGGAGTTGATCCGGGGCGAGTACAAGAAGAGAGCCTTTGACGAGGTTATCAGCCCCAATGTTTTCAAGTCTGATCTCTGGAAGACCTCTGGCCACTGGGGACATTACGCTGAAAACATGTTCACCTTTGATGTTGAGAAGGAGACATACGGCTTGAAGCCGATGAACTGCCCTGGACACTGCAAGATCTTTGCCCACTCAGATGTCACTTACAAGGATCTGCCATGGAGGATGGCTGATTTTGGTGTTCTGCACCGAAATGAGTTCTCTGGAGCTCTTTCTGGACTGACCCGTGTGCGCCGCTTCCAGCAAGATGATGCTCACATCTTCTGCACAGTCGAACAGGTATGCTACGCAAGCACAATGAGATTTCAGGCTGATTACTGACTGCTTGTAGATTCGCGATGAGATTGTGGGCGCTTTTGACTTCCTGTACAGCGTCTACGGCCTGTTTGATTTCACTTTCAAGCTAAAACTCTCGACCCGTCCCGAGAAGTACATCGGTGACATCGCCGTCTGGGATATGGCTGAGGCCAAGCTCAAGGAGGCCCTGGATAACTTCACCCAGAAGATCGATTCCAAGTGGGAGGAGAACCCCGGTGACGGTGCTTTCTACGGTCCCAAGATTGATATTACCGTGTACGATGCTCTGCGACGAGAGCACCAGTGCGGTACGATCCAGCTCGACTTTAACCTACCCCATCGATTCAAGCTACGTTATGTCGCCTCCAAGGACGAGAGCGCCGCCAACCAGAACAGCAACGATCCCGAGCTGCCAGCCGGCTATGCCCGACCTGTCATGATCCACAGAGCCGTGCTGGGTAGTTTCGAGCGAATGTTTGGTATTCTTACCGAGCACTTTGCTGGCAAGTGGCCATTCTGGCTGAGCCCTCGTCAAGTCCTGGTCGTTCCTGTGATGCCCGCAGTAAACGACTACGCCAAGGAGCTTCAAACCATCTACCAGGAGAAGGGCATCTACATTGACGTTGATCTAAGCAGCGACACTTTCCAGAAGAAGATTCGCACTGGACAGCTGAAGCAGTACAACTTCATCTTTGGTGAGTAGCATCTGTTCCTTTGCTTTGGACTTGATCTAGTTAGTTATATGTGAGCTACTGCTAATACGGAATGTCTTTTAGTCGTCGGAGCCGAGGAAGCCAGCTCACGCACCGTCAACATCCGAAACAGAGATGACCAGAGCACACAGAGCAAGGGAGCTCTGATCCCCGTGGATGAGGCACTAGAGAAGCTGCTCGCTTTGAAAGCGGAGAGGAGAATTGTCAATTCCATCTAAGTGATTTGTTCGGTAGAGCGTCGGGGTTTGGGCGTCGGGATAAAAGAGAGAGAGAGAATGTCGTCAGGCCAATATGTAAGGCGCTTTCTTCCTGACTCTACGCATGCACACGTAGCTGCAGGCATACCCAGAAGGGCAGAAGAGGACAAAAGGGGATGGCCAGCGTTTGTACTTCCGAAGTGTAGAGAGAATCTAGAATGAATAAAGTAAAGTCAAAAAGAAAAACGGGCACATGCGTAGAGGCTACGGGATTGAGACAGAGCAGGCCGCAGCTGCGGGGGGCGAGAAAGATTCAGGCGTTATCAAGCATCAGACGGACAAATGAAAGGGCCAGCTTTGGAAAGATTTGATGAGTCGCGTGATGCTGCAAGATTTTGGTGCAAAGGGGGAAACCGGGCGGGCGTCTTTTGGGCATTCGTTTCTTTTTTTTTCTTCGTTGCTTTGGTTACTATATGCCGGGGATTACTTTTACAGCAGCTTTTGTAATAGAGGCACGCCAGCGTGTAATGCGATGCTCTTTGGGTCTTCTTGCTTCATGCTTCGCTGTTTCTCATCCTTTCTCTTCTTAATCTGTTCTGCCCCCCGTTAGGTCTGTCGCGTAAGCCTTGCCGTCACATACACACACCACACGCTACATGCAATAAGAACTCAAATCTCACCACTCACAGAAAGGATGGGGGCAAGGGGGGAAGAAGCACCAGACTCGGTGAGTGTAAGCGGGTGTGGGTGTGAATGAGAAAAAGGAACCCGGAATAGGGAAAAAAGAAAAGAAAAAAAAAAAAACACCCCGCGTGGTGGCGCCCACCGACTTTTCTTTCCCTCTCGCAGCAAGTGGAAGCTGCACGTTGCGGTGGGCAAGCGGTTTAATAGGGTGAGAAGCTTTTTTTTTTCTTCTTCTCCTGCATGTGGTTTATGCGGGATGTGTGAGATGGCAAGTTGGGGGTTTATCTGTCCGTCTTACGGAATGGGGCTAGTATTAGTATAGCCCAAACAACCAGTATTTCTGCTGTTGGTGTTGCTGCTGCGCACTTGTACGTAGGATGATGTTGATAGATATTGCTGCATCTGTAGACTGCGTTGCTTTGTAGGGTGGTGCAATGGGATTCGGGATTGTTAGTGACGTGAGAGAAACGGGCGGGCGGGCGGGCGGGACGGGATGAGACGGGCCGGCCTGGTCGTCTCTGTATATTAATTAGGCCCAATGGGTACGTACGCGATGTGTACATTCTTGCCTACCGAGATGATTCTCACTCTGTTTTAAATTAAAGATCGTATTTAGAGTGGGTGGGTGAGGATTATTTGCTCCGTAGCGTATAGGGCAATGAATTTGGAATTGATGACATGTGTGTGTATTGTCTCTTTATAGCTGGATCCCTTATTCTCTTGCCCTATTTGTGCACCCATGTCCGTCTGTGTCTCTCTGTCCGTGCTTAATCATACTGCTCGAGTACAATGAGGTAAGGTGAGACGGTGCGGGCAGAGTTTACCTATTTGGCCCATTTTCTTTTAAACACGTGAAGTCATGTATATAAAGAGATATCACAAAGTGCTAATATCTAATCAGTGCACCAAAAGGAGACTGGGATTATGCTGCGTGATGTGTCATATATGCAAAATGAATTGAAAGGAGCAGGAGATTACCTGTTGCTTGAAACCACAAACACTGGCTTCCTGTTTTGGGGAAATGGTAGATGACCGTTGTGACTGCAAGGGAAAGAGACTCAGTTGTTGCGTGGTTGGTTGGTACCCAGCAAGTGGCGGTGCTTATATGATAGATATGATATCTATCTCTACATGGGAAATGAGGTAATGTTGATTTAAAAGCACACATCTCAAAGTAGGTGTTGTGAAATCATATCAGCGGAATACGGCAGATCCTATCTCTGTTTTTGCAGATACGGACTTCGTCTGGTAGATGAATCTCCGCGGAGAGCCTCATTTTTTTTTTTTTCGTCATCGCGGAATATCAATGCTTCAATTGGGCCAAGAGTCTGTGAATGAGCAAAGGCAGAGAAGGAAGACGTAGATGGGTACTTCCTGCAGAAGAGCTGGTACCTAACGGTTACACGGCAAGGCCCGATACGACAGCCAAGAACGAACAAGACGAGCCAGAAGAAGTAAGGGGGGGTTTTGCTGGGCACGTATCAGAAATGCTGCTTGGAAAACAGTTCTCCGAGACGATTGAGATTCATGACTGAAACGAGACCAATCTAGGCTTTCAATTGTTGGTTTTGGGATAAAGCCTCTTTCCCCAATCCAAGCATTCAGCTGCCCAGGCAAAATCACAGCTACCTACCTACCTGGTAGTATAGTAGCCCCCTTGTAGCATCACAAGTACCTAGATTTCGTGTCTTTTCTTCTCCTTTATAAGAGACCAGGAGAGAACATGAAATGGGCGAGTGTGTGTATGCGCGGCAAATGGTGCCATGGGTAGGCTTGATGCGGCCATGCAGAATCCCGCATCGGGCATGCTGCTACTACATGTACTTTGCACAGGCTAGCTAGGTAGGTACCTACTGAAACTGGGGCCAGCGAGAGAAGAGGCTTTGCTGACAGAAAGGCCTGGCATGGCACGGAAAGAGTGCCAGATAGGAAATATTCCGTAGGCTTTTAGTGACTATCAGGCAGTTTTTACTATGTGTACAGAGCAATCAATTTTCTTTTTCTTTGGACAAGCTGGTTGGCCATGTACCTGCGAGTCTACATACTATTCCCGTAGCTGTTCTGATTTGGGCTTTCGCAACGGGAGTGGCCGCTAGTTAGTCAGACGTGAGAACAAGTAAAAACCCAAGAAGCGGAAAGTAAACTAGAAAATGAACCGCGATTGTATGAATCGAGGCACGCGCAAAAAGGAAGACGCGGCAAGGGAAGAAAATGAAGACTGGTTGCCTTTCGATCCGTGCTCCGCAAACCGCTACCCCATACTGCGTGCGTTTGGTGCTCCGTAATACTACTAGGTCATGTAGTGGCATGAGAAAATGCGAGCAATCAATCGACGCCGCCGGCTATTATACCAAAGGCTATTCTCTAGCCACTCCGGAGTGCCACGAGACTCCGGACGATGTATCAATATGTAGTACGCCTGGGGTCAAGAGTAAGTAGACGCCGAAACGAATCGAAACTCTACTATCGAGCTCCTGTACACATACAGGCTAGCCTCTGTGTATTCTGTACAAGATGATGGAACAAGTTGACTCTACCGTGCTGCTGCTACCTCACTCGCAGTGGCAAACATCGGCGGCTGCAGCAGCAGCCAGGGGAGCGTCCCCTCTCTGCCATCCCTTCTCAGCCACCAGACGGGCCAAACAGCCCAGAAGAGGCGGCCCTGCGTGGTGATGGATGGACGGGCTGGCAGAAGAGAAGGGGAGGGGGCTAAGACGAGCAAGCTTATAGGTCATCTATCACAAACTACAAGCGCGACCGGTGAAGGAAAATATGGATCCCGCATGCAGGCAGAGCCCCCCTAATGCCTCTAGGATGCAACCGGACCCTCTCAGCTGGACGAGGCCGAGGCGTCGCGTCTACAATCGATGAGTACGATGTATGTACACACGCCGCGGTACGGTTCGTACTGTAGAGACGCTGGCTGGCTAATTTAGCAGCTCGAGGCACTTGTGATATAGCATGACATGATGCCGGCACAGGGTGCGGAGGATTTGGAAGACATGCACATGCAGCAAAGCCCAACAAAGGCCGTCTTTGGTCGTTGGGCGACAACAGCCCATTAAGATGCCGCAGCAGATTGCTGCTTCTGGGTATGGAGGGGGAAACAGAGAGGATGATGACGAGCATGGTGGCCAAGACCCAAGGCTGAGAGGAGCGAGAGTCCGGTTGATCATCCCATGCCATCCCCCCATCGAGATGAGCCACGGCCATTGCAGGGCGTTCCGTATGCTGGCATATCGCAGTGCTGCTGCTCGTTTTCGCTCGGCCACTATTATTTCCTGTATGAGCACGTCTGGCAGCGAGCGTGGGTGTCATGCATATTTCCGTAGCGCTGGATGTTCCCACCGCGGTTTGTTTGAGCTGCATCACTCCCCCGGCAACAGTTTCGGGGTCCGGATTGCCTGAATTGCAAGGTAATAGCCCTATTAGGACTCACGATATAACACATCGCCAGCCGGTTGCCAAAAGGGTTGCTGCTTGTCTGCGAGGTAGGCTGATATTGTCCAAGTAGGTATGTATAAGTGGGCAATTCTCGTTCGATTGGGCTCGCGGGTTGCCATGTGGATTTCCATGTTTGCGAATGATTTGCTTCCTCGGCTGCCCGTCCTCGCATTCAGTCGTATATCAGTGCTGTCCTGCACAGGGCAGCGACAATCGCTGCAGGCTACGAGTTCCAGACCAATGAGCGAAATGGCGTGGCGTACCGAGTTTAATCCCGGTAATGCAAATCGTGCATGCGGCAATTTCACACAAAGCCTGCTAGTTGAATCAGGCCTCGAGAGGCCAGCACTATCATGCCGTGTCTGTTGCAAGTCTAACGGGCATCCATGGGCAAGAGGAGTAAAAGCAGAGAGGGTCAAAATGTGAGAGATGAGCGATGTTGGCCGTTGGAGGGTTTGGCCAAACAGCCCGCAGCGGAGAAATTGGGGGACCTTCTTTTTTCCCTTGCCATGTCCAAGTGCTCTCGTACAGCACCCGGATCGGAATTGACGTATCTTCTCTCGTCTTGGGGGCCAAGAGCGCTGTCTGCTCAGCAGACGCCGCGCTGTCCACTGAACAGCAGCCAGCGTATACTGCCACTGCCTACTCTGGCGGGATCGTCATCAAGCTGATCATCTGCAGCCCGGCGCCAGCACTCGTAGACGGCCTAGCAGAGAGCAGCAGGCGCCGTAACATAAGCCATGGCGCGCTCAGACCAGCACCCAGTTGACGTTTCAACTCGATGGCTTCGGGCACTCCTCGCACGCATTGCTCCGAGTCGAGGACGGCCTCGAGCGATATCCGGACGCCACCAGAATCCCTCCCCAGAAGCTTTTGCGACCGCCGCCCCATGGCCGCGATGCGATGCTGACTTGGTGAACAACATACTGGCCTGATGCTGGGACCGACCACGAATCCAAGCACAAGCACGGCGCCACTCGCCCGCTGGCCAATGCCGTGTGCGTGTCCGTAGTGCGGCTACTGTTGTGCAACACTCCACGAGAGCCCGGGTTCAATGCGTCGGGCTTTGCACGTGCAAGTACACGGAACTTGGCCAAGTTGAAGGCCTCAGCGAGATGGGTTAGGTAGGTAATGTAGGCCTAGATAAACAGCCGCAAGCAACTGCAACAACACATCAGACAGCACGTCGCTGCAAGGCGCCGAATTGCATTGCGACCCCGGTCAACCCATCCAAGGTACCGTCTACTATGTACCTACAGAGCACAGGCCTCAGCTTTCCCTAGGACTCAAGCTCGTCCCCCCCCCCCTGGCCAGCCGCCCCAGCAGGGATACGCCCAGTTCACAGCGAGCTGCTTTGGCGTGCGTTTGGCCTAGAACGGGATCGTCCCCTCCCTCAAGAAGTAAGTCGGTGTTCTTTGCTGCGCGGTACCTGTGACCTTCGGGCCTCAAGGCTGTCTGGCTGGTGTCCATCAACGGACCCTGCCCGGCTTGGCGCCGATTTTAGCATCGCTCGGAGAATGCGCTCACCAGCAGACGGCACAAATGATGTGTCTGATTCTCATCTTTTTCTCTGCTCTGCAATTGTTCGCGACTCGGCCAGGCCGCAGCCGGCGCTAAGTCAATCACCACAGGCGCACTGGGCGTTTGAGAGAAGAGAAAAGAGAAAAGAGACGAGACAGGCAGCAGAGCAGAGAGGCGTGTCATTTGCCATTTGCCATTTGCCATGCCATGCCATGCCATGCCAGCCCATCAGCGTCAGCCTTATGTACACACATACAAAGCCGTAGAAGCTGCAAGTAGCTCGAGATCGGAGGCTGGCTTGGCTTGTCTTGTCTGCCTCCGCGCTGGTTCCGGGTACAAGCCAGACCGGCAGACCGATAGGATAGGCCAAGCACAATAGTCTGGGGGAGGGGAGGGGGCTTGACTCGCACCAAAGCAGATTGGCCATCGAGCACACGCTTTTTCTGATCAGGTCCGGCCGCGGGCCGTATTAAAGTTGGCAGTCTATCCACAACTTCTGGGCGACGCTACCACGGCCTCTTCACCTCGCTTCTACACCAAAGCTTGCCCAGCAGGAGCACACGAGGCTGCTGGCATCGGCGGACGGAACCACTTATCGGCCACTACTGTATTACTGCTACTGTTAGTAACCCACTCGCTTTCTCTCTCCGTCTCTCCATTTCTCCATCTCCCCATCTCGCACCTTTGCCTTTCATCGTCACTGCCATCCCCAGGTCATCACTTCCGCCACCCTTCTGCCGCCAATCAAACGTCCTCTCCCGCTGTCAGACCACAGCCAATCCTTCAACGCCCGTTGCGATCCTAACCAGTCCATCAGGCCCTCTCCGGCATCATTACTGGAGACAGCAAGGTCCAGCAGCGACCAAAAGGAGCTAAACTGCGGCATCCTCGCCTCCACGTCCTATCTCGTTTATTATCCACTGGGCCGTGCCGGCAAATCGACCCCACGCGCGCGAGCCGTACGCCTTTACCCGCCCATTTTCACCTTTGATTATTTACTACCCCGTTCCCGCTTGGCTGAGGCTGCGATAGCTGTACAGCAGAGGCCGGGAAGGCGCGGCTACTTGCAGTATTGGCAGTCGAAGCGAGCGTCCCAAGAGGCTGGTGCTTGAGCGAGTCGAGCAGGAATCAGGCCGGACGCCTGCGGCTGAAACATCACGAGCAAAAGAGAAAACGGCGGTATACCACCACGGCTGTTAAATACTACCGCTGTCGCTGTCGCCACCGCCCACTCAAGAACCTTGAGAGGTGGAATAGGGATACATCGGGATTATACAAGAAGAGCTGTGGCAAGGTTGCTGTCGCAAAGACAAGTGGAGCAGCTCATCGACGAGGTTGGAAAAGAGTAGCGCATCCGACAGCCTGGAGGCTTGCACCACGTCAAGGTTGGCTTGAAAAGGCGACAGCCCCCTCCCTTGTTTGTGCATTCGCACCAGGGGATAGAAAAGTCACCGCCGGCGGCAAAAGACGAGGCCGGGACAAGGCACAGCTCGGGACGCAGGCCCGTAGCGCGTGTCCCTGCCGCAATCTCGCAACGCCTGGCCACGAGCCTTGTTGTTGTCGCGGACAGTCATGCGACCCAATTCACTCTCATTGCCACTGAATTGCGAGCTCTACGAAAACTCTCTCTGCGACGGCTACGACGGCGAGCACATTGACCATCCCAATAGCCACCACTGCTCGCAGCAGGATAACCAAGATCGCTTGTGCTGTAACCAGGCGCAGTATGCCCTAGGGAACAGCACGAGCGACAATATGTATTTCGACCAGCACGAAATACATTTCTCCGAGCACTCTCAAGGCAGCTTTTACAACGCACCCGTCGATGGCAATACTGGTAGCAATCAACTTCCAATGGACCCTCCCACCAACTCGTTCCTTGACCATTCATACGGGGTCGCATATACACCCGCCCAGCACCCTCCTCAAATGCATGACATTCTCGACCAAGAGATGAGCGATAGCGATGGCGATGGAGGAGCTTCTGTCAGCCACATGAATGGAGTTATTGGTGACAATTACACTTACAATGAACAATACGCCGATGGCCTGGCGGATGACGAAGGAGACATGGACGAGGATGAGGACGATGAAGAGTACGATGATGATGAGGACGAGGAGTACGAGGTTGATGACGATGACGACGACGAAATGATGAGCGACGACGAAGAGTCGCATGCGCCACCAGCCTCGATCCCCAGCCTTGCGCACTATCTCCATCCAAGCGATCAGCTGCCGTTACCGGCCGATATGCCACAGGAATTGCTCGACGAAGCCCTCAATATACTACTCCAAAATCCCCTATCAGCAGACGAGCTATCACTCGATGAAGATGAGGAGCAGATGTTGCTCGATCCCTTCCCCCCACCTCACATGAGCAACCCAAACCCGAGCATACTGGGATCCGAAAACTACGGCCTGGTCGACTTCCTACGCTCTTGGGCCTACGGAAACGTCCCGCTATCGTCCCTGAGGTTACCTCGGCCGGGTATCCGTAGAGTCTTAAAGCAAGCCAATAGCGGAGTGGAGCGTGTTCATTACAGAGACCTTCGCGCCAATGGCTGTGATATGCAAGGCCTAGACTGGGACAGTATGAACACGGCCCGCTACTACGCCAGAGAAATTCGCCGACAAACGTACAGGAATTATGTGAACAGGCCTGGCTCTGATATTTACGTAAGTTTCCCATGACGGTGTATCTTCCAAACGACTTGAAAAAGAGATCTTGTTCTAACCATCCAATTTGAAAACTAGATTGAAACAAAAGACAAAATTCCTTCAACCGAGAATTTCTTTAGATTTTACAGGATGGACGTTCGACGAGACATTAGTCTTGCCCATTTTCAGCTCCGGAGCGTTCTTGCTTGTCCCACTCGGACACAAGCGTTTTACCCCAGCGTCCATGGCATAAACGTGATGAATACAGCGACAAAAAAGACTACATTGGCCATGGATCTGCGCGCATTCTCTGGTATAACAGGCCCGGCAATCTCAACGCTTGATGCCGGCTGCGGCCTGTTGATGAGCGGTACATTCGGCGGCGACTACTTTCTGAAGTCGCTGAGCAATGAAGACAAGAGGAACTACTCCGAGGGGCAAATTTCTACCAATATCAGCGGCATCACCAACCACATCAAGATATACAAGCCGAGGAGATCCGACAGCCCCGCTGCCGCTATCGCAAGCAATGACAATCGTTTCCGCCTCATGGACCTTCGGACAGAAAAATTCACCTCTACTTTCACATACCCTTTTGCGCTAAATTGCTCGGCAATGTCACCAGATGGTCGATTGAGGGTCGTTGTGGGCGATGACCTGAACGTCCTCATCACCAACGCCGAGACGGGAGAAATCCTACAGAAGCTGAATGGACACCGTGACTACGGGTTTGCCTGTGACTGGTCAGACAATGGCTGGACGGTTGCCACCGGATTCCAAGATAAAACCATCAAGATCTGGGACGCTCGACGCTGGCAGAATTCAAGCGGCATAACCTCACCAGTCCACACAATAAACACCGAGATGGCCGGTGTCCGAAATCTGCGCTTTTCGCCAACGGGCTGCGGCAAGCCGCTCCTGGCTGCTGCCGAAGAAGCCGACTATATCCACCTGATTGATGCCGTCACTTTCTGTTCAAAGCAAACCATCGACATCTTTGGTGAGATTGGCGGCGTGGCATTTACCAACGAGGGTCAGAATTTCAACGTTCTCTGCTGCGACGCTCACCGCGGCGGACTGCTGCAGTTTGAGCGCTGTAGCTACGGGGTCGATGAGCCCGTCTCAGCAGGACGGAGGCGACCTCTTCCAGGCGACGAAAACAAAAATGATGATGACACTAAATACAAGGATAACGAATCCTCGGCCACTTGGAATGATTGGCGACATAGCCGACCACCACCACTCATGGATGGTCCCGGTATATTTTAATACCAATCCAACTGAATAACTAAACGCCAATTCTGTAATGAAGTTACGATTCTTCTTCTATATCATTTTCCGCCTTTCCTTCCCTCTCTTCCCGTCATTTTTGTCAGGCAGCTCCGTTCGACTTGTACATATCCACACATATGCCTCTCACCCCCTTCTCTTTCCCTTCTACCCATGACTGTGACGACTTTTTATTCATCCTCATATTTTACCTCTTTGGAGCTCGACCTTTTTAGCCTGCATTTCTTCGTTTTCTCTGGTATGGAATCTTTGGGCACTCTTACCTTGCACGAACGGCTGTTGAAAGGTGAAGCCTGGAACATCTTTATGCCCTAGGATCTGCTCATAGTCGGATTTACCCTGGGACTTCATGAATTTTACATCTCTGCATGTTTTGGATATTCATTTTATTTATTCCCCTTGTCGTTATATAAGTGTTTAAAAGGGGGAAACAAGAAAAGCCAAAATTTAGAGAGGTGGTTTTGGGAAAATCAGGCGCCCTCTTTTCTTGTCTAAGGAGAGACGAGAACAGGACGGGAACCAAAAAGCGAGGCCTCGTAAGTAGCCAACCTTGCTGGGCTGAGACTGCACTATCATACCTTGGGTTTTTTCTTTCCTCCTTTTTTTCTTTTTAGATTTTTCTGAGCATGACAATTGAGTCAGATAAACGGGGACTTACAAGTACGGGTTATAAGCGGTCTCCTTGTTTGCATCCTAGCCTTCTTCTTCTTCTCACTCATCCTATTTTTGTTCTTCTTATTTTTCACTTCAGATTCTTCCACGTGTGGCATGAGGCAAGATTGTTTCTTTCGCTTCATTGTCGAAATGTGCCCATATTTTTCAGTTTTACGGTTAAGGGAGATATATATAGCCTAAGGTTAGGAACAAAGCATTGGTGGTATTCCAAAAGACAAAAAACACACAATGGTATATATCATAGGCATATAGGACGAAATGGCTTTTGATCTTTTTTCTTACGTTTATCTTCTCGTCTTGATTCGTTTTACAGGATTTTGGTGTGTTTTGGTGCTATGGCGTGTTGGTAAGGGATGGCGACGTGTATTATATGAGTGAGTATGTGATGAATTTCAGTCTAAAGGTTTGATATGTATATGCTCTATTTGGAAAACAAAAACTCCTTCTATACAATAGGTAGCCATGATGGAGTTTTAGTTTAGCAGAAACGGAGAAACAACCCGAGATGCAAAGCTGGTGAAATTTTTAAAAGTAAGGTTCTCTTTCCATATATGAGATATAGCCCACCACGTTAATTGTGCAATGCCACCTACCTATCGTGTGCATTTATATGTATAATTGAGAGAAAAGAAAAAAGAAAGAAAGTAGATTCTTGAACCAAATTACGTCAATCCATAATCATATCTTGATTTAGATATGCGCTGCCAAACCCGAGAGCTTCGGTTGTTTATAGGGTAACCATAAAGAGACACAGGTGTTGACCAAAAGATCGAGATGATTGGGTATTATCAAATTTTCCTATTTGCGAAAATATCTGGCTTATATGTGACTCAACAACAATAATCGGGATTTGTATATAAGAAAAGAAAAACTGAAAGAAAGCTGCGGTTGTAGTGCTTGTCATTATTCACAATTGCGTTGCGCCTACACAAGATTAGTGTGGTAAGTTGTACGCTTGATACGGATATGCGGCGCTATTTATCACGGATTATAAAACAGGTTCATGGAATAATTAATTAATTACAGCATTAGCATCAGATGCAAAATATACACCCGGACCTATGGCGACCTCATATACAAAACTACCGCGCAATTGGCCCTCTCCCCCAGAAAAACAACCAAACCACAAGACTCGCGTACGGCATTTAGCTATAGTTGAATCCACCGTGCATTGCGTACCAAACTCTTAATCTGTTTAGTAAATGCCTGAAATGGAGAAGGCAGCTGCAACACCCCAGCTCTGCTCGCAGCCCAGAGGACCAGGCTGCTTCCACATGTCATCGTCGAAAGAGAAGAAGACGGTCTTGTCACCGCACTTCTCACGGATAGACTGAATGGCAGTAGACTGCTCTTGGTGGCCAGGGCAGGCAGCACCGTTGCAATCTCCCTGCTTGGGCCAGCCGCACTCCAGGTTAATGGCCTCCTTGCCAGAGCAAACCTTGTTCAGGAGCTCGAGCTGACCAGCGACGAAGTCACCAGCGGATGAAGCGGGAGTGGCGGTGTTGAAGTAAGGGTGGATGTTGGCACCGGCGACGTCGACAACAGGGCAGATAGCGGAAGAAACAGCAGGCTGCTGCCAGATGTTAAGAGTCTCAGAGATGGTGTAGGGGCCGGTGTAGCCGCTGCACTTGCCCTTGACAGTGGTGATCAAAGAAGCAAGCTGGGTAGCAGAGCAGTAGCTGTTCATAATAGCCTCGTTACCCACAACCATGAGCTTGACAATGTCCCACTGAGCCCAGGCGGAAATGGCGTCAACCTGGCTCTTGATATCGGGAGTGTCGTAGCTGCAGCCGTCACCCTTGACGAAGACACCGAGAATCAGATCGATGCCGTACTTCTTAGCGGCGCCACCAACATTCTCAAGAGTGTTGCAGTCAGTCGAGTAGACACGGATAACCTGGAAGCCAGCGTTCTTGAGGTCGGAAATATCCTTGTCGACCTCGGAAGCGGCCTTGCAGTTTCCAGTGGTAGGCTCATAAGGAGTGTAGGTGATACCGTAGTGGTCGTTGCTGCCGGTCAGACCACCGCTAGGAGCCTGAGGGCTAGGCTTAGGGGCAGCCTGGGAAGGCTTGGGCTTGGGAACGACGGGAGGAGGAACGTAGGCCGGCGCAGAGCTGGTGGGCTGAGGAGCAGCAGGGGGAGTGTAGGTGACGGCAGCCTGAGTAGAAGCGGCCTGAGTAGTGGGGAGACCGGAGCTCTCGAAGGGGCACCAGGTAACATAGTCAGTCTCGGTGACGGTAACCACCTTCTGAGGGGCGGTGTAGGTACCAGGAGCATAGCTGGTGGGGGTGGGGTAGACGAGGACCGTGGACGACGGGACCGTGGTGGTGATGGGAGCAATGGTGTAAGTTCCCGCAACAGGGCAGACGTAGGTGGTCTGGACAATAACGCTGGTGACAACGGTGCCACTGGTTGAGACGGTGGCAACGGGGCAGGTAACGGTAGTGGCCGTCTCAACGATGGTGGTAACACCACCAACAGTGTGTGTTCCTGGGGGCACCGCGGTCGAGGTAGCACCGCAGACGGTGGTGGACTCGGTCAGGGTGATGGTGGTGGCCGGGATGGTGTAGGTTCCAGGAGTCGAGAAGGAGACGGGAGTCGGCGTAGGAACAACAATCGCCTCGGAAGTCGAGGGAGCCTGAGTCTCAGTGGTGGGCTGCGCAGGAGCGGTAGTAGGCGCAACAGGAGCAGCAGAGGTGGCGGGAGGAGGCGCAGGAACCCCTATGGAACAGATTAGTATACACTTATACCAAAACCTCGAGTTGACCATCTAGGTCTACTGGACGATGTCGTTGCCGATCAACATACAAGTAGGCTCGCCGGTGACGGTCGACCAGATGGTGGTGCATCCCGGGACGCAGACGTCGCCAGTCTGGGCTCGCTTGGCGGCGAAGAGCTCGTGGGCGTGGCGGTGGCCGTGAGAAGCGTTGGCAGCACCGGCAAAGGCAGCCACAGCGGCGGCAGCGATTGTTCCCTTCATTATGAATACAAGGTTTTCGGCTATTAGGAATATCAAGTACAAAAAAAAAGAATGCCCGCTGAAAGAGTGAAGCGGTAAGTTGGTTACTGGAGAACAAGAGGAGGAAAGCGAATGGAAGCAACTTCCTTCAAGACCTCGATTTGACGATCCGTAGGGAACAAAAGAAGAAGAAGGAGACGGCGGGCTGGGTGGGCAAGGCGGCCATTATTATGAGTACGGGCGGTGCGCGTGGAGGCGGGTAACCTGGCTCATTGTTGTGAGCTACGGGGTGTGCTCGCCAACAATCGGTCGGATCGTATACCTAGCTGGTTGTGGAATCCTCCGCTGCAGATGAGGTACTGCCCCAGTCAGAGGAGGAATGACAGGGGTGGAAAGAGAGGGGGGTGGAAGGAGGACGAGTCACTGTGGTCACCTTTGAGTCCATCGCCAGCCGCTGCTAATACAAAGTCGCTGCTAGGCCAAGACGGCTTTTCGTAGTCAAATAGGAGAGGGTGGAGCTAAGCCAAGCAATTTCCATTTTGCGCTTGAATACTCCCTGAAAGGGGCGAATTGGCGACGACCGCTTGAATTGAAAGCCTGTACAGACCGATAATGGACTCAGTAGGCAGCTGTGCTATGGACAATGGGACAGCGCTGCGACATTGAGGCTGCGAAGCTGTGTAGAACTGGGCGATAGGAATGCTCGTCAACAGGGAGCTGCAGCCGCAGCGGCGGTAGTAGGCCGAGCAGAGGCTCTTCTTCGTATTGAGGATCGGAACTCCATGGGCCCACAAGCTTCGACATGCGCGGGTGACCGGCGATGAGTGGCTAATCAGCTCTATGCCGGGAGATGAGCATCGTCTTGTCATCTGAGATTCTGGCCGGGCGCTCGACTCTCCCTTGAAGCAGGGACAGGCACTAGGCAGGTCAACGTCCAAGTAGAGCGACGATCCTCATCCTCTGGCCAATCTCGCCCATGCATTCATTGGCCAGCCACTCTTAGCTCGACTAGCCTGCGAGATTGTTCCTGCATCTGCCCACTCCGCTTGGCGCTCCAGCGGGCCAGGCACAGAACGCCTCGCACCTCATTAGGCCCAGTTCGTGCTCCGTTCCTTGCCTAGGTGTGGCGGCTGGCCTGTCGGCGTTTCTGATGTCGGTGTTGGCGTCAGCCGCAGCTCGAGGTCTGGCGGTGTCCCCGTGCAATTCTTCATCGCGCAAGTCTTGGGGCCGTTCGTGGCGGGCTTCTAGTGGACGTCGTGAACCACCAGCTAAATGAGCGGTAGGTTGCATTTGTCCCATTTTAAGCTTAGATTCTCCGCAATGCTTGGGGACCTTTCCTATGATGACCCTAGCAGGAGTCCGCAGTTCCCCTCTGACAAGGGTCCAGTTTTGAGATGTCTTGGGGCCGCGCTGGCTTCTGAAGCGGCAGCAAATGTCGAGGCTCGGCTGCTGGGCTGCGCGAAAAGCTCATTTCGAGAAAGGGGCGCCATTTCTGCTTCGAGAAGCCTGATCCGACTCTGCCCAATCACGGCCGCTTACTCGCTAGCAGTCTTACTATTCAGGCAATTCTCGTATTTGCAGAATGGGTGCCTACCCCTGCCATTCAAAAGGGTCGCTTGGCTTGGCCCCTGGTAAGCCAGTCCTCAATTTGCGATGCAAGCAGGCATGCCGTGGAGCCGTGTGGGCGAATTACAGGCGGGCGATATTCCAGAGTGTCTCCCAGATGAGGAAAGTCGGCAACGGGCGACGCGGGTGGTGAGAGCACAGAGTAGCGTTCGCGCCGCTCACCTCTAATTCAGGCGGGAGGCTGTGATGTCAACGCACTTCGTATGGCTCTGGATTGATTGCGTTCAAGGAAAAAGAACAAACTCTGCTTAAACAGCAGATGTCTATCAATTGGGTTGCGGCGCACAGAGTATTCTTGCGGTGTAGCCAAGTCAGAGAGATTTGTGCGCGAAATAACCGAGGAGATAACCCCCCTCCTTTGCACTTTCCGATCCCTGTAGCTTTCTTTGCTTTGGCCAACGTTGCTGCCATTCTTAAGAGGTATGGCTCAAAGCAAGGGCAAGGAATGGACCTGCCTTGCCTCATAAATTTGGTGCGAATTGGGGGATCTGCAAGGACAGTCAGAAGCTAAATTTCACTCATAGCTCGCTTGAGGTGCTTCAAGCGAGCAGTGAAATATCAACATTTCAATGAACCGATGGCTGAATCTCACGCCTGCTTTGCCCTCAGATCATGAGCTCTAGACTCTGGCTTCCGTTTCCGGAGAACAATACAATCGGAAATGTTGTAATTTGTCTCAAAATAGTGCAAGTGCTAATTTGAGACTTGTAGCGTGTCCAGGCGTGGGCTCGCTTCTGCTCTGTGATGTTGCTAGGACAATCGCTGGTGAGAGAACACATGTTTGAGACAACGGAAGCTGCTATTATTGGAGCAATACAAACTGCTATATTCCGTGCCTTGTAGTTCAAAAAGTTCGCTCGTAGTCAGATCTAAAATGCTATTTTTGATATTCCTCCACCATTCTCCAGCCATCAGATGACATCATGGACGTCATTGTCTGATGTGCAATTTATTCCATACGCGCTTTCGATAAGCTTGTTGGCGATGGGAGTTTATTCTCCAGAGACCCTGGCTGGGCTGGGGAATTCTGGGGATCATCAAAGCCACAGCCGCTAGGTTTCACGTGACAGAGCTAGCTGCGCCACCCACAGCTGGCGCCACATCTCAGCAGATCGGATAAGGCTTGAAAAATTCACTGCGCAAGCGATCTTAAAATAGGTGGGAGCATAAGTTCATGATGCTGCCCCGACCAGGCTGCCAGTCCGTTTATCGGCAATATTTGTCTCGCAGCCGCTGTCATATCATCAAGAATGGATCAAAAAATCGACACATTATTGATAAGTCAAGGATAGCGCTTTCAAGCCTGCAAGTGGTGAGTTTTGTATTTGATGGCTTGTCGTGATGTTTCCACTTACAATGTGTACCTATATAGCATTGGGCGAGCACAACCAGTGACTCTCATCCTCGGGGACGATATGGGCAATCCCATATACCCAAATCTGTGACTAAGCAGAAGCTGACGCCTCAAGATGTCCCATACTTGCCAATTCGCCAACGGCTGCGGCTATGGGCTGCTCAAGATAAGCAAAACAACTCTGATAGCATGCCTCCAGATATGATTTTATACGGCAGTGTCTCAAACGACTTGAGTCGAACTCAATCGACAGGCTCATCTGATATGGACCAGCTGCGGCCTAATAAAGCTGGAATGACGGATGAATTTGGCGACGATGTAGGCGACGAAGACGTCCAGGTTGGTGCCGTTAGCGACAGTTCGAGACATCCAGGTGATCTCGTCGAACTGAAGTAAGGAACCAACAAGCTTGTCCTCGTGAGCATAAATACTAATATCCATCTTAGGCAAACTGGCTCGCGCGTGCCGCTCTTTGCAGTCTATCTAGGGTACTTTGGGGAGAGAAACCATTTCTATGCTGTCAATGGCAGGTGGCTCACCAGCATGGGCTATTCTCCGCTATTCACAGTTGCCAAATTTGCTACACAAGAAGAATTGGCGCCTGTGTTGGCCAAATTGCCACGAAAGGCATCAATTGAACAGTTTGAAGAACTCCGTCGCAACGAACAGGGCCCCTTACGAGATGATGGTTCTCAGCTTATCCAAAAGATGATGGATTTTAGGCTCAAAGCAGAAGCTGTACAGAAAAAGAATCTCGGAAAGCTGGATGCAGTCAGGACATTTTTATCCACTCAGCAACAAGCCAGGTATCTGAGCCTTTTCGAGATTGCCGATATACTACTGCCTGCCTCTCTCAAAGTCCGTGGGCAATTCCCCTCCTTTGCACTATATGCTGTCCATGCAGCTTTATATCAAAATGAGATTGGCTTTCGGCCACTCAGCCCATCTAGTGACGCCCATCGTCGAGATCATCTATTCGAGATTTTCCCTCAGAGTCATTCGCAAATTATCAACAAGGTTGTTACTATGGTCCGTGACTACACAGAAACTAATATGAAACGTCTGAGGGCACCAAAACCACACGAACTTGAGGAGACTATACTCGGCAAATTCATTCTCCAGGCACGGGAAGCAGTCTTGGAGAGCCGTTCAAGACGACAATGGACGCCTCATGGTACCCTTGCTCCGGGAGACGCTATGCAGCTGTCACAGACGGAGTGGTCTCCGTCAAGCAAGGATATTATTGCCTTCTTGGAATGGTGGGCGAGTTATGACCTTTTCGAACCCGGGTCGAAATTTCACGGCCACGGCGCTCTCATTCTTCGCGCCCTCGAACTTTACGATGATACCGTTCTCGACCAGAGCACGGCATGGACGTTTTTGCAAGAAATTGGCATCATACCTCCATGGGAAATTCCGTCACGTTACAAAGTTCGTTTTCCAAGCGTCACAATAGCCAGGGGTGGTGGCTTGGAGCGAGATCTTCCCAGTAACCTCGAGGAATCCAAGAGGCCGGATATTGCAGCAGGCTTCAGGCGAGAGCACGGGCAGTCTACCATATTTTGTATTGACGCGGTGTCGACTATGGTCATTGATGATGGCATCTCACTGGAACGCACAGATAACCCTGACGAGTTCTGGCTTCACGTTCACGCAGCCGATCCTGCGTCAAGTATTAAGCCAAACTCAGAACTGTGCCAATACATGGAGCTGATTCCGGAGAACATATATTTGCCTGGACACTTTCAAGCCATGCTACCTTCTAACCTGAGTGAAGATGATGACGCCAAAGACTATGCCTCTGATGGTCTCGTTAGTCAGTTTTCACTAAAATCAGGAAGTCCAGCATTAACTTTCAGTGCAAGAGTCAATAGAGCTGGCGAGTTGCTAGACTTCAAAGTTGAACCAAGCACGCTCAGAAAGGTTGTCTACTTGGATCCCGCAGACGTATCTAAATTCTGCAAAGAGCCAGCACCGCCGCCCGTTCCCAGCTACAGTCTCGTCGTTGGCGAACCTGAAGCAAATGGAGAGCCGCAATTGAACCGCCCAATGATTGCGGCCCGGGATCTAGACTCAACCGGCAAAGAAGATTTATTGTTATTGTATCAGCTCGCCGAGGCTATCAAAAGCAAGCGCCTCGACAAAGGTGCATGGCCATACTTTTTCCCTCGCCCATCCGTCTCAGTGACTCTCCATGATACTCCTGAGGAAGGAGATGGATCAAAAATCCTGCCACCTGATCCATATATCAAAGCCGCGTACGAGACATCCACGGGGTGTTCCGTTGTTTCTAACACCATGGTTCTAGCTGGTGAAATTGCGGCACGATGGTGTTCGTCTCGCAGCATCCCGATCCCCTACCGAAGGAACGTCAAGTTCAGACATGGTATTGATAAAGCACTCGACTACGCTACAAAGGAGATTTACCCTCTCATCAGGAAGGGGATTGAGCCAAGCGGCAGCCAACGACAAGAACTGGCTCGACTTACTGGAGGAATCGAGATATCAAGTCAACCAGGCTCATACTTCCTCCTTGGGCTGGATATGTATGCCAAAGCTACATCACCGCTGCGTCGTTTCTCCGACTTGCTTGTCCACTGGCAAATCCATGCAGCCTTACAGCACGAGCGAACCACTCAGCGAACCATTGATCCGGAGACTGACAATTTGGATGACATTCTACCATTTTCTTCTACTCAGCTCGCGACTACCCTTCCGCTGTTAGAGGTTCGCGAGAAGATGGCGCGCACAGTCTCTCGCGGCATCCTCGAGTGGATCCTTATCGCCCTTGTACGTGCATGGCGTTTCGAGAAGACGGCACCTCGCAAGCTCCGATTTACTGTTAGTTCGCGCTGGCGGCAGGGCTGCATTGGCCGAGTGGATTTCTTTGGTCTAAATGCGATTATGGATATTGAGGGCTTGAATCACAAGGCCCTCGTTAAGGACGTCCGAGTTGGAGACCAATTCGAAGTCGAGCTTGCAGATGTGAATGTTCATTCGCGGCGCATCCTCGTCAAAGCCCTCAAGTATCTCGGCCCTAATCCTGCTGATAGCATAGAAGCGTCCACAACACCGGCTCCATGAGCAGCGCATTTGGCCAGTGATACACCACAGCAATCAATGGCCGGCAGACAGACACAAGCTGTTCTTATCTGCACTGGTCAAAATCGGTGAACATGTGGTCAATAAACTGTGCTGGATGCCGCCTGTTCAAATCAAGATTTGGAGTCATTCGGTCCAATGGCATTTCGAATGTATTGGAGACCAAATGATACGAAGATATGCAGTATATGCTATCGGGCAAAGCATTGCAGCCATACCATGCAAGTCTGCAGCACGCACTCCTACCTAAGCAGGCATTCGTGCACCCTGCGATGGTTACCTTCAACCCAATGCACCGCACAGCCGCATATGCAACCTCTCCCCCCCCCTTTTCTTGGCTCCTCTCCCCTCTTTCTGGCCTTGCAGACGCTGGCAGTCTCTGGTTGGCTTCGTGCACTCCACTTCTAGACTCCTTTCTCCCCGCATATGTATGAATTACCCCAGACTTTGCTGCATCTGACGGGCCCCACTCTTCAGGGGGGCCTTTTGTTGGGAGCAAACTTGAAGGACGCCTAACACTGACAGACAGCCTGTACATACAACACACTCTTGTTCTTTTGGAGCACGAAGTACTGGTACAATGATGCAGCTGGGAACAGACTATCCCTTTTATCAGTTACCATTTGCCTCGAAATTTGCCACATTCTGACGCCTTTTACTGTCATGCACCACACGGAGGACTGGCCAGTAACATCGTGTTTATGTACGTATACGGGCGCAGAATCATGCACGCCGTTTCAGGCCGTGCCGCGGCCACCTCGGCCATGTATCAGATACCACTTCTCTCTCTCCCCCTTTTCATTGTTTTTGCACGAATACCTATTGGACAGACAAGCCGCTTCTTTTTGTCTGCTGCATACTTTTGTTTTGGCGTAGATGACGCGGCCTCCCATAAAGAAGGAATACCTGCAGGAATACAAGGAACAAAGATTTTCAATAGCCAATCCCCTGCATGCCCGCTCGTTGCCGTGACCAAAATCCGTCAATCCATTTGCCCTTTCACCCCCGTCTAGAATGACGTTTTCCTTCTTCTTTTGCCTGATGTAATACGCTCCCCTGGCTTTCATGTATCCTTGTACAAAACTCAAAGCAAGGATGTGCGAAAAGAGGCCGAGGCCTAAACACGGTCTCTAAGAGTGTCTTGTTTGTTTTTCAGTGGGTTGGATTGGCTGTATGGTTAATTAGAAGGGGGTTACTCAAAAGACTCTTTACGAGAAGAGTAAAGTAATTCACCTGAGGATTGGACAGCACGTAACCCCATACCTCATTAATTTATACAAACAGCATCACTCACTCACCCCACTTCGAATATCAACTCCATTGGTCGAGTATCTAGTAGTACCACCGTATTAGCAATGGCAGCAATTGTCACCTTCATCTCGAGGAGCTCAGATTCTTATTATGAATTTCTTGTTTCAATTCGTTTGCTTGTGCTGTGTATTCCTATGTACAAACGGTCTGTCTACTTCGATCCAGATTCCAATGCAAATTTTTTTTCGAACCCCCCCAATTCCATCCAATGCCATATGTACCCAAAAGATCCTAACCCAATTATTCCCTCCTCAAAAATTTCCTTTTTTGAACGTCCGAGAAAAAATAAAATAAAACCAAGAACAAGTTCTTTTAATATGCAACAACAATAAAACCACAGATGTTCGAACAAGCAGGCAAAAGCGCGCCTCTTCTCGAATATGAGAATATGTATATATGAAACAAAGTAAAAATCCTTTGATGAGCCCGCCGAGATTTTGACAGTCGTATTCCAGAAAGAATAATAAAATAAATGCTTCTTTTGGTCTTATCGTATGAGAAAGATCAACAAAAAGGGAATGGTTGCAGAGACGTGTTTTGTCATAAGCCGTCGTATAGCCGGGGATAATACCCTAGCGCTGTTTGAGCCACGCAAGTGGTAGAAAAAGACTTTAAGTTAGTGAAGGAAATTAGGTGGCCGAAATGAAGTCACCCGACCATCGAAACGGCATCTCGTGACATCGGCGAGCCCACATCGAGAATATTGCCATTTCAGCTTCGTCGTGCTTTCGCCTCCTGATGACGCCTAGGCTTGGCCGTAGTGCCAGGCCCAACAAAATGAGAGACAAAGTCCGAGTCCCACTTGAACCTCACCTGGCGAATAAAGGAAGAATTATTATGTAATGACTCAGTGGAAGCTGGCCGAGTTTGCTGCCAGGCGCAAATCAGCGGGTAATGCGTAATGCAACGCTGGACCCCGGATTTCGAGGGTCCAGGCTCAGTTTGGCGCTGGTCAAGAACGATGCTGAGAGGCCAATCAAGCGCGCTTGGATCATTCTGCTGCTGGTGGCATCGTGATAGAGTCTGAGAGATCGGCCAACTGGCCCAATTGAATAATGCTGTGGGCGCGCGGGCAATTGGCCGGTTCCCACGATTATTTTCGCCACCCGACATTCCAGATGACATGGGCAATGTCGCGGGCGGTATTGACAGTGTCAATTACCCGGCCGAAAATACCTTCCCCCGGTGACGTCTCGGTTTCCTCGCATGGCATAAACATCCCCGAAGGCGTTCGACGCATACCCGCTGGCTCGTCGAGAAGGCTGTTCGAAGATGTCGATCTGTGCAACCCACTGGCACCAGTCTCTGACGGTGGAGATAGCCAGCCCATAGTAGGCATCTGAATTTCGGGAGCCAGATCATCGTCATCTTCATCTTCGTCGAAGAAAAACCCAGTAGATGACTTGGAAGGGCGAAGAGTTTCCTGTGATGATGAAGGAGACAGAACAGGACTGCGAGAGGCACGTGTGCTGTGCTTCATAGCTGAATCTTGAGAGTCAGGGCTGTCTTCCCCTTGGTACTTGAGAGTCGTTGACGGAAGCATGGCGATGATCTTGCCTTCGGCATTGACCTTCTTCTGGGTGCGTTTCTTTGATGATGGACGTCGTTTTGACCTGACCCGCTTCATCATAACACCATCGTCTGAATCGCTTTCATCGCCATACAGGTCCATGTCCACGTCCACGTCATCGCCATCATCGCCTTTGACGTCGACTGCAATACATTGCTCCACCTGCTCGTTGAAGTGGATATGTCTGCGTTCGGTGTTGGGGGTCGTAATACTTGATGAATCCGTAGACGTAGCGGCGGCGCTGCTACTTTCTTGACTCATCCGTCTGGAAGAAAAGGAAAGCGTAATGTAATCCGTGTTTGCCCGGGTCACGTTTGGTCGTCGCATGGCACTGCGATATTCCTGAGCGTGAACGGCGGCAGCAGCCTGCTTGACAAGCGAAGCAGTTGACAGTGACCTCTGGAGCATAATCTCCGACATGCTCCTCTTCTTCAGGATAGGCTTCTTATAGTTTTTCATCTTATCCTTCATCTTATCCAACTTGTCCAAGTTGACCAGAGAACTGGACTTTGATAATGAGACGCTTGGGGGCCCAGTCTTGTTAGCAGTGTTATGCTTTCCGGATTGAAGAGGTCCATAGAGCCAAGTGACGTCGTAATCTTTTAGCCTAAAAAAGCATGAGCACACACATTTTTCGCAATCATCGCAAACCGTCCATGTAGACTTACCAGTTGAGTGTCTCTGGGGAAATGGTTTTCAAATTGTTCTTAGCCTTCATCCATGTTCTCCATGACGCATTCTCTAGTCTGGCACTGTTGGGAAATTCTCCTCTTTTGGAGATTATGTATCTCCATGATGACCAGATATCCTCCTCCCTCCACTCGTGGGATAGATAGTCCACTTGCCGAGACGGCTTGCTCACAACTGCCGTATCATCCTCGGCATGGTCGCTGAGCTCAGGGCTATCAGGTCGAGAGGTGCTGACGGAACTGTCCTGTTCGGCGGGCGAGACTGTGTAGGAGTCACCAGTGCGAGGACTCGGCGGAGGCTCCAGGTTGTCGTCGGGTCGAATCTGCGGATGCAGATAGAGCTTATCGGCGGTAAACGGTGGCAGGCTGAAGTGGTCCTCGGGGGATTCGTCTATGGACAAGGCCTCCTCGTAATCTGAGGCTATTGAGAGGTTGCTAGAAGGCGTGGATGTGTAGGACGCATCGGCTGATTCGATATGCGCGGTGCGAGGAGACGAGGGCGCCGAGGAATGGTCGGAATCCGAAAAGGATTTGGTAGGAGGGTGGGCATAAGGATTGGACAGGTCTGGGCCACAGTGGTGATAGCCCGCCAGCGAGGCGCTGCCCAGGTTGGAGTGCGAATGTGAACGCCGCATCGGAGCAGATTTGAAGTAGTCTGAGTCTTGGTTGGAGTAGATTGCAGCAGCCATGCTGGATCTTCAGGGTTCGAAATGCGTGCGCGGCTTGACGGAGGCAGTCGGTGGCGCTCCAGAGCTTTTGAGCGTAGGATCAAAAAACCATGAGAAGCGAACAAGGCGCCAGTTTTAGCATTGACGCCGACGATTGTTTGTTGGGGGACGGATCGAATGGTGTAAGTGTGGACGAATGAGAGGGCGTGGATGAGGCTGTCAGCGCTGCAGGTTCGGTCGGTAGTGGCAGCCGATTTTCAGGTCACCTGCGCACCCACACAAAACACGCAAAACACACACAGCCGGTTCCGTGCCTGGCCAAGTAGAATTAGGAATCGGGTGGTTTTTGCCGGGCCCAGCAGAAGCAATTGCGGAAGGCGAAAAGAACAGAAGAAGAACACGAAGAACACGAAGAACAGAACGACAACAGGTGATGCCAGAAAATCGACAAGGACCGAGGCAAATTATTCGGTGGCCAGGTGACTGATTGATGACAGGAGATGCCGAAAGACGAGGTCCGTGGCTGTGGGTTCCGCTCTGGATCTCTCTCGAAATTGAAGGTGACTAACAGCCTGGGGTGGAGCGAGGGTAGCAGCCGCAATGGTGAAACGAGAGGAACAACCCAGCCAGCGCAAACGGCGAGGCCGCAAGATGAAGAAGACGAGCAAGATGAGAGAAGGGAAACCAGGAGGAGGAGGAGGAGGAGGAGGAGGAGGAGGGAACTATCAAAAACACAGCGAGTCGTGGAGGAAGGGAGGAGTAGAGAGGATAAGTAAGGAAGAGGGGAAGAGTCAGAAGTCTTTCTCCTAGCAGCGAGCCGGTGCAAACAAAATCCAGACAACAACAACAGCGCTCAAGCAAAGCGGATCCGGAGGCGTAATAAGTGGTTGACGAGGCCCCGGGAACCGCAGAGCCTGGAGGCCCGGCCGGATGGTGCTTGAGCAACTGATCCTGGACGCCTGCGATGCTACTACTGCTAGCAGCAACACATCGACCCCCTCCGTTGGGCTATTGGAGGGCCCAGTCAGCCAGTGGAAGAGCCGGACGGCAGGGCAGCAGGGACCCAGAGGCGCACAGTTATCAACCCTGGTCTCGCTAGACTTTTGAATTTTCTCTTGTTTTGCCTCTCTGCGGTTTCGCCGCTACGACTGCATTGCGGCGGTGGAGTGGACGAACTTGGGGCGGCACTGTGCCTGTTTGGGCTTGCGCTGTTCACGGAATCCGGATGGCTCTTGCGCGGGCCACTAGCATGAGTTCCAGAAGAGCCAACCTCCACCCCCCAAGCCGTCAAGACGCCATACCAGAGTTTATTAGCATCCTCGCGGCCTGAGGTTTCAGAGACGCCGTTGATGAAGGGGGACGAGGGCGGCGGTGGAGGCTGGAAGCTTGCCCTTTGTCTGCAGATGGCTGCTGGCGCGAGCTAAGGCATGCAACTTAGGGTGTCCAAGGGCAAGGGAAATACGCAAGAGGGATTCGTCAGGGCACGGAACTCTGACGACAGGCTCGAAAGGCATCCAAGCTCCCAGAGGCCATGCTGAGAATCATGCCAGGCAGGGTACGGCATGGTATGGCATGGTGTTAGCGTTGAACCGGCGTGGGTGTACCTGTGGCCTTGCTTGGCTCATCGGTATGTTGTCTCGATTTACGGAGCAGGCCAAACTCGAACCTAACTAAGCACACAGCGGCACTGCGGGAGGGTGTACTGCTGGCGATGGAGCGAGGTACCGCGCTTCCATGTACCCGTAAGTTGCCCGTTTCCTCGGCTCGGCTCTAATGTTTATTATGGAGGCATCGCAAGTACATGCCGCTATGAGGAGGTGCTGCACAGGCAAAGACGGGTGGTGTTCTTGTATATGTGCGAAGCCTGCATGGATGTACAACTACTGATTGGTGGTGGTAGGTATATTGAATTTGATGGCCATATGACCTGCTCCTAAATTGCGGCTGCATTATAGAGCGCTTTGCTGCAAGTCCAATCACCTAGATGCTGCTGCATGGACGAAACAACGAGACGATACTGCCTGACCAGCTTGGATACCACCATGTCTGTTGCCTTGGAGCACTGTTTGTCTGCCCCGTTCCTGGTGCCTGCTCGACCGCGGGTCTCCATGAATATGGAGGTATGGGTATTGACGACACCTTCTCATCATTAAGGACTGTGCACCGTACTTGTTTGGTAGCCTTTGGAGCCATTTCCTGTTTGAGGGATTGGCAAGGCACGGTGCAACCACCACCGGCTATGGGGTTGCACACCCAAGCATGCAGCTGCTTCATACCCGTACCGGTGAGGCGCGAGTATGGCTGGAAGCCATCGGTCGATGCAACCAGAACACGTCGCTGCGCATTGGCCCAACGCCGGCGCCGAGAAGGACGAAGACGGCCGTCTGTTTTCATGTCTTGTCAGAGGCATGTACAAAGCATTTTGCCTAAAGTATATCTGAACAAGATCTTTGTCTTCCAGAGTTGCCATGTAAGCTAAGGGCCATGGCATATACTTTTTTCCTACGTACCTCGAAGCTCCTCTACAAGTACTACTGCTAAATACACCACGACCTACTGATATTGCTGCTAAGACGCATGGATGCGCATGGATGGCCCTAGCATAGCGATTGTGGAGTGCGTCCAAGGCCGCCCACACATACAAACAAGGGCCATTGACTCAAGCAGTCTGCTCTGGCTAACGCCGTTATCCAGAGCTGCTACCTACAGTATGGCTATGCA
Source organism: Trichoderma sp. 2475 (assembly GCA_038502285.1). NCBI lineage: Eukaryota > Fungi > Ascomycota > Sordariomycetes > Hypocreales > Hypocreaceae > Trichoderma > Trichoderma sp. 2475. The sequence goes on from JARPVV010000006.1 coordinate 989,172, forward strand.
AGCCAGCTTCGGCTCGCTTGTTTGCCGCGAGTGCGATTGGCGATCTGCAGTTTCACCGCTGGACAAGAATGTCCACCTCCCTGCCTGATAGCCGAGAGATGGAGATAAAAAAAGAATGTAAGACGATAACGAGGCCAGAGGGAAAGCCGAAGCCTAACAGAGCGAGCGAGCTCTCAAGAATGTACTGCGTCTAGGTACTACACGAGAAGTACATATCCAGCAGCATCGATACGATCTTCGGCACAGGGTCCGGGCTTCGGTCAGAGCGCCCTAAATTCTAAGCTCATTTAATGAACTCTGCTATCCCATGCCACGCCTAATTTTTCGCCGCCTTTTCGTGCTCGCCCAGGAATGGAGTCAGCTGCACCAATAGCTCCAGCCCTTGCCGACGGACGCAGAAGAGAGCAAGTCCACCTTGATGCCAACGTACCAGTAAGCCCTGATGTTGCAGATAAGAGGCCGGCGGCTAGCATTGCCAGTCCGTGCTGTACAAGCTCATCACGCAAGAGAACAGCAGGAGAACATGTCACATTCTGGGGATGGTACAGAACGCAGAGTACACCGCTAGATGAACATAAGAGACACAAAGTCAAATCTGAAGACAGCGTCTCTGAGTTCGGTCCGGTAGTAACTGGCTTCGATCAAATCGTGTCTTGGACGCTCGGCCCCGGACTTGATTCTAGTACTCCAGACTGTCTGAGGGGGGCCGTCGATTGACTGCCACATGGACATTGGATGCAGGTGGAGGTCGACAGCGCTGATCAAAGAGTCGAGACTCTTCTCAGTACCCTGCTAACCTTGCTGTCACAAAATGCTTTTTTCTCTTAACTCTCCTTCTTTACCTTGTTCCAGCTCCAGCCGACTCCTTCTCTTGGGCATCGCGGCAGCTTACGAGGACGGCCCCGAGGTGGGACCTTTTTGGAAGAGAAAAAATTTCATGTCATCCCTGCTCTCTCTCCGTCCGCAACCAAAGCTTGGGAAGCAGAAAAAGATGACGGGACGGGACAGTGTGGCTAGGAGTACCTTTCTACAGGACAAGGTTCGCTGTCTTGGACGCCACAGCACGCATTGAGAATGCTAATTCATCAAAGCGCCACCTTTCCCGCACGGGTTTGGTCAAGATGCTGTCATACAATCTACACTCAGGTAATACATACAATTTGATGCTGGTCCTTTGGGCTGCAAAGAGGATACAATATGGGTCTCTGCTTTCGTAACTAGGAGCCAAAAAAAAAAAAATTCTCTTTCGTCTTTCAATTTTTTTTTTATAGTTTTTTATAGCATCTCGTTGCATCTTACTAGCATCCCCCTGATGGGCAAGGAGGGGGCGAATAACAAGCGGGCCGGACCTGAAAATGACTAAGAATGGAAGCCATGGTTGGCTAGCCATCATTGGGATTATTGGGGACCTGAGTAGCATTTCGCCATCTGCCCGATGGCCGTGGCGGCTGGCTTTGCTATATGGCCGAGGTTCTCAGAAGAGCCATGGCGTTGCCGTGGCGGGATATTCTCATCGAGCCTCTAGAACACCTCGAGAGAGCATTCGGAGAAGGGAGGCTGAGCCCGTTCGAGCTCTGGGCAGTTCAGTAGCAGAGCGCCGTTGACGATAGCGGGTAACGGAGGCCTGCCGGTCGCAGAATTTCCCACGCTTATGCAGATCCATCCATGAGCGCTTGCTCCATTCTCAGGACTAAGACTAAACTCCGGATTCCTCTAGCGAATCTCCTCCAGAGCGATGAGGAGTTTTACTGGGTATGGAAGAAGTAAAAAAGCTGGAGTACGCTAAAATCGTAAGATTCTTGAAGAGTCTGGAATAGTAATTCCCCGTGTTGTCAACTGAACCTGAGACTGGCTTACAAGAGGCCCCTTATGCAGGAGAGAAGCTGGCGCAAAGTTTATCGAAGACCAATCGAGGGGGATATTTTCATGCGTCCAAACACCATAAGACCATTGTTTCGATCTTCTGTTGGATTACGTATCGGTATCATTACATGCACCTGGATGAAGCTTCTTCCCGCGGCTAGATCATCAATAGCCGCAGAAGCTGTCGTAATCGATGTGACCCTTTGTATAGTGTCGTCCACACCTTGTTTTCGCTGTTCTGGAAAAATTAGTCGCTTCTGGTGGTTGCAGCCACTGAGTAACCGATTCGCCACCAGGTGTGCCCGTCCATTGAAGCCTCCCGAGATATCCCGTTCTCGAAAATATCTTACCGTAGAGCGTGCCTGTATGAACTACTGCATTTCGTTGAACTGATTTCCCGTGTCACATTAATACCAAGCGGAATTGGCAGTGCTCAGGACGTATCGGCAGTGCGTCCTGCAAATGGCATATAACTCGTACACAGGCTCTTGCTTGTAGATGGTAAGTATTACAAGCATAATGCTTACTGGTTCGGAGTTTTCCAGCCCGGATCCGATCATTATCTAGTCTATCTTGTCTATCAAGTAAAGATCCGCGAGGGGTGATGCATTATCGTAGCATCAGCAGATTGGTAGCTCTTGCGGCCATTGTATTTGGATCCATTGATCCTCGCAGTTGGTCTTCTTGGGAAGACGCTAGTTGGAGCTGTTTGCTGCTCTATATCCATGATCGACATTGTGTGGAGGATCTGATCTTCGCACTTTGTGGCTGATGAACCACGTCTATAAAGACTAGTATTTTGGGTAGTTGGACCCCTGTCTCGATTGACCCCATCCCCTGAAGCTATCTTGTTGCTTGGCATCGTGGCAGCAGTAATCCGCAACGTGCGATGGCTGCATGTCTCGGATGCCAAACGCAATATGAGCGCCAACGCGTTTACAGATAAAGTCGTAGAGCCAATCAATCGAGATAGTAGATCAGAATGGATGATCCCATAGGATGCAATGCTATCTCGATGCCAGGGAGAATAAAAGATTGTGATTAGCAAATTTTACTAGATAGCAGCTTAAAAGTTCAATCACCAAGTTTTATTTATTCGCTAAGAGGAAGGAGCATGGCCGTTGCTACTGCCAATATCGCAAGGCACATGCGTGGCCTCAAACCTCAGGCGTCCATCTTGATGAAAATAAAATAAAAATGGAAATTCTACTCGTCCACACCATCATGTCCTTCTTTTCTCCTTCAATTAGGGTAAAGCGCATTGCCTCTTCGTATATTATACTTTACAAGGGCGGCAGCCTCGCACGGCCATTCCCTCAGCCATGACACCACTGTTGTTGTCGCCATCTCCCCTCCATTGGCTCTCTGGAAATCATCCCCTATCGATCCCTAGGTGATTTTCTACGTTCTTAGCCATCTTGGCTGGCATGGCGGGTATCGCTCTGGCCCGAAGTACACCCTCCAACAGAATACTGCTAAGGCGTACTACAGACAATTGTGATGCAAGCGATGTGTATGAGATGCCTGCTAGCATCATGATGTTTTCCCCATCTTGACTGGTACTGCAGGTCAATCCTACGAACTTTCACTGGCCAACCACGCCCGCTTCTCGCACAGACAGGATCTTACGGCACCGAAAGCCACAGAGAGCTTCCTTGCCGGGGCCAGGCTTTGGCGGCCAACTCAGTATTCCAGCCGTCAATGGCCTATCAAGTTGCATCGTGGAGTGATGACTAGCGCACAATCTCTGTGGATGCGGCGCTTGGAGCTTGTTTCCCCCACATTTCATCGCGCCCTGGTTCTTTCTTTGGCACTGCACCGTCCACAACCAAACGGTTCACGACGGAGTACGTCCTCCTCCTAGCAGGAGGACTGCGGCTGCCTGCAGCAGAGTCTCTTCTAATATATCTCGTGCGCCTAACAGGAATACTGGACCGCTGAGCTGCAGCTATAGCGTGGTGGCGAATATCAAGTGGTGCAATATCCGGCTCGGCTGCGCCATGGGGAGGCGTTCAACTCTCAGTCAGACATGGCCGGTTTACCTAAAAGAGGCCCCGCCAGATGAGGCCTTGATACGACTCTGCACTTCACTCAGAAAATGTCCGAAGGGTGTTTTTGAGAGACCCAAGTTGCGACTGTTTTTGTGCCCATGGGCTCCGGTGTTGCCGATGCTCAGATCTGACAATTATCAGATCTCAATTCCCAAGAACCGTCAAAACAGCTCACAAAATTACTTTCCCCTGTATGTCCTATCAATGCTTCTTCAACACTCTGAGGAAAAAAAGGCTCAGCGGAATATATGACCCGATATCCGCTATGTTAGAAGAGGGGCAGTCAAACAATAAGCAATTCTACGCCCCGCAAGATGGCACTCTATTACGATACGGAGGGGGCGTATAAGTCTGAGAACTAGGAATCCGGAGATGCGAGAAAGTAGCTATCACGCCCCTCCGCCGGAACATTAAAACGGATCAGACATTGGAAATCACCGTGCAGTTACGAGGCCACCGATTCACTCTCCACTCTGAACGCACAGCTGTACTATGCAGCTACTTGTATGCCTGCCGCATCACCACTGAGCCACGGTCTGCTTGCTAGACCCGCATATTCCCTGCTTGGTAGCATCGGTACGTTGCCAGCTCCTACCGACATCGTTGAGCTAGAGGGGCATGCATAACCAAGTACTCTGAGCTGGAAGCTACCGCCTGCAAAGCAAAATTTCCAAACACAGCTAGGTACAGCACATACTGGGGCGTCATCTCTTCGTTTGTCACGCACACATAAGCGATGCGTAGTACAAAGCTCATCTGAACCTGAAAATATTCCCTCATTGACAAAGGGACAGTACGCGGAACATTACTCGTTGCGATGCATGCCTGCCTGCGTTTACTCTGGCTCTCCTGGCTCTGCTTCGTCATCACATCTGGCGGCGATTCGTTCCGACCTGGGCTCGGCATAGGATAGAGACAGGGAACTACGATCCCGAATACAAGATTTCTCAAAATAACACCTCATATCTCGGCTCTTTATTCCGGATCCCTGTTCCGCAGGGGGTTAACCGAGCTGGCCTAGGTTACGAGTGATATCAGCTGCATTTGTCCAATAGTCACATTCGGACATGTCACTACGAGTTTGCATTTCTTACAGCGCAACATAAGTGTTTCTAATGTATGCCGCTCGCCTTGGCCACATATCAGACTCATACCAATACAGTATGCTATTGGAACAGCACAAATTTTTTTAATAATCGCTGGCTCGGCGAATAGAGTTTTTTTCCCCCTGGCCCTGCGTTGGCCCCAATTCAGACCAAGTGGTCTGGTGATGAATCATTTTTATACCAGAAAACTCAACGAACGATACGATACTTTCCTCGACCTGCATCCGCGGGTGCAAGCGATGACTGTCAATTCAAATGGCGGCCTACATAGCTGCATTAGCCCTTGCATTGTGCAGCCGGTGAGGGAACGAATTAATTATTGTGCTACTCCAGAGTGCTACGTGCAAATCCGGGGTGTATGCTCCCTATCTCGCCCTTTCTTCCTGCTGCAAGCTAGGCGCGGCACCTTATCTCCCACCCTGCCGGCGCTTTCTGCGCAACATACAGGACCAAACTGGGCTCTGTAGATAACCACTCACCGGCAGAGGAGGCATTACTCAAACAAATCATTCATCTGGGGTATCTCTGTTATCTTCTCTGATTGATCCATGCGTCGGTTTAAGTCCAAAACAGGAAAAAGCAGCCAAACTTCCTGGTTGATCTTTTGTCTTCTTTGGCACGAGACTTTTCATCTACCAGGAAACAGATAGTGGCCACTGATATGAAGCTGTGCAAGTTACCGTGTACAGCAGGTGCCGAGCGTCTGCCAGAATAAGAAAAGACCAATCCCGTCAAAGAGTCTGGGCCAAGCTTTGTCGTTTTGCGTTGGCTGACAGCCAAGGCTTGCAGTCATATCTATACACCGACAGACGGAAGTCAGAGAAAACTGCTCTTTGGCAGAAGGTTCATTAAATGCACCTCTTGTGTGTTCACATAAATTTGGCGCCAAGAGGCCTGCTGGCGCACATAAGCGAACTTGATAAGGACCGAGACTCTTCAGCATAGTCACATCCCCGATTTTTCCCTATAGCGGCCCTTGCATCCTGTGAATCTAGCTCACGTGGCGTTGTGCCCAGGAAAAGCCAAGACAAGTGGCTTCGTCTCTTCCCTTGCCCTGCGAGTAGCAGCATTTATCGCGCAAACGTGGTCCCTGGCATTTGTCCATGGCTCAACGAGCTACCGTTTAGATTGGTGGCGAAAACAAGATGGGCTGAAGAGACGCCGCTTTGCTGTCAATAACGCCCTGAAGGAGGGAAACTGTAATAGATAACTGTATGGATGAGTGGCTTGCAAGAAGCCATATTGGCTTGTTGATATGAAGAAAGGCATATTACAGCATGCAGACGGTCCATTTTTTTTTTCTCTTAACCCCATATCACCAGCACAGTTTCTCGGCTCGTGGAGATGGTGGATAGTGTTCTCGAGCTTAATAAGTGGTGAGATGAGGGGAGGAGAGGGGAAAGGAGATGTCAATTGCAGACTTGTACGGGATGAGCTTTTCCGAATAAGTGAGCATTGAAAATATGACGAATTGCTAGGATCATGATGAACTGATTTTGTTTTTGAGGAGAGGAAGAAAATTTATTTACTCTTGCATGACGAGTTGAGCTTGTTCCTTGCCCTGTAATAACTATAACCTAAAACAATTCGACAGGCAATAGCTAGCTGAAGCTTGCGTAGAGCATAGCCAAAAGTACCTCCTTCACCAAAGATAGATGAGACGGTGCTGCAGACATAGCCTCGTTAAGTGGAATTTAAAAGAGGATCAGCCGAAGCGTAGCTAGGCTAATACAGTATGGCATACAATATAGCAACTCTGGGTGTAGAGGGGAGAGATAATGGAGGTGATCGATCTGCTATATCTGCAATCCCTGGCGTGGAGTTATGAATTCTTCTCATGTAGCAAGTCATGCATTGTGAGTGATATTTATGCTTTCCGTTTCTTTCCTTGCACGATTGAAAAGATAGAGATAGACACGAAGAACTGACGACTTTTATTGGGCTTTGTGGGCTGTGGCTTTATCTCTTTCGTCACGCCAAGCTGAGCATGCGAAGATGGAAAGGTCTTGCGCAATCATCCAACATTGAAATGCTGTTAGAGAGGGGATAAAAAAAAGGAAGAGGCACCGGGAGTCGACCTAGGACGGTGATTTGATTTGGCTGATCTGTCGTCATGGCGGCGCTTCCTAGAGCCGGCCTTTTGGAAGATAAGGTTTTCACGCTCAAGGACCCCTTTGTCCAGCCCAGCCCAGCCGCTGATCAGTTACTCCGTGTGGGTATCTCTCCATGAGGGGGAAAATCGAGCACAGTTTGTTAAAACCCTTTTCCCCCCATCTTAGGCTAACACGTAAGAGGCGCACGCCTTCCCGTACTGTAGGGGTTGGAAGAAAAGATATCGAGAACCATGGCGATTGGATCGGCTTAGCACCGGCCTTAGGATCGTGGAGCAAAAGCAACTTTGGACGGCAGGCGGAAACTTGCACAAAACATGCGCTTTGCGGGCGCAACATCCCGGACCTCGTGGATGAGTACCTGGCCGTCCTTGTCTACGTCGTCGCCAGGCGTCAAAAGAACGCCAATCTCCCTTTCGATGCGCTGGCAAATGTCGTCGAGGGGCGTTGAGTCGTCTGCCTTTACGGCGAAGCAGTGGACGTGAATCACGGGGAGCTTCGTCTCGGTGTGAGGAGCGAAGAGGTTCTCGTGGCCCTCGTACAGACCGCGGAAGTTGTGAAGGAACTCTATAGCTGAGGCGGGAAGATTCATGACATAGTGGGATACCGTGGGGGGGACGGGGATCCGGATGGGCTCCGGCCGTGGGCCTGGGGCGCTTCTTGATACTTTCTGGGGAATGAGGGCGCAGTCGCCGCGCTGGGATGCTTCCAGAACCAGGTCGGCGGATTGCCTGATGAACTCGTGTCCGTCGTGATTGAAAGGTTTGACAAATTCAGAGACCTTGTTCCGTGGGGGATTAGTCGACGGAACGGAGATGGGGGAGAGAACAAAAAAAAGTAGAAACTCACCTTGTTCCTCTTGATAATGTCAGTAAGATACTTGTAGCTCTCGGGGTTTTTGTCGTTTGCCCAGACAAACACTCCCTTCTTGCCAGCAGGAGCAGCAAATGGCCCAATGCCGGCCATCAGGTCGACGGCCACCTCGCCGGGCTTGAATAAGCTGACGATGCGCTGGTGCTCCGTGCCAAGCTTCGTGTTCCAGTAGACTTTTGAGTAATCAAACTTGAACAGGCAGCCGGCCTCGCTGACCTCGACAAGCATGTCGTCGGGCCCGGCGAGAACCTCGTAGCTGAAGGTGCGGTACTCGCTCTCTTCGCCGACGTTGTCTACTTTGTTGATGACGGTGCGGATGGTTGGGTTCTTGTCCATGATGACTTGGGCGATGATGGACTTGTAGGGGAGATACTGCCCTCTTATGTTGAGATGAGCTTTATAAAACCAACCATTAGTCTTGTGTCCTCTCATTTGTGAGCTAGATGCAGCAAAGGAGGTTTGTCTTACCGACATGGCCTGCTGTGTTGAAGCCAACGGGGATTTCTCCGTGTAAGTCTTCTGGTAGGATAGATCTCATAACATCAACTGTTTTGTCTCTGAGTCAGTCTATACATTCACATAAACAAGGATAAGCGCAAAGCTTCTGATTGTCTCGTACGGTAGCTCCAGAGATCATATCCAATGTGCACCTCATAGGGAACAATTTTCAGTTCTCCCAACTTGGAAGCCTCCTGCAGAATCGGGCTCCATGTCTCCGGTACTTTGTTACACAATAGTTAGTTTGTGAATCAAAATCTTCTCCAACAGTAAGAATATCCATTGTTGCTCTCCATCCTTATGAATAACATACCGTCTGGCTTGATATGCGGCTTCAACACAAGGCACTTCTTCCCCTGGGCTGCGAGAGCCGCATCGGGGTCTGCAGCACAAACATCAAATCTATCCAACGCAAAGATTTCTTTTGTCTTCTCGAGCTGCTTGCGATACTTTGAGATGAGCTTGTTGTCTCTGAGAGAGGCTGCGGCTGTGGGCAGCGTTCTTGAGAAGAGCGACCTATCCAGCGTTTTGGCTGCTCTGGCGGCAGCAGGAGCTCGGAAGAGATTCATGAGATATTCCTTGTCTGACTCCTTTTATTCCCATAATAAGAAGGCTCATAGTTAGCAATTGTATGTATGAACTGTAACATCATAAATCGTCTCATGGACTCACCTCCATGTCGAATATCCTGATCAAGCGTCGTCTATTACTCACTGAGACCAGGGTTCCAAGGCTGAGAGTGTGAAATTTTGCGTGCGGAGTACATCTTGCGGTACATGCACCGCCACAGCACTGGAAGAGATCTCAGCTGCGATGGAAGTGGGTCAAAGAGACGCTGTGGCGCGAGCTGGCAAGGCTGGGCTTGTGATGTCACGATTCCCTACCAGGCAAGTAAACGCGTTCTGTTATCTATCTGTATTCGTTATGCCTGCCTTATGCTTGCTCTAAGAACACGATTGAGATTCTTACAGGATAATATGTCGCAGAAACGAACTATCGAAGCCTTCTTCAGCTCTGCTCCAAAGCGGCCCCGCGTCGACATCGTTGAGGGAAGAAGTACTCCAGATGGGCAAGATGAATCTGTACGTTTACACACAATTGTATATCTAATATATAAGTCACGTCTGTTACTCACGAACATATAGACTACAACATCGCAACATCAAACATATCCATTTCCAATTATTGATTTTCCAGCATCAATTAGTAAAGAGCTATCATCTTTACCAGCTCGCCCTGCTCGAGTCATCAACAACGAGCCAGACCTGGACCTGTTGTATTACGAGCCTTATATCCCCGAATACCTGGCTCGGCAGCTCTTTCAGCATTTGCGAGCAGAACTGCCCTTTTATAAAGTAGAGTATAAAATCAAGCGAGGAGGCATTGAGTCTCAGGTGCGCACGCCAAGGTAAAGTCTATACTCTAGCTCAATCTATATGACAAAGGAGAAGGTGTATAACTAATACAAATGAGTGAGAAAGATGGACCACGGTATTTGGACTCGACGAAACCTCAAAGTTTGACGAGACAGGAGCAGTGGTAGATGCAAATACAGGAATGAAAGTGCTGTCAGACAGACGCTATGACAAGTCCTCCCCTCGGCCTTTACCACAATGTCTCGATGAGCTTAGGCAGTCCACAGAAGCAGCTACAGACTGCAAGTTCAATTTCTGTCTGGTCAACTATTATGCTTCTGGAGCAGACAGCATTTCGTTTCACAGCGACGACGAAAGATTTCTGGGCCTAGAGCCTGCCATTGCTTCCTTTTCGCTGGGCGCGCGACGAGATTTTCTGATGAAGCACAAGCCAGGGCCTCCAGAGCAGGGAACAAATCCTCCTGTTAAATCAAAAGTGATCAAATTTCCATTAAATACCGGGGATATGATCTTAATGAAAGGGAAAACACAGTCTAACTGGCTCCATTCTATACCAAAACGCACAGGGAAGAATCAAGAAGATGGGGGAAGAATCAACATAACTTTCAGAAGGGCAAAGATCAAAGAGGGGACGGAAAATTATTATAATTATAACGTCGGGAATGGTCCCGTTTATCGCTGGGATAAGACGAGTCGAGCCATGGTGCTGTGGAAGCCCGCATAATAGAAACAACAAATAAAAAAAATATACATTATCTATACGAGAATGGATATCTTTAGGAGAAATAGAAAAACAGCTTTTGCTTGGTTTATTTGCCACGACGGAACTGCGCTGAAGCAAAATTTCTCAGGGCCTTGAGGAACACTTGGTAGCCGAACGTCTCGTTGTCTTGTAGGCAGAAGATTTCAGTCAGTCGGATTTGCCACGGTGGATAGCCCGACAGCTCGACGTGAGGAGTGAACAGAATCAGCAAGTCGGGCTCTGGAAGGATGCCCTCCGATAGCTCGGCGTCAATGAGCTCTTGAGAAATATCTCGTGGGGAGATCTTGCCCCGTTGCGACATGTCTGCAAGAGTTCTTGTAAGATCCACAATAGACTCTCTTCCATCTTGATAGGAAATCAGATGAAGCTGCAAGTGTCCATGTCTGCTCTCCTCCAGCATGCGGGTGGGGAAATCATCCTGGTGAGGAGAAGTCACAGAGAGTGTCGGGTGCTCGGTGCCAAAGTAGAAGGCGAATTTCTGGATGACGGCCTCGTAGACTCGAGGCATATGCTTCTTCAAAACACCTTTAATGTAATGTTAGCTTTGCTAGCATAAGAAATATCCAAGAAAGGGCTAATTGTGAGCTCACCTGATTTCTCATATATTGAGAGCATGGGAATCTCTGCACACGCACACCAAGTAGCAAGCTCAGCTGTCTCGTCAATCAGCCGATCGAGGTCGTTTTTTGCCCTGTGCTTCCCCTCAGTCTTCAGGATTGTGCTGAGATGCTTGGGCTTCTTGGTCAATCCCCCGATGTCTCGTCGAATGTACTGCGGCGTGGCATGGTGGTAGTAGAGAATAGAAGATATCTGATAGGACACGCCGTGCCATGTCTGTCGCGATTTGATATATAGAGAGAAGATGCCATGCATAAGAGCGAATACAAAGACAAAGATTTGATTCTTTATAAAGCGTCGAACTCCGAGTCGCGATCTGCGCTGTGCCTGGCCGGCCTTGTTCACAATGGTCGATCCATCATTCGGCGAAGGGAGCGAGGCCTGTCAAATAAAAATGTCAGAGAGATGCAGCAAGATTTCGGACGTCGCAAATTGTTCCTACCTTGAAGATAGCCTGTCTCTGCGTTTCTGATAGAAGGCTATGGCCCAGTCTCTCGTCGGCTCTGTATGCCTTGGTATTCTCAAAGTTCATGGGCATGTTGAATATTTGCAGCCTCGAAAGACTGTCTCACCCGCGACGAACTGGTTCGGAGTCGAGGCTTGTAGGAGTGCAGGGATCTAAGCTTCGAGCTTAATCGTATTAGGTGGTTTGTTGTTGGTTAAAGTTCGATCTCAGGATAACGGAGCCGGTGCGCGCCCTTGCGGTTGTGGCGGCTGCCCTTCTGGCAAGTGGACGAGGAGGATCAAGACGTGTCCATTCAGCAAATTGCTGGGGAGAAAAGAGTTGGGGCGCGAGGCGATGCAAATGAGCAGCTTTGTCTTTCACCAAATTGGGTACCTGTAAAATTGTACCTGGTGATTTGCATGTGTCCTCTCTCCTGAGTGGCCCGACGAGCCACGGGAGCGTGTGGCGCAGCTCCAAGGTCGCCGGAGACGTGGCGTAGCGGGGCTCGGCAGGCATCATAGCGCTCTGCTGCTTGCTACAGGGTCACGTAGTCCAAGGAGGTAGAGCTACCAGGCACTCCACGGATAGCGACAATCGCACGAGGCTGGCGCTTCGCGACGACGCAACGCGACATATTGGCTGGACGGACCGTCGAACATTGCACTCATGAGCGGGAGCTGCAAATGGTCGTCAATTGCAACTTACACATAGCTCGCTGATGCGCCTTCGCCCTGACGCTCGCCAACCATGGATCGGTCCAGCGGGCCCAAGAGCATCTTCCCCAAGGGCCCCAACTTCAGCCTCGATGACTTCTCCAACAAGGATTTCATAGTCAGGGACTTTGTGGATAGTCTAGCAGAGAGTGCTATGCCCTCTAGCCGTCGCTCGGGGCCAACACAATCCACAACATTTGATCCGAAGCCGCTGATCCGAAGCTTTGAGAGTACGAGACGCAGTCCTGAGAAGAGGGGAGGGGGACAATTATGCTGACGAAGACCTCTCCAGATGCCTTATCTCAGCTTGCCGTCCTTGGAGACGAGCTCCAAGAGAGGGAATCCGAGCTTCTTTCCCAAGTGCGCCGGGCCGAAATCCAACACGACCAGACACTCGATACCCTCGGCCGTAAGCTCGACGAAACCATGGAGTCATTCGAAGCCCTTGACATCTCACTAAATCCCGGCAGCACCAATGGCAAAGATGTAAATGGGAAGCCTGACAATGGCGGAAACATTGCCGTTCAGATCGGAGAGAAGCTGGACGACTTGGACAAAAAGAGAAGAAGGGCGCAGGATACAATCTTTCTAATAAACTGCTGGACGGAACTCAGCGAAACCGGATTATTATCATCCCTTGAAGATATCAGACGGCAAGGCGGCGCCGAGAACAAAGTCCGGTGTGCCGTCATTGCTCGTCAACTAATGAGAATCAGCCAGCAGCTCGACCCGCTGGCCTGGGGAACGCGGAATGGCAACAGAGCCAGTATAGCCAGCTTTGCGACACTGACAAATCGGGCACGCAATACTCGCGAGATCCTCGAGAAGTTTTGCGAGACGTTGGAACAAGATCTGCTGCAGCAGTTCAACAACAGCTACAAGCGGCAGAACTTCAATGACATGATGGAATGCGCAAAGGTGCTGTACGATTTCAACGGGGGGGCCAGCGTCATTGCAGTTTTTGTAAACCAGCATCAATTCTTCATTGACCGGGACCAACTTATGAGCGACGAAATGGCGGCCGACGGCGAAATGTGGGAAGCTTTGGCTGACCCGGACACGGAACCTCCAGGTATTGAGCCGAGCTTGCAGTCATTAATTGATGAGGTCAAGATCGTCATGCAGGAAGAGTCATTCATCATTAAACGAGCGTTTCCTTATTACGAAACGGTTCTCATCAAGTTCATTCAGCGAGTCTTTCAGCAGTCTATACAGCAGCGGTTGGAGAAGGTTCTAGACAAAGCCGAATCGGTCTCAACACTGGCGTTTTTGAGATCCTTGCACTCATCCAGGAGTTATATCGGCTCTCTGGTGGAAGATTTGAAGATGCATGGCCTGACCGAGCACCCAGAGCCATGCTCGGCGCAAATTGCACAAGCTCTAGATCAGCAGTTAGACGAGCTCTTCGTCCCCTTTCTTGTGGGCAGTGTCTACATTGAACGAGAAAGGAAGAGCTTGGAAGAACTATACGGCTCTTTGCTTTTCAAGTTTAGCATATTCCACTCGAGGCGTAAGAAGGCGCCATCCGGGTTCATGGCTTCGTTGGCCCAACAAGGCACGCAGCTCATACAATCTGCCAAGGACGCGTATCTCGAGCGACTCGAATCTTCTGAGCTGTCGGAGACGCAAAAGGCGATGATGCTGCGAGTTGCTGGCCTGCAGGACAAGGGGGACAGGGAAGACAAGAACGAGATTGAAGTATCAGACGAGGATGGAATCCTTAGCGTGGCAAATGCCAAGAGGATGTTGAAGTGGATGGCAGAGAGCGTCCAGAGAGTCCTCGAGTTAGGATCTCAACTCGACACACCGAAAGACGTCAATATCCTGCTGAACTTGCTGCTCACAAATATGGGCCAAGTTTACATCGACACTGCGCTGGACGCAGCACACTTCCAGGCCACCGTCCTGGAGAATACGAAAACGGAGCCAGACATGTCTTATTTACCACCTATCCGACCTGGAGTGACAATCTCGGCTCTCATGGAACGATTCATCAGCACCGTGCTCATCCGACTCGCTGAATCCAACACAACCGTGCGCAAGAGCATGGAAGCCCAGAAGAAAATGGCGATTGACGCCATCGAAAAGAAGACCAACGCCATCATGAAGGTATCCATCGACGTCATTGTAAACTGGGTCATCAAATCGCTGGGCACACAGAAGAAGCAGGACTTTAGGCCCAAGGACGGCGAGCTGGAATCGCTCCAGACCGCTACCTGTCTGCACATCTGCCAGTTCCTCGCTCGGGCGAGCCAGCACGCAGGCCAGGCCATCGACGGGCACAACGCGGAAAAGTTCTTCAGTGAGCTCGGCCTCGTACTCCACGCGCAACTCTTTGACCACTTCAAGAGGTTCCAAGTCAATGCCACGGGTGGTCTGATGGTGACGCAGGACATTGCAAAGTACGTCGCTACGCTCCGGGCGTGGCCGCTGGCCAAGGACGTGGAGACGGCGATTGAGATGCTTACGGAGATTGGATCGCTATTCATTGTCGGGCCGGAGGCGCTGAGGGAGAAGGTGAGGACGCTGGCGCCAGGGTCGAATTCGGTGAGGGGGAAGCTGTCCAAGGCGGATTTCAAGGCGTTTGTGCAGAAGCGAGACGATTCGGGGTCTATGGGCATACAGGGCATTTTGACCGGCTTATAAATGAATCTGCAAATAGTAGGAGTCGTTTTCTAGTTTTTGTATCTTGCCCTATACATGTTTCATGAAAGTCGAAGAAGCGCATGTTTGAATCAAACGAATACCAAGGAGAGACGAGCATTTTTATTTTATTCATCATCATTCATTCATCTTGTATTGTTTCCCAAGTGATATATAGTTGGCTCTCATTGTGATGGGATATTCAGACATTCTATAAGTCTCTTCTCATTCCTCCTTTCTGCCCCGTATACTCCTCAATCTTCTCGTCCAAGAAATCAATCAAATCCGCCATGTTTGTAAACTCCACCAGCCTCGCCCTCTCCTTCTTGTTCAGCAGCGCAGACTTGTCACCACCCATACCAGGAGAGCACATCTCCTGTACGTGATGCACCACCAGCTTCAGGGGCAGCGGACACCGCGCGACGTTGCACATGAACGTCTCGAGCGTTTCCCAGGGGCAGGATGAGTGGCCGGCGAAGAGGGCCGGGTTGGAGAGGAGGCCGCGGGCGGACATGAAGCCGGAGAGGTTTGTGTTGCTGGGCCTTGGTTGTGTTGTGGCGGGAGAACATATATCCTGGGGGTCTCCTTTGACGGTGAGAGTTGCAATGTCGGGGATGGTGGATTTGATGGGGAGGGTTGCGAGGTCGAAGACGTCGCCGGAGAGGAGGATGGGGAGTGTGCGGGAGTACTTTTCTGTGAGAATCTCGAGGGCTTCGGTGCGGATGGGCGTGGTGGAGGGCGTGTGGCGTGTTCGAGGATGGATGGTGACCCAGTCGACGAGGCGGTTCTGGGGGTGTCCGATGACGGTATCGAGAAAGTCCATTGTTCTCCTGAGGTTTGAATCATGAGCATGAGTGGCCCCTTGATGAAGATATGTGTAGAATGATGGGCCCCCTTACCTCAAATCATCATGAACCCGTATCTTAACGCTCACGCTGCGTCCTTTCGAGCTGTGCATGTCCTCCTCCATCTTAACGCCCCATCCGTCCCTCTCCAGATGCTGCCTCGTCTCAACGACCATGTCGCGCACCCGCTCTCTCTCATTCATGAGCGCAGCACCGAGCGTCTCTGCACAGGCCCATGATTGAGGACAGCCGCAGTTGAGATCGACGCCCGAGACGAAGGGCGCAACGAGGGTGGACGCGCGGGCGAGTTCCTGGGGGTCGTTGGCGCCGAATTGGACAATCGTGGGAGGCTGGATGCCTGTGGTGTTGATTGTGAAGTCTGTACCTCTCAGCTCTTATCAGTGCCTGTCTCGTTTTTGACAATCTTTCATTCGCTTTATTCTCTGCGTTTGAAATGATGTTGGCGACTGGTGAGAGACGTACCGCTGTCTCTGGCAAACTGATTCCTGTTGAATTCCTTGGCCAGGATCATGGGTGTCCAGCACAAGTCAACGCCATATTTATGAACAGTCTGGCGAAAGGCAAGCTACACAGATTAACCCACAGTCAGCTTCATATCCTCATAAGCAAGTTATCGACTCCAGCCATCGCGCAATAAGACTCGCCTTGCTGTACCGCACCATCGGTGCACAGGCATACAAAAACCTGTCCTGCCTCCTCGCAGCATCAAAGATCTTAAGCGGACTAGCATCACATCTCCAAGTTAGTCCTCGATGAAAATCTTACCCTACAAGATGGTGAAAAGATCTTCTTGTTGGTGAAAAACTTACTGTGGGCAGGCTACTGCTACATCTTCATCTCTGTCGATAGACCCCATGACGAACTACCAGCCAAACGTCCGAAATGAATATTAATTAATTTTCAATGAGATTGCATGGGAAGTTTATGAGAGACGGGGTGACAAAGACGCTTCCGCTAGTGTGCGAATACATGAGGTAAGCCGCCTCTTTTTTTTTTCTTCGCCTCAGATCGGATTATCCTTACAGTGCGATCTTTTAACGACGGCACTAAGTTTTGGGTCTAAAAGTCTTGGCAGCTTAGTTGGGAATATCCAATTCAACAACCTTTGTAACGCGCTGGCTGGGTAATTCTATCGATAATGAAAAATGAGGTAAGTTAGAAAAAAATCATTTCTGATGCAGCAGTAGCACAAGTTATTTCCTGGTAGACGAAAGTATAATAAAGATGCTAGAGTAGTGTCTACGAAGGCGTAAAGAGTCACAGGTGATAGCGTCTCAAATCACTACTCTAAGATGTAGATCTTCGCTTTCGAACTCAGTAATTACAGAATTGCACAAGTCTGAGGAAATAAGAAGAAACATTTCGATTTCACTACGTAGACTTCATATTGAAAGTATAATCATTGTATATTGAACTCCAAGACTTGCCCGAAGGCGTCTATATAAATTGCCTTGTCCATAATCGACCATGATAAATATAAAGGTTAGAAACAGAGAAGCCATTCCCGTAGGGATTATGAATTATTGGCTGCTTTTCCGCACGCTGCCCCAAAAGAGAAGAAATCTTTCACTCATCGTACATGCCGACATGTATATTCGCAATTCCCCGTTAAAAATCCGTTCAGTTTTTTATGTTCCCAATCTAAATGCGTCCAGCGCTTAGAGGGCGAAAGCAACGGCAGCGCCGACAACAGCAGCAGCCATGCCGCTGACACTGAGACCAGCGGCAGCGTTGGTGGTGGCAGTAGGCTTGCCGGAGGTGGCGCTGGCAGTGCCGCTGGAGGTGGAAGTGGCGGCGAGAACCTTACCACCGAACATTCCAGACTTGGGAGACTCGTTGGTGGTGACCTTCTCGGCGGCAGCCTTGAACTCGTCGAGGGTCTTGTTGGCGTTGGCGTTGACGGCACCAACCATGCCGGCACCGCAGTGGTTGCCGGTTGACTGAGAGCAGTAGAACCAGATGGGAGTGGTGTTGTTGACCTCAACCTGGAAGACGTTGGACTGGAAAGATGATTGTTAGTACGTCTGATGTAGTTCTGTTATGCTGCTTGTCGTCAACTTACGTTCTCAGAGCCGGTGGTAGGGAAGAAGCCGGAGTAGAAACCACCCTCAGCCTTGGGCTTGCAGGGGTTGGCAAAGTCGGCGGCCACGACGGAGTGGTTCTTGGGGTGGTAGTGGAACTCCAGGATATCACCAACGGCGGCAGTGATGTCGTTGGGAGAGAAGGTGAGACCGCTCATGCCGACGTCGATGCGGATCGTCTTGGCGCTGGCGACAGCGGAGAAAGCAGTAACGGCAAGAGTTGAGAAGAGCATTTTGGCGGTTGTGTTTTGGATTGTTTTGTTTGTTGGTATTAAAATAAGGAAGAGAGAAGAAACAGGCAAAGTCAATTTGCAGGCTTGTGGGTATCACTTGAAGAAGAAGAAGAAGAAGAGATGAGATTGTTTGGGCTGAGGAAAATACCAAGAACCTGAGGGTGTGCTGGTCTTATATGCTTCTGTCCCTCCATGGCAGGTCGAATAGCCGCCGT
The DNA here is from genome assembly GCA_038502285.1 of Trichoderma sp. 2475. Taxonomy (NCBI): domain Eukaryota; kingdom Fungi; phylum Ascomycota; class Sordariomycetes; order Hypocreales; family Hypocreaceae; genus Trichoderma; species Trichoderma sp. 2475. The sequence goes on from JARPVV010000006.1 coordinate 1,007,627, forward strand.
CTTCCATCGAAGCCTCAAGCATGGGCATAGCGCGCAACGAAGCGATGTTTGAGCCCCTCAAAACGTTTGACGGGGAATAAACTAGGTCGGAGTACCCCTGGTTGTTCCACGCCCCGGGCATCCTGAAGCCTCATTACAACCACACAGCCCCCATGCCGATATAGAGGGGCGTGGGTTAGACGGGAAGAATATCATTGGTCATGGGCTAACAAGACACTGACGCTTCGAAATCTGTTTGTGAAAACAGATGCAGAGCGTTTTCCCTTTTGCGAGTCAGTATAAGCCCCGTGTAAGTCCGTATCTGTGTTAGCACTCCGTACTATTGCTGATTGCGGCCGTAAAGTCATCCATTGATACAAATCGGAAATAGTATAGCAGGTATAGTAGTGCTATCCGATTGTTTGAATAGACTCCTATATGGAGCCAAAAGGAGAGAGCTTCCAGGTCCCACGGGGCGGCGCTACCGCAGACTGCGTGGCAGGTTGAATGTGGTACAGGCCATAGATCGTTCCGGACCAGCGTCGTAGCGTCTCCTGCCACAAGCTGAGACGATTGCGATCTCGAATTGGACTAGATCGGAAGCCTACCTTTGACCATATCAGGCACAGGCGGGATCCAGGGGCTGCAGCATTGCGGATGCCGAGAAAGCTTGTTTCCATTGAATGCAGACTGGCGACTATCGCCAACACAGCCACTTGGCTAGCGTCCATCTGCTGGCTCTCGTTCATCGTTTGTCGTGCATTGATATTGGCTTACAGCCTGGGAGGGAAACGTGTTTTACGGTCGTGGCTTCACTCCATAGGTGGAAGCAGTTTGCCTTGCTTGCCTTGTTCTTCCATATTGCTCCAGATCCAGCGCCAGTCTGCGCTGGCAACGCTGCTGCTGCAAAGGCATTAGCGAGAGCAGTACTGTAGCTGGTGCTGATGATGCCCATATCCGATTTCTCTCCTATCTTCTTCTCCCCACGTTTCCTCATCACTGGCTCCAAGCCCTCGACGCCGTCTCCTCCTATTTCTGTTTCACGAACCGTTTCCCATTGTTTCCATCAGAAACAGGCCGCAGACGTAGCGCGACGCCGCACAGCTGGTGACACACGCTGTGCTTCGAATCCTGCCCCGACTCGGAAGCGTGAAGAGCCGGCCACAGCCCATGTCGATTGCCAGCAATGGCTCGTGCGGCCCTGGCGCAGTGAAAAGCTTGGCTCCTTCAAGGCTCCTATCAGGCGCCAGCGTTTCCCGCCAAGGGGGCGGTTTCGAGCAATCGCGGTCTAAAATAATCCTGACAAGCCAGGGTAGCAAGCAAAAGTCTGGAGGTGGAGGAGAGAGGACGTGGGCGCGCCGGTGAGTGGCCGAGCCAGCAGTTGCCCCCCCATAGATCGTTTTAGCGCCCTGTTTTACAGCGCTGGGTGAGACGCTAGTAGCGCGTTTTAGACTGTTTTGGCGCCGTGGGAGGGTCCAAGGGGCTTCGTCAAGCCTCTGGAAGCGTGAAGGCGCCTGCAAGTGTTGATTGCTGTTTGCTTTGCATCAATAGTAATTTCAGCAATTGATTTCCGGCCCTGTAAAATGCTACTGCATGTTTATGCTATTATTGCCATAATAATGACGCATACACTTATCGATTTGCCTTGCTGCCAAATTGGGGTTGCTTCATCTATCGAGTCCTCCATTTCCAATCAGACTCTTTGAAACGCCAACGTTTCTCTTACCGCCTCCTGGCGCCTCCAACTCGGTGCCTGGGACCGACCAACAGAACTCGGCTGCAGGAGACTTTATCAAATCATGTTCTTCTCAAGCAACGTATCTTGATCATTGTTACTGTAGCTTTTCGTAACACCTAGCCATGCTCATGTCATGAAGGAGCATTGGATGCGCCATAGTATTGTAGCTTAGCAGACTGAATGATGTAGTAATCCCAGAGCTTCCATCTTCTCCAATTTGAAGAAAATAATCTTCTGTCCCGTATACTGGCCAGCTAGCCACATCAGATACCGAGGGATAAGCATGAAATCGTAGAGGACATTGGTCTCTCCAGCACGCCAGCTCCACTGTATATGAAAGGCAGAAAGAGTCGGATCAGATGGAAACTGGCTGACTATCCCCCAGATATTGAGTTGTATAACCAATGCTTTACAGATTACCCCAGATGCCCATCTCAGTGCCAAGTATCAAGTGCCGTCAATATCGTCTCGTGCACGGAATTGTTGCTTATGGGGGAAAAGTGGATGGCGTTTCAACATCTGGCCGTCTTGGTTTATGTTTACTGCTTCCCACTGGTAACTCGCTCATATTTGCTCATAGAATAGTAGCGCAAGCGACTGAAAAACTATTTAAACACCAGAGTTTCTTTCTCGATAGCGAAGGACGTTGATGCGCTTATTCTACTAATCATACAGACATCTAGCTCTATCTAGCTTTCATCAAGCATAGCAAAGTTCATCTCGAATTTCCAGCGACATTTACGAACCGTCGAGTTTCATTGCCCATCCAGGGTAGTCCCCAGCAGAACCGCTCTATTCGTCCAACTCGAGGCCATACAGGCTGTCCGCATCGTCTTCCGTCTCCTGAATCTCCATTACGCCGAGCAGCCGTTCACGCTCCAGCACCACCTCCTGAATCCACTCCTTCTCAGCCACGATTCGCCTCGCCAACTCCGCCTCCCTGTCCAAGTGCGCCGCGTCCAGCCTTTTGCTCGAACTGTACATGAAATCTTCCTTCACGGTCCGCTCATCCTCAAGTCTCTCTCGATAATGGGCCAGTTGGTCGTCTTTCCATCTCTGCCACGACGTGTATGCGGAATCCATACGCTGGCGCAATGGCTGCATGCTTGCTTCGATCCTCTCTTCTCCTCCGTCTTTGCCGCTCCAAAACTCGCGAAGCTGCTCTAGGTAATCGTGCTCTAGTTGGCGTTCTAGGTCCACTCGAGCAGCATATTCTTTCTCATATTGATCTTCCCTGGATTTGAGCTTGACCAGCATCGACGAGTCTAGCTCTTTGCGTTCAACCAGATGCTTTTCTTCAAGCCGCTTCTTCTCCAGTTCGGCTTCCGTGGCCAAATCTCTGGCATCGTCTTCCTGCTTGGAATCGGCCATGACATGCTGAAGCTCATGAAGGTTATCCAGCACGTCTCGCAACTGGCGATACTTGATCTCGACATCCTGACGGCGGATATCTTCCAGCCTGAGCCTTTCTTCGACCTCGGCCCGCCAACGTTCCCGTTCTAATCTTTCCTGCTCCAGCCTTTCCGCCTCCAGCCTCAAAGCCTCCTGGCGCTCAAACTCCTCGATCTGAGCCAGAATGTCACGCAACTCTTCCGCATCCGCCTGTTCGTTCAGCATCCGCTGTTCCCTCCGAGCCTCAGCCGCCTTTTTGATTGCAAGAAGCTGTTCCATTGTACACCCGCACGTTCGCCACCTCAACCCGCACACGTAACAAAACTCAGCACCGCATCTGCACGTCATGTGTTGGCACGCCTCCTTATGTTCCACCAATGCATGGCAGGAGATGCAGTGTTTCCAGCCTTCTTCTTCCGCCAGCAGGTTGGTCAAATTCAAGTCATGATCCTGGGGGCAGTCGTTATTTCCATGCGCTTGGCCCCGGCAGATGGTACATGTGACGTGATTTCGCTCGCAGCGGGCTTGACGCTTCGCAAGGCTGATTTTGCCCGGTTTGATCCAAATACTGCAGTCAGGGGCGTAGCAGTACACTCGCTCGCTGATGGGGATATCCCACTCCGATGACCTTTCGTGAAACGTCTTCTTGAGATCGTCAGGAATATGCTTGAGGACCGTCTTGAAGGGAATCTGGTTCAGGCAACACTTGGGCGGCCACTGCTGTTCATTTTGAACCGCTGCTGCTACGAGGCGAGCGAAGCAGTCACGGCAGTAACTATGGCATGGCACTTTGACCGTGTCCTTTCTAGGAATGTCGTCCAAACAAGATACGCATTCTCTAAAGGAGGAGAAGATAAGCCAATTAAAGGGCTGTCTTTATAGGTAGGATATGGAGTACGAAGACTTACACTAGTTCATCGGGATCTACCGCCTTGAGAAACTTGGACTTTCGGAGAGCCGCGATAGCTTCTTGAGTTTTTGGATCGGCTGATTCTGTGTCAAAGGATAGAATTTTGGTCTCTAGCTTATGCCGGAGAGCCTCTCGAGACCGTCCAGTAGCACTGCTTTCTCCTCCTTCTGGGCTCCGCTGGAATATATTGCGAAGCCCAAACTTTCGTCGCTTCTCTGCTTTTGCCGGAAGGCCGTTGCCTCCTGACATCATGAAGTCTGATGCTGCACTTGGTGCGACGGTGCGTCCGGCATTGATGTTTGATGATGATGATTCGGCTCGTGAGTCTTCGGTCGGAATGATGATGGGTAAATAAGGCTCCTTGCCTTTCGCCTTTCGCCTCTCTTCGGCTGTCCGTCGCTCGGCCTCCTCAGCAGCCTCTTTCTGCAGCCTTTTTTCTTCTTCGACTCTCGACTTGACGTTTTCAATCGAGCTAAAGATGATATCTAGTAGAAGTTGGGATTTGATAGTCGGTACTTTTCTAAGTGCGGCCGGAGGTTCGTATTTGCGCCAGTCGACACTGTCCATGTCGGCGGGCGATTCCACTTCCTCGCCCTTACTGGCATCTTGTAGCTTCGCGAGTGCCGTATACGGATTTTCGTAAAGGGTGATGGAGTCTTCCGGCCCGAGCGACGCAGATGTGAGCGCGTGCAGCTCCACCGTAGAGGTAGTCATCGTGTAAGTCGCCTTTGCAGGAAGTTGATGATGATGAATGAGCAAACGTCGCACAACTGTAGTAGTTTCGAGAGGCAAATTCGCTCTCTCTTGAACGTATAAGTAGGAATGACGATAAACAAAGGAAACGAAACGGATTTACCGGCCTCCAGACCGGCGCGGTTATGATATGACACTACGAGATGGGCTCGTGCCACCTGCATCTGACGCCAATCTAGCAGGCCAGCAAAGCTTCTTGGCCAGGAGCCGCAGTCTCTAGGCTAGGCTCATCCATCAAGCAAGGCTCCCCGACCAAGGCAAATAAGCCTCCTCATGGCCGACTTGGCTCATCCTTTGGGTGGTACACTTGGCTGGCCGTAGGAAGGGTGGACCAAATAAAGAGGACACTACATGTGGTTGGGCAGCTAATAAGAGCTATTTATATGCTTATACCGTCCCTGTGCGAATACAAGGCATATACGAGATTCCGGTTCTGGTGTAATGACTATATTGTCCATCGACTAACACGGCCCCGGGGGATACAAGCTCTGCCGTTATTTGCTCCCCCTAGGCAACACAGCCAGTGAGGCGTGAGCACGTCTCTCCACCCAAAGCTTTGTCCTGCTTCAGGAAAGCAGCATCGGAGCTTGCCTAGCTATTCCGCATATCGTTGGTGGTGTGAGGCGAGAAGTGGATAAAGCTCTGCTGCAAGGCGTTTAAGCGTCGTAGCTGAACCTTTAGCGCTGGCTTCAGCCACTGGCCAAGAGCACATGTGCTCAACATGTTGACGGCAAAGGTTCAAGCTATGAGATCTCACGGCGAAGTGAACGCCTGTTCTCATTCCGTGAGGAGTTTCAATTACTCGATGTACTGTAACATCATCAAGCTCTAGAAGTTGACACCTCTGATCGCCAGCACCCTGACCTCTATGGCAACCGTGCTGCAGCTTCGCAACCCCCCGGGGAAGCCCAAATCAGCAAAGCGGCCCCATTTGATCATGTTTCGCATGCTCAAGAGAGCGATCGGAAGGGCATGATTCAAGGTTCTTTTTTGCGGGATGGCAGCTTTGGCAGGATTTGGACATGCACATCAGCCGCACGCGTGGTTGGATGCTGGCCACTGAAAGCCTCCACGTGGGCGTCCCGGCCGCGCTATCTGCCTGTAGCTGCCTGTAGGTGCATGCAGCTGGAAGTAGGGGACCTTGGATGGATGATGAGCCTCCCTATTCATCTTGGCAAGATTAAAAGGCACATACAGAGTCATTTCACCGGAGAATTATCAGCAGTAAAGGTTTCAGTCGGTGGTCAAGTGTGCGCTAGACCGGTGAGGCTGCATGGGGCAGGACAGCATTGTCAAAAAGGTCTATTAATAGTAGATAAGGTACCTTCAGAAAGTCATGATTCATTCTGTTCGAGTTGCATGCGCTATTGATGTTGCTATCATCGTGTTCGATAGACCATGAAGCCAACCGGGATCGTTTCCGAAATGTAGCTTCGTCTTAGGCGCCCAACATGTTGCCCAGCAGCGAGGCATGTCGCATTCACACTGCGAGCAATTTCTTCCACTGCTTGTAATCAAACCCTTTGCTTTTCTCCTTCCATATCTCGCCTAGATTTTGGCCTTGGGACCTTCAAATTCCACCTTGTTGGTACTAAATGGCGCGCAGAGTCAGCTTATATCCTTGCCTTGGTCAACTTGAACTCATTTCAAACACCATCAACATACCAAGTGCCGACACTTTCGAGCCCAACTTCCACGACGTCTCCATCTTTGAGCCATAGTTGAGGCTTCCGACCCATTCCTACACCTTCAGGAGTGCCAGTGAAGATGACATCGCCGGGCATGAGAGTCACGCCGCGGCTCAAGAAGGAAATCATTTGCCGTACGCCGAAGATCATATCAGACGTGTTTCCATTCTGTATGTCACAAGTTGGTCAGCTTGGAAGGCTTCTTTTCAACAGAGTATAAGTGTTTGTGTGAATATGAATTGCATACCTGGACAGTTTTCCCGTTGAGTTTGGTCCAGATATTCAAAGCCTGCGGATTCTTGATAACATCGCCCGTCACGATGGCCGGGCCGAAGGGTGCCCAGCCGTCAAAGGCCTTGCCAAGAGACCATTGGCTTCCGCCATGCTTAATCTGCCAGTCTCGGTGGGACACATCGTTGCCTACAGAATACCCAAGAACGTAATTGAGCGCGTCGGCCTCAGACACGTCTGAACACCTCTTTCCAATCACCACGACCAGTTCGCATTCGTAATCCAGGCCGGTTCCCTCTTGCGCCATTGGGTGAACAGGAATCGGGTCAACCGGGCCAGATAGAGATGTGGTTGGTTTGTAGAACAGGACGGGATATTTTGGCTCCGGCATGTTGGACTCTTTGGCATGCTTGGCATAATTGAGCCCCAGGCATCTCACCGTCTTGACTTGTGATTGAGCCAATGGCGATAGCAACAGACGCACGCCAACTTCTTCATCTGTAACATGATACTTGCCAAAGATGTCTCCTTCGATGATGCGCGCTCGCTGGGCTTTGGCAACGTCGCTCACCCCGTGAGGCAGGATGGCATCGCCGTAGTATGTGCGGCCGTCCTTGGCCAGGAAGCGAATGAGACGCTGCCGCTGTTAGAGAGGTGTACTGGACTGGCATTGAAGCTGTGATTATATGGAGAGTAGAGAAAGCGTCGTAGGTTCCGTTGCTTACTGTAAATCTGCCAGACATGGCAGCTACTTATGAATATGTGGTCAAGGCCTCTGTTGAAGAGAAGAATGCGATGGATGGCAGGAGTAAAATGCAAGAAAAGGCAAAATCCACTGCACAATGTTTGAATACAGGCAATATATACTTTCTTCCGATATCGTCATTCTGTATTACAAAATATCACAAAACAGACATGCTTTATACGGCTGATTATTTACCCTCCGCATTACTCGCGAGTCCGTCTCCGCTCTGGCGCCAACCCCAGCTTTGCCCGCAGTCGCCGATTCTCAGTGGGCGGGACAAGAGGCGGCAAAAATATTCCACCAACTAATTGGCCGCAATAGCCTGAATTAGCAACGACATCACCGATTCCGCCACCAAACGATGCGTCTCTCGGGCCTGCAGAAAGAGGTGCTGGCGCTATATCGCCAGTGCCTGCGCGAGTGTAGAAGGAAGCCTCAGGTGTGTATCAACTTGGGCACAAATCAAATTTTGATTAAAAAATTGATTTTGTAATTTGGCTGACTTGGTTGCATAGAACACGCGAGCTCACTTTGAAAAGTTTGTGAGGTAAGACGGCAAATCTATGCGTACCCCAAGGGCATCGGGATTTTCTAAAGGCTCGTTATCTTACTTTAGAGATGAATTCGCGCGGAATTTGGCCATTGATAAGCGCGACTTTGCTGCTGTCGAGTTTCTGCTTCGCAAGGGCCATCGGCAGCTGGACGTCTACTCTTCACCTGGTATCAAGGATATCAGATAATCGACTGGAGCAGAGGCATCGAAGCCATGGCCTCTTATATCATGGACCACTATAATTGCCTCTGCTCCCACCATTGACTTCCAGACACCCAAAGTTCATAGCAGCTTTCGCTATCCGTCTTGGAAGGAAAAGCTCCTACGGCTTCGTCCCCGGACCTTCTTCCATTGAGCTCTAGTTGCCCCTGGATTTATGGTCGCTCTCCCCTCAACCATTTCTCTGTCGATATGACAACAAAGCGTTTTACAGTCTCCTTTTTAATTCTAGTTCAGCAACATCTAGACAATTCCGTTGTAATCAAGTATCATCGTCTACACTACTTCACAGCTTTCTTTCCAATAGCTTCATCTCGTAAAGCTCTCGCTAGTTTCTTTCGTGGAGTCTCATTACTCAATGGCTACATTATCGGCCATACCCGAGGCCACGTCTTATTTACTGGATAGAAACATTCGATATCGTGACAGCCTTCCATCGGCATCAGTCCATCGGCCGCGCCCAAAATCTCGTGTTGTCATTCTTTCCAGGCGCTCAAGCCGAGTGCACACTCCAGTTCCCAAACAACCCTCTCTTCCGGCGTCTCCTGGCTCAGTATACAGCAGCGATGGGAAGCAGGTTCCTGAGCAACAGTATACAGAGGTTCGCTCTCATGGGCTACACAAAACACCACCAAACTCCTCTTACCACGCGCAGGCCAACAATCGCACCACGAGTGAGGTAAAAGCTTCCTTCCGCGGCGTTAGCATGAGATCACTGGATGCAGCATCCTCTGTTGATAGTTCTTGGGAGCCGTCTGAGCTGTCACTCGACCTGGACTCTTTTCCGATACCTCCGTTAAAGGTTCCCCTCAGCCAATCTGCATTTGCTGGCAGTGCTTCAGCTACGCTTGCGAATCCGTCACAGAGCCATGCTGCAGCATTGCCGAATTCCGGAGCATCGGCGTGCCTCCCAAAAACTTCTTCTTCAGCTCCTCAAACCCGGCGCAAATCTCACGTATATGTGCCAAAGAACCCGCGTTCCCCACATAGTTGGCTTGTTGATGGTACGGCTGACTTTGTGAGCGCTTCCAAGCACGCTTCTATCGACTCTGCTCTCGTGGAAGCTATTTCCCGGAGTGTATGCCAGCAGCTCCGACTTTTTAATGCAATATCGAAGAATCATCAAGATAAAATGGCCTCCCATGCGTCCAAAGCAACCCCTACAACTCTACACAAAGATCATTCACGGACACACAACAACTCAAATTCATTGCAAAAGCTCTCAGGAAGACGATATGGCCAGCCAGAAGCGGCTATAAATCCAAGGCGACGCAAAAATCCTCCAGCAACACCTGCAAAATCTAATATATCGCTACATACAGTATCTCCACTACTGCCCTTTCGCCCAGAGTTCAGAGCGGCAGGATTAGCAGTAACGTCAAAGGAGCAGAAGCGTAATTTTCCCGATTACATTGCAAAGCTGATTTCATCCAAGTCAGCTCGAAAAAACAAAAGTCAGGCTCGTGGCAAGCAGCCAAAGGTGTCAAGATTCGATGGTTATGAGGAGGAAGATTCCAGCCCTAGCTCAATGAGCGCATTGTCATTTGCCGCGTCACAAGACGTAGATGAATGGCGATATGCTTTGATTGAAGAAGCGCCTGTTCGAAAGCAAAAGCGACGGCCCGACAAAGCGAAGAAGAAATCAAAACGACATTGGTTTTCTTGCTTTTCCAAGGATGAAGAGTCTGTTCCGGAGGGGGAATAGGCACACTTCCGACAGATATCTGGAAATGCGGTTTCGAGGATGCCCAAAGACAGGCCTCCCACGCCTCCTCCAAAGCCTACACCACTTATACTTCGGCAGCGAAGTGGTCGAGGGAATAGTAACCGCCCAAGAGTCGACTCAAGCCCACGCAGTCCCCGCCACAGGAGTTTTGGGGTTGAAGATGCTGCTAGAAGAGCTTTCAATGCTCATCCTGACGCCTGCCAGTGTGGCTATTACGATGGCGGCTGCTCGCGCCCTCGTGGCCATAGAGCACATACAACTCAAAACCTGGCTACTCGTCAATCAGGTCAACGGAGAGCCCAGAGTTCCTACAAAAAACGATACCAAAGCCTCCCAACTCAGCGATTGAATAGAGGGCTATCAGGCGAGAATCAGTACAGGACAGCTTCAAGACCGGACCAGCCTCGTCCAAGTTTTGACCCTGACCATATTGGAGTATGCTGTAGGAGCAGTCGCGGCATTCCTTCTCAAGCTATTGCTCCACCTAATGTTCCCACGAGAACTTCGTCAATCCCAGAGAGCTTTTCAACCACGGAAGATGACCGTGAAAGGGATTCTGGTGTTATTGACAGAGATGTCCTCCGGGGCTTACACATTGCGGCCTCGGCGGCTTGTGATGAGGAAGTGGATACATTTGTACGCAACAAGACTGGACTGCGGCTTCGGCGATTTCTTGCAGACTTGATGGTGCTGGAGACTTTACGTGATATTCAACCCGACGAAGGTAGCGGTCCAGGGGCAAGGCGGAGGACGTCAACTCTAAGAAAGCTGAAGCAGCAGGTTCGACGATCCCGAGAAATTGAAGAGCTTGGAATGGAAGGATAATGGGATTTAGACGATGCTGATGGCACTGGTGTCAATACTTTTAAATTACCAGGGGGATGATGTGGTTACTAGATGGGCTTATGGTATTGGATTGTTGGACAAGGAACACATATATTATGGAAGATGAATCATGTATTAACGTATAGTCCTCTTCTTTGTCTCAAGTTATCATACAATTAATTGGATTCTGCCCAGAAACTATTTTCTCTACTCTTTTTGAACGAAACTTCCTCACGCCACAACACACCGTCTCGATTCCTTGTAAGATTGCGCTAAATGGGTAGTTGAACAAAGAAAAGCTAGGTAGGTATCCTAAGTTGGGGGCAGAATATGTACATGTAACTCGCCATCAGTCTCTAATAAAAACAACGAGGCTGGCAACAAATGAAAAGGCTATTACAACGAAATTCGTACAATCATTTGCCCTTTTTAGCCACGTCTGACAGGGGGTTCCTTTTTTTTTGCTTTCCTTTTTGTTTCCTCTTTCCAATCTTGTCCATTAAGAAAAGAGCACCCACGCACTAAAAGCTCAGCTCGCCATAACTCACTTGAGAGGGCGGGTAGCAATCAAATCTCTCCATGCACCAGCTCACCCAGGGCTTTGCTCTCTTCCAATATGCCCCTAGCTTCTTGCGGTGAGACCTGCATGTCCTCCATAATCAGCTGCACGCCCAGCTCGGGCACCAGCACCGACTGGATAAAAGCCGGCGGGCCCCTTCCCGCGATGACCTTATCGTGGATGGCCTTCTTCTTGAGCAGGTCGCTGAACTCTGCGACGAGGTAGTCGCACATCATGTTGAAGCCTCGCGGGCCGTAGTAGCCCGGGTTGAGGTTCTCTTCCTTGTTCATGGACCGGCCTTTGCCCAGCGAGATCTTGTCTGCCAGCGCGGTGCGATAGTGTGATTCCTCCTCGCCGTTGATGATGCCGAGGAGGCGGGCGCGGTGACCCTCGAAGCGCTCCGTCAGGCTCTCCCACTGGACTTCGGGGTAAGCTTTCAGTTCGTACGTCTCCTGTGCTGATGTTTTGCGGTGCGACTCGCAGAATTTGGTCTGCATCTTGACGCTTAGTCGCTGCCTGCCTTCTGAGAATTCTTTGAGCTGCTGCATGTCGACTGAGGCGCCGCACCATGGACACAGCGCCTGGCCGTCTTTTGGCGCTTCTTTGTCTGGGAAGATATCTCCGAGGGAGCTGAGACCGCTACTACTGCTGCCCGCGTCAGATAGATCGCCGTTGTCGATGTCGTTGTCGCCGCCGCCGCCGCTTAGTCTGCTGCGTATTTTGAATTCCGAGAGCAGTGCCGGCATTATAAACCTCGCCGGTGGCGGTGAGGGTGACTTTTCAGGATTTTGATTTTTCTTTGCTAAACGCGCCAGTGGATTTTGTCTTCGTTTTGCCTTTGGTTTGTTTTTCCCAAGCTTGATGTCTTCGGTGGGGGATTTCGGCTGATTGAGAGCCGGAGCGGCAGTATCACCATTGTTCTCATCGTGGCTGTCATTTTGGTTATCACCGTTTTTGTCACCGCTGCTGCCATCGTTGTTGTTGTCCTCGTCAGTGTCGCTGTTGTTGCCATAATGAACTTGCAGCAATCGTTGACGAGGTTGACGTCGTTTGATGGGGGACGAAAAGTCGTCAGAATCTGGTATGATAAATTGGGAGCTCTTTCGAATCGACTTGATAGCACTGAATTCGGGAGGTCGAAGTATGGGCAGCGTGGGTTCTTCTGAGATTGGGACGCGAAGTTTGGGCAGCGAGGGTTCTTCTGAGACTGCGAGGCGTTAATCATTGCGGATCGGTACTCATATCTATGATCGCACAGACCTTTGGGCCTCCGGCTTTCCTGAGAGTTGATGCTTCTCCTCCCTCCATAAGAAGCTTTCACCTTTTGTTTCTTTATGAAACCCTGGCTATCTGTGAGATGACTAGCATTTTTCTTTGGGCTTCCATTTTCGTTGGAGGCGCCAAAAAGTCGCTTCCTCTTCTTAGTACCGGGTTCGACCTCATCGGATTCTCCTGGAAGCTGAGATGTTGCTTTTGCTCGGAGGCTTTGCCGCCTGCCCTTTTGACTCGACGACGTGAACTTGGTTGCTGAAATTGCTCCCCGAGGAGGGGCTTCTTCATCCGAGCTATCTGGATAGACACGCGCTTGCTCGTTGGGTTCTAAGCCTGCTTCTTCCTTTTTAGCGGTTTCGCCGTCGCCGTCGCCGTCATCGTCGCCGTCATCCTCCACATCGCTTGACGCAAGAGGAGGCGCATATATATCTTCAGGAATGGGCTCGGGGATCTTGAGTTGAGAGCGCCCTCCTCGAGGCTTGGGATCTAATTTCTGAGCAGAAGCCGTCGGCTTCGCAGTTGTTGTGGTTGTTTTTGTTTTTGCTGTTATCGGTTTTTCTGTTGTTGTTGTCGTTGTCGCTGCTGTCGCCGCCGCCGTTGTCGTCCCGGTTTTGAAATTGACTGTTTTAAGAAGCTGCTGGCGAGGCGAGTTACGAATGCTCAAGCCAACTCTTCTAGCAGGAGGCGTAGTCATGATACCTCGTCCTTGGCGAAAAAGAGTCCTCCAAATTAATGCCCCTCGGCAGAAGCTCCGAGCTCCAAACGGGGTGGCCACACAACCACCGGTTATGCCGCAGAATTAATTACAGCAGCTGGTCTGAACAAGGACGGAAAGTCTGCAGAAATGAAACTCCTTGGCCAATTGCGTTGTCTTTCGGTTGGGGCCGTGGTTTCCAGACGTTACACCGCGCGTCCAGATTCGACGCGTGAGGTCTTCCTACTAAAGTAGGGAGTTTTGCTGCTTAGTTCGTCGATGTGTTGGCACAGCAGGAGACTAAGTAAGACGGTGTCTTTAGGCAGAACATCGCTAAAGCTTGGATATCGAATTGGCGGGGTCTGCGCTGTCACAGTGAATACAGCCGATCTTTGTACTGGATCGTCTCTACAACTCAGATGCAGCTATGAAATCGATCAGATGCTCTCGGCTTACAAACTAAAAGTCATGCATACGTGATTTCGATACAAAAGGATTCATGACGCTATTGTAGCAGCTCTTGTGTATAGGTAGAATCGACAGCCAATTGCTACGGCGCCACCTCCCATTGGTGGCACCTGCTGCAAGCCACTCTGCAGGGCGAGTCGACCCCTGGAAGGCAGACTTGGGGCTTTGATAGATGCAAGCTCCGAAACTCTTCACCACCTGCAGGCCACAAGCAAACAAGCAAACAGGGCTTGGCCGCAGAGCCATTTTTACACCTTCTGCCAGGGCACAGCTGGCTTGCGACAAGATCGAGCGTTCATATTCACCATGGCGCTTAATAGGAAATACGCGGCATTGCCAGACCTGGTAAGCTCCCGTGTTAAACACGCAGCGGCTCAGCTTCTAACTCCCCCGCCAGGACTCTGCTCCAGATATCTACGAGACTCCAGAGTTGACCGATGACAACTCTACAGTTCCGGTAAGGACTGCGCATCTTCGTGTCTTCTCCCACTCGTGTCTACAAATCCCAGTTAACGGCCAAAAACAGACGACTGCAGCTCGAACCCTTTCCGACGATGAATTCGGTGTAGACGACGAAACCCAGAACATCTCGCGGTCAAGACTGCGCATTAACGAAGCTCGCTCTCGCTTTTCTCCTGCCACCATTGATATCAGTGGAGCGGACTTTTCAGACCGCGTTGACGGAAAGCGACGATCGTACAAAGCCTCCAGCCGCCGCCAACGAATACTACAAGACGGGACAGAGGAGCTGGGAGACCTCTCTGACGATGACGATGCGGAAAGTTTGGAGCGAAAGATTGCTCGTCTGAAGCGCGAAGTAGAGGAGACTAGAGATGAGTATGCCAAGCGGAAAGCAGCTGCAGATGGCGACGGCGATGCGTCCCAAGGCGACATACGGCTAGAATCTCTAAGCCAAACCTTGGATGACCTGTCCAGACGCTCTGGCATCACCAGCATCAAGAAGGTCGATGCGACGTCCTCCAATGCAGATGAGCCTTCCACAGAAGTATCCGTTGCCGGACCGACGTATACCATAACCTACGCACCCACTTACGAGCAGACGCATGCACTTGCTAAAGCTGCGGATTTCGATCGCAGGCTATTAGTGTTGGAGAGGAGCCTCGGCATCAGCTCCTCGTTCATGCCAGAAGCTGGAGAAGGCGGTCTCCCTCGAGCAATTCTTCCTACCCTCGACTCTCTAGAGAAACAAGTCTCGGCCCTGTCGCAGGCCTCAACCGCCAATCTAGACACAATCAGCCGCCGAGTACGAGCACTGGCCTCTGAGCAGGACAAGCTGAACGAATCACGCGAAAAAGCCAAGGCTCTGCGAGAAGAGCTCGGCAAGCACGCAGGGCCGTCGCCAGCTGAAACCTCCGAGCAAGAGACGAAGATCAACGCCTTATACGCAATCCTCCCTACAATTGAAAACCTCACGCCTATACTGCCCCCTCTCCTCGACCGGTTGCGGTCACTTAGAGCCATCCATGCCGACGCCGCAACTGCCAGCCAGACCCTCGACCAGATTGAGAAGCAGCAGGCGGAAATGGCAACAGAAATCAAACAATGGAAAGAAGGCATTGAGAAGCTGGAACACACTGTGACCAAAAGCGACGAAGTCATGAAGCAAAACTCGGAGGTCGTTGAAGGCTGGGTAAAGGGCATAGAGCAGCGATTAGACACGTTGATTCAAACGAGTGGAACTGATGAGGTATTGGTGTCCAATGTCAGTTGAGATAAAAGCTCGGAGTAAAAATACATTTAACCACCTCTCACCAATGCATACTCCAGTTTTATCGGGGAAGCTTTGAAATGGCTTAGGCCTATCACGTGGAGGCTGCAAGCGACGATGTACATAAAAAGCCTCTCCAGCCGCGTGCGTTTGCCAACTCACCCTCATCATCATCAAACGACGATTCTCTTCCAGAACAAGATACAAATTGTTCGCCACCTAGGATGCTGTAAGTGTAAAAAATCGTTCTTAATACCGTTTTTGCATCTCGCAAAATCCTAGTCTAGTATGATGTATCAAATTATTAGCATGTATTACCTGATTGTTATGATGCTACCTTTATCACCAAGATCTCTGATCCTGGACTCTTTGTATCAGCTATTATGAATGTCGCTCTCGATTTAAGAAGCGTCTACGCTAACATACTTGATCAATTTGTTCCTAGGATAAGCAATTTTACATAATTCTCACTCCATTTGGCAACACTTGATACTTTGATGCTTCTTTTTCAACGCATCAGTTCATCTTGCTCTTCATCATGACATCATCCGCACCAAAACCACCGCGCGGCCACTTCAACCTGCTCTACTTTGCCAGCGCCAGCTCTTTTACAGGCAAGGATCACGAGAGTCTGCCTGCACCCGTACCTATCGGGAAGCTCTTTTCCGAGCTGGAGTCGCGATATCCCGGCATCCAAGCCAAAATTCTCGACTCGTGTTTGGTGACGGTCAATCTGGATTATGTAGACATTCCTGCGGAGGGTGAAGAAGGCGCGGTGATCCAAGAGGGAGACGAGGTTGCGATAATTCCACCCGTCAGCTCTGGCTGAGCATCTGGCAGTACAACCGTATTCGTGACAGTTTTTCCGTGTTGTTTAAAGAGGGGTGGACACTCTTCCTGAGTAGAACATCGTCCTTGTCAGATATTCCCCGCCGAATTCTCTTGCTGCGCTGATAGCAATGGATCCCGCTCCGGATCGCCTCTGCTTGTCTGCAGCTGAAATGGTAACCTCCGCCAAAATGGCCAATCCCAGCTCATCTTTTCCGATTTCCATATCTTTCGCACCAATATTATCGACGCTGTAACCGCCAGGACAGCCGCCAAGGTGGCCACAATAGTCACAGCAACCGTCAGCCCCATCCTCGATGATACTTGGCATCCGAGCGGTCTCGTCCTCACCTCCCATCTCTCATCAGGATGCGGGCAAATCTCACCATCAAAGACTGGCGCTAGCAATGGAACTGCATGGTCATTTGGAACGCATGACCAGGTCTATGCAGGCAAAGGTTAATACTCTTTCCCGGCTAAAGAAGCCAATTGTGCTCACGACACAGAACCGGAGCATCGTGGCGACAGAGGAAATTCGCAAAGGGGATTCAGCGTTTGCAGAAGACGAGACTTACATAAGGGCACCAACTGCAGCCGAGGCTGTCCAAGCATCCTCCACAAGATTGCTGAGCCCAACATCGTTGAAAATTTTCGTCCATAGATTTAGCAGTAGAGAAATTGCTATTGAAGACTTCGAAAGCCGGGTGATGTGAATCATAAGTACTCATTATGACGATCTGTGATGGCAATTACAGAGTGAAGAAATCGAGCCTTGATACGCGCTGCTGGTCGCCAACACACCGACACAACTGAAATGGTGGGAATATCTTTTGGAGAATCCAGAACGAAGTCATACTATTATAAGCTTCGGATTTTAGAGGTTACATGTGCAGCACTCCCCGGATTTGGAATTTGGTGCGGGGAACTGGTGAGCCGCGATGGCAGCAACACCAGCCACGTTTTGAGCTGCAAAGGAACAACTTTACACCTTTCGACTATTCGTATTCTCGTATATTCTATGGCACTCAATGAACTATCTTCCTTGTGACGTAATAACAATTCTCAGCCTTCATGCACCGTATGATAAAGGTACATGACTCTCAATAAGGAACACGCTCAGAGGAGTAGAGCGATTGCTTCACACGGAGCCAGCGAAAGCTCACCACCGCTCACCTGGCTCAAGTCTCTATCGCTAGTGGTGAAAAGCACTTCCTTCGGCTTGTCATCCATCTTCCACTTCACAGCATCCAAAGAAAAATTGCACACAATCAGCGCAGTCTCACCGCTAGTTGCTCTCCTCTTGTACGCAAATATCTTCTCGTTCGGCTCATCGATGAGCTCGAAGCTGCCGTAGACAAAGATGTCCTTGTACTGCTTGCGTTTCTCTAGGATTATTCGATAGGTGTGATACACGGATCGACGCTTGTCTGTTTGCGAGGCGGCGTTGACTTCTGTGTAGTTGTCATTGACACGCATCCAGGGCTTGTCGCCGGTGGTGAAGCCGGCTTGCGGAGAGGCGTCCCACTGCATGGGCGTGCGGGCGTTGTCGCGAGATTTCTTTTGGTATTCTGCTTTGACTAGCCGTTTGAGGTCTTCATCAGGGCTGTCTTTATACGAACTATGTGTCGAGTTATTAGCATATCGTCATTGATACTGATCCCCCATATAAAAACGTGAAATAACTCTTGTATATCTGCAGCTTGTTCAACTTACTTCCAGTGGTTGACACAATCAACATCTTTATACTCCTCAATAGGCCACTCTTTAGGAACGTTTGTCATGCCAATCTCCTGTCCCTGGTATATAAACGGCGTGCCAGCTTGGAAAGCATGGAATACAGCAATGAGTTTTGCGCTGGCCACGCGGTGCTCAGGTTCATCGTATGCAAAACGACTGACAATGCGCGGCTGATCGTGGTTTTCGAGGTAGAGGGCGTTCCAGCCGTTGTTGTCGTACATGAATCTCTGCCACTTGTTGACCACAGTCTTCAGCTTTGCGAGGGTCCATGTGCCGGGGGAGAACTTGCCCTTGGGGCCATAGTCGAGCGCCATGCTGAGTTTTTGAGATTTAGTTTTCATAATCATTTTGCTCTTTTATTCCTTTTTTTCTTCTCCAAGGAAAACAATTTGCTATCGACTTACTGTTCAAAGTAGAAAATCATGCTGAGCTCTCCACGGTCAGCTCCAACAGCCTTGATGATTTCATTCTCGTCATCCACGCAGGGCATCTCGCCCACATTGAAAGCGTCATACTCCTTCAGAATGGCGCCGAGGTCTTTCAGAAACTCGTGGCACCTCGGCCCGCATGCGTAGTATTCATAGCCCCGATTGACCGGTTTGTCCGAGTCTGGGAAACGTTGGTCTTTGCTGATGAAGTTGATAACGTCCATGCGGAATCCGTCTATCCCTCGACCGAGCCAGAAGCGCATGATGTCGTGGACCGCTTCGCGCACAGCCGGATTCTCCCAGTTGAGGTCCGGCTGTTCTTTGCAGAAGAGGCGCAGGTAGTACTCATCCGTTGCCTCATCATACTCCCAAGCGCTGCCTAGAATTGTAGCAAATTAGCATTCAATTTGATTGCTCTGTTGCTTCAAGTGGTAAAGTTATATCACGTACCTTGGAAGTGGCTTTCCCAGTTGTTTGGGGGCTGTCGATTGCCCTGTGCATCATACTTTGGCGGGCGCCAGATGTACCAGTCTCTGAATGGATTGGTCTTTGACTTTCTTGATTCTTTGAACCACTCATGCTGATCGCTGGTGTGGTTGACAACCAGGTCCAAGACCAATTTCATGCCACGCTCATGGAGCTTGTTCTTCAGCTCGTCGACGTCGCCAATGGTTCCATAGATGGCATCTATAGATTTGTAGTCGCTGATGTCATATCCCTGAGTGCATTTTGTTAATCAGAACACGTTGGAACATTGAACATTGGGTGTTAGGGTAGCTGCTTGAAGACGCGGGTTTCAGAACCAACCATGTCTATCTGGGGGCTCGGGAAGATGGGCGACAGCCACACAATATCGACGCCGAGGCCATGAAGATAGTCTACGCGTGAAATAATGCCCTGAAGATCACCGGTGCCGGAGCCCGTGGTATCTTGGAAGGACGCCGGATATATCTGGTAAACTGAGCTCTCCTTCCACCAAGTACGTAGCTGCTCTTGAGCCGAACCCATGATGGATATTTTTTTAAGAGAATTGATTTTTAATTTATAGGTTTGGATTCAATAACTGTGATAAAGAGTAGAATTTTCAACTCAGCTCTTGAGAGAATATCGATATCTTGTACATGGAAATGCGAATCTTTTTAGCCATCGCTGGAATTGCAGCAACATGCGGGGATTCGCGGGGCACTGAGCCCACTGACGCGGACTATGACCATGGCCGCTCCATAGAGTGGAGGCCCCTCCTCCATAGGAGCCGCGAATATCTCAAGCGGTCTGATGTTTTTGACGGATCTACAATGATAAAAAATGGCCTAAGACTGCAGTCTAGGTGGCATGTAGGAAAGCCGGCTGTTTGTTTGGGGCTGGCCAGAAGGCGCCGGATTTCTCTCCGCAACCTGCGCCGGGGTTTGGGGTTGCCGCGTACCGATTGGCTGCATGTGTACAAAGATCAATATCTGGTAGCAATCTATGTGCTTGTACCTGCGTATGCTATTCAACGCACAATAATTCTCCTTACTGGCTCTCTGTCTATTAATTCTGCTGCTATCTTTAGTATCACTATGTTATAATTGTAACTGCTACAAGCAACTCAGCACGCCTGGCTTTACCGGCCTGGCGGTGCTGTGGGATGGATTAGGCGTCACGGACATTGCTGCGAGTTTCAGGTTGCACGCTGGCTATTAATTGAGGCTAGCGGCCGCCTGACAAATAAACAAATAATATGTCTTGAGGTCAACAAACAAAATACAGCATGCATTACTTCTTACCATCCCAGAAAGGTATTCTTGCCATTACTTCATGTTGGTATGTGCCATCCTGCTTATCTCACCACTGCTGCGGCACAGGAGTCAGACGACTGACATGTGCTTTCCTTGGTGTCACGTATCAGCAAAGGAACTTTTTCTTTTTCTTTTCTTTTTTTTTTTTTTTTCCAGAATGAAGCTTTCCATCTTGCTTGGCGCTGAGCCGACCAGCTTCAACGGCCACTTTAGTACAATTAGGGAAGAAATACGGTGTTAGTGGCTCGGCTATGTGAGGAGAAGGCCTCACGAGCGAGATTATAGGTGCCAGGGGTTCGACATGATGGTGCGTACCAGCTGAAATGAGGGAATCTCATTGAAACAGCATCATCTTTCCACTCTGAATACTCTATTTTATTCATACCATGTTACGTTTCATAGTCTCAACAAACTTAAGCCCAGGGGAGCCTATACCAAGCCTCCTTGATACGGACTCTCGAGTACGTGTTTGGCCATCAAAGACTCTTCTCACTGATGAGGCAGGAGGCTACTGCGTGGCGAATGGCCTTAGCAGAGGTTCCGCGGTCGTTGTCAAACTTTATGAGGCCGCCGGAGTCGTTAGGACCCTGGTCCATACGAGGCCACTGGCAAACGTGCGGGATGTCGGGCCCCGGGCTAAAGTGGGTTAGAAGACAACGGCGACGGCGAGATGCGAGATGGATGCGAGACCGTCAGCATGTGCCGTTACGAAACGCAGAATACGCGGATTGGCTTGTGGGCAGCAATGGAGGGATCCTGCTGAGAGTGTGAAACACGCGAAGAAAGTATCAGCGATGCCGTCTCAGAGCAGTTTTTAATAAAACGCTGCATTTGTTTGCTACTGCAGCCGCCTAGCATGGAAGACAGCAATATTAATAGCATCAGCTCTGTTTTCATGAGATGAGATGAGATGAGATTGGAGAGGGGCAGCCGGGGCTAAAGAGATTAACTGGATGAGCAGCTCTGACAGGTGCCATTCCATTTGATTGGTTTGGTTTGATTTGATTTGATTGATTTGATATCCCAGTTTGGACGCTACCGCGAACCAATGCGGCGGGCTCCCGCTGTGGCTCACTGGCAGCTGCCAGCTGGATACCGCGACCAGCACTAATACCTGGCAGCGCTCCATAGCGGCGCCTGCATAGTGCGTATTCGCAGGTACTAGAGTACTGGAGCACGCCTGAAGTGCCGTCGCCGCGGAATCAGCGCCCACTAGCCGCACCCATTTGCGGGTGCCGTGACCCGCTGCCCCGGGCGGGGAGAACGTCATTTTTCCCGTATTTGGCAGCAGCATCACAGTCACATCAGCCAGCGCGCGGCCGCTGCGATTGACTGACTGGGCTGCTGGATTGGTTAATTGATTGATCGATTGACTGCTGGCCAGAGCACCAGCATGTATTCCAGTCTACGCACTGACATGGGCTGGTGCATGGGCAGGACATGCTCGCCGGAATATCGCGTACCGTATCGTACTAGAGGCCAACAATTCGGGTTGGGCGATCCCGTTTGATTGGCGCCCTGCAAGTGCCATGCCACTGCATAGCTCGAGTCCACATCCCGGCTGCCGAGGGCCATTTTGAATGGGCGTGGTTACGAGGTGGGAAAGGAAAAACCACAACAACCAAGAGAAAGCTGAGAGCGTATCGCAAATGAGACGATGAAACTACTACTACGATGACCTGCTTGTAAACATCAATGCATGCTGCTCCAGAAAGCTGTCATAACCTTACGTTTCGTTTGTCGTTTGCGCCCATGCGTGTGACCTGCTTTAATCACTACACATGCATGCATATCCACAGTTGGGAAAAAAAAAACCGGAGGCGTGGATTTACGTATGCTGCAGCAGCACCTCGTACTCGTCCCGTTTGATGCGCAGATTTTCTCAGTCTGTGTCTGTGCAAGACAGACAGACAGACAGACCAACATGAAAAGTTGGCAGGCAGCAGTATTTCGGCGGCTTCTGATTCATCGACGAGCAGGCCTTGACACCCTCGCACAATCGCTAGGCCGAATGCTGGCGGTAGCTGACAGGGCGGCTTTGCTCAATGCGCCGGACTCCGCATCCCGCAGATTGCTGCTAATTAATCCATCCCTTCCCAAAGTCTCACCTTTGACGGAGTGGTCATGCCGCTTACAGGTACAAGCGCGTGTGCCCTCTCAGACGGAAATGCGTGCTGCGGCTGTGTGTTTTCTACAAGGGGCCAGGGCCGGATGTAAGTAAAGTACGTACATATGTGCATACACGTCGTAAGAACGCTAATCCATTGGACAACGTCATGCCGTTAACGTGCATAAGAAACAGCTGCTGAGATATTTTAGTCGGTCCACCCAGGGTCCCCCCAAAAAGAGCCTGTCCTGTGGCTTGGCGCCAAAAGTGCTGGTGATGAGAGTCTTTGCCTTGGGAGGATGCAGAGCCAATGCAACCCCTGTAGAAGGGCTTACAAGTACCGTCGTGGTAGTGTTGGACATAGGCGAACCTATAGGTAAGTAGGTAGGCACTGGCTATAACGCAGAAGAAGCCGTACGCGTAGGTAGGCAAATGTGATTGACCAGGTACAGGTAGGTATTGGACGACAAGAGTGGTTTGTGAGCTTGGCCTCAAAGCGCCGAGTTGCCGCAGACGCTCGGATGATGTTGTCTTCTTGGACGTGCATCCATCGTCGGCGGAACCAACCAATGCAGATTGCAGTCTAGACAGCAACAAAAAACGTTGGCCCGAAATTGGGCGACATTGCGTGTGCCTGTCCGCTTTCTCCCACCGAGCCGCCCTCGATTCCGCGATGCTACTTGTACTTGTATACATACAGACCCTCCACCCACCCCCTCACTTCGCACCCCTCCCAGAGCTAGTTGAGCAAAAGTGTTCAGCCCTGCCAAACCGGCTCTGGGGCTGGAACGATCCCAGCCTTTGCTTGTGACCACACGCTTGGCTTTTCGTCTTTTGTATAATCCCGCGCCGCAGCCGACAGATGCCCAGCTCGCCAGCCCCTCGTCAAACGTAGCGTCTACGGCGTCGACAAGCGAAAACCACTGAAGCCTTTGACAAACATCCATCACCGCCGTGTTAAATAGCCAGCCAGACAGGTCCGCCGCTCCTCTGCCAGCTGCCCGCAGACAGGTCCGCCGCTCCTCTGCCAGCTGCCCGCAGACCGTCAAGCATGACGTGATTGCGCCTCGACGACCTCTCCCAGCACCTGTCCTGTCCTGTCCGCATCGCATGGTAGAGGCCTGGAGCTCTCCGCTGGGCGACAATGGCCGACCATGAGGCTGCCTTCCGCATCAGCTCCGGCACGAGCGCCAGCACCGACAGCACTCGTTCTTCTCTGACCGCGAAGCCTTCGACGCCGACGACGGCTACGGCTGAAGCTGCGTCGCGAACAGCGCCACCCGCGCACATCGACACGGAAGCCTCCACGCCCCAGCACTACAAGTGAGTATCTCTCCCGGCCTCGTCTCTCCAGCTTCCGCCTCTGCTCTGGCGGGCACACGGGAGCCGTCGCTCGCCTTCTCGTGCCGTCCGCCCTTGCCGTCGCCTTGTGCCGTTTCCTCGTCTTGCGCAACATGTCTAACGCGGGTCCCTGCGTTGCTGTAGAAGCCTCTCACGAGATGATGATCTCCAGATCTCGCCTACCACGTCCACCGCCACCACCCGCGGCGCCATCTCGCCGACGACGTCGAGGGAGAGCGGCCGCCGCCTGAGCGATCTCACAAACTATCGCCGCGATCTGGCCGTCCTCGATCCCCTGCGTGGCCACGCCAACCAACCCAACTATCCCGCGAGCCTCCTCGACGAGTCGACCGACACCATGTCGCTCTTCTCGCAGTACTCTGCCGGGCTGCACGGCTTGGGATCGCGCACCGGCGCAAGCTCGTCGCTGGGCCTCCACGACTCGCCAGAGCATTTGTATTCTCCAGACGACAGACGGCCCTCAGAAGCTAGTGTCACCACCACGGCTAGCAGCACCGGCTCCAAGGCTAGTGGGCACCGTGGCAATATGCGTAAGCTGCAAGGCTTCTTTGGCGAAGAGTTTCCTGGCCGCGATAGTTCCGAGAGTAGCCTCCCATCATATATGGGGAAAGACCAACGATCGCGCTCCTACAGTCACACTCGCCCAACCCATCGCGATCGCAACTACTCTAATGCCACCGATCATACCAGGGATGCCTCGCCTGCATCATCAAGACCCAGGACCCCAGTTCCGGCCCCTGAAGTAGTGCCTTTTTTGTATCAGGACAACAATGTGAGTCTGACTTGTGTTTCCGAATCTCTCTTCTCCTCCCCACCTAATCTACGCCGCCTCTCCTTCTCCCTGCATTGTTTTCTTCTTTTTCATCATCACCGCACCTTTCTTTTTCGTCTGTGTTTCCCTATCCTTTTTTTTCTTCGTTCCCTTTTCCCTTTTTTATTTTCTATTTTACGGTCCCCATGTCCCTGCCTCCCTTTTCCGAAAATGGCGTAAGCTCTTCTTCTTGCCTTCTGCTCGATCCACTCTTTTTTCGTTACGGGGCCGCCTTCGATCCACGAGTATTAGTGGGGTGGCTCGAAATTGGGAGAATCGGCTTCGCTTGTCGTCGTGTCACAGAATCTGACTTGCTTTGCTTTCTAGGACATTGCGCGGTATGGAGAGGCACCCGTGAGAGACATCATGACCGGGCCCGATCGGGATCGATACATGTCAGATGGCGCGCCCCAGGTGCCGCCGAAATCGTCTTCCTCCTCACGCGCGGGAATCGTCCACTTGCCCGGCCACTATCACCGCCATAACAAGAGCATCGATGATCCGAGGAGCCTGCGGCCGAGCACCAGTCGGGAAGACTCCACGAGCAGTTCATATCCCCGCGACCGAGGAGCCATGACGGGAACAATCTTCAGCAGCTCGCGCTCCAGAGCCCAGAGTCCGACGCCGAGCACTCACAGTGCGCATACGCCCTATACAAAGTCAAACCAGGTGGAATCTTCCCCTGGGCACCATGGCAAACTCGGGCTGCTCAATCGGTTTCGACGACACAAGGACAAGGATGATGGCACTGCCGGTGGCTCCAAGCTCAAGGATCTTCCTCAGTCTACGAGATCTTTGCAAGCAAAGTCTTCCAAGACGGATTTGACGCGCCCCGAGCTGTCGCCATCTGCATTCCCGTCCACCTTTGTCCTCGGCTCTGGAGACGTCTCTGATGCTTCCGAGACTCGGTCGCTTGCTGGTCCTCGCGCCGCAACCTTCAAGAACAACTTTCCCTTCTCCAAGAACAGGCGACCCCCTCGGCCCTTCGAATGCGACGATACCATTGGCCCGACCGATCGCGCTGACCCTGGCCACATGTACCACCTCGACACGAACCTGAACGATATGGAAGGTATTCTGGCCAAGCCACCCCCATTGACCCCCATGGACACATCCTTCGTGAATAACATCGACCCTGACTCCATCGATTCGGCAGTTTCAGCGCCGAAGGGACGCTGGGATGCTCCCGACAGCTGGGCAGTCCGCCGAGGGACCGAGGACACTACGGTACAGCAACCGGAAGTGGAAGACCTCTCAAGCCCACCACGGCCGGAGGAGAAGCTGACTCCTTACTTTATCCGCATTTTCCGATCGGACGGGACCTTTTCAACACACTCCATGAATCTAGATGCCACCGTCGCAGAAGTGATATCTCAAGTTATTAAGAAGACGTATGTCGTTGACGGGCTGGAGAACTACCATATAATCATGAGGAAGCATGACCTGATCCGCGTCCTTACGCCGGGCGAGCGGCCGTTGCTCATCCAAAAACGACTTCTACAGCAGCTCGGTTATGAAGAGAAAGATAGGATAGAGGACTTGGGCCGAGAGGATATTGGCTACTTGTGCCGGTTCATGTTCTTGTCTGCCAGGGAAAGTGACTTCCACTCCAAAACCGCGGATTTAGGCATCCAGAAAGCGACAAAGATCAACTATGTTGACCTTTCGGGTCGCAATCTCGTCACCATCCCCATCTCCCTCTATCTTAGAGCTAACGAAATTATATCTCTCAACCTCTCGCGCAATCTGTCGCTGGATGTGCCAAGGGACTTTATCCAATCCTGCAAGAACCTCCGGGATATCAAATTCAATAACAACGAGGCACGGAAATTGCCGCTCAGCCTCGGCCGCGCTGCGAGACTCACGTATCTGGATGCCTCGAACAACAGGCTGGAACAGCTGGAGCATGCTGAATTGAACGCCCTCGCCGGACTTCTGAAGATGAACCTCGCCAACAACCGCCTAACGCATTTGCCTCCTTATTTCGGTGCATACCAGGCATTGAGGAGCTTGAATCTTTCTTCCAACTTCTTAGATTCGTTTCCTCCCTTTTTATGCGAGTTGCAGAGTCTGGTTGATCTAGACCTAAGCTTCAACAGTATCTCAGAGCTGCCAGAGGAGATTGGCCAGTTGAAGAACTTGGAAAAACTTCTCATTACCAATAACCATTTGAGTGATAGCGTCCCAGATACGTTCCGAGACCTCATCAGCCTGCGCGAACTTGATATCAAGTACAACTATATCACTAACATTGATATTATATCCGAGCTCCCCAAACTGGAGATTCTGTATGCCGCTCACAACCACATCTCGGCCTTTGTGGGCAAATTCGAGCGGATTCGCCAACTCAAGCTGAACTCAAATCCACTCAACAAGTTCGAAATCCAAGAGCCGCTTCCGACCCTCAAGACCCTGAACCTGTCACAGGGCCAGCTGGCGAGTATCGACTCCGCTTTCGCGAATATGCCAAACCTGGAGCGCCTAGTCCTTGACAAGAACCACTTTGTCTCGTTGCCGCCCCAGATTGGCGCCTTGACTCGTCTGGAACACTTCAGCATTGCCCATAACTCCGTGGGCGAGCTTCCGTCCCAGATTGGTTGCCTGACAGAGCTGAGGGTTCTTGATGTTCGAGACAACAACATCTCCAAGCTGCCTATGGAAATTTGGTGGGCCAACAGGCTCGAAACCTTCAATGCCTCCTCTAATATGTTAGAAACCTTCCCTAAGCCTGCTTCGCGGGCCCCAAGGCTACCCGGCGAAGAAGGACAAGGGCCGCCTCCAACGTCCAATGGCAAAGCGCTCCCGTCGGGAACCCTATCTGCCACTGGTAGCTCTGACGAATTAGGAGAGGAACGCCGACCCAGCCAAGCGTCCAGCACCACCTTGCTGAGCGTTGGTCCAACTCCTAACATACCAGGAGCGGATCGAAAGAGTTCTGTTGTATCCGTCTATGGAAAAGGCGGGCGTAAGACGTCCGTCATGTCTAGAGGAACGACACAGTCGCAGAACACAGTTTCGACTTCGGCCCAATCAATAAGAAAGGATTCAGGCCTGTCGTCAAGACTGACAAATACGTTTTCTGGGTCGCTGCGAAACCTCTATCTTGCAGACAATCGTCTTGATGATGATGTGTTTGATCAAATTACCCTTCTCGCGGAGCTCAGAGTTCTGAACCTGTCATATAACTGGGAGATCAGTGATATGCCTCAAAGAACGATGAAGAGCTGGCCACAGCTTGTAGAGCTATATCTTTCTGGAAACGTTTTGACGAGCCTTCCGGCAGATGATTTGGAAGAAACAAGCCTTCTTCAGACCCTATACATCAACGGCAATAAGTTCACAAATCTTCCGGCTGATATATCAAGAGCGAAAAAGCTTGCGGTTTTGGACTGCGGCAATAATTCTCTAAAGTACAACATTGCCAATGTTCCATATGACTGGAACTGGAACCTGAATCCCAATCTGAGATATCTTAACCTTTCTGGAAACAAGCGACTGGAGATCAAACAGACTGCTTGGAGCGGCCTTGATGGCCCTGGTGCTGTGAATCGGGAGGAGTACACCGACTTCAACCGGCTTCCCAACTTGAGGATACTTGGACTGATGGATGTCACCCTAACTCAACCCAGCATACCGGACCAGAGCGAAGACAGGCGAGTCAGAACATCCGGGTCACTGGCAGGTCATTTGCCATATGGCATGGCCGATGCTCTCGGCAAGAACGAGCATTTGTCGACGGTTGACCTGGTCGTGCCGCGTTTCAACTCGTCGGAAACGGAGATGCTTCTTGGCCTCTTCGATGGCCAGGCCTTATCAAGCGGAGGGTCCAAGATTGCCAAGTATCTCCACGAAAACTTTGGACTCATCTTCGCCCAGGAGCTCAAGGC
Source organism: Trichoderma sp. 2475 (assembly GCA_038502285.1). Classification (NCBI taxonomy): domain Eukaryota; kingdom Fungi; phylum Ascomycota; class Sordariomycetes; order Hypocreales; family Hypocreaceae; genus Trichoderma; species Trichoderma sp. 2475. The sequence continues at coordinate 1,036,046 of JARPVV010000006.1, forward strand.
CTTGAAAACCCGTCAAAGCGAAACACCGGCCGATGCACTCCGCAGGGCTTTCTTGGCCCTCAACAAAGAGTTAGTGACCGCTGCAGTCCAGTATACCGATGATCGCAAGAAGAAATCGCATAGGGGTGTCACCCAGCCGGTCATTCTCAGTAGGGAAGATTTGAATTCTGGAGGAGTCGCCACCGTCCTGTATCTTCAAGGCACAGAGCTGTACGTGGCAAACGTTGGCGATGTTCAAGCCATGGTCATAAAAACCGACAGCAAGCATCACATCTTGACCCGGAAACACGATCCTGCGGAGGCATCAGAACGATCAAGAATTCGTGAAGCCGGAGGTTGGGTATCTCGCAATGGCCGATTGAACGATGTACTACAAGTATCTCGAGCTTTTGGATATGTCGATCTGATGCCCGCCGTTCAAGCTGCTCCTCATGTCACCAACATGACAATCCGAGAGAATGACGACATCATCGTCATGGCTACAAGCGAACTCTGGGAATATCTTCCACCAGGCCTTATCACGGACATCGCGCGAGCAGAGCGTCAAGATCTCATGCGTGCTGCCCAGAAGCTTCGTGACCTTGCAATGGCTTACGGCGCGTCTGGCAAGATTATGGTTATGATGATTAGCGTTGTCGACCTGAAGAGGAGGGTAGAACGTTCCCGCCTCCATCGTGGCACAAGCATGTCGCTTTATCCTTCGGGTGTCCCTGCAGAAGCCCCATATCTTCTTTCCACGAGAAGGGGACGAAAGGGCAAAGGAGAGGTCCTCGACTCTTCCCTTAACCGGCTCGAGGCAGAAATCCCGGCCCCAACCGGGAACGTCTCTATTTGCTTCACCGACATCAAGAATTCCACGACTCTGTGGGAAATGTACCCCAACGCAATGCGATCAGCCATCAAACTACACAACGAAGTCATGCGCCGGCAGCTACGTCGAATTGGAGGATACGAAGTCAAGACTGAAGGCGATGCTTTTATGGTGTCATTCCCCACGGCGACTTCGGCTCTGCTCTGGTGTTTTGCTGTTCAAATGGAACTCCTTGAGGTCCCTTGGCCGTCCGAAGTTTTGAACTCAATGTCTTGTCAGCCGATATACGATAAGGATAACGCGCTTATTTTCAAAGGCCTGTCTGTTCGCATGGGTATTCATTATGGAGACTGCGTGTGCGAGACAGACCCTGTCACCCGTCGTATGGACTACTTTGGCCCTATGGTCAATAAAGCGTCGCGTATATCTGCTGTTGCCGACGGCGGCCAGATTACTGTTTCTTCAGATTTCATTTCTGAAATCCAGCGCTGCCTGGAGAATTATCAAGACACTGACCGAAACATCTCGGCTGGGTCAGAAGCTTCTTTCGAAGACGAGTCTGTTGCTGCTACTATACGCAAAGACTTGAGGTCTTTGACGTCGCAAGGATTTGAAGTCAAAGAAATGGGAGAGAAGAAGCTCAAGGGTCTCGAAAATCCCGAGATTGTCTATTCTCTGTACCCGCACGCCCTTACAGGTCGTATTGAATACCACTTGCAGCATGAACGTCAGGTAGAAACCGCGGACAAACCCACTGCCATTATGGGTGGTGGAGAGCTCTCCTTTGATCCGGACGCTATTTGGTCATTATGGAAAGTCAGCCTGCGTCTTGAGATGCTGTGCAGTACTCTCGAGACAGTTAGGGGGCCGGGACTCCAGCCGCCTGAGACTGAACTCCTTGAACGTATGAAGAACAGAGGAGGTGAAGTCACTGAACGCTTCTTGATCAATTTTATGGAACATCAAGTAAGCAGAATAGAGGTAAGCGATTCACCCAAACAGCATCTCTTCCTTTCGCAGTCGAACCGTACTAACGAGGATTAATAGACTTGTGTATCAACGCTGACAATGCGTCACCTCGCCATTGGCGGCGGAACACTTCGAGAACTGAATCAACTTCGTGCTCCCATGGCTGCAGTATTCGAGGCCTTCATGGCGCAGAAAGAAGAGCTTGAGCGTTACAAGAAGAAATATGGCGAACTCGATGACGATGACCGCAGCAACGGGGTTTTGACGGCTGACAGTATCGAATTGTTAGAAGATGGGAGTGAGACGGAACAAGAGTAAGATGTTTTGTGTTGCTTGTCCTGCCGCACTTTGCCGTGCAAACAAGTTGAGCGCTCATTTTACTGGATTGTTTGGAGTTTCTTCTCATGGTGGAGTTTTCTTATTATTTCACTCGACTCTGGCGCAGGGAAGAGAGGGTTGTTGGAGTTGGAAAACAGAGTTTTATACACTCTCCTTCTCTTTGTTTTCCCCCTTTATTTTTTTTTTGTTGCATTCTTGGATCAGAATCATGTTTCAACATGGTCGGGATGGGTTTATACATATAAGGCTTTGCGTTGGCGCAGTCTTTGGCGAAAGTTTTGGTTACTATCGGAGGGAAAGCTGTACGAGGGGGTAACAAATGCTTGGGACGCGCGCGGATGATGGTGCGGTCTATATATATACACATATATATACACCTTTACATATACTGTTATGAGTGGCTTCCTGTTTTCTTTCTTTCTTTGTCTTTTTTGTATAACCTCTGGAGGAAAAGGATGAGGAAGAACGGATTGGTTCAAATGCATCTACAGTCGAAACAAATTGGGTAGCACAGCGGTTGTTTTTTTTTTCCTCTCAAGGAGATTTATTAATTGGCTCTGTTTTGCGTCTTTTCCTCCTTTTTTCCTCCTTTTGTTACTACTGCTATAAGTGGCCACAAGGGATGGCCTTTATTTGTGTATGAAAATTGAGCTTGCATTCATTGGGTGAAGAGAAAGTACTGCTATTTGGATAAGAAGGGAGATTGAAAGGAAAAAGAAAATAAGTTTTGTATTGGATCGATTGCGGAAATTTTTTGACTTGTTTCTTTTATTTTTCTTTACTTTGGCGACTGTTTGTGTATGTGTATGTATATTATATGTTCGCTTCTTATCTAGTAATTATTTCAAACAGACATTGGCTGAAACACTGTCTTTTGTAGCATATATATATGATAGAGAGGCAATATGCCATCTCTCTCGTCTTTCTTTTTTTTTGTGTATACCGCAAACAATTTTTTGTTCTTACGCTTCCTATATAGCATCATCGTCACGGACTTGTTTCATAATGTGAATTCGAGGAGACATACGCGGTCCAACCCACCAGCCCCCAGTCAACTTCCTCACAAAATCCCTAGCGGCGGCAATTGTCACGCCCTGTCCAAGAATGCCATCTTTAATTCCTTCTTCATGCAGCGTTTCTACTGTTCTGACAAGTTGACCGGGTCGAAGGATTTCAATGCCGTCATAGCTGTGGATTTGACCGATGGTGTCCCATGTTCCAAGGACGAGGGATGGATCTTCCATGAGAACGTAGTCGAACTGGGACCAGAAGTCTTGACGATATAGCTCTTCGCTCGACTCTGTCTTGTCGAACAGTAGGATCGGAGAGGAAGGGGAGGGTGATGTGGAATTTAGGGTGGGTGGGAGGCCATGAGGGTTTTGGCCGAAGAGGGTGAGGCCGGTCATGCAAGTCAAGACGTCTGCGTGGACGAATAGCCGAGAAGGAGGAGGAATAGACGAGGTAGTGTTTGAAGTGATGGCGTAGAGCTGAGAGAGCGCATCCCCGCCGGGGTAGTTGAGGGATGAGAAGAGGAGCATGACGGTACTGGCGGCGAATGCTGCGAGGACGGAGAGGGATATAACCGCAGTGGCGAGGCTATAGAGGATCGATTTTGATCGGCGGGAAGAGATGAAGCTGGCGCCTACGGCGGCGGCAGCGGTGAGAGAAGGGACGGTATAGAAGATGAAGCGCGTTTCTTTATGAGGCTGGATGGAGTACACGGCAATAAAGACAATAGCTGGAATGACCAGATCCTGCACTCGGCGAGAGGTTCCAGGTTGGTAGAGTGCCAGCCCGATGAGAGGAAAGCACAACGGATTGAGCAAGAGCCGCGGCAGCGCAGAGGTGAAATAGTAATGCCACGGGGAGACGCCCCAGTTGGAGGAAGAACCCAGCACGGCATTGTAGTAAAAGCCCGCGAGCTCTGGCCACAGGGGCTTCTGCCAGAAATAGGAGTCAATGGGGATGGAGAGGCCGAGCGCGGCGATGAAGGAGGCGAGAAAGAAGGTGATGAGCTCGCGCAGACTGAGGTAGGATTTGGCGAGGGCAAGGAGCCCTGTTGCGGCGAGAAGGATGGCCAGTTCGGAGCGGAAGATGGCTGTGGCGAAGACGAGGAGGGCGATTGCTTGGCGACGGCGAGTTCGTTCGAGTGATGTGTTGTTTTTGGGGAGCAGGAATGCAGATGCCAGAGTTGCTGTGTTAGTTTGATGTTAGTATAGCTGAGGATGTATAAACAGTACAGCGAGTCATGAAGCATGAGCAGTGAGACAGGGAAATATTCAGCAACTCACTCAACCCAAAAGCAAACATGTTTGGCAACGTCCTGCTCAAATAAAACACCACATGGAACTGCGTCACACTCAATGCCACCCACCACCTCGCCGCCCCCTTCCCAAACGCCTCCCTCACAGCAGCCCCAAACACCACCAGGCACACGGCATTGAACCCGCCCAGCACCGCCCTCACGATGGCCTGCGCGTGCTCGAACCCCGCCAGCGCAATCAGCGGCTGGCTCACGCCGGCCAGGAGCACCGGCCCGACAAACGTCCGCGGCACGGCGCCGGGGAAGCTGAAGTGGTCGTACGTGGAGGAGAGCCGCTGGCGGATGTCGTGCGTGGGCGTGCCGTAGACGAGGATGTCGTGCGTGGCCTGGAGGTTGAAGGACTCCTCGACCTTGGTGTAGGGGGCGGCCAGGAGGTGCAGCAGGGGCACGATGAAGAGGAGGAGGTCTGTGATTTTGGGGGGAACCCTGGTTAGTATAAATTGAGGGGATGTAGCTGTTTGAATCACGTGGATTGAGATATCGATGGAGGGATGTGCGCATACCTATGAGTTCCATTGTTGACGGTCTGGTGTTTATATCATATCATATCTCAGTATGAGAAGCCGCTGGGCTACACGTGGTAGACTAAACGTCCAACTTGAATGCTCTCTTTGAAGCGCACCGGAAGCGAGAGAATTTGGCCTTGTTGTAAATAAATGAAATCCAGCTTATGCTAATAAAAGCCAAGCTTCACATTTGACGGTAGTACAAAGATGGGAGACCAAATCTCATTGCCGTCCTAAACACACATATGTGTTTCAAGTGAGATGGCATCTATTTGAACTCTCCTTTCACTATGGCTGCAGTGTCTCGGATCGGCTCAACCATCCCCCGTACTGGCACTACGACGCAGCGTCTCCCCTCAACAGCTTACACCTTTATTGAGCAACTGCACGAAGAAGAAAAAGATTTTGTCACCGTCATTTATTTTTGCAAGTCAAACTCACTGCCATTATTACCTCCGCAGAGCCTCAAAAGCACAGTCCCTTGACCAGCCTCTCCAAATTTCCCAGCTCCACCAGCGGCACCACCTCTCATTCAGTGGTGACATCGCGGCGGCTGTACACCTTATAACATTATCCCCTCCCAACGCTATGTAAACAACTAAATGTATGATACAGCTCTTGCAGAAGAATACAAATCAAGTTCCAAAAAGAAAGATGGGAAAAACAAGCCGCAAAATATAGAAAAGAATGGAAGAGAGAAAATCGACAGAGAAAAGCTTAAGACAAAAGGAGCACCATATGTCGGCCGATCGTGGTGAGCCATGCGTCACCCAGTCCGCAGCATGCTTCTGTTATAACTATGCAGTAAACGCCATACCGTAATAAAGTGGCCGTATTTTCCTGCTTCAACAGATATGCCGCAAATGGCGTAAGGCGAGAAGAAACGAATGTTATGCGTGGAGGGAAAAAAGAAAAGATTGCTTCCCATGCTGAGTTGCGCCTCCTTGGTTTGGCGTAAAAGAAATTTTCCTCCCGAATATACAGAGGTTGATAGAGATTGTAAAATGCAGAAGATGCCCGTCATCAATCGTACATGCGAATTCGCCATACGCCTATTATTGCGCACCTCCCTGGACTGTCTTGTTGTCCGTATACGTGCGTAATTCTGTGTGTGCGCGTCTGTCTCTTGTGCCGTGAACATATCTTGATTATTCAAAATAAGACCACTGTATTCCGGTTTATGATGCTAAGAATGGCGTGCTCCTCTTCCTGCCTAGACCAATGCTCATGCGTCCTGTCCTCTTCTCTTTTTCTTTTTCTTTTTCTTTTTCCGGAGCATCGCCGTTTATAGTGGTATCCAGGGAGCTATTCCTGTCTTTGAAGAAGCTGAAGCTTCGTTTCGACATCGACTTGCTACCTCGCTTCGATCGATCAAGGAACCCAGAGGATCCTCCTTCTTCCTTCTTTCTGGCGGCCTCCTCGACGGCTGCAGACTTCTTGCTAGCCTCTAGTACTTTTTGTAGCTCATCTTGCTCATTTCTTCGAGCTTGCATGGCCTTCATGTGATCTTCTCTGCGCTTCTTCTCGTCTTCTCTAAGTTGTTTCTCTCTGAGCTTTTCTTTTTCCTTTTCAGCTTGCTTGGCCGCCTTTTCAGCAGCCTTCTCAGCAGCCTCACGCTCCTTCTTCTCTCGTTTCAAATCATCTCTAGACTTCGTTTCTATCTTGGTGGCATTTTTGCCCGTGAGGCCCACGGCCGGCACGCTGGCAAACGGCATCTCGGGTATTTTTGGGGATTCGATGATGGGCGAAGTTGGTAATGGCACTCCGGTAGCTGTAGCAGCATGTGCGAGAGTTGCTAAAGACTCATGCTCCGGCATTACAACAGGTGTTGTTACTTGCCGCTTCAGGGGGGCAGGATCTGGCTTGTCCGAACTTTCGTCTTGTGCTATATTAGCAGCCTGCGTCGCCAACTTCACCTCTTCCATTCCCTCTCTCTCTTGCTCTTCCCTGACTTTCTCAAAGGTAGTTTCTTGGTAAAAGAGAACGTATGCAGTTGCCATGCCGGGTTTGTCGCCAAAGAAATTGCGCACAAAATGCTTATCAACAGGCTCAACCATCTCATCGTCGAATAGAACCCAGCCGCGATCTTTGGTCTTGATAATGGAGACGTAGTGGCCGTGATATGCGTTGCCACCGATGTGAACGACAACAGCATAGAGCTCATACATCCTATCAGGGTCCTCCGCATCGTCCGTGGTGTTGAACATACGCAGATGATAGGGGTAGACGACACGGTGGAACAGTTTCTGTAGACGGCTATAATCCTCGGTGTACTTGAATCGCTTGAGGTGCAGAGTGAGTACTTTAGGCAAGCGCTTGACCTTCATTCGCTTTTCAGCCTCTTGCAGGCCGCCGCAGTGGTCGCAGTGAAATTTGTTCCGCTCACAGAGCATCTCTTCGGCTGAGAATTTTCGTAGGCAAGATGTGACCGATGAGTGCTGCTCGAGATCAATGGACAGATCGAGGAAAGTCTCGTCTCTCTGTGACGCCGTCTCACAGGTCAAGCACTTAGTCTCTGAAGTTAGTACGCCCTCAAAGATGTCGTGGACCCAACCCGTCCCGGGAGTGCGGTAGCCAGTCATATTATTCATCAGCGCGGATCCCAAGGCATTCTGCACCGACTGCGCAAGTTCGCCATTGCCTTTGATGTCCAGTTGCTCTTGGAGCCTTCTCGCATTTGCTTCGACATTAGCGATGACGTCGTTCAATACGAGGCCGTAGAATTCGTGGGCATCCTGATGCATCGAGTTTCGGAACATTTCGTTATCGCGCTTGAATATCTCAAGGAAACGCTGAGGGCTCAGGACTCCTGTTCGAGTGCTGCTCTGGAGGACTGCCAAGAAGATGTCCTTGAGTCCAGTGAAGGTACATTCATCCATACCGTACCCCACGGCATTTTCTTGCGCCAACTCAAGAATGGGGCCCTTGAGCATGGCGTGCTTCTTTTTGTATTCGGGAGTATCCGGCTTGTCCTCGGGCTTGACGGCAGGCTGCCCAGGCGCAGGCTGACCGTTGCTGATGGCCTGTCTTTGCTTCATTGCTTCCTTGTTACTGATGCCTTTCTTCTGCTGTTGAGCGGGGGGCGCCGGCATCGGTGGTCGAATAGTGACATTAACCTTTGGTCGGCTGCCATTGGGTGTTCCAGAGGGTGATAGCGACGGATAGTTGATTACGCTTTCTCGAAACAGATCGGAATAGAACAACGCCTGTACTATGGAGTTACAATAACTAGAACACGTCAAGTTAGCGGATACGGGGCTCTGTGTTGATTGGGTCTACAGGACAAGCGAACCAGGTATTTCCAAACTGTGGCTCATGTTAGCATGGTGGCAGTCGCACGAAGGAAAAAAGGAACAATGTAGAACATGGGATGATAGACATACGTTTTCGAAGCCAAAAAACTTGTCAGTTCCATCTTCTCGTAAGGGGCCTGCATTCTGCAGCATCTTCTCGAGTGGAGTCAACTCTGGTACAATCTCATCCTTCTTCTTGGGCACCACATCTTTGGTGGTTTGCGCTGTCGACGGCTGCAGCTTGATGGTCTGTTAGTGACAGGATAATTTCGGCGCAGATGATGCCAGTGTCTCTTGAGCACATGGCAATCGACTTTGTAATTTCATCGCAAGGAAAAAAGACGGAAAGATGGATTGTCGTGAAGGAGGGTGAAGAAAGGCATACCGTGCTGGCGCTTTTGATCTTGTTAAAAAATCCGGCCATCTTGTCGTGCTATGTATGCAATATCCGATGTCTGGGTATAGTAATGGGCGACGGTAGTGGATGAAGCGCAAAGACAAAAGTATCTAGCAGCCAGAGCCGCTTCAACAGCCGCTCAACGAGATCGAGGACGGCAGTCGAGGGTATTCATTCGAAGTACAGAGGCGACGGAGCAAGTTGGAGCGACCAAGCAAATGGATCGAATGGTCAACGCCAGCTGACCAGCGGAGAAGAAGTCTGTCGTAGTAGCAGCCTAGCCTGATTGTACAGGCCCTTAAGTTTTCCCTTTTTTTTTCCCTCTTTTTGATCTTGTGACGGGGATGTGGGAGGCTGGACCAAGGCCCCGGTGGTGGCGCTGCGTCGGTAGTCAAGAGAATGCGTCGGAAGAGAAAATCGAGTCGGATTCGGCGCCGACAAACGGTGTCTGCGAACAACGAGCGACGTGAAGGCCGCACCAGGTTGCTGGAGAAAAAAAAGGCGAAGCAAATGGCGACCGAACAGCAGAGAGCGGAAGAAAGCACGAGAGGTGAGGCGATGCGGAAGACAAGGACGAGGATGCGTCAGGACGCGGAAGTGCAGCCAAGTCTGGCATGGAAGTGGTCCAGTTGAATTCTGGAAAGGCCCCCAGCGCACAGTCCGCTATCCGCGACTCACTCCAGGCCCTTTGCTCGGGGCTCCCCCAGCTCGCTGTGGGCCAGTGGGGACAGGCCGCTTGCAGGGCGCCAGGGCTGGCATTGGCCGATGGTGCAGCACCGCTTTTGCGCAGTACCTGCGCCGCTACGGCGCACAAGGTAGGCAGTACTTGGCGCATGTGGCACAGTGCTGGGTGCTGCTAGCGGGCTAGCGCCCAGGATTAATGCTGGCCGGCTGGCAAGGCTAGCAGGTAGTGCAGCACTAAAGCGGCGCCTGCACAGAACTCGCTCGCTGTGGGGGAGGGGAAGAGGCCAGCCGGTTGAGCCTGGGCTGCATGAGGCGAATGGGAAACAGGTTGTTGGGGGTGGACGAGACGAGACGAGAGCGATGAGGAAGGGAAAGCCTGCGAGCAGGTGCCTGGTGGCACCGTACAGTATAGGATTCGACGCCGGCGGGATATCAGTTCCCGAAGAGGAGGGACGGGCCTTTTGTCTGTTGCTTTGCTGAGGAACGCCTTGCAGCTGGCGATGATGGTACAGGCACAACTACACAAGTTTCATACGATATCAAGATCCACGGAGGGTAATGACTGAACATGAAACATAACGACGGCTCAGATGGAGGAGAGCGGAGCACTGAGATTCAGCGGCCAGCGGCACGCAATGCTGCACTGAAGACTCCAGCCCGAGTCAGTTTCCGCCGCTGCTCTGTAAGCAACTTATGTTGCCTTCTAATACAGCGAGTACCTGGCATTTACGGCCAAGCGCGTGCCTCTGACAATCTCGATTCGTCTGGCCGCATGCTGTCCATAGCATGTACAAATCAATAGATCCAATCAATAAATTAATTATTTGGCTGTTGGCTAGTCATTGGCTCGTCATGAAACCCTCTCTCGTCAATATAGGCGGCAGATGGAGAGCCAAGGGCCCAGAGTGCGTGAGCAGTAGTCGATGCTACTGTGCGATGCTTAAAATATCTCGCGGTCAGCCAGTACCTGGCCTTTGGTAGCATCGAAGGTATTGCAGGCTGTCTTTAACAATGATGCTGTAACCGCATCTGTCTCGCGGCCGATGGGCAACGCCTGCCTTGCAGCATGCCATCTCGAACCTTGGGATTCGGTCCCCTCCCCCAATCTCTCGCTAGCAGGATTACTCCGCCATGAACTCTTATTTTCGTAGGCATGAACCAGGTGATACATCATCGATCGAATCGAGAGAGCATGAACAAGCACGAGAGAGGGGCGTCCCAGCTGGATGGCTGGACTTTGTCTTTGTCGTATGATGTATCCGGGGTAAGCCACGCGGAGGCATCTCCCATTCGGCCTGCATGCGACGGTATGCACACCATCTGGCGGAGCAGCGACTAACGGCCTGGTTAGCAGGCATCTGTGATTTCCTCCAGCCAGCCCAGAGAACGTTTGATTGAATTCTCAGCAGAAGGCGGCGAAGAAAAGTCAATTCTCCTAAAACGCTCGCCACGTTCAACGCCTCTTCCCCGTTTATTTTTTTCCATTTTCTAGCTCCCCCCTCTCTCCAACCCGGTTGGGTCGGGAACGCCTCATTCGTCAGCCGTCTAAATTTGACACGGCGCAAGAAGTAGACAAAAGCAGGACGAGAGACAAGAAAGAAAAGTACGAGGTCGATATTAGCCGAGTGGGCTGGGCAGAAGAGGTAATGACGCCAGACCAGGTTGGCGAGTGGTTTTTGCTTGGTCTCCGCCCTTGTTCGACATGGAATCGCAAAATTAACTCGTACGAAACGACAGGCGGCTCGGATGCGACAGTGCCTCATGGCCATTGATTGCAAGCAGCAGAATTGCCTATCTGCGGAGCATCGCCGTCCAGCAGACTGCACGAGTTGATTCGCCCGCCGGCACACATGACTCCAGCAAGCAGGTAGGCGTCTCGAGCTGTGGGTTTTGCCTAGCCCCCATCTGGAGCAGCTTCGACAATGCGTCGATGGCTGCAGGCACTCGCTCAACTTGCCGTTGCTGAATCTTGCCCGTCGCCCTCCAAGGCCATCTGATCACCGCTCCCATCGCCCTTTTCCTCCCCACCCCCGCCTCGTCAAATCATACCCGTGGCAGCTCTCGAGCACACAGCACAGTAGAGATACTAATCCATAATAGCTGCAACGGTTGAACGGCTGCGTGGCACTAGAGCCAACTCTACCAAGCAATCGTCAACGAATCGCAACCTCGTCTCCCTCGCATAACCTGCGATGGTGTGTGGGGAAGAGCCCCTTGCTAGTCCAAGAGAAATAACGTGGCTTTCGAATAGCGAGGGGCCAGGCCGGGGCTTGGGACACCGAAAGACCCAAAAGGGACCACGAGCCGGGGGCACCACCCAAGGGAACTTTGAAATGCAAGCTCCTACGAGCTCTGCAAGCCATCGAGAGACGGCGCTTGCATCTGTATGCGCGGGCTAGTCCTGATTCTGGGCTCGTCGTACGACCAGCACAGGCGTCGTGAACGGCATATGATGGATGCATGGGTTAGCACAGGGCTAGAGCCAACACGACGTGCCAGTACTCCAGTTATACGCTCACGCGCAGGCAAGTATAGTGATTAAACTGGAGGCAACCGACTTGTTTCTTATAGCGCAGCATCCAACCGCAGCTAGGTGCATGCCCAGCTTCGCAAGTCACGGGCTCTCTGCCTCTGCTCTTTTATCCCTCGCTTCAAGAACTGGATATTGGAAATCTTCATGTTGACGCTGCACTTCCCTACCTGGTCGCCGCCTGTGCTGCCCGCTCCACCACGTTAGCTGCCTGTTGAGTCCAACGGGTATATACCGAAGACATGCATATCGAAAACAGCAAATGCCGTGACACAGATTCTATTATTAATACTGTAACAGACAGGGCATCCCTCTCTCGAGGCATCACAGGCACCTAAAAGGCCAAGAAGAGAAAACAAGAACGCATATCTGATTCCGGGCACGCAGTTGACGAGCCCATGGGCTACATGTTCATGCCTTTGCTCCACAGGACGAGATCGATAATGCGACGATAGCCTGACAGCGGCGAGCGCATCATCCCCACCAGCTCCTCCAAGCGCTGGCCTGCAGATTTACTGTATCTTTGCTGCAACGCAACCCCAGCAGGCACGAAATTGACAGTGACAAATTGTGCTCGGCGCCCAGACCTGGCTCTCAGAAGAATCACACCGAGCTCTCGCCCAGCTCTTCCGCTCTCGACGTGAATAAAAGGTTTCATGATGAAGAAAACAATACGTCAGACCAGTTGATGTAAGTGTTTTGCCTGAAGGAAGTATCAATTTCAGCAGCCAAAACGTCACTTCATAATTTACCCGTCCACCCTTCTTTCGACGGCCAACCACTGCTTTGGGGTTCAGCCTATCACATATCTCATTCTCCTTCAGCCCATTCGGGCCTTTAATCCTTCTTCTCTTTGCCACACGCGAATTGCACATCCCTTCTCCATCTGCCGTTGGCTGGCGCCCGCTATATGCAACAGATCAGCTTGGCTCCAGAACGCATCGGAACTTGGTCCGTAGTCTGTGTGCGCATCAATACCTCATTCCCAACTTTCGTGTTTTTGCAGGTATGCGGATAGGGCATTAGGTTCATCTAATAACGGTATTGAAAGGGGATATTAATTACAGCCAGTTGGGAATAAAGGAGAGGGAGAACACTACATCGGACGCATTCTTTCGGATGCCCATTGCCGACTTGGCCGTGATTTTATTGTAGATCTTGCCCTGTTCCACCATGTCTGATTTCTACTCTAAAACTGCTTCTTTTTCGTTCTATTTCACCTTCTCTTCTGCACTGCTTCTACAGCTTCTGTTAGCACCACTGTTGGCTACTGCTGACGCATACTGCAAATGGTATATGAGTTTATTTTGGGCCTGGCTTGCCTAAAACTCCAAGCTTTAAAAATAGCAATAGGCGTATAAGCTCTAATTCAAAAACGCGCTTATGAATTCATAAATAGAGCGAGGCTTCTAATATTATCCCAAAGCCGTATTGTGATATACACTTGGCAAAGAACTACATGAATAATTCCTCGACAAAAGAGCCCTCATTGTACACCAACCCAAGTGCAGCATAGAGTCGAAATACACTTTAGTTAAGCTCTTTGGGTATTTAGATAGAGAATAAGCACGCAGTCGGATTGCCATTTAACCAGCGAAACCCCTTTCGAATAGAATTCCACGGCCCGGTAAGAAAACGTTAGTCAAGGGTGGGATATCTTCGAGTATCACGACACAAGCACCACGGTTGGACAATGGGCATTCGGCTATCAATCGAAAGCCGGGCGATTTCCCACAAGATCCCCTAATTTCGTAGGCAAAGCAACCAAGTCTGGCTGTGACACACCAAAATAATATAGATGTACAGTGCATTAACGTATACTGCTTGACAAACAGAAAGAAAGACTAAAGGCGTAGAATTTTATGTCGTCATTGAACATTGAATTTAATACATACAATAAAAGTCGCAAACGTCCACATTCGCAAATTACTTCATAGCAAGTCTCGAACCTATCTACTAACAACTCTCTTTTCGCCAGATTACCATTGTCCCTATATATTCTATTTCTCCTTGGGGGGCGGAGCCGGACCACCGGTGGTAGGCAAACCCATGAAGATCTTGAAGTAGTCCTATAATTGTAAAGTCAGTTTTGACATCTATAACAAGTGCTGCGTCTCTGCTGTAAGAGAAACTTACGTAAATCATCCACTGGAGACCAGTCAAAGTGCCAATCATGACAATTCTCATTGGCAAGCCGTTCCAAAGTCCTCTGAAGCCGATATCCTTGTAGATGCGACCGACGGCAGAACCAAAACCCTCGCCAGGCTCGCGGACCGAGTTGAGCTTGCTGACCATGACATCTGCGGGGTGGGAAACAATAGCGCAAAGAATACCAGCGAGGTAACCACCAGTGAAGGAGACACCGGTCTGGGCAGCCTTGCTGTAGTCGTTCTTTTCTCCGGGCAAGCGAGCGTAAATCATCTCAACAATGGTTTCGAAAGAGGCAAACTTCATCATGGTATAAGGGATTTGTCGAGCCCACAGAGGGTAAAGACCTTTGTAAAGACCAGCATAACCTTCCTTTGCGGTAATCTTGTTGAATCCATCGAGAGTGCCAGTAAAGGGGTTTGGTGAGCCTCCCTGCATTCGAACTTTGATAGCTTCCATGGGGCAAAGGGCAATATCGGCTAAGAATTCAGCGGAGGCTGAGGCAGACAGATACAAGATGGTCTTGTACTTGTGGGCTGCCTCTTCGCCAGCCAGGTCGGAATACGTCTTCTTGAAGTACTCATACCATCCGTACTTGAAAGCACCCTGCATAGAGTAGCCGAAGAAGGTCGGACTCCAGCCGGTAAAGATACCGCGAAGGCCCTGGGCGCGATAAATCTTTCCCCATGCTTCAAAATTGCTCTTGTAAAGCGATGAGTCGACCTGGCGGCGCGTTTTGACGAAATCAAGAGGCGTTACAGCGGTATGAGTGAGACCCTTGAGAAGAGAGACGGATATAAGCCGAGACGTTCCCTTGAAGGCAAGTAAAAAGTGTGCGAAAGGTTCAAGTTACTCACACATGCCATCAGTCCTCCAAATGTACATGCCGCATAGTACTTTCCAGAGTACAATTCAATCTTTCCAGCCTTGGCTTGGGCCGCGGAGCTGGCCTTTTCAAATTCCTTGGTAGCTTCATTGCTAAGCTTGACGGCCTTGTCTTTGGCGTTATCCACCACAGACCAAGCTCCGTAGAGCTCCGGGCGAGCCTGGAGAGGAGTCGCCTTGGCCTCCGGCCTGTGATACTTCGGCGTCGGGCTGTAAAAGTTGCCTTTTAGGACTTCATCTCTAGGATATAGGTGCGCCATAATGTGGAGTGGTAGGCAACCGAGCCTTCCGATTGTTCATTAACCCTGGAAAGACACAACAAAGATGGCAATTAGCACATTGGATATTGTCAATTCTGGGCGATTGCGACGTGTCTGAGTTTGAGAAATAAGGCGGCCCCTCTATGAATGACACTGAGACTGCAGCAAAGACACGGATAGATGTGATATTATACAGAGTGCTGAAAGAAACCTCAGGAGGAACTGACGGCCAATTCGGCCACGGGGGGAGAAACTTACAAAAGCCAGTCGTATCAATGAGTAGCTGTTGGCACGCGACAGTGCTTGCGCAGCAAAAAGAAGACCGCGACACTGAGGAGAGGAGATGCGATGCAGAAAAGGATCGCGCACACGGCCGTCGAGGTTTATAAATGTCGCACGATAGCAGCGAAACTACCGCGAATCTGTGACGCCTGCCGCGGATAAAGCCTGCCGGGGCCTAGGCAACGCCCAGCGACTGAAGTGCGTGACATCACTCAACGTCAAGATACACAACCGAGAGGCGGCAGCTGTAGTGGCAGTGGGAGCTGTTCCATGCGAGCTTGCTCTAGTAAAGTCGAGGTACCCAGTCGCGGCTCGCAGGTACGGCGCCAGCTAGACTTGATGCTCCGCTGCGCATGTAGCCATTTGCCCCACCAATGTCCCGATACAGCTACCGGGCATTCTAAGACCGCAAATTCCATGGAACAGCTTCATGCTCTTATCTTTGACAATTGACCATCTGGCTCTTTTTGTGGTTGCTCCTATTTACATTGCGCCATGTTTCCCGTCTATCCGACGTGATGATTTACAATATTGCAGGACCGCCGTCAGCATAAACCAATATACTGCTCTGCTCAGGCTGCCAGACGATCGCATCATTTTATGTCTCATCCCATGGAACCCGATGCGAATCGATCGGACGGCAGCACGGAACCGCTACAGCGCATTGCTCCACTGCCGGAGAGTCACGGCGGGGACGGTTCGGATTTAAACGCAGCTCCCCTACCGAAGCATACCTTGGTAGAATTGATAGCAATGTTGTTGGTGCCGAGACGCGAGAGCACGGGGGCTAAGAAAACAGATGAGATTATAATCATTATGTATGTCATGAATTTCGCATATGTTGTTCTTTTCTCATTTTCTGCCGAATACAAGTTATCACTTGAAGCAATGATGTCGAATCAATCACATGTATCACAAGTTTCAATCGACTTTATATGGCCCCGCCTGATGCTGAGCTAATCACAACTCCCCGCGGGTCGGTGGCTCAATTGACCCCATCATATTTGCCATTCTCCAAAAAAGAGTCAAGCCATAGTCACAGCGCAAAGACCAATCTTCACAACAACCACCGTCCAATATCAAGGGAGCGCGCGGCGAAGTATCAGATACACATTCACCATGGCTACCACATTAACACATCAGCCTGCTCAAGCTGGCCCAGCGACGACGACGAAGCAGCCATTTTCCACAACCTGGTCTTCAAGATATCGAGGCGTAAGTTTTGAACATTCAAGAATCTCATATCGTCGCATTCGGCAAAAGGCTCTCCTGATATGCCTCACACTCTTGAAATTGCGCAACGTTTCATGATCAAATGTCATTCCATCAATCCAAGCTAACCAACGCCTTCTCCCTCCAGGCCACCGTCGAAGACCTCGACCCTCCCGCCGCCCTCTCTCTCAACCCCTCCGACGCAATCAACATCGCAATGCTCTCCGCCTTTGAGCGCGAATACACACACCTCACAATCGTCGACTCCGAAACCCGCGCCCTCCTCGGCTACATCTCCATCCCCCACCTGCAGTCCCTCCTGGAAGCCGGCCGCGTCAAGCCCAGCGACCCCGTCTCCGCCGCCATGACGAGGTTCCAGCGCAAAGGTCGCAAGTACCAGGTCATCACGCTGCAGACACCGCTGGAAGAGCTCGAGGGCTTCTTTAGAGGAAACGTGTCGGGGGGCCCTTGGAAGGAGGAGTTTGCGGTTGTTACGGATGAGAATCGGAGATTTGTGCTGGGTGTGGCGACGGTGCAGGATTTGGAAGAGTTTGTCAAGAGACGACCGGCTTAAGCTTTCCAATTCTTTGGGGGGTTTGGAGCTACTAGCGATCATGATAAAAGGAAAAGAAAATGGAATTATTCGAGCCAAAATTGCCATTCTTACGGTTACCAGGAGTGCGAAAGCGTCGTTTGCAGCTCTCAAGGTAGACGGCGTTTAGAAGATGACACGCATTTATTCAACATGCCTTGGAGGAATGTTTGTTTCTCCTTATTTAACGGAGTAGAAAGTGTACTGTGAGGGGAAATTTCAAGCCATGAGGGCTTGTGATGTGAGCGGGTTATAACTCTTGATATAGGGTTTCAACACCAGAATCTCAAAAAATCATGTTTCTAGGTCATAGATTTATCCTGAAATGGCTAATACGAAAGCTTTCTTTGGCCTGAACTATGGTCTATTGCCACATTTTCCTCTGCCATCTAGCTCTTGTGTATCATGCGATATCCAATTGAGAACAGCAAGTCAACTCATTATCCTAGTCAGACATCTTCGTCCTCTCGCCATATATCCCGCTACTTCGTCGTATTTCTCGTTTTCCATTCCTTACTCTTCATTGAAGTCGTAAACAAGTCGGATCTGTTCCCGCTTACTTCCCTTAGTCACAACAACATTTCGGCAGTACCTACGCTCGCCCTTGACGAGCTGGAAACCCCAAACCTGCTCGGCAACCCAGCCATTCTCCTCATTCTTCGCAGAGTTTGTAATAAACAGACCGTCGCCCTCAATTTCCCAGCCTGTCTTGAGGAACTCGTCCGTAACCTCGTCCAGCTTCGCCCAGCGGCTGCGGCCCTTGACGTTACCAAACAGCCAGTCGGAGTGCTCGCGCTCAAAGTTGTCAAAGCAGCGGTCCTCCTGCGTGCTAGACAGGCCCGAGGCAGACTGCGTAATGTTGATGTGGGTAACGACGTCGGCTGCCGTGTTGGGCGGGCTGGGAGGGCCCTCGAACTGCTCTACTTCGATGGTGATGGTGGCCATGCCGATGCCCTTGCGGATCAGGAAGCCAATGCCCTGGAGGGCAAGTACCGGCTCCGAGGAGTCAGAAAGGGTCTTGTTCTAAATGATTAAAGCCGCGGCTTTTCGTTAGTGGAGATGCCCTCTTTTTTTTTATCAAGTTTCCGCGTGTGTGCTGATGTCATTTTGCGGGAGTACGACTCGAGATGATGTTATCTCCCCGGATGACACGGAGGCCATAGCTTCTCTCTGTGTCGCATAGCTTTGCATCACTCTCTTGAGAAATCGTTCTATAGCCCTCTGTGTCTCTGCATCGCTTCTGCGCCGCTACTTGAGCTCCTTTGCCTTCCAAAACAGCAGCACTTGGGGCCTCGCCGCCTTGGGAGCGCGATTGGCGCAGCAGCTTGCACAAAGGCGACGAAGCTCGTGGTGGGGGAGGGGCAACAAATTCCCTCTTGAAAGCGGGCGCTGTAAAAGCAGGGGGAAAACGCGAGGAATTGCGATGGAACGAGCAGGGAAGGGGCTTTTAGGGGGGTCTTTAGTTTGTGAAATGACTGTTTCTTACCATGGTCCATTTGCCAGCGAGGTTCCTGGCGGTCTTGCTTGATGGGGCAGCCATGATTGCGATTGGTATAGATGAATATCTCAAGCTTGATTGATCAATGAGAGGAGGAGGTGCGATGCTTAGAACAGCAAAAGGAGGTAGTAAGAAGGATAGAACTGGAAGTGATGTCAAAAAGAGACAAAGTACTTATAGAACGCCCGGCGTGTGAAATGCTGCGACAGGTGGAACTATCACATGAAGCTTCTTTGTGCTGATGGCGCAGCGAAAAGCAGCGCTGGCCTTCATTGACCCGAGGCGCTCGTACTAGGCCTGCTGGTAAGTGGCAGGCAAGCACATGCGCTCTGCAGGCGGCGCCCCGCCAAATCTCCCCCACATCCTGTTACGTACCTCAGGTACTTTGGGTAATTGACGGCCAGTAGCAGTACGAGGAATACTTGCAGCCACATGCTTGAAACGACAAGGGATCGGATATTCTGCCAGCAGATCATTATTATTTGGTTGCCTTATTTGTAATTCGATCCCGATTGAGACCGACACCTACTGTTTTAGGCGTAGGTACGGTCCAACGCCAAGACACCAGCAGCTCCATGGCCAAACGCAGACAGTTTCTCCGAAGCAAGGCAAGCTCACAGGCAGAACAAACCCGGATATACAGAGTAGAGATGGAGCCAAGCAATAGTTAGGTTATACATAATTCTGCAAGATAAATTCACTAATGAACAGGTTCCAGAAAAAAAAGTGAAGAATAATCCATCTCCATGTAGATACTACAACTGGGTAAGTAGACACTAACCAAGAAACAACCATTACCCGAATTCCAGCAACTTCAGTCCACCAGTCTTTCATGTCTTTGGAAAAGCCCAAAACAGAGACAAACAAGGTCATGAAAAGTAAAAGAAAAGAAGAATAAAAGAAATTGTAATAAAAAGACAAGCCCAGCATCTGTCATTGACCTCAGCTCCCAGACGGATGTCATGCTGCTCTCTCGGAACCCTGTGGATATCTAATGGTACATTAACGAACTCCCTTTCTGGCTCGCTCTAAATCTTCAAGTTATTATCGCTATGAATGCAAGACCGTCACACATGTCTTTTGTAGGTTCCGAGGGTCATTCATGCTCGTCCATAAGCTGTTCAACGACAAGATTTGCGCAGGCATCAATCAGCCGCTTGCTTTTTCTCAAATATGCATAGCTGCGAAAGCAATAGCAGCCCCGGTGTCGAGGTGGCTATAATTCTGGCTTCTCACACTCATTTGCTGCGTGGTGTTTTGTTTGTTATTGCCCTCATGGCCACCACTTCATCTTCTTGTAGCTTTCGATAACTTCCTCAATCAGCTCTTTTGTGATGACGGGTTTCTCGTACTTGAAGCCCAAAACAGTTTCCAGCCGGCTACCGTCCATGCTGAGGTCTGTGTCTTTGAGAAGTTCCTTCTCCATAAAGGGTGTCAGGGGGCCGGGTCGTGTAATGCCAGCATCGGCCAATAGATCAGCCCAAGGGCCGAGGACCTCGTCATTGACATCGTCCACCACGCTTTCCAGGTTCAGTTTCGCGAAACTGCTGATCAGCGTTCCCTGGAATCCCGTTTCGATTTTGAAAATCTCGCCAATGATTTCAGCCATGGTTCCCTGTGTGGTGGTGCCCTTGTCCACTACGTTGAAAATCGGGACTTTGCCCATCTCGGCCTCTTTCCAGTTGGCTTTGCCAGCGTCGTACCAAACGGCAATGTCCCAAAGGGCTCGTGTTACATCGTGGATGTGCGCCGTGTTAGTCCGCAAGTCCTTGGTCCACAGCCACTTCATCTCCCCCTCGATATGCTGGTAAACGCGAGCCATGCACAGGCCCGTAGCAACCCACTGAGAGGCATACGGACCGTATACATGAGCCAGGCGGACAATCCCAAGGTTGAGCCTGCAAATTCAACATGAGTAAAGGCAGACTTAAATAGGAACAAGGCCGAGAAGCTTCCTTGGTTGACTTACCCTTCAATTTTGGAGAGCTCCTCCTCTGCCTGCAGTTTAAAGACGGCAATCTTGCTCCACGGCTTCAATTTATCTCCCTCTTTGCTCGGTGATGAGTCGGGCTTATACACCATGCCTGTGCTCAGCTCAATAAAGGCCTTTACTTTTCTCTTGGCAGCCTCTTTTCCGACAGCAATGGAAAGGTCCAAAGATCTCAGCTTGTAAATCTCATCTTCCTGGGAATATCTCGTCTCGCCACCGCAGTTGAAGACATAGTCCCACTGTTTGCCGTCGGATCGGTCAAATACTTTAATTAGAGCATCTGTTCACAAGTAGCACACGCATGGTTAGGTACTGGCGGTCTTGACCAAATGAATTGAGGGGTGGTAGGTGGAGGGGCTATTATTTACCCGGTTTGCTGGCATCGGCTTGCATAAAGTTGCTCTGGGAGCAAGCCTCGGAGAACTCAGGAGCCAGCCAGGCAAGCTGGGGCAGCACCTTGTCAACGAGTCGCATCTCGGACGCAAGGTTGTTCTGGTGAATGTATTGGGCGAGGAAGCGGCCGATATAGCCCAAGCCTCCAATAATGAGGACGGACGGCTTCTCTTCAGCCATTTTGAAGCTTGTGTCGAGGCGGTCGAGGAGGCGCGAGACGAGGAGGTATCGAGAAAAAGTCGACCGTGTGCAACAGCTGCGGGCCACGGGTTCGAGTTGGCTGCTGAGCGTTTTAATCCTCTCCTAAGCTCTCTATACTTTATTCGTATCGGACAACGAGATGAACAAACGTCGGTGTTGCTGCGGCCAAGATGATATGGAGAGGAGAGGAGAGGAGGAGGGAGATCGCCGGGCTGCTGCCTTGGGTCGTTGCGGTGTTGTCGTCTCGGTACAGGGTGCCGGATCACCCAAGCAAGTGCCGAAGGAGAAAAGGAAGTGGCAGAGCAGGTACAGGCGCACTGTGCGTGGAATGGAAGCCGAAGCGGAAGCCGAAGCGAAGGTGAGAGAGAAGACGGGCAAGCTTTTGTATCTCTCTCGGGTGGTGAGAGCAGGTGCCTGAGACGGAGGGATGAGTGGGTAACGGACGACTAAGGCAAGGCAAGGCGAGGCGAGGCAAGGCAGCGAATCGAGCGAGCGAGGGGCTGCTGTCTGGAGGCCCGTCTTTTTTTGATTTACCGCCGCCTTGAAGAAAAGCAATCAGGTGCAGCGCATGCAGCCGTCCATACACGTAAAAGTGCAGATTACTCCGTACCCAAAAAAACCAGAGCCCCCACCAACGACATGCACCGCTGGGGCCTTGTCCATGCCATGTACCATGCGGCAGGTTTCATTTTCTCCCTTGCTTTGTAAAAGCACGGAGCAGTGCTACTCTATGCGGAGGCCGCGAACATCGCATAGGACAGTATGGGGAAGATGTGAGTTGTTACAGGCACGGGCACAGGGAGCTAGCCGAAGCTGCTGGCTAGTGATGCAGGCCGTCATCTTGAGGCCACCACCACTCTTGTCCAGGGACGAGCACAGCGTCTGCTACTAGGTACTGGGTACTAAATACAGCGCCTTTGGTGTGTTGGACGGCAGCCACATATTGATACCAAGCATTAGGTACGTGCTGTGCTTCAGCTTCAGCTCCCGCGCCAGGCACATCCAGGCACGTATGGCGGTGACTAGGCACAGCACTGTCCGGCCTGATCTTGGCCAACAGCAGGCTTCTTCGCGTAATCTCTGGCTCTATTGTACCTACAGACGGCCGTGGTGATGATGACGATGATAGTGAGCTGTGACCGCCCATCCTTCCGACCCGTCGGGACTGAGGGGAGAGCCACGATGGATGGGACTTGCACAAGGTACTCCAGCAGCAAATACACCGACTGACTGCCTGACAGCGGCAACGGCGAGCGGAATCGTCGCGGTCCCAGGGCTCTGTTGTACGAGTACCTACGGGCGTGCAACTTGGGTCTATTGCAAGGCGGCTAACCGCTGCCAGGTCTCAGCATCCCTGTATGATGTATCCATCCCCACCAGCAGCTAGCGGGCTAAGCGGCCTGATGCTGTCTGCCCAGCAGTCTGAAAAGCTCTCGATGATGAAGTGTCTCTTTTTTTTTTTCTCTTCTTGATCCTTTTCGTTGTGGGATCCCAGGTGGGAGGTCAGTCGAGCCAGACCCCGGTTCACCGCATGCATATGGCGTCTCACCTTTTCCCCCTTCAGCTTAGCAGCCCTGGCGGCATGTGCAGGTATCGTTGACTGCTGCCGTCATACTAAAGCCAGCGGCGCAGGTATTAAACGGCAGACGATTCCCAGAACCCAAGGATTCAATGTTATGCAGTAGAAAGGCACTGCCGCTAAAACTGCTAGCCGCTAGCACTATCTAGCAGTGGACAGGGCCCTGTCTAGCAGCCGCCATTGCGCCTTGGAGCATGGAGTATGGAGCATAGCACGGAGCATAGCATGGAGCCTGGCTCCCTTTATCGACCGCCCTCGCTGTAATTCCGAGGACCAGCAAGGGCGATTGAGCATGCCTGCCTCAGGTACCTGCCCAATCACGACTCGACCTGCTTCTTATAAACCACTGGCTTTCAACAACCATTGGTGATGGCAGCAGCGGCAGCATACCCTTTTCTTTGTTTTTGCCTTGTCTGCTCCCTTTTGCCTCTCTTCTATACCCATTCAGCGACCCGACCCGATGCCGCCGCCCGCCGGAATCTCTGAGTGGCGCCACTCCGGTTCAGCAATCGCTTTGGCCTCTGCCCTTGTGACAGGCTAGCTGTGGGACTCGTTGCGCCATGTGCAGCCTCCAGGTGGGACGAACCGCTCCGAACGGGGACCAGCGGCGACGATGGCGGGTATAACAGCCCAAAGGCGCATATGTTTGCTTGCTCAATGGCCCTCTGCAATTACCACTGACACGCACAAGTGTGGTCGCATTAGCCTACTGACCCAGTGCTTGCGCAAGAGTCCACCAAGGCGACTCGGCTCGACCTCCTATTACGGGCCCACGCTCTGCGATCTGGAGACTGATATTGACGAAATACTTGTGTGTTGTGTCTGGTACCTGTGCCTGGCATCCTGACTGTCTCTCCCTCCTCACTGTCCGACACACCAGACGCACCATTGGCGACGTGGGGTGCGGGGTTCACAGTCTTCCAAGCGTCGTTCTAGAAGGCGACGCAGCTCAGCCAATGACTCGGTGCTCAGGGCAAACGAAACAGACCGCATTTTGTCGCACCCGCATGAAAGTGGTCCGGCGCCTTTTCTCTTTTCTCATGCCGGCAGCACGCCCCAGTCCAGCTGCAGGAGTCGTGCAGCCGCCGAAACGTTTGTGCTATGCGCCTATAGCCAGCCACCCGGCGCGAACATACGGGCGCCTCTGCCTCTGCCGCCGTCTTGAAGAATCGTAGTAATTTTTGAATCCGCCTCAGTTGATAGTCAAGCAAACTACTGCTTCTGATGATGGTCATCACTCGGCTGGCCTGTTGTGCGAATACAGCGAGGAGACGAAAGCCCCACGCCAATGACTTTGTCTGCGCGTGTCGTGGGCTTTTATGGAGTCAAGACATGTTTTGACTCCTCTCTTAGCTGCCACATGCAGGAGGCAGCCCTCCCTTGCCTTCGAGGCTGGCCTACTTTTCTTCGCTTTGCCAAGTGCGCCACGCTGTGCGACTGCGGGCGATGGGAGAGCAAGGCTCTACTCACAAACAATTGCTTCCAGACAGGAGACCTATTGTTCTTCTTTCGACTCTGCGTTCTATCCCGATTCCAGAGATGTTTGAGAGGAGAGTAAGGACAGCAGATGCAGTGGTACACTAACATATCTACTCTGTGATGTTATGGCAGTGCCCAGTACATCGTATCATATGTACTGTCTGTACATTAAGACAGAGTGTTTCGAGTACAGCAGACACTCTTGCAACCAGTCAGCTTACAGGGATATCTCATCCTCAGTCTCGACGGAAAAATCTTGAAGAGGTGGCGTACAAGTAGTCTCAGAAGCACAGCGAATGTGTGTGTGTTGGCTTGTCTCCAATTACGGGCTGCTCAACTCCACCGCACCTTTGTGCCCCGGCCTGCCACGGTTCTTATCCCTTCGAGGCATCAAAAGATTTCGGCGACGAGTCATGTCCAGGAACGCCCCGTACAAGTTGGTCTTACATTAAGCCGCTTTTGCTGCCCGGCTTTATCTGTGATTCTAAAGAGAATGGATGGACAAGTATAAGATTGCTCAAGTCGTGAACTTGGAGCTGCCGAGGCTATTGATAGATCAGATGCCACCTACCTAGTAAGTACATCTATTACTGCTACTAGACCTAGATGGTAGGCAGATTTAATGCTGTGTATCAACATTCCTGCAGGTGCTACAGTACAGCACTGTACCAGGTATATGTGCAAGAACGTGGAAGAAGAGTGGTCATAACCGCAGCCCCGGCCAGACAGATCGTCACAATCCCTGGGCGTGTGGAATACCTCTGGCACCCTGTCAAGGGTGCGCTTAATCAAAGCCGCACGCTAATCATCAGCCGCAGCACAGTTACGGTGTGATTATGTTCCAGCAGTGTCCTAGTTTTTCGCGAAAGAGAGGAACGGTAGGATCGCGAGGATCCGCCACGCTGCAGCCCTCAATCTATCATCGTCATGGGACTTGTTCAAGGCATCCATTAGTCCAGGTTCTTCACGGAAGTGGAAGATGGGCAAGGGAGGCGCTTTGCCACGTACCAACCGCAAAATTTTGCATGCCTTGGGTCTATTATTCCAGGTCTGTTGCATATCGTACATTGCCCTTTTTTCTCTTCGTTGAAAACTGAGATGAAGTATGTCTTGCCAATACCACCAGTTCCCTAATCAGTGTCTAGATCTATATTAGGCCTGGTAGTGCGCGTCGGAGATAGATGGCACGCCGTTATGCCTCTCAACTTTTTCCTCTCTTTTTTTTTTCCAGTCTTCGGGGGTTGTCCGGGGCTGGTGCTCGGCCCCCAACGACAAGGTTGATGGGAGAGATCGAAACCAGGCGGTAGTACTGCTTCTGCCCTGATATACAAGTAGATCCTCATGCGGAGCACTGCTGCTGCTACAGTACAAAAGGTAATATCTCGATCAGGCAGATTACCACAGATCGGCCGTAAGTCATGATAATCGCCGCCGCTGCCGCTATCTCCCTAAACGGTGGCAGGACTTCCCGGTCATACTGCTACGGTACTACAAAGTCGTACTCAGCGGGATGCGATACGATTATTTGTGTTGACCCTGGTCCTGCAAGGGGCGGGCAAGCCATGCAACTGTGCCGTTCTTCTTATTGCTGCTAGGCCTAAGCTTTTGTCTTTTTCCAATGCAAGTCATCCATCCACTTGGCCATTTTCCCGTAGCCTTGTGCCTCTTCCGGGCATGCTGCCGACGGTTAGGAAGCTGAGCTCTTTGCGCTGTGCCCCACAGCCTGTCCTAGGTTTATTATTATATTTTCTTGGCGGTTGGGGTTTTCTAGCCGGTTTGTTCCAAAGGCATTGCTTGCCTCTTCATTTTCTCGTTGTAAAAAGTGATGTCTGGCTATAAGGTGGCATGTCTGGCTGTATCATTTGAACGTATCGAAACTGATGGCATTAAATTCTTGTTGTTCTAAGTGGAGTACTGCTGCAGTACTCCATCTAGCCCGTCAAACATATCTTTGCGCATTTGGCTTGGTTTGAGCTCTCGAAAATAGCGTCCTTGGACAGAGATGAGCTCTCTATTTTTTCATTGCTCAATCGAATGTTGCTTGATCGCCGTGTTTGGCTTTAGTACAAGTAATCTGTTTACGAGGTCCAAGCCACTGTCTACAAAATGACAAAGATGGTGTATGGATGAAAACACTTTGTCTCCATGAGGGATACAAGCGTCATTGTCTACCTATGCTTTGAAATCGATCGGCCCAAATAAAATACTTTGTAGAATAGTGACGAGAAGTTGCTTTTCTTTTGCCCTAAAGTTGCAATTGTTACAGTTCCCAATCTCTGCGTATAGCCATACGCTAACTCAGAAGGCAAGAGACAAAGTCATGGTACTGAAATTGCGCAATGTCCCTATGCTATGATGCTGCAGCGAGATTAGACACTTGATGAAATCCCACCTCGTTCCAAATCAGTACAGAGTAAAAGGAAATATCGTCTGCAAATCTCCTCTATTCTGGAGCTAGGAAGTCTCAAATTTTCCTCTTTCTATCACCAAGGGCGGAATATCTAACAAACAAGTATCTCTAACACTTACGTATCAAGCGCTCCGTCTTCTCTTTTCGTTACTTGTCAAAATAACAACTTTCAAATACATAGATGCCACATTCAAAAAAAAGAACATTATAAAAAAATTTGAATGAAATGCTGAAGGGGTGAAAAAATAATAATCATCATCGCTTCATGCTGCCAATAAGCTCCCGCTGCGTCTCCCGCTCCTTGGCCCCATCGCTCAAACTGCCAACGCTCCGCAAGTCGCCCACCACGTCCTTTGCTTTGCCGAAATACACGTCCTGCAGCAGGTTGCGCATCTTGAGCTCCATGTCCTCGACGAGGCGGCCGACGTTTGCAATGTGGCTGTCGTCGTTCTCGACGGGCAGGTCCTGCTCGACCTGGCGGGTCATGTTGCCGCTGAGGTCCATGTCGCCGACGGTGCCCTCGACGTTTGTGGACAGCGAGAGGATGACGGTCGAGGTGAGCTTGTAGTGCGTGGTGCGGCCGCGCTCGATGGCCTCGAAGACGTGGATCGAGTCCCAGACGCCTTCGGTGTTGGAGCCTGGGGTGGCAGCTGTTTTTTATTGATCTTTTGTTAGTACCTTTCGACACAAAAGAGAGAGAGAGCCAACGTACACTTCTTCACCAGGACGACGCCAGCAAAGCCGTCATCCAGGTTCCACAGATACACACTGCTCACGCCTCCCTCGTAGTACAGCTCTCGGTAAATGTCAAACGCCTCGTTGGCCTTGATCTCCATCTTGCGCACCCGCTCGTTCGGAATGGCCCCCTCGCCGGCACCGTCGTTGCTTCCCGGGCCGACGCCGCCGACGCCGCCCTCGTCCAGCGGCGGGTCAAACTGGTTGCTCCATGGCGAGCGGTAGCTGTCGCCGTCGCGGTTGTAGTCGCAGAGGAGATAGTCGCGGCCGGTCTGCCTACACCGCTTGACGGTGAGGGGCTGGTCGACGGACGAGAGGAGGTCTTCGGTCAGGTCAGGGGCGAGGGAGATGATTGCGTTGAGGTGCTCGCTGGTGTGTTTGGGGTTCAGGCGGCGGAGGAGGTCGCTGTATTGAGCATTGGGTCAGCTTAGTTTTTCATACAACATAACAAGACAGCAGGGGCGAGGAGAGAATATCAAAGGAGACAATAGACCAGAAGATGGGTTGATTTTGGGGGGGGGGGGGGGGGGGGCTGCAGCAGCATAAGAAAAGAGGGGAAGGGGAGAGAGCTCACAGCGCCGAGTCAAAGGGATCTGCAGCCATTGTGATGCGAATTTATTGCCCCAAGAGTCAATGTCCAGCTAAACAAATAATTCGATAATTTGGAGGTGAGGTCTGGCAAAGGAAGCCCGAGATGTTGTTTGGTCGCGGGGTTTGGAGTTGTCGGGTCGCCAGGGGTCACGTCACCAGAACGGGCCTCTCAGGAGCCCGCGCCTACCTAGTAGCGGGCAGCTATCAACTGCCAACCCCACCAGATGGGCGGGCAGCTTTGGGCACTGCTCTTTGCTAAGCTGAAGCAATCACAGCTCTGGGGCTTGAGACAATTCTCAATCATTCACATAACAGCAAGTTCTCAATTGTCTTTTCTTAAACAAGATGTAAGATAACTTATTATTCGTTTTATCAGACTCAAGCAGATAAATGGAATATACTCAAAGTTTCACCACGCAAACAGAACAAGTTTCCCTTTCATTGGTTTTATTCAACATCCAATTTGTCTGCAGTCTACTTATCCAAGGCGAAGAAAGAAAGAAAAAAAGCAAACAGAACCTGATATAGAAAAATAGGTTAGCCAAAACCCACAGGTCCCTCCATCATCGGCTATAGGCAGTGTAAGCCAGCAAAGGAACAAATCCAAGAGTAAACAAAAAAAAAAATCACAAGAGCCCTCAAATAACAGCTCGCCTTTTCCCAGACCTCTATGAGTAATAGAGAACAGACAATCGGAGTGCCGCCTTGCTATGCCCCCCTTTGACCAATTTGAACCCCAGCCCATACCATAAGATCGCCAAAAACGCCCCGCCATCAGCCCTTCCTCGTCCCCTCCTGCGGTGTCGTGTCGCCAGAGATAGGCGCCGCTTTCCGCTGTTCCTTTTTTTTTTTTGTGGTGTTCGATAAATTATTTTCTTGTTCTCTTTCCATTATGTTGATCGTAGATAAATGCTTGTGATAAAGACAATACCAGTAAAAGAAATTTGAGGAAGCCTCGCTGTTGCTGTCCGTCCAGAAAGGGTAATATAGGCGTAAAGCATTGTCTCGTGTCCTAGCTTGCTGCAGATGGATATCATTCTTGCATGTAGATGGAAATCTCGTCGCTTCACTCAATGACTGTGCTGCACAGCAGGCAATATGCCTGCTCAGTCCACGTCGTCTCTCCTCCTTCAATGCCTTCTCTTAGGTCTGTAATCTCCCAGACCGTCGGACCCTCGTTCATCTTCAGAGTAGCTCCAAAGAGGCCTTCCCAGGGCTTCTTTGACAGCTTCTTGCGCTTTCCTCGCTTCGCCAAACCAAATTTCGAGGACTTGTCCGGCGCGGGTGTTGGAGTTTCTGTGGCCTTGGACGATTCATCGTCTCGTTGCTTCACCAGCACTTGGTCTTTTACTTCGTTGTTGGCGACTATTGGCGATTTTCTGTCTTCTGTCTCATCTGGACTCAATAGTCGGTAAGGTAACTCCCCGTTTGTCCCATCCTTTGGCTTCTCTTTTATGATATCCTCCTTTGCCTCCTGCTTGATAACGGGCTTCTCGGGTTTATGGGGCGTGGCCGTGCCCAATCGATCGTACACTCGGGTGAGAACGTCGTCGAGTAAGCAGTCGATATGCATCCACTCTTCGCAGTTCTTGTTTGAGCAACCCACTAGAGTTTTGTCGGGATTGGCGGGAGTTTTGCAATTACAGACAAGAGCAACAGACTAGTCGACAGAAGGAAAAATAATCAGCTTAATCGCGACGAAAACAGTGCGAAACAGCGGTTAGTTGCTGTCAAGTGTTACATACCGATAACTCTGACGTCCTGCAGTTAAACGCCTGTCTCCAATAGAGAGACTCTTGTATGTCGTCATCGTTTGATTCAATCCATTGCTTGACATTGACGCCCATGACGACACTGACGACGTTGATTATGTCCACTACTTTGGCGTTAGGGATGCTGCATGCGCAGAAGGGCTTCCAAGATGCTTACTGTGGTTGGATGCGATCAGCTCATGCTGTCCGTGGTATGACTGGCGTCCAGAAATCTGCTTCTTGCCATCCAGCGTTCCAAGAGGCAGCTCCTCGGGCCAATACATCCAATAGACGCGGGCGTATACGTGATGTTCGTCCGAGGCTCGCACCTCCAGTATTCGTGCCACCCAGTAGTCTGCCTTCTTGGCCACCTTGCTAGCCCCGGCGGGCAGCGAGTTCTGTCGTTCCATGGTCGCCTCGTTCGCCACGTAAACAAAGTCCTCGGTGTAGTATTTGACGCCGTTGACTGTTCGAGTTCAGGCTTGGTTAGTGGATGAGCTGGCTCGCCTTCCCCGCTCGACGTCCGGGGTATTGGAGCTCATGGAAAGGACGGAATCTACTCACGAACAAAGCTGTTGTAGCGTGTCATGTCCAGCCATTGCTTCCGCGGCTCTACATTGTAGACAAGCTTCATTGACTGGCCAGTCTTAAACTTGCCCTCGGGATGGAACACGGCGTTCTGCGTCAGGACCTTTTTGTTGGAGTCTTCCGCCGGCTTGTCCTGTTTCCGCTTCTTGGACTTGGGCCCGCCATCTTTATCGCTGCGCTCCAGCTCCGAGACGACGTTTACGGTGAAGGGGCAATCCGCACGATTCTCGTCGGGGACGCTGCCGTCGGGCACAGCGTCATCCGGCGCAGGACGAGAGCGCTTCCGAGGCTTGGAACTCATCGCGGACGCTTGGGCAGCGCGCAGGCGGGGAGTCGCGCAGTTCGGCGCGCGTCGAGGGGGGCTTTCGGGCGTGTGGCGGCAGCTCGCAGCTCGGGCTCAGGGCGCAATGAGTGCTGTGGCCGGACCTGCTGCCTGCGACGATGCGGAGATGACACCGGGCGATGCAACGGGATGGTTTGCGTCGGTTCGGTGTATCTGGATGTAAACACACAAGCGCCCGCCGAGCCCTGGCAAATCGATAGCGGGTTGGGGTAGGATTCGCTGCTGTGTATCCGTAATATTTTTCTTGGGACGGCTGGGCTCCAGCAGAGGCGCGCCCGGAGCTGAGTGGTCGGTCGGTGGGCGTCAAGCTGCCGCAGTCCGGGGTGAGAAAAGAGACAAGGAGCACGGTGCAGGTGTTTTTGGGGTTTTTCTTCTTCGGGCTTCTTTGACTGCCGAAGTGGGTTCGGTTCGATAACAATCTTCAGCAATCTTCAGTGAGTCCCCTGCACACCATAACTGGAGGGGGAGTACAGTGCACAATGGAAAGAAAGCAAGAAAGAAGAAGAAAAGAAAACAGAAATGAAATTGCTGAAGACAAAAGGAAAACAGGTTTCCCTCCTTCGGGCCGTCCTCCCTTAGAGCCAACAGCTTCAGCTAAACAAAACGAGAAAAAAGGCCAACCAACAACGTCGCCGAAAAACACGAGAGACTGGTGCTTGTGCCTGCCCAGGCGCTAACGGCCACCGAGTACAGCGTCACACCCAATTACCCACTTTGGCGATGAACGCCCAGCATCTCGAGCAAAACGAACTCCCCACAACTGCGGCTGCTTTTGTTGCTGCTTAATTCTTTTTAGCGTGCTCTGTTACTCCTCTACTGTATTACCGAGTGCAAATCTAATTGCCTTTTCAGGTCCTGGGACTGCTGGCAGCTGCTTTAGCCGCCGACTGGCAATCGTAACTGGGGTTGAATCGCGACTAACGCTGACAGACAGCCAGTTCCAGTGATGCAGATTACCTGCACGTCCTACCCAATTGGGAACCGCTAAAGCATTGATGGAGCTCATGCCATGTCGGTAGATCCAACATCACATCAGCTAGCTTTCGTAAAACTAGCGACATCATTCATTTACTATCAGACATCAAGCGCACGCAAACGAGACAACCCCAAACGTATCGGAGCCTCAATTCAGCCATCACTATCTCAGCATTCGATGAAGAGTAAAACAAACGGCCGAATAGCATCCAATTCAGGCTCCATCACATTACAGGTGCCACTAGTATTCACGGCATATCCAAAATTCACTAATAATCAACCACAACGCCTACGCTATGCATAGGTAATCAATCGAGACAAGACAAATTCCAACAAACAAACAAACAAACTCAGAGAAAAAAAGCGCCCTAACCTCCAAAACAGAAATGAAGCGAATGTCCAATCTCAGTGTCGGTGTGTCGTGTCCCCATTCTCCTCTGCGGCTTCATAGTCTGCCAACATGCCACGGTTTGTTTCCTCGTCCTCTCCTTCTTCTCTGCCGGAGTCTTCTGCGTCAAATGCCTCGATAGTCTCAGCGAGCTTCTCGCCTTCCGTCTTGCCACGTTCAACGTTGATGAGCCAGATAAGAGGAGCAGGGAATCCAACAAGCGCGGCAAGAAACCAGAACGCGGGTCTGATGCTTCCAGTTTTGTCAATGATGGCACCAACAATGGCGGGTCCGAAAACGCTGGATCCTTTATCGGTGATTGCATAGAGTGCGTAAAAGGCGGCTTCAGATCCGGGAGGGATCAATTCGCCAAACAACGAGCGACAGTAGCTACTAAGGCCGCCCATGACCAGACCATACACGGCCGCCAGAGGATACATTTCCCAAGGCTGCTGCAGGCCCATGACGCCCCACCGTTGAATAAAGGGAAGGTAGCCCATCAAGCCGTAAATCGGAATGAGCTCAAAGAGTGCAATGCAGACAAGAATCGTCTGGTGAGGCTTTAGGTTGAATGCCCGGGAAATCCACGACCAGCCAAAGGCGCCAAAGATTCCAGACATGGTAGAAATGACATTGATCATGCCCAGGGCCCAGGGCTTCATGTGAAGCTGCGTTTTGGCGAATAGAACAGCAGTGGAAGATGTCGTAGCAATCGCGTCCGACAAGAGAAACCAGCCTCCCAGGAAGAGCATGATATCCATCAAGCGCCTTGCCACTTGAATAGTGCGAAATAGAGATTTCCAAGAGTACTTGAAGTATGTCCACCACGAGGGGCCGTTCTTCTGCCCACGTACCGTAAGAGGTGGTCCAGGCCTAGGTCGGAGCCACATGGCAGAAGGGATAGTGAAAACAGACCACCAAGTCCCGACCATGAATAGAACCACCCTCTGCGACCAGGTCGTGTTTTTCATCGCCAAGAGGATGACGATAGAGACGCATTGCACGAATAAGGCAGCACTGTAGCCGATGCCAATACCAAAAGAGGATATGCGCGTCGAAAGTTGAAGCTCTTTTGAGGTGATTTCCTCATGGGTGGGCACTCGCTTTAGCCCATATCTTGAAGGCCGGTCGTCAGGAGGTAGCAAGCCAGAAGTGGAGTTGACCATGGCTTCTTCCAGGTCATCTTCTTGAGCTGAATCGGCGAGAATAGGCGCCTCCGGCTGTGCGTACGTGTCCATTACTTCAGGGTGATTACGGACCATTAGAGGGAGGAATGAGTTGAGAAGGACAAACGACGCGCCAAAGGAAGTATTCGAAATGACAGTCAGCAAGGCCCCGAGCAGGTACGTAGTCTTGTTAATGAAGATGAATGCCATCACCGAAAGTCCACCCAGCCAGGCAAATCCGAGAAGAAGCCGCTTTCTGTAGTTGCCGTGGTCCGCAGCACAGCTGATACTAACGACGAGGAGCGCCTGTAGCAAAACACTGACGGAAAAGGTATACATGGCAAAGCTTGCCGTGTTGATCTGGATGCCGAATACATATACGATGCATTGGCCATCATCCTCTGATTTGCTGTCGCTGGAACCGCAAGGCTTGTCCGGGTTGGAAAGAAGAACACCGTTTTCTCGAGCGAGAGTCTCCAAGAGGATAGGGATAAAGGAAGCTGTTGTCCCGATTAGCTCAGCTTTGTTGGGCGCGTGAAGCTGACAGCAACAGCAGCAGTGCCAGGAGTGTTGTATGGGATCACGAATTAAAAATCGAAATGCGATATAGTGCTGAGCATCATGATACAATCAACAAACCAGCCTCGACTTACCAATTCCGCAAATCACATATGTCTCGGCCGCGAAGCCATACATGTACCATCCCCAAAGCTCCTTCTTGCTAGTCGGTCTAGCATCATGGCCCTTGTAAGCCGGCACGCCGGGGCGCTCGTCGCTGTCGAAGCTATCGCGCAGACTCATCTCCTCGTCGCTGTCGGACCGCTCGTCGTCGGCCTCGAACGATGATGTCGTGTATGATCTTTTGGACAGAATCGAAAGTCCCGACCAGAACCGCCGTCCCTGAAGCTCCGGGCGATGAGGCGGCATTGCAGCGGGCACGGGCTCGCAGGCAGCTAGACAATAGGCTGGATCAGCCGCTGGACCCACGTGATTGATTGACCCCGGCCGGAAACTAGACCTCTGCTGCTAATGCACCCCGCGCTTTGCTCTGCGAAATGCTAACAGCTAATGGCGGACTCGCGAGGGACCCAGGTCGACAGGACGCCGGCACGCATCAGGATGTGAGATTTCCAGGCCCGTATATCGCAGTAGGACAAAGGGGGGCTGGGTATCGTATGTGAGCGCCTGTCGCTTTTATTCTTTAGGCGTCTTCGGGCCCAGCTTTATTTTCCTGTTTGCGTGTCTTATTCCTGCCGGTTGGTCGATGTGCGCTGCAGGGCCTGACTCGGCCGGGCGTCTTCAACAAGCAAGTCGATCGCGGTCTAGCTGAAGGATCTCTCTTTCTTCAGGCACCTCTTATTTCCGACGGGCGATATGCAGCTCTTTATGTGCTTGCCGCAGCTCCATGCGCTTCTGCAACATTCATCACAGCCCCCTCTGCATATCGCGCCTTCGCTGAGTGCGTCACATCGCCTATTCGCTCCAGTGCGGCCCTAGCGGCTGGGGTTCTTCACTCACCGACCCCAGCATCGTCTGCTCTAGCCATCTACACTTCTAAATATGGACTTAGTTGGCATCGTTTTCGACACGGCTAAGCTTTAGCACTGATCAGTGTGGAGAGCTCTCGCGTCAGTGCCCCGGTTTAAGCTGCTCTTCCGTAGCTAGCGAGAGACGCGCTCTTTTTGTGCAGGTCAGCTGAGGCAAGATGTCTTGCAAGAGAAGAGGATTTACACCAAAGCAGTTCGTCTAATTTCTTGGAATGGTGACCTATGATTCCCAAGTCGACGCCCATGAGACCAAGTTTATTGCTCTGAGGGCGGTCCTCGAGTGGAGCTGCAATGAGCAGATTTGCAGTGACGATCTTGCCTGCTTGGGCTTTGTGGCGTGATGGGAGTTTTGGCTGCTACACGATACCGCAAAAGCCTGGATGAAACCAACATTTTTGCGTGATGGCGCCGCATGTGAGAGGTCAGAGAACCCGCCTGATTTAGGTAGGGTAGGGTTGTTTTGCACGCTATTGCGATAAGATTGAAACTCGACACGAGCTGACAGAAAACTTTATTGCGCTTATTCGTTCGCATGTCATCCGCCGGTGACAGCATTACGGGGACTATACACCTTGATGCAGACAGCTAATAAGCCAGACACATCGATACTTAGCAGGATA
This sequence comes from Trichoderma sp. 2475, assembly GCA_038502285.1. Taxonomy (NCBI): domain Eukaryota; kingdom Fungi; phylum Ascomycota; class Sordariomycetes; order Hypocreales; family Hypocreaceae; genus Trichoderma; species Trichoderma sp. 2475. Next base: position 1,071,531 of record JARPVV010000006.1, read on the forward strand.
TCATAGACAGCATACGCTCCCCAACCATTTTACTCCATTATTGAACCAATAAACAAACAGCCCTCAAAAACCCCTCAACCAACTCTCCATGTTGTCACGAGTTGCTCAGTGTTTGAAGACGCCAAACAGCTTTGTCTTTAGCTTGTCTGCTAGTCCTACGGGCGCAACCGGACGAGGTTTCGCTTCCGCGTGTTCGTCTTTGATGTGATGCTCATTGCCCGCACCACCGCGGCCGGTGTGAAATCCCTGAGTATCCTGGCTCGGTCGAAAGGCCTCTTCCGGGATGGCATCTGTGTCCTTGCGAAGAGTTGCGGCGGTTCCAATGTCGGAGATGTTGCCAGCGCCTACGTCCGCAAAGTTCTTTATTCAGCTAAAGTTTGGCATCGGCAATGAAAAAACGTACCTCCTCGACCTGAGCTGAAGGCGCCGTCGCCATGGCTGCCCTCAACGCCAGACCGCACCACCTCGCCGTCGACGTACTTTGTGTCGTCTGCGTCAATGTTGCCCGCCCCGCCGCGGCCGTGGGAGACTTCAACAGCCATGGCAAAGAAAATAAGAATCGCAGATGCTTAATTGGGATATGCTCAGCTGTATTGAGTTGATATGATACAAATAGGATCAATGGCCCATCTTTTACAGCTCACGGTAGCTTGGACGCTCAGTTGGCGCTACCAAATCCTTTATATCACCAGCCGTGACTTACACATGCCAAGCGATAAGACAACAATCGCGTGGGAACCAAGGCGCCGGATGCGCCACATGGCTGCTCGTGGCGGAAACTCAGGCGACAGACGAATGACATCAGCGAATGAGAAGCTTGTGGAAGAATTCGTTATCAGTTCCCCCCCAAAAACGGTTCTCAGCCGCGGCCATCCCCCATCCCATGTCTATCCTCCAAGAGATAAACCTTTATCGGCAGTGCTTTGCGCCAAGGACCCAATAGCAGGAGCCAGTGAGATGCAGCGGGGCGCTGGCCGGTTTACGTACCTGAATTTGGTGACATCCAGTGACAGGGTTCCTTATCGATGATCTAAGAGCACCCACTATCAGAAGCATGCCTCATCAATGCCTGTGCTGTATGTAATTCACCACAAGACTCAGCGGGTGTCCCGGGTTTGGTAGGCATATAAGACCAATAACAGGATTTGTTTCGAAGAAGCTTGGCGGTAGGTTTTGTCTGCATGTTTATGCCATATAACATCATACAACTCCCTTCATCACACGAGAAACAGAGTTGGACTTGCCAACGTACACTTGCTCGACATGTTGCAATCTTACTAAACCAACGTCTTCCGCTAAAGCTCAGCGGCCACGCTACGTCCCTGCGGCTCCTCTCCCTCATACTTCAAAAGATTCTCCGGTATCTCTGCCATAGAATTCTGGCCCCATACGTCCCAAAGCGCCTTCACATCATCCTCAGGCATGTCGTCCGCCAAGTAAAACCATTTCTCTCCAATCTTCATAACGTCCGCGCGCACGCTCCGAGTGCAAGCCGGTGCTTTCCCCGTCGTGGGGTCCTTTTGAGAATCATAGTGCCAGCTGCTGCCGTACAGCCTCTTGCTCGACCTGGCGCAAACCCAACCTCTTACGGTGATGAAGTCTGCTCCGCACGTCCCGTCTTCCTTTTCGCGGCCAGCAACGATGTCTTCCTTGACGCAATCCTCGCAAGTAAAGCCGGCAAACAGATGCTCGCCGTGGCAGCAGGCGCCGGGGACTATGTCGTGGCAGAAGGCGGCATTGCCGGTGCAGTCGCCCCAGGCCCAGAGAGTCAGTGTTCTGCCAACAGCGGACGAAGCGGCATGGGCCCGGAATCCAAGCAATATAAGAATGAGACTGGCTTGAATGAATCGCATTATTTTGGTATTGCTGCTTTGGTCTTTGAGAGTCATGAAGTTTATTTTAATCGGCGTGCAGACTCAAGCCGAGACGGCCCTTTATATGCATATATGCCCCAATCCCTTACATACTTGTAGTAGGTTAGAGAGACAGAGCCGCCTTGGATTATGTGATTCCATTGCCGTTGTGTGACACCAACTACTCAATCGCATCATGCATGTCCAGAAAGGCTCTTGGAATGACTACGAATACCTCAATGCACAGCAATATCATTACAGCTTCTGTCTTACTCTGACTAATCCTATAGCCTTATACGCGCAGTCTTATACAGAGCTGCTGAATATGCGACCCCCAATTCGACATTCTACTAAATCAAAGTGACGCCGTTTCAAAATGATACAATCATCTGCTCTATAATAGCATGTATCTGAATTTAAGAGATTTTGCAGCTGAACCTAGTTAGTGCTGCTACATGCATATATCGAAAAACTCATCTGTGCACTTCATGTCTGTATCTCAAACGCTCTTTATATGACGAGATTTCAATCCTCTACCTATACTTTGCCAGCCCGGCCTATCTGGAGAATCTCACCCGTCAGCTGTTCATCGCTTCGCAGAACCGGCCAAGAAGCTCCATCAGCCTTGACCAGAATAAGCTCCAGCTTCGTGCCGAGAATCTTGAATGAGGACTTTTCCGTGTCGATTTCGCCAAATAGCGGCACAGTTGCCGTATATCGCTTGGGCGTGGGGTCGCTGGTCGTAAGATCCAAATCGAGCTCTTTTCCCTTGAAATCGACCTTGGCCGTCTCCTTCTTGATTTTCTTTAGGAAATATGACGCAATGACCTGCGTAGGGGTCTGGTAGAAGTCGTGCCTGGAAGATGGTTAGGAGCGGGGTGATTGTCGTCGAATATTGATTTGCTTCAAAACACAAGGGAGGTGCTCACCTAACTGTAGTCAGAATCTCTTCACTGCCTGACTCGGGCGTGTCCTTCTTCCCGCTGCCAACAAATAGATGCTTGTCCTTTGTCTTACAGCCCTCAATCTTCATGAACTGGTCAAACTCTAGCACCCTCCTCTTACAGCATGAATAGCCCTTGCTACCCTCGTGGAAAATTGGTACACCGGGGTGGTGCACGCATTCTTCTCCTTCTCTTGCAGACCCCTTCTTGTATTTGATGTTGCATCCCTTTCGGCGACACTCAGCTCCGTCAGGAATGTCCAAGCTCGGGTCGTCATCCTCGGAGTCTGGGGGCGGCGGAGGAGGTGTGGGAATGTGCTGTGCTGGTTGGATCGGCAATCGAGCCGGCGCAGATACACTGGCCTCTTCGATCTTCTTTGCCAGGGCAGCTTCGTCGATCTGAGGCTTCTCTTCCACGGGAGGGGGCTTCTCAGTGGTTGAATGTGTGCCCGTCGTACAAGGAGGAATCTCCATAAATTCGTCGAAAGTCAATACTCGTGGCTTGCAGCACTTCCATCCTTTAATTTTCTCGCGTTAATATATAGCCTTAAAGAGGAAAGAAGTATATGTATAATGAAAAGGCCATGCAAAACTTGGAAGAAGCTCTCGTACCTTTCTGCCCCTCGTGAAAGACAGGTGGACCAGGGTGGTAATGACACTCCTCTTCTGGGTCAGTATATTCTTTGCCGCAGCCCTGGCGGACACATTTTTGCGCCATGGCGAAGGTAGACTATAAGTCACAATGGCTGGTATTACGATGGAGAAGGAAGCCGAAAATCGTGCAGTATAAAAATTAAAGAAATGTTGAAGCAATTGAAAGCTCTAGCTGTTCAGAGAAGTGGGTAGCTGATGGGATCTTCTAGAACTGTAAAGATGACGGAGCTGCTCCTGCTCTCTCACCGCTTTCCTATTTCGATGCGGGGTTCAAGATCTCAAAGCTGCTGCTTATCGGGTATGCAATTAAACCGTAGCCATCATCGGATGATAGTTTGCAATCCAATAAGAAAGCGATCTCGAGCTATTAAAAAGCAAAGCCAAATTTATAATTGGCGCCTAGTAGCTGAAGAGTAGGGGGGAAAAATATGTTTGTTACAAGGCGTCTTCTGCACGCCTGCAGAATCACCTTGTTTTCACGAGATGACTGCGGCTTGTGCACGCAAGCTAAAGGGGTCCTCTCTGATGTCTGGGATAAGCGGCCGTTTGACTACACAGAGGTGAATTTGGCAAAGCCAGAATTCAAGCATTGGAAGAACCTGTACGATTTCGATATTCCTGTTGTAAGTGATTCGCATTTCCTCCGGCATCCCTCCGGTAGAAATGGGGCGCTGTGCTGATACAGATTATTTAGATACATATTAGCAAAGCAGATGCCGGCGAGGAGGATGTTAACAAGACCGGAAAAGCCATCAAATTAATGCACCGCTTCACGACAGAACAAGTCGAGGCAAAGATGGATCAAGCTGAAGGCATTTAATTTATCCTTCTAATCTATGTATCGACACCGATGGAGGAACGTCTACAACGTACATGCCCGATTTAGTTTTTGGCAGCGGTCAGATACTGCTTGACTACATCCTCGAGGCCCATGTAATCCGTGACGACATGGACCATATCAAATCCCTGCTGCTGACACTGCTTGGCATGGGCACCGCTGAAAGTATAGATGCCACTTTTCTTGCCGGCTTTCTTAGCAGCGACCTGGACCTTTGAGATGGCATCATTGAGCTCTTGGGGGATGCCGGCCTCGCTGACACGGTGCCCGATGTTTATGCCTATAATTTTGCCGTTTGTGGTTAACAATCGAAGCTCGTTGTAATAAAAATTTGTAGTCATCTTACCGAGATCAAATGGACCAACGAAGAGGACGTCAATTCCCTTGACAGCAGCAATTTCGTCCACGGCCTCAAGGGCCTCTTTGGTCTCAATTTGGACCATGGTCAGTGTGTTCTCATTGGCTCCGTTAAGATATTCTAGACCAGAGATGGTGGGGCCGAACTGCTTGGCAGAGTAAGGAGATCCAAAGCCTCGCTTGCCCACGGGGGGGAATTTGGCGGCTTGGACGAGATCTTCAGCTTCTTTGACGGTACGCAACAGCGGAACAAGAATCTAAGATGAGGAGGCTGTATCAGCATACAAGTCGCCTTTTGTAACAGAGATTTCAATAGTAGAAAAAAATATCGTATATACTACTTACACCGTGGGCACCACAGTCCAGCGCACCTAGACGTTATCACGTCAGCTTCGTCAACCGCTTATGAGGTGAAGGATGTGACCTACGTTTTACCATCCACGGCTCCATTCCTGGGATTCTGACAATAGGAGATACCCCCAGCGCAGCAATAGCTGGAACTGACTCGTGCATAGCACGGTCTGTCAATCATTCAAAACATTAGCTCATTTTCATCCAACTATCATGCAATGTATAAGTTGTCCCAGTATGACGTACCATCCAAGCTACCATGCTCGCAGTCTACCAGCACCCAATCTACGCCCGATTGCGCCAGTATCCTGGCTGGTGCCGCTCCGGGAATCATCTGCCAGCCTCCAAAGGCGGGTTTGTTTGCGTCAAACAAAGCCTTGAGCCTGTTGCCGTCTTTCAGCGTGGCCTTTGCGCCGCCAGGCGTAGCTCCGGCCGCGATATAAGACATTTTGAACGGATTACACTGTAGAACAGGTCTCTGTCGGAGTAATAAACGGGAAGTGGTAGATCTTAGGAAGAAAGAGTTCATGCCTACCGCAGTTCCAAAGGAACAGAGTATGAGAGATTAGCACATATAAATGAGAGCTTGAAGACTGGGACTATATGTGCGTTCATCAAGGGAATCAAAATTAAGTGCCTACTAACCTACACGTCAGAGCAGGTGGAAGACAACGTTTCTCTCGCCTGCAGCAAACAATTGGACAACTTTTATATGACGAGATGACGTTAAAAGTAATCGGATGATTTAGGAAACGAGTTCGAATGAGAATTATACTTGACACTATGAGGTCTCTGCTGACGTGACCAAAGAGCATGAAGCAGCCAGTGCGGGGGAGTACAGGGCGGAGGGCGCGTGCGGAAATCGCAAGATACTACACGCGGACTCTTTCCGACCCAAGCAAAAAACTAGTGGAAGATATTCCATAATAGGTACTCTATACAGTGAGGCTAATTGCTTACCTACTTTACAGAGATGCTGGTTTGTACTGAATAGGAAAGTTATTTCGAGAGCTGCTGGCTTTTGTCAGCGTCTCATTGATGATGAGCCTATTTCATGTTATCGGTAGTCGGTAGATATCGCATTCATGCACATGCGCAAGAACCAGGGCAGTTAAAACAAGTGCTGTGCATTGATCTATTAGATTGCATTGGTATTTACATAAATAAGTCAATTTGCTTCCATGTGGATTTTTTGTTTTTGCCATTTTATTGCGCCAGGGAAAAAAAAAAAGTATAGCCTTGATTATGATTCAGTCCAGTCTTGTAATCTAGTCTGCGAGAAAGAGGATTTCGCGTCCGTGGTTCTATCGAAAAGAAAAGGGCATCTTGGACACGCGCACCTGATCTTCTTTGCAGTTGTATCTCAAAAAGAGGGTTTCGTACCGGTATTCCACGTGCACGAGTCGCCTAGCTTTCTATGAACATTGGTCCTGCCGCGAGCTGATCTTTAGTAATCTTGCCCAGAGATCATAGGAGCAGAAATGCATCCGCCGTGCTCAAGCTTGGGGAGTGTATCGAGACGAATGAATGTCTATAATCCATTAATCTTGAAGGCATCTGTTGTTTGGTGTCAGTAAAGGACATATTCATGCGTCATCCAACAGCTATCCATCATACCCAAGATAATCCTCTTTGATGCTTCCGATAGCCCACATTTCGCCGACTTCTGTTCGGGTACCGATAATCTTGACTCGCACGTGCGTACCCGGTTCGATGACGGTATCTTCGTTGTTAGTAAACTGTGGGGGTGTCGCGTTGGGGTCCCATTTGATGTCGCTGGGTATCAGCTGTGATACTGTGAATCAGCGCAAGTCTTACAACATCATGGCATTGCCTGGGAGAATACGCACATGAGCAGATACAAACAGTCTGAGGGGACCAGCTTGGGCGAAGAAACCCTGTGGATTGATGGAGTAGACAACGGCATCAACCTGATCAGGGTTAGACAACTGCTTGCCTCAGCGGGCGCAGATTTCGCCTTACCGTCTCTCCTTTGAATGGCCGCCATACGACCGCGCGATATCCAACAGTAAACTCTGCGAGACCATTGCTCGGCAAGATCCGGCCTTCGGAAATGTCGAAGGTGTCCATGATGGAGATGATATAGTAGCTGCCGGCGCAGGTACCTTCGACATCTTTCAGCAGCTTGCTAGTGACCAGGTCGTGCATGTTACGGCCGAAGTAGGACGGGTGCAGGGTGACCCTCCGCTCCATATTGTAGAGGAAAAACATGTTGGGCTGTCGGACCGATGTGCGTGATGGGATCGTAAATGGATGACAAAAGGATGGCGTCTGCGACCTGGGAGAAAAGCGATGGGTGAGCCTTCCAGAGAAGCTCCTTCAATTTCCCATATGAAAGCGTATCGGAGTCCCGTTTACTGAATGGTTCGTATCCTAGAGGCGCACGAGCGCTGGATGGATATCCAATTGTCGATCAGCCACGCAATGAAATGGAAGGCGAATCGAAATCGGTGGAAAGAAGGGGAGATCGAGGAGAAGCCCGGCGGGGGCGGCGGGGAGGGCGACAGGCGGAGAGGAGACAGAGGAGGAGACAAAGCCTTTGAAGCAGACGCAGCACGCACAGCTGGAACTCTGCGCTTTCGAGTGTGCGTTGCTGGCTCCTCGGCTGGGGAAGTTGGTGGAGATGAAGAGGATGCTAGAGCGCGACGAGGCTGCGATGGTTTGGCGACTTGAAATCTTTGGGGATTGCGCAGCCGGCGCTAGAGCCAATGTGGTCTGTGCGCTATGCCCAGGCTGGACTGCCGTGAGGGCCAGCGCAGCAGCCAATCGCCAGATTTGAGCTTATTGGGTACAAGCTTTTTGGTGCTCGCCGCAGCATTGGACGAGCAGAAGATGCACGGCGCTGTATGGCACGGTTGGGGTAAGAGTCTCAGTACTCCGCATTAAAAGCGTCCATCACATGCCTTTTTTACCCTTCGTGCAGCCTTTTGCATATCCAAAGGCAAAGAGCATGCATAAGGAGAGCGGAGGGAGCCAGGAGAGGCAGAGTATGCTGTATGATAGGCACACCTCCGTAGAATTTATCGCACCAGCGGCAGCAAACTGCTTCTCAAATCTTAATAGCAATTCCTAGTATCTACACGAATCATCATTCATCAACAGCAGTTGTGATACTGCCTCATGCGCGCATCTTCAGCCTTCCAAGGTACCTCTGCACGCTAGCAGCGTCGGCGGCAGCACGGGTACCTGGCGGAGTCCGTCCGCTGTTGGAGCTGCTCACCTATCTTGTACTACTGGAGCGTTGGAGCTCTTTGTTCATTGCGTCTCCTTTTCCTCTCTATCCCTTGCAGTTCCGGCTTACCAGACCTTCGGTTATGCATGCATTTGCCTGTCACCGGCGGCTTATGGCTGTTACAGTGGAGGGAGGCTGAGCACGAGGCGCGCTGAGATGGTCCGAGGCTCCCAAATCCCCACCATTCTGAACCATCCACAGCAGCCTTCAGTGGGGGACGCAGAGCTCTCAGCACCTCAAACCTCCTGACTTGGGCCATTTCGCTTCAACATCCACTTCTTGCCTCATGCCGGACAAAACTCATTCGATGCTTCAGCCTCGACAAGCCACTCTGCTCTATTCCGCGCCAGCTTCTCTGTTCTCCGAGTCGCGTTCTGCATTTTGCTGCTTGCGGCCTCTTTGAGCTGTTCGATTGCGTCCGATTATCTCGTCTCACGTGCCAGCCGGTCGCGCCAATTCTTCGGACACAGCGGTACCTCTCTATCACATTTTGTTGAGCACTTCTCTCGCTGTCTCCGTATCCTCTGCCAACCCCGAAAGAATGTCGCTGGACCTGGAAAAACACTTGACGTTTGTGAGCACACGTCTAACTTTCTCATAATTCTTTCGTTTGCCTACTAACAAATGGATTTCGCTCCCAGTATGGCGCATACCATCACAACAGCGTCAATGTGGCCATTCATATGATCTGCGTGCCTCTGCTGCTCGTATCAGGATTTGCTCTGGTATGTCTATTAACCCCCTGTCAACTCGACGATGTCACCCAAAACAGTATCCTTACGCCCCCTTTTTCACTCTGTGTAACAGGCCACGTATACGGGTACACTCGTTCAGACGCCCAGCTGGGCAACTGTCCCATATCTGGATCTCAATCTGGGCACCATCGCAGCTTTCCTCTATGCATCGCTCTATCTGCTGTTGGAGCCGGTAGCGGGCTTTGTTCTGGCTGCTTTCTGTCTCGGTAGCACAGCATTCGTCAACTCATGGCACCTTCGTGATCCCACTTTGACCTTCCAGGTCGCTCTCGGAGTTCATATCGTTTGCTGGATCGCGCAGTTCATTGGCCATGGAGCTTTCGAGGGTCGCGCCCCTGCTCTGATGGACAACCTCGTCCAAGCCATCTTCTTGGCGCCCATGTTTGTCTGGCTAGAGATGCTCTTCAAGCTGGGGTACCGACGAGAGCTTCAGGCTCGTGTCGAGAAAGCTGTAGTGAAGGAGATTGCCAAGTTCGAAGCCGAGAAAAAGAATGGCAAGGCCAATTAAACCGGTGCCGTAAGAGATATGAGCCCGGGCCACATATTCTTGCCCCAGCCAGATATTTCGCGGCCCCTCCAATCTTCTATCAGCCATACTCAAATCTGAGTCCTCCCATTTCGTTGTTTAGTCCACATTCGCCACTTTAACTTTGGATGAGATACAGCCTCTGACGAAAGGCCTCAGATTCCCAATCTCTTACGTCTCATTAATCCCAGCAGACAGGATTTGATATTGCAAGCAAGCGCTCTCACTCGCACATTCATATGAGCCAAATCTGCAAAAATTTTCTCTTATTTTCTTTCTATATTGTCGACATAGTCGAGGCACCCCCAAAAATATCAGGAGAAGTGAGCTTTGGCTGCGCTCATTAAAGATGCAGACAAAAGCATAGTATAATAATTGTTCTTTTAGCCGATTTTTGCATCAGTTGACAGCTGTTAGCTGATGCGGTAGTAACTCAGAAAAAAAATATTAAAATTCTATTACCTCATCTACCCTTTGCTGCTCGGCCAAAGAGATCAAGCCCGTACCTGTAATTGGGATAAAGGTTGAAGCACTTATGCATCGCTACCTAAATCAAAAACCGAAAACAAGATTAACCCAAGGCGAAATAATCTAATGGACTACATTATCGAATCGCGGCACTAAAGCACAGAGCTGGCTTGGACAACTTATGGATACTACTTAGAACGAATACTATGTCACTTGTTACCTCGTATCAGGTATATTCACCTGGTAGTAGTTAGCTAAACAACAATCAAGATGATACATCAATGAAAGAGTTGTCGCTGACATACTAAGAGTCAGACTTAGATCGCTTTCGGTAAGTTCCCAAATTCCAGGACTGGAAATTTATAAGTCGAGCGTTATATGTCGCCAAATTCGCATACGTATACAATTGGATACTCAGAGCTCCAATCTACGTCCATCTACATGTTTCACTTTGACTCTATTTTTATAATAGCTGTTTATCCCGCATTATATGCCTGTGCATCTATTTGCATCCATTCATTCATAGATCTCACTGCTTTCGGAAACGAGAACCTGGCCGTACTGTGAAGCAATCATACAAATCTCACAGCACCCTTTCACGTCTGCCACAACACGGCTAGCAGTGGCCTTTACTTTGTATTGAAGCCCATGTTAGCACATTTTAACAAGCCGGCCTCTCTAAAGACAGGTACTCCGAGCCAACTCTGCTGCTGGGTATTCTTACTATATGCACTCTACTTCGCTTACATATAGTGTAAGCTCTCATCGTACCAGCAGCCTTGAGGTTAGGAGAAGAGCAGCTACTAGACGCAATATTGCCTAGAGGATTTCTTGACGCTATTAGGCCCCTCAATGTGGTACTTCTTTGGTGCTTAGAATTGCACAGGGCAGCGTTGCTTTTCAACTAGTCGTGCTGTGGGGGCACATACACATAAGCCGTTCACTTGACGAGAATCCGAGTTTACTCCCCAGGATCTCGAGATATGTAACAGGGCTAATTTGCCCCCCGTATCCGAGTCATCTCTAAGTTAGAGGCTCTGGCCTTCCAAGACCCAATTGCGATACCGGAGCTAGAGGAAAAGCGCCAAAGGGCAAACAATTGAGCATGGGGGGGGGGCGATGGCCCGTGCCGTCACCAATTCAGTATCCTCGAGCCAGGATGCATTCAATGGGACGCCTTTTTCGACTCTACTATGGGCTAGTGAGCCAGGATCTGGGCTGCATGTCTGAGTGCGGTATAGAGGAGGATTTGTGCTGGTTGAATCCTCCACATCCAGCTAATCGAGATGTCTCTCAATAGGCCTAACGAGATGTGCGGCCTAGGGCTAGAAGTCTTCCAACCGCTGGCTTGAGGCTGGCTCGCGTGGCCAACGAATGGCATTGGAGCCATGCTGGTTTAGCATCGTCTAATTTAGCTCATCTTGATAGGTGCCCTGCCGTGCCGTCCAGCCTGCCAGTAATAGCCATTAGTACAGTTACTGACAAGCCAAAAGCCAATTCGCTGGTTGGGCTTGACAATCTCTCCTGGGGCCCTCCCCACAACGTCATTTCTTCCCCCCTCCTAGTGTGGAAATTTTTCTCTTGATCAATATTCGAATGGGGCGCATCAATCTTGAATTGGATCTGGTGGTTTATCTCTCACCTAAAATAAGGGAAACCGCATCGATCCTTATCTAATCGGTGACTCGTCCGTGCCTCCAGAATCGGCGACCGCTGCTCGTTTTTGCTGCCGATTCTGGAAAGACTGCGCAACCCTTTAAACCCCACTATCTGTAGGTTTTTTTTCCCTCCTCTCTTTCGCTTCCTCTCTTTCTTCTCTCCACCAGTCAGAAGAATCATCAGTCCAATTGCCCCTTGTGCATCGCGCATTCAGCTCAATTAAACTTGTCTCATCAAATACTCTAGAGTGCCTTGCGCCTCGTTTTAACATCTTTGACGTGCCGTTTCCTAATCCGCCTTTATGAACGGCCGCTCGTCGGAATTCACTTCTCAGGTATGTGGCTTTTTTTGCCTTTTGTATGACTGCACGTGGGCTATGAATTCAATTGCCGCTTGTCTGCTTAAACAAACCATTGCTCGTTTCAATCCGTCTTATATACAGCAATGCTAATGTTTTTCTTTACAGGACTATCTTTCTGGTTCGTGTTACCATGACTCACCCCTCACGATGCCCATCTAACAAGCTTCATACAGACCACCTGTGGAGGGCTTTGTCAGCTTGAAACAGCTCCCCCAAAATTGATTACTGCTTCTTCTACCTGTGAATAAAATAAAAAATATCAAAGGACGGTGCAACTGCAGCATTGAGCCTCTAACCGCAATGCCTGCGACATTCTCTTCCGCGGCGCTAGCTGCTGCTCGAGCTCCGGTTCTGCTCCGAAACAGCGTCCGCCTTCCGCGAACTCTCCCAACCCGCCTTTTCACCACAGCAGCTCTCAGGACTCAGGCCAGAGCCTCGCTCCAGTCAAACATCCCTAAGCGCCTGGGCACGATTTCAGTTCGGCAATATTCAGCAACTACTCAGTCTGCTCCCAATCCCAAGGCCTACCTTGATAGCGGGGTTATCAAGCCAAAGCAGACGGTCGATGTCAAGAAGGTTCTTGTCATTGGCAGTGGTGGTCTGGCCATTGGACAGGCCGGTGAATTCGATTACTCCGGTAAGTCTTCTTTCTTCGGCTACTCTTCAATTTGCACATGTGCGTGCTCTTTTATGAGTCGTATTCGTCCACGTGACAAATGAAGCAAATTTCCTCAAACTTGGTAGTGCATGCCGACTAACACATTGCCTCGCAGGAGCGCAAGCCCTGAAAGCCCTCAAGGAGGCTGGTGTCGCCTCTGTCCTCATTAACCCCAACATTGCTACGATTCAAACCAACCACACTCTTGCCGACGAAGTCTATTATCTGCCCGTCACTCCCGAGTATGTCAGCTATGTTATCGAGAAGGAGAAGCCCGATGGCATTCTCCTCTCCTTCGGTGGCCAGACGGCCCTCAACCTGGGAGTCCAAATGCAGCGACAAGGCTTGTTTGAGAAGTATGGTGTCAAGGTTTTGGGAACCAGCGTAAGGACACTGGAGCTCAGTGAGGACCGAGACCTCTTCGCCAAAGCACTTGAGGAGATCAACATTCCTATCGCCAAGTCCATTGCCGTCGGTACTGTAGACGAGGCCCTCGACGCCGCCGAGAAGATTGGATACCCCATCATTGTCCGCGCTGCTTATGCTCTCGGTGGTCTTGGTTCAGGTTTCGCCAACAACGAGGAAGAGCTCCGCAACATGGCCGCTCGATCCCTCACTCTTTCTCCCCAGATTTTGGTTGAGAAGTCGCTCAAAGGATGGAAGGAAGTCGAATACGAGGTTGTCCGAGATGCCAACAACAACTGTATCACTGTCTGCAACATGGAGAACTTCGATCCCCTTGGAATCCACACCGGTGACTCCATTGTTGTTGCACCTAGCCAAACTCTCAGCGATGAAGAGTATCATATGCTGCGAACCGCTGCCATCAAGATTGTCCGTCACTTAGGTGTTGTGGGAGAGTGCAACGTTCAATATGCCCTCCAGCCAGATGGTCTCGACTACCGAGTTATCGAAGTCAATGCCCGTCTTTCGCGATCTTCTGCGCTTGCTTCCAAGGCTACTGGATACCCTCTCGCTTACACCGCTGCGAAGATCGGTTTGGGACACAGCCTTCCCGAGCTTCCTAACGCTGTCACCAAGACTACCACGGCCAACTTTGAGCCTTCACTGGACTATATCGTTACCAAGATTCCTCGATGGGATCTGTCCAAGTTCCAGCACGTGAAGCGTGATATCGGAAGTGCCATGAAGTCGGTTGGTGAAGTTATGGCTATCGGCCGAACCTTTGAAGAGTCTTTCCAGAAGGCTATTCGTCAAGTTGACCCCAAGTTTGTCGGTTTCCAGGGTGACAAGTTTGATGACTTGGACTTTGAGCTCCAAAACCCTACCGATCGCCGATGGCTCGCTGTTGGACAGGCTATGCTTCATGAAAACTACTCTGTGGAGAGAGTTCACGAGTTGACCAAGATTGACAAGTGGTTCTTGTACAAGCTTCAGAATCTTGTGGATTGCACTCGCGAAATGGAAGCTGCCGGTGGCCTTGAAGCTCTGCAGAAGGATCAAATTCTTAAGGCAAAGAAGTTGGGATTCTCTGATCGTCAAATCGCAAATGCCGTTAAAAGCACTGAAGATGAGGTCCGAGCCCGCCGTCTCAGCTTTGACATCCGCCCATGGGTGAAGAAGATTGATACCCTCGCTGCCGAATTCCCTGCTGATACCAACTATCTGTACACTACTTACAACGGCTCTTCTCACGATGTTACTTTTGACGACAAGGGAAAGATCATTCTTGGTAGCGGCGTCTACCGTATTGGTAGCTCTGTTGAGTTCGATTGGTGTGCTGTTAGCGCTACCCAGGCTCTCCGACAGATGGGCGAGAAGACAGTGATGATTAACTACAACCCTGAGACCATGAGCACTGATTACGACGAGGCCGACAGGCTCTATTTCGAAGAGCTGAGCTATGAGCGTGTCATGGACATCTACGAGCTGGAGAACTCTTCCGGCGTGGTTGTCTCTGTTGGTGGCCAACTGCCGCAGAACATTGCTCTTCGCCTTCAGGAAACTGGCGGTGCCAACGTTCTCGGAACTGACCCTAAGGACATTGACAAGGCTGAGGATCGTCAGAAGTTCTCTGAGATTCTTGACAGCATTGGCGTTGATCAGCCCGCTTGGAAGGAGCTCACCTCCGTCAAGGATGCTGAGGAATTCGCTGATCAAGTGGGATACCCTGTTCTGGTTCGTCCCAGTTACGTCCTGTCTGGAGCTGCCATGACCGTCATCCGCAGCCAAGAAGACCTCAAGGACAAGCTTGAAGCCGCTGCCAATGTCTCACCTGACCACCCCGTTGTCATCACTAAGTTCATCGAGGGTGCCGAAGAGATTGACGTCGATGGCGTGGCCTCTCAGGGTAACTTGATTCTCCATGCTGTCAGTGAGCACGTTGAGCAGGCTGGTGTTCACTCTGGTGACGCTACCCTTGTTCTCCCTCCCGTCAACCTTGATTCTACCACCATGGAGCGCCTCAAGGAGATTGCTCAGAAGGTGGCCAAGGCATGGAAGATCACTGGCCCCTTCAACATGCAAATCATCAAGGCTGAAAACCCCGAGGGTGGCGAGCCTCTGCTTAAGGTTATCGAGTGCAACCTCCGCGCTTCTCGGTCGTTCCCCTTTGTCAGCAAGGTTCTTGGAACCAACTTCATTGATGTCGCCGCCAAGGCTCTTGTTGGCAAGAACGTCCCTGAGGCCACTGATCTCATGACCGTCAAGCGTGATTACGTTGCTACCAAGGTGCCCCAGTTCTCTTGGACTCGTCTAGCTGGCGCAGACCCCTTCTTGGGCGTTGAGATGTCTTCTACTGGTGAAATGGCCTGCTTCGGAAAGGATCTCGTTGAGGCTTACTGGACTTCGCTTCAGTCTATGATGAACTTCCGCATGCCTGAGCCAGGTGAGGGTCTGCTGTTTGGCGGTGAGATTAGCAAGACTTGGTTGACTCAGGTCGTCGACTATCTTGCTCCCCTTGGATACAAGCTGTATGCCGCTGGCAACGACGTCAAGGAGTTCATCGAGACCAGCTCAAAACACAAGGTCGATGTCGAAGTCATTGAGTTCCCCACAGATGACAAGCGTGCTCTTCGCGAAGTCTTCCAGAAGTATGACATTCGCGGAGTTTTCAACTTGGCCCTTGCCCGTGGCAAGACCACCTCAGATGTTGACTATGTCATGCGTCGAAATGCTGTCGACTTTGGCGTGCCCCTGTTCATGGAGCCTCAGGTAAGCTTAATTTTATACCCCCTGTAAAAAAAAAGCTGATAGCTCCTGTACTAACTGTTTGAGTAGACCGCCATCCTCTTTGCTCAGTGCATGAGCGAGAAGCTCCCTCGCCCTGAAGGTATCCCCTCAGAAGTCCGGGCTTGGTCCAACTTCATCGGCGGCAAGCCCTTGTAAATTATATACCATTTGCACTCTCTCGGCGTTTCTGCATAGGTAGGGGGCCAGAGAAGTAAACTGGCGTTTATCATTTATTTGCGTA
Organism: Trichoderma sp. 2475; assembly: GCA_038502285.1. Taxonomy (NCBI): domain Eukaryota; kingdom Fungi; phylum Ascomycota; class Sordariomycetes; order Hypocreales; family Hypocreaceae; genus Trichoderma; species Trichoderma sp. 2475. Next base: position 1,087,640 of record JARPVV010000006.1, read on the forward strand.
CTTGCGGCCTATTGCTTTGTTTTATAATCTCACATAATGAACCTTTGGGTACTAAAGAGAGAAGGTCGGATACTTGGCGGACGGACGGACGGATGGACGGACAAGAGAAACGTGTATGAAGAAGGAAAATATAGGGATGAGGCATTTTGTCTCATAGTTCTACAAGAAAAGAACTGTCTAAAAACAATATGAACTTATTTATAAAGTCTATCTATAATTAAGAGTTCGCATTCTATGATTTGGTATAAGGCAATACCTATATGCATTGCATACGTCCAAAATGAGACTGATGAATGGTGTAACAAAATGTTGTAGCAGAAACCCAAGCCTACATTTAACGCAAAGAGTCACGTGTAGGACCTCGGCCTTCTGATCGCCGAAGCTGCAGCATGGAAGCAGCTACCGGAGCTAGTCTCAAGCACAACAGCTGGTTGCAGCTTCTCGATTTTAGTGCCAGCAACAGCCGTTTCTTGAGCTGCCCCTCCCGTTCGCTAACCCTCGTCATTCCAACAACGCCATTCCGCTAATAGGAAGAGAAGAAGAAAATACAGTCAAAGATTCGGATTTGATTGTCTTTTCCTCTTCTTCTATTGGCGCCTTGAGTGATCTGGCCTGCAATTGCAGTTTCCATCTTCTTTCCGTATCCAGTGCTTGTCGGCCTTTTTTTTTTTTTTGCCTTGTCGAAGCTCCGTCCGATCCTGTCAAGATGCTGTCATCGGCTGCTCTCGCGGCGACTCGTCGCGTGCTCACCAGCACCGGCGCAGCAGCTCCATTGCGCCAATCCGTCGTCCTTGCAGCTCGCGCACTCGTTCTGCGTCCTGCTGCGCCCTCTTTGCGCCTGATCAGCACCTCTGCGCCTTTGCGCGCAGCTGCAACGAAGGCGACCAAGTCCAAATCAACAAAGAGCTCCACCAAGAAGCCAGCCAGCAAGAAGACAACAAAACCCAAGGCTAAGAAGCCGGTTAAGAAGAAGGCTGTGAAAAAGAAGGTCGCGGTCAAGAAGCCGAAGAAGGCGCCGAAGAAGAAGGTGTTGACGGACGAGCAGAAGGACAGGCTCGAGATCAAGAGACTGCGGCAGATGGCGCTGCTGAAGGGACCGACTTTACTTCCGGAGACGGCATGGAACGTGTTTATGATTGACAACATCCGTGCTGGAGAAGGTAACCTCGTGGACAAGGTCAAGGCCCTTGCTACTAGCTTCAAGAACTTGCCCGAGTCTGAGAAAGAGGTAGGCTGATTGATTCCTCCCCTGGTTTAACTGGTTATGAGACTTACTTTTCTCGTGTTTTCCAGCGTATGACAGCAGTCGGACAGTCCAACAGGATTGCCAATCAAGAGGCGAAGAAGAAATGGATTGAGTCTTACCCTCCCGAGGCAATCCACGCTGCCAACCTGGCCCGTCGTCGCCTTGCTCGCAAAACAGACAAGTCTAAAGTCTACCTCATTCACGACGAGCGCATTCCCCAGCGCACTGGATCCGGCTTCACATTTTTCATCAAGGAGCACTTCAATGAGAATAGTGGCTCGCCTAAGGATGCTATGCGCAGCCTTAGCGAACGCTGGAAGACTCTCAGCAGCGATGACAAGGCCCCTTACCTGAAAAAGGCTGCTGACATAGCTGAGGTGTCAGGAGCGCAGCTGAAGGAGCTGCGAGAGAAGGGCGCCAAGTACTGGAAGGAGAAGCTTGCCGCAACCAAGGAGTAAGCCAGGTTTCTGGTAGTGGGTGCTGATGGTATTGTATGTTATAAGCGAGTAGAAGAGCTACTTTTTCTTTTTTTTTTGTCCTTTGGGCCATGTCACTTGTCTGTATTTTTTATGGTGTATCTATCTCTTGGTTTTGGGCTGGTGATAGGAAATGGGAGGGACAATGGAAGTGCGAAAGCGAAGAAGAATAAAACGTCGGCTGGTTTCCTTTGATGATATTCAACTTGATCTTTAGTGATGTGCCTTTTGCCGCAGACTAATGTTGTGTAACGATGGACTTATGTATTTATAGTATGATCTTAACTACTACCCCATGAAATGATGCCTGGCAAGCACGATAAAGGGAGAGCTCCCCGAAGCCATCCCCTTAAAACATGTAATGTTTTAAATCAGCTGATAGTTGCGATTTCAACTCCCAACTTTTGTTAAACTCTTCGATTATAGCAATTCAAGTCAATTCATTAAGTAACAGAATCATATCCTTATTACTTCTCCGCGGGAGGCACTTCTATAGCAATTTCCCCACCGCCATCAATCCACGTCGCACCAGTTGCTTTCAAATGCCTGCCGCTCGCAAGGTACAGCAGCAGATACGCATGCTTAGCGACGTGAGCCCAGCAGTAGAGGCGGATCCAGCCATGCGATTCGTCCCGGCGACACCATACGCCCCAGCCGGCCAGGCCGCTGCGAAGGTAATTGGCTAGAAACGTCCAGGCTTCGCTGTGAGTTTCTTGAGACCAGGTGGCACAGTCGACGAACCAATAGCCTCGTTCAAATGGGTCAGTTGGACGGTTTTCTCTGGGTCGGTATCGCGATGATAGATCTCGCGCCAGTTTGTCTAGCTTGTCGGAGACCAAATCTGAGGGCTCGAGATGCACAATTCCAGTAGGGGGAGACGGTGGCCTGATCTCCAAGTCGTTTGGATCTTTGACAGCAATTGATGAGGACGCTGTTGGTTGTTTGTTCCCTACTGGTCCGGTGTCGCTCACACTTCGATGGAGATTCGAGGCCACGGCTTCTTCATCTGCGAGCCCCTTGTGGCGTTTTGACAGAGGCGGAGCAGATTCCGCTCTGAATGAATTGGTCGCCTCTGAAGCTGTGTCAATTGCGCTGCTTGAGATGTAGATAGTCTCGTCAATCACAGTCGCCGTGGGTTCCTCTCGCATCCGCACCAGAGCGCCGGGCGTTCGAGGCGTGACGGGAACGGCCTTGGCAGCGTCTCTGTATCCAAGCGATTGACTCGCAGCTTCATCCACGTCAGGGGGAATCGGGATAGACGACGGGATATTCACTTCATAAGCACAAACTGACGAATCTGAGCGATCCGCTGACGAAGGCCTAGGCCGCGAGGACGGAGGTAGGCTTCTCAGATAGTGCTCTAGAACTCTTGTCGGCGTAGTGTGGCATATCTCAGCGTCTGGCAAGGGGTAAGAATCACTGATCTGGCTTGGTGGAGCCTGCCATGAAGATGTGTGCTGAGTTGCGAGTTGAGTAGACAGAAGTTCCTCGCTACCTTCTGGCAGAGATGTCTCTGTCGGGTTGCCCTTCTCTTGCAACGGGGGTGAGTGGCGGTTATCGTAGACGCTCCGAAAGCTCAGATCTTGAGATTCCGGGACCCATGGCTGCCCCGACGGCACTGCTGCGAACCCTGTCGCTATCGGAGCTTCCCCTTGAGTAGCATGTTGTTCTCTTCCATGCCGAGGCTCCAGCGAGGGAGTTTTTGTGACTGCAATATGGCGATGTGGCTGAAAAGAAAGATACGACTGTGCAAGTTGCCTGTATACGGCGTCGTCTGCCGTCCTGCTTGGCGCAGTAACGTGAACTAAGATCTCGACATCCGGGGTCTGACCCTCCTGTCGGGCTGCCATTGGGTGTCGAGTACTCGTTGTGGAGCTACAGAGCAGGTCATGGCGACATGGCAGAAGAGATTATTGCTCTCGTTTGTTGATAGATGCTGCGTGTAGAAGGGGATAGTAGTAGAGCAGGTGCTGAATGATGCGGGCGAAGCACGATGGTGGATCATTTATACATGTTGCAGGTTCATGGTAGTCCCGCCTGTCGCTTCTAGAACGAGACCCTAGGAGGAAATAAGCTTCGTGCAGCCGTCTGCGGATTCGCGCAAAGATGCCTGAATTTCCAGTAAAGATGGCAGGTCGTTGCTCTTATACCCAGGAGTTCAACAATTATGTAGAGGAGATGAAAATGAAGTCCAAGAGCGAGCGGAGTGTAAATTACACAGTACTGCTTAGGCTGCTCCCCCGTCCCGCTAAAGACCACTGGACTATTAGCCCATTAGTGGCCGCAACTCGGTGCCACCACACGACACTAATATCGAATTGACACTTGACACTTATCGAGTGCTGTTGGCCATCCTCCATCGCTCATTTACACCTCCCTGCCTCGCCCAAACAATCTTCTCTCTACACGCACAACCACCCGCAACAATGGCCAGCGCACCGAGAGGAGACCTCGGCCACGTCCTCGTCATCGGCGGCAACGGCTTCCTGGGCCACCACATCGTCAACCAGGCGCTGGAGTCGTGGAACTGCAAGTCCGTCACCTCCATCGACCTGCGATGCTCGCGCAACGTCAACGCAAAGGCCGCCTACCACGAGTGCGACATCACCGACGCCGCCAAGCTGACCGAGCTGATGCAGACGCTCCGGCCCGACGTCGTCATCCACACGGCGTCGCCCGTCATCAGCGGCGAGGGCAAGACGGCCCATGAGCTGTTCCGCAAGGTCAATGTCGGCGGCACAAAGGCCGTCATCGAGGCCTGCCAGAAGGCGGGCGTCAAGGCCCTTGTGTACACCAGCTCGGCCAGCGTCATCAGCGACAACGAGACCGACCTGTTCAACGCGGACGAGGACTATCCCGTGATCAGAGGCGTCCAGCAGAAGGAGTACTACTCCGAGACCAAGGTGCGCAAATCTCCCCCCTCTGAACATCATGCTTTGATATACATCTAAACCAAAATTTACCTACCAGGCTGCTGCCGAAGAACTCGTCATCAAGGCCAATCGCCAAGAGCCTTCCAAGCTCCTCACCACCTCCATCCGCCCCGCAGGCATCTTCGGCGAGGGCGACGTCCAGACCCTCGCCGGCTTCCTCAGGGCTTACAAGAACGGCAAGTCCAACGTCCAGCTCGGCGACAACACAAACATCTTCGACTTCACCTACGTCGGCAACGTCGCCCACGCCCACCTCCTCGCCGCCCGCCTGCTGCTCGCCACGGCCGCCAGCAGCATCATCCCCCTGAGCTACGAGCGCGTCGACGGAGAAGTCTTCTTCATCACCAACGACTCGCCCGTTTACTTTTGGGACTTCGCCCGCGCCGTCTGGAAGGCTGCGGGCAACGACAAGGGCACCGAGGGAGTCTGGCAGATTTCACAGGGCTGGAGTATTGTCCTCGGCTCGCTGAGCGAGGTGTTCTTTGGCATCATCAACAAGCCTCCTACTTTCACGAAGCTGAGAGCTGTGGTGTCTACCATGACACGGTACTACAACATCAGCAAGGCCAAGCGGGTGCTGCGATATGAGCCTTTGTGGACCCTGCAGGAGGGCGTTGATAGGGGCGTTGGTTGGTTTCTGGAGCAGGATAAGAAAGATGCCAAAGCGCAGTGATTGGCTGAGGCCGGGTTGTTCTTCGCATTCTCAAAAAACCAGGGGTAGTGGAAAAAGAGACGGAAATGTCAAAAGGCATCTGCAAAGTATTATATACCCATCGATGTCGTTGATGTGTGTCATGATCTAAATGCACGTACAGCATGTTTTATATAGCCATGTATGTTCATAGAGAAGCATACAAGTAATTATTTAATACTTATCTATTTAATTAAAAAGGAAGGTTAGTTCAAACTCCGTATCTCTTAATTCAAGCAAAGCATATATCAAAGAGCTGGTCGTCGAAAACACACGAATATCCTTCAATCCTCCTCTCCCTCTTAAAAAGTCATCCAAAATTTCAAACAAAATAGCACGATGAGCGAACAAAGCAAAACTCTTTTAAAGTTTTGCAGAAGATTACATGAATTTCATTTTACAATCGTCAATTCTCTTCCCTTTACTCGCCATCATACTACGGAATCGAACTACCCAAAAATGTGAGTATACTCGACCTCCTCTGTTTTCCATCCACTCTTTTCATTTCTGTAATAGCGCTTCCGAGCTATTCTTTTTTCTTTTAGATACCAAGTAGTATGCCTTTCTTTAAAAGACACATGCGTCATCGACAAAAAGAATTCAATGCTATGATCCTGTCTCACAAGACGAAGAGCAAGAAAGGAGAGTATAAGAAAAGAGGACAAATACCAAAAAAAAAAGGGGGGGCGTTCGAACAAAAAAATAAATACCAAAAAAAAAAAAGGGACGTTCGAAAAAAAAAATAGCAGACATTTCGTCTCTCTGACTTTCTTATTCCATACAACCACTAAAAAAAACAACCACCATAAAGTACTAAGCATTTTGCAAAGGGCGGAGGCTCGCTCGCTCGCTCGCACACAGATGCTGTTGCTGCGTTTGCTATAAAAAAAAAATACTACCAAACCACATTCCACATCCACATCCAACTTTCGCTCATACAAAAAAACCAACTTTTCTGTTTTTAAAAATGCCAACCAGGACCGTCTTTCATTTTTTATTTTTGAAAGGGGAAAAAAAAAGGGTTGGAAGAAAAAATATTCTCGACCAAGAAACAAAAGAATATCCTCCTTCTTTGCAGTGACTTTTTTTCTTTCATCCAGTCACCCTGTCATGACAAGTAAAAACACCGATCTTTGCGATACAGCTTCTCTATACATTTAGGTCATAGGAACGACTTGGTAAGAATATGATAACAGAGAAGCAAAGAAGGAGAAACGGAGAAACGGAGAACAAATGGGGAGAAAGAGAAACAGAGACAGAAAGTAAGACTAACGAAAGACATAGCATCGCCAGGATTGTCGTATCGAACATCAGAGTAAGAAAGTTCGGTCTTAACTGTTTGCAGTGAAGATGGACAAAGGTAATTGACAAACGCCTGGAGAAATGCTACAAAAACACTGTTTCCGGGCCACGCTTCCTATATAAGGAAACAACAACAAAAATGAGACATACCATACAGATCTTCCCCAGCTTCTTGCCAAATCAGTAGAAAAGCTCAAAAGTTAACCAGAAAATCAAAACGGTTCGCCAACACCTACCCCGCCGCCTTGACGGCCCCAAACGCCAGAATTCCGCCACTCTCCCCGTTTACTATGCTCAGGGTTCTCTGAACGAGGATCAGGATGATCCATTTGATTAGCATCATAGGGAGAGGGTTGGTCTTCCGGAGGTCTGAACCGTGGCGGGGGTACGGGTGAAGCCGCATTCGGATAGGGTGCAGGGATATTGTCTTGCATCGGTCGCACTGATCTCTCGCTCTGCAAGAGAGAAGGATCTGTTTCGACTCGCTTGGGTGGCGAGCGAGTCGAGCTTTCCTGTCGGTTGTAGATTTCGCTGGGTTCAGCAGGGCCTTGACCTCTTAGGTCTTGGTATCGTTTCATAATCTCTTTCGTTGAAATCTCGCCGTTGTTGCTAAAAAGATAGGGGTCGTTAAGCAGCGTAAGAATCTCATCCGGAACCTAAAAATTGTTCATTAGCATTGCTGGACAACAACCGAGAGAAGCAACAGTTGTGATTGGGGGGTTGTCCTCTTCCAACTTACTTGGCACATCTCTTCAATATTGTCAATGAGAATTTCCACCGCGTCAATGACATAGATAGTCTCGCTATCCATGGCAAGTGTTTTGGCAGGGTTCATCAAAATGTTTGGCGCAATAACAGTCGCCAAATTCCTAACGTCCATCTTGGATCCGACTTCTTCATCCAGTTGATGGAAGGTGCCTGCCCATTTGAGGAATACAAGCAGAATTTCTAGACAGTCTCGGTGGCTCTTGGGGAGGAGACAGCAAGCCATGTGCAGGCATTGCAGTTTTCGAGCCGGATCTTGTATCTTAGCAACGGTGACCCATAGTTTATAAAGCTTGTGAGTCATAAGAGGATCTGGAAGGTCTCGCAAATATCTCTTCAACACTGCAGCTAGCTGAATGACTGGCTGTTCCATGAAATTAATGGTATCACAGCCTTCAGCATTGATCTTATCGACCATATTTTGTTGCTTCTTGATATTGCCGTTCTTGCGGAAAACACCCTCGACAGAAAGGTCCATCTTGCGCATGGACGAAATGATATCATCAACCACGGCGGGAATGCGCAGAGTGCCAGGTCCCACACCATCCGTTGAGTCGGCGCCGTCTCGCTCAATGATGACCTCCAGAGGGACGCCAAAGACGCCCTTCTTCTTGACAGCTTTGTTTTTGTCGTTCTTGAATGCCTTGCCGAGATTTTTCCAAAAGGTGGCAGGTTTTCTGGATTCAATAAAGCTTAAAAGCTCTTCTAATGTGAAATCTTGCTCAACCACAGGGTGCATGATCAAGACAGCAAGATGCCTGACATTAAAGTACTCAAGGCCCGACAGTTCAGGGAAGAATTTCCTGCCAACTCGAGACATCATAGGATCGACTGTCTGGAGATCTTGATCTCTACCAGCTGATTGCGTCCTGGCGTGGCCTAAACCAAGACCTTGATCTGCGGCACCAGAGCGCAGGACATCGCTTGGGGGCAGTCGATCTCGGCGTTGCTGTTGTTCACGAGACTGCTCAACAGCCACGATGCGAGAGATATCGTCCAGGGTAATAGCGTCGTTTTGTCCAAACATCTGATCAGTCGATCCCTGAGTCTTACCCTCTCCTCCAGAAGATGCAGGGCGGGGACCCCGTCCATCAGCATCCATGACACGAGAAGTTCGAGCCTGCCTGACACTAGATGACAAGTGTCGGTCGAGACGAGTACTGCGAAGTCTTCGAACCTCGTTCAGAGTAGTCTCGTAAGTCGACTCACGACGGCGACTCTTGTCACCCGACTGCTTAGATCTGGCATCTGCACGCGAAGGATCGCTTCCATCAGCACCAGGTTCGCCAGATGATATAGTGCCATTGCTCCTGAGAATATCCAGTAATCTTGCAAGGGCGACTTTGAGGAGAAAAACGTATTGCTGAAGTTTGGAAATGTGAGTAAATGGTGCGAGGCCGTCTGTTTTGCCTCCGATACATGTTGTGCAGTAAATTTTGCGCTCATGCGTGTTAAGAAAAGCTTCATTCAAGACACGTCCGAGCTCCCGCTGGCAGCGGGAACAGTTGACACAGTTAATGTGCCACCGCATATCGCCGTTTTTAGCACACTCATCTTCTACTGATCTTCCACATGAGGCGCAATGATCCGAGTCTTTAGCTGAAAGGCGCTTGCCTCCCATGGTCACTTGTAGAAGACCCTCGTCGCCCTTGTAGCTCTCAAAATCGTTCAAGTCGTCTAAAAACTGATGAAGGCCATCGCTAGTCGTTGCTTCTCGCTCCAGGCGCAACGCCCCCTGAAGGCAAATGCGGATTAATAGCTTTAGATAGTGAGCTAAGCCAGTGACGAGGGACAGAAGCTCTTGAGTAACACCAAGCTGCCGGGAGCCATTATCTTGTGTTTTTGAAAGCAGGGAGAAAAAGGATACGATTTTCTTGCAGAGAAGCTTGGCTTCACGGCCATATGACATGCCTGTGAAAAGAGTCAGATTAGTGTCAAGCCATTATTTTAGGTTCCGTATTTGCAGGGCTCAAACGCCTTGTCTCCCTCTTCTCTTTTGAAACTTACCTTTCTCATTTTGCTTTGCGACAGCGGCGTCTAGTCTGTCCGCGGATTGAAAGAGAATTTCGACGTGCCAGATGAAGCGTTTGGCTACCAACACGCCGTCAATGTACGAGGCGTTGCTAACGTGGAGCAGCATATCGGATATACATGCTGCAGACGACTCTTCAAACGTTGATAATACGCTCCATATCCTGAAAACTTTATCCTCCATGCGTTCTTCGTCTTCCCGAATACGGTCCCTGTCCACATCGCTAACATCGCCTTCTTGAATCTGCGGCGCCTCAGTTGGCTGAGCTAAACGCACATTCCAAAACTTGTGTATCATATAGCACTCGGGATGCCAGTGCTGGTTCTGCCCATTGCGGAAAATTTCCACAAACTGCTTGAGGATAGCCGTCTGGCAGCCATTGCATCGCTGCGCAAACTGAGTGGAGTAGTGGTAGTGGCAGTAGACGTTGCTATCATGCTCGTAGTAGCTGTCTTGGGCGCCAAAGACGGTCGAACAGAGTGAGCAAGTAAAGTGATCAACGTGATACTTGTGCTCGAGCGCGGTTATATAGGACCCGCGAAGCGCCCCACCACATTTATGGCAAAGAAGGCCAAGTCGTCGAAAGTAATCAGTCTCGCAAAGGGGGTATTGATCTCCATTTTCATCTTCTGCGGGAAAGAATTTGGATGCTACGATATCGCCACAATCCTGTCAAGCGAAGTTAGTACATCTCGCGATAGAGAGGTGGTAAAGTGGGGGGAAGAAAGGGGATGAAAGAGAGGGGGGGCAGCATTACTCGACACTTGAAGCAATCCAGATGAAATGTTCCGTCTAAAGCCCGAACGAACTGTCCGGTCAATTGCAAACCACACTTTTTGCAGACTCTCGTCTGAGCACTAGCAGATCGTCCTCCGTTTCGCGGTCGTGGGCGGTTCGCATCGCTGCCGTTTGAAGGATCCTCTGCCCACCCTGAGGGCGGAAGGGGGCTGTTAGAACCTGCTACTGTCGAGGTAGGTGCTTGCGGACTTCCATTTTGCCAGTTTCCGTCTGCGTGGCGCGAGTCTGGCCCGGCATGCTCATTCGTACGATCGTTGGGACCCCCCTCCGGGGCAACAACCACAGGCGGTGCGTTGCTGTGGTCGGTTGCCATGGCGCAGAATGCGACGGATATCCTCCCAAACGCGTGTTCCTCTTCTCAATCTAGGGGACTAGTATGATGATTCTGCCCCGTCTCAACGCCAGGTGTCTAGCAGTCGTCGGCGAGGGGTAGCGGCAACGGCCGGCATCAGCTGGGGTGGTTCTCGTAGATGGTATCGATCTCAATTGGAAGCAACGCCACGGCCCCAAACAAAGCGATGCGCGACAGCGTGCCTCAAGCAGCTCACAGCTCAAATCGAAGCGGCGCCGGTAATCGCGTGACTGTCCAGCAACGATGGGTCGGTCTCGTTTGGGACAGATGGTCGGACTGAAAGTAGATGAGCTCGAAGAGGATCGTGGAGTGCTGAGCTGGGAGAGTTAGATCCGCGTAGCATGCGGGTCGTCAACATGCACTATAAAGAAATGGCGGGGGGGAACGACGCCAGCGCCAGCACAGGACGGAGGAGGGGGTTCAAGGAGCGAGAAAAGGTCAGCTCCTGTGAGAGGCAGAAACAGCCCGTGATGGTAACGAAACAGAAAGAGTCAACCTGTAGATTCTCACAGTGGAGGAGAGCTGGACTGGCGCACTTTGCTGGACTCACGGGACTGGGGGGCGGTCGAGGGTGTGCTGACAGCGCGTGGAGTCGCTGTGGTTTCTGAGGGGCGGCTAGTTTGGGTGTAATTTCCAGGTCGCCTGGTCGCTGATGGGCGCTGGCGCTGCTGTTGGCTTGGGGCTGGGCCGCTAATTGTTTGGGGGGGCTCTGATGCTCCGTGTCAGTACCACTGTACCAGGCGTAGGCGTCGCAGAGATCTGAGGGGCGCGCCAAAGGGGACCTGGTCGGTGAGTACCCTTTACTTTGCTTGAGCCGCCTGGACTCTTCCCGCGCACTCAAGCAGCATGGCAAGGCATTATGACGCGGGCCTCTATTGCGGGTACGAAGCATGTACAGACATGTGCTATTCAAGTACGAATGCAGCAGTCTCGTTAGCAGCGCTACCTTGGATCTCATCCCAAGTATTCTTCTGTTAGCTCTCTCTCCCCCTCTTCAAACGAGGCGCACTTCGTCTCAATTCGCTCAACTGCGCCACATCTGGCAGTTTCCAGCTCCCCATGTCTAGGACCTGCAGTAGGGACTGCCTCTCTCCCCAGATGGCAAGTGGATGAGTAAGGTAAGCAAGCCGAATCACACGATCAGCCTACCTGTGTTTGGACGCATTCTTCGCATGCAGAGTATCGTATCAACCTTCTTAGCGAAGGGTAAGATACGACGGGTAAGATACGGTAAGGAGCAGCTAGAGCTACCATGCGTAAGGCTGAATTAGCTTCTATAGGTAGCTGCGCAGGTAGGCGGCTGCGAGCTGAATGTATCTCTGTGGATTTGAGGATTAGAGGCTCGTACTCTTCAGCCATCTTATACCCATGTTTCTTGGAATGTTATAGAGTAGAAAGCTTAATCCCTTTTGAGAGTTACTGACGCCGTGTGCGCCACACGGGGGCATTCCGTCTGCACTTGGGATCGTTGCATTACGCCGTGGCTTCGATGTTCTATTTTTACTTCTGTATCTGTCATGTTTAGCCGACGCCAGTCGATAGACGTTGGAGGTAAACTAGATGCCTAGCAGCAAAGTCTAATCACCATTAAGCATTCTAGAATGCTTTCTCATACTTGACATTGAGCTTACCTGGTACACAGCAGGTTCTTATTTTATTCCTGGCCATCTGATAAGCCTTGAAACTCCGTTTAGGAGCAAATAGCACGCAGAAAGTCGACACAAAACTCAGCGGCACTTGATACGCAGAACAAGCGCGCTCATCGGCCAAGCTGTTTCAAGACCATTATAAAGCCCCCTCACGTTGACAGTTAGATTTTGATATTCATTACGATTACGGAGCAAAATATTGCCGAGATCAGCCCGGTCGAGATAGGCAACCCGGGCCGGGCCACCAGCCCTGGCTCTACTGGGTATAAGCATAAAAACTCTCTCGTATTTTTGTCTTCCATGTTGTGTCCTACGGAGCGCGATCCCCCATGCAGTAGGTACAAGTAGGTTTTGCAGAGCAGGTACAGCGAGTGCTTTTCAACCAATAGACAAGACGGCCGATCAGCACGCCATAAGCGCTGGGGTTGCGGGTATTGACAGCACGACGAATAAGGGGCTTAAGCTCAGCAGCTCTTACAGTATAGCTTCTGTGGCGACTTAGCTCCCTCAACAACAAGCCAAGATGGGTCCATTCTCAGCATGGCGGCTGTCCCCGTATTCAGCCTCCAGTCGCCAGCATTTCTCCGTACTGTACCGTATCGATAGGGACCATCTGCATAACGCACAGCTCCCTAATTGCCAGGCCAGGGCCCTGTGGCTGGAGAGCTTCGTGGCGGCAACAGCACTAGCCCCGATGCGTCCATCCCCTGTAAACCGCCGGTGACCTCTTGGGCCAAATTGCCATGCTCAGCAAGTAGGTACTGAGCATGTACCTATCATCAGTCATATTTTCGGCACCTGCACGGCACTGCAGTGTTTGATGCGCTTATTACGCTTAAGGAGGCGGTTTGGCTGGCGGTATTACTCCTTACACGTACCCTGTCCATTATGACGTCCTTTGCAGCCATAGATTCGGTACATCTAACGCCGTCGGACGACCCATTGCAAAACTTTTGGTGCTATTTATTTTTAAGATTTCGGGTTCGAGAATAGATAAGGGTCGCGCTACAGTTTCCATCGTATTTACCCTAGCTCCCTGGTATGGAGTAATGATAATACTGCATTGCCGCATTTACCCAAAAGAGCCCTTCAGTCGTTTACAGAAACCTCAGCTACGGGGGCCACAAGAGACTTTTCCTGTCAGGGGCAGTCGTGCTGAAAGTGCTGGATTTTGCCTAGCAGCTCCAGCTACCGCAGCGCTATAGCGGAGCCATGGCGATTCATGTCCCGCTTTCATGCTTCATTATCGCCACTGTAGCTGTTGCTGAAGAGGCTGTATTTTGCGAGACCGGGGCAAACACGAGTATGCAAACGGGACACTGTCTTCAATTTAATCATATTTGCTAGAAGTTTAAACGATACTAAGAATACAACAGCAGCAATCTCTGCGAGTACATTCCGCCGCAAAGTATTCAAACTTTTTATCCATTGAATAGGTACCGGTAGCTATCAGGTAACGTGACGTCCCCAACTCCAAATTCGCCTTTTCCCACCAAGGGCTCGTCCTTGTTATTTTTGGACCATTCTCTTCAATCTCTTCTCAATCTTCTCTCGGCCCTCAAAGGTCCGCCAAACCTCGTGAGGTGCATCGTCCACGATATCCCAGTGCTGAAGCTTGTCAGTCAGCCTCGTCAGGTCCCGCTGCTTGGCTGACCACTCATCGCTCGCCTTGACCCTGCGCCCTGAGCTAATCACAACGAGCGGCGTGTCCCTCTCTTGAATCTGCCGGCTGCTGTCAACGTCTCGCTTGGTGAAGGAGTTGAGCACCAAGCTCTCTTGCAGCTTGGCGAAGATGAATTTTCCTGTCTGATAGGCAGATCGGCCATAGATCCGGTCACGGCTAGTGCGTCCTTTGAATATCGCGCCCGGAATCCGATCCAGCCCAAGCGGCGAGATGACGCCTCGCAGCCACAGCCAGAAGCCTTGGCTTGGCGCCGCACCGGGACCCAGCAGATCTTCGTGCAGGGGATCAATCAACAGCAAGCCCCGAACATCGTGACTGTGGCGAGCTGAAAAAACTCGCGAGTACAAGGACCCGATTCCTGCGCTAGCAAGAACAAAAGGCCCGCCCTCTTCTGCTTTGGCCAGCGCCTCGCTCAAGGCGTCCACGACGAAGCCGGCGGACGACGGCGATGGGGCGGTATCCGACCAAGCCAGTCCCGGACGGTCTGCAAAGCAATAGCGAGAAATAGACCCGTTCTTGACCGCATTGTCTGCAAAGTCCCATAGGCCGTATTCGACGGGCCACTCGCCTCCCTCGAATAATACTGTTGTGACCGTCTTGCCATTGTCGTCCGTCTTGTTGCCTTGGCAATACAGGTGGATGCGATACTTTTCGTTATCGACCCAATACAGCTTCCCCGGAGGAGCGACCTTTGCATCCAGAGCTCGGAGAATGATAGTTAGGGTTATCAGGGCAACGGCCACAACCATCACCGAGTACCCAATGGTAGAGAGGAGAACCTCGAGCCATTCTGTAAGGCTTTTTCTTGATTCCGCGCGCCCAGTCAGCCTTTCCTCCTCCTCTGCCTTGCCCCATTGAACAGTCCTGTCGGTGATTATGGACCAAAGGCTCATCAAGAGAGCCCATAAAACACTGACAATTCCAACCCATCCTTCCTCGTACCTCGTTCTCTGAACAGAGGCAAGGAGGATCGCATCGAGCGCAAGAAAAGCCTAAGACGAACATTTTTAGCGCCTATCAAGTGACGGCGGCACGACGCGTATAGTACTTACGGCTATTACGATTGCAAGTATTCTCACTGATTTCGATGGCACTCCAAAGAATAACAACGTGAACAACATGATCGACAATGTCAAGCTCGTGTAGCCAAAAGCAAAGAAGCCGCTCCCTTTTGTATGGAACCCGGGAGGCGTTGCGAACGCAGACACGAGCAAGATAACCCACCATAAGAAGGTCAGCGCGGTAAAGAATAAAGTAAGGTAACGGAGGAAGCGGATGCTGAAGAGATTGTAGGGCGACACCGCAGGGTCGTCTGGCGAGAGAAGCTCTCTGGTCGAGTTGACTCGGTTGGGCAACAGTCGGGTGTATTCGTCTGGAGGCCTTTCGCCTTCTTGTTCGGGGCTGTCCCGAAGGTCTGGCCGGACATCTTGCTCACTGCCGTCCCCTTCAGAATTGAACAGCGGCATCGTGGTTGATTCGCGCAGTGGCGCAGGTATGTTGAGATGAAGAGGGCTTCTGAAACCTCCAGCAATCCCGTAAACCTATATTTTAAAAGCTGTCTGCCTCAAGCAGGAAGAAGAAATTAGAGAGGTAAGAATTAATTTATTTTACTAGCTGAAAGCTCAGTTTGCCCCCTCCACCGGCATGAGCTCTTCTATTCGCAGCCATTTCGTTGGTCTCGTCAAATAAATGTCATACTAAAAAATGTATACGTCATTTCACTTACACCCTGCTCCCCGATCCACCAATCGCCGTCCACCAAACAAGGCTATTAGGCTTTTCGCCTCACACTTGTCCGATCTGCTCTTTTTGCTCCGGAATTTCCAAATCGAATGCCATTTGCATGTCTTTTCTTTCCGGTCTTGGGGTAATCGTTAGCTTATCGGGATCGCCCATGTAGGTGGGAGCGTTGGCAGGGGTGTGGCTCATGTGATGCATTTTGTGCTGCGAGCATCTGAACGAGCTCTTTTTCGTTGCTACTAGCAGTTTTGAAGATGTCTTGGCTACTCTACGTATGACGTGTCAGTGCGAATAAACTATGTGTAATGGAATATGCTTGCATTACCTAGTTGTGGAGTGTTGACTTGGAACAACTGAGACATTGCAAAGTATTACTCGGAAGATATACATGAAGATTTTAAAGTAAATTGAAGTTACCAAGCTATTCATATGTACCATTCCCTATATCAACAAGCAAATTTAAACTGATTATTGCATCAAGATTCGTTTAGCTAGAAAGAATGTCCTCTCTATAACCCCTCAACACCTTATCTAGCCCTCAGTTATGCCTAGCAAAGAAGAGAAATTGCGAACTTCACAGAAGCAAAACTATTCTAGGACGCTGCATATTCTACCAACGCCAATCATAAGCTCATAAACTCGTAAAAAAAATCCATTCATCTCCGTTGTTCTTTCGCTACTCTTCCCAGGGTGCAATTGCATTGCAGACTTTTGTACTCTTCATGCTTGGGACAGAAGAAAAGCCACTCGACACAGATTGAGACCCACGACTATGTCTAGCATATGAAGGCGGCGGCATATCGTTCGCTCGAGTCTTTTCCTTGAGGGCTTGTTCCGGGGTCGGGCCTGACGTGGAGGTAACAGCATCGATTGGTACCTTTCCCATGGGAGAATGCAGTTTTGCAGCAGCTTTCGGATCCTTGAGGTCGATGCCGTGTTTCTTATAGGTATCCTTTTTCTGGTTTCTCATGGCTTGAACTGAAGGCTCACTTGTGGCCAGCCAGCTTTTGACTTGTGACATCCACCGGGGACGCTTTTTGTCCTCTCTGGTGGATACGGTATAGTCTGATCGAGCTTCGCTGCTTAACGAAGGGTCATAACCAGGCCGGGAGTGATCTGACATGGTCCTCCTCGACCCAGAGCTCGTGGCAGCTGACGCTGCGGGGGCCATCTTAGAGCGGGCCTTGATGGGAAAGAGGAAAATGGGATCGTATCTTGGGCTATGAGATGTCGAACTCGTAGCTGCCCAGTCCAAGGGATTCTCTAGTGGCTTGTCTGTAGAGAAAGACACTGGTCGGCCATCGATTTTGACTTCCTGGGGAGTCAGTCCTGTCGCTTGATGAATGCTGGAAGTATTCTGTCCCCGTGACAGTCGATGAGATGGCGAGAATAGTTTAAAATGCTGGTCAGAGTTGGGTAATGTTGCGCCAGAGGGCGACGGGCCTTGGCTACCGGTGCTTGCTGGCGATGAGTGCGGTTGGGCAGGGCTTGGATTACTCGAAGTGCTTCGCGACAAGAAGCGGTTGAGCAGCGGGCTTCTATTCACCTCAGAAGATGCGGGATGCTATCCGCCATATATCTGGGTGGCCGAAGGAGGACTTTGAGATGAAGCAGCGTTTTCACCAAGACTCGGCCGAGATTGATTTGGAGGAGTTGCGAAAGAGTCTCGCGCAGTTTCTGCCGATGTTGAAGCTTTCAGGGCAAAGTTCGTCTTCTCAGTAAGGGAAAAAGGGTAAGAAAAGTTGCGGATTCGGGATTTCCGCGGTAGCAAAGTTTGTGGCAGCGGGAGCTGGTTATCTGAGCAAATTGAAGCGCTGGCAGGTAAATAATGTGCAGGCATAGTTTGGAAACCATTCGTCGACGAAATTTCATGCGGCGAGCTCGAGAAGAGGGCGTATCAGGACGTGAACATGACTCTTTGAAATGAACCCCGATCTACTCGCGAAGTTTCGACGTGAAAGAGTATGCGGCCAAAGCAGAAACTATTCCAGAGCTTGAAACGATGGCCTTGGTCCAAAACTTGACACTCCAGTATAGCAGAAACCAGAGAACGAGAAAAAGCAGTCAAAGAGCGACCCTGAAGAATATCGCGCGTGGAATGAAGATACAGAATAGGTTTTGAAGCGGACTTGAGAATCTGATATGAAGCCGGCGGAACTTCGTAGGTAGAGAGGAGGGGAAATGCTACTTATGAACGGGTTTTCGTATTTCAGTAGCTTCTTTGTTCACAGGTTGAATCTCAACCGTGAAAGAGAGTTTTCTCGGCTGAAGGGACCTGGACTAGGGTAAACCGGGGAGGAGTGACGAAAAACGCCCAAAATTTCGGGATGTAGAAGCGAGGTTGTTGCTCTGGCAAGCGGCGGCAAATTTCGGGGTTAATGGGCTCAAAGAAATTACACGGCAACTATTCTTTTGCACGGCCTTTTTTGGATCGCTATTGTTTTCTGCCCTTGGGCAGCTTATTGTTAGAAGCAAAACAATAAGATACTACCAACAAATGTCTTTCCCCCTTCACTTTTTCTCACTTTTTTTTCTTTGGCTCCTAGACTGCACCGCAACAGGACTCGTAGAAACACACACACACACACACACACACACACACAAGAACAAGAACAGCTCAGCTACCTAGCTCCAACTTTCCACAACACCCAATCGATGGCTTTCTGGGCCAATGTTCGGCCCTAGAGGCGAAGCATCTGTTTAGTATAGCCTGTGGGCCCCGGCTGCCAGTATTGGCCATCGAGTTGTTAAATTTCAGCAAGGGCGGCATGCTGCAGATTGGCGCGCAATAGTCTGGATCCTCCAACAGCAGGGATTGTCGGTTGGTCATTCAGTTCCATCCCTCTCCGTGCCATCTGCTTCGCCAGTTTGTATCTGCCTAGTAGACGACTCTATGCTTTACTGGACACATGCACTTCTGCTGATACTAGACGTGGTAGGACATGCAGCGTAACGCGGCCCAGCTTCCGCGACTTTCCTGCGGCGGGCGACAAAGGCTGAGCATCATGTGGCGTCCACGTTGTAATGGGTCTCCATGGCAAAAATAACCGACTTTGTTTTCGACAAGCCACTAAATACACCAGTCGGCGACCTCCAGACGCGACGGCGAGCCGGGAAGAGAGCTAAAAGCTTCCTGTGGCCTCGTGGTTGGGGCGTGTGTATAAGGTGATTCGATGCTATAACAAGTGGCGCGCTACTTGCCGTTCCCTCTCCAGGCTGTTCCTTGGAACCTAGCGGTAGAGTCAAAACACCGAAAGTCCACTGCGACGCGATCATATTTTCATTTAGCCTGCCTTGGCAACTACATGATCAGCTATTCAGGAACAGCCGAGGCTATGCAACCACCTGAAGGATGTCCGTTGATCTGTAGCTCTTCATCGCCAGCTGCTCCACTGAGGCATCCCTTAGAGAGTCTAGATTGTTGAAGCTAATCGAACCCAAAGACACCACTGTTGGTCGAGCAGCCATCGCTGGAAACAGGTCCTGCTGCTTTGGAAAGGGCTTAGCTCCCGCACGGGATAGAGGTTATCGAGATATGCTGGGCGATCACTGGTGATCCGAGAGCCTCAGCACTCAGTCTTGTGCCGCTAGAAGGCCTAGACCCCCTCTGGCAGCTGGATGGAACCCGGCGGGGATTTTGCCATTGAAAGTTAGACAGGGGCTTCCTAAACAGAGCAGTTGAGCTTGCAATCAATTTTACTTTGGCCTCCACGCGTCAATCAATAGTCTGGTTAAAGCTGAACATTGTCGTTTACAAGGTAGGCTTGTTGCACAGCGCAGTTGAGATTGAGACATTCGGTGTGACCGCAATTATATCCCAACCACCGCTCGCCTTTAATATCCCTACGGTGGCGAGGAAGCTTTGAAGAGAATTGGAATGAAAGCGTTAGTCTACATTCAGCGCTGGCTTGCTGTGAATTCCCTTGCTTAGCTGTGATGCAGCAGGCTATTTTTGGAAGATGTCGGTTCAATATTGGTGCCAATGTCTCAGTTAAACCAACGCTGTGGGTTGTAAAAGCTAGCCTCTTCTACGGTGAGCTACTACTACCCTACGTTTTTTCTATACAACGACAAAATCTGTGGAGCGCGAAGAGCGAGTTTAAGATTAGCTTAATGTAGTTTCCGTATGAGGAGATTCCTATCCGCTAAACTATATGCAATGTGCAAAGCGAAATAGAATTGTTTTAAAATGGGTAGAGAGAGTTACATGACTTCAGTTTGATGCCGCAATATCAAGTACAACAAGCGCAAACAAAACGGACTCTGAGTGTAGGTACTTGACGGCTGAAGACCGCTTTCACGTATTCAAAAACGATGAGAAGTATGTGAAAATAATTGCTACTATATTTCTCCTATGCCAGAAGATAGAGCATCCCTACAAAGGCTCTCAACACATCAAGCAACCCTCCACTGATCACGATGGTGCCTGGCAAGATGTCTTAATGCGCGCCTGGCACACTACCTGCAAGGTACATATTTCCGTCACCAGATAACGTTGCCCGATTTAGTACTTTGCAGGTCCACCTTAGCTTGCCACACCAAGCTGTCACATCGCATCATGAGCTTACTAAGGCAATGACATCCACCTCAACCTCTCAAGCCATCAACTTTGCCTAGGCATCTTCCTCTCCCTCTCACACTCATATAGCGCCAACCCAGGCATCAAGGGCCTCGTATACAACGCGCGCCCGGCCTAAAAATCTCACAAAACACAGCCACCCTTATTCTAGGCATCAAGTTCGGCAAAACCTCTCTTCCTCTGGAACTTATCCTCGCCGCTGGCCCGGCGCATTCTGCGCTGATCATGGCCCCGGCACTCACCATCACCACAAACATGAACTCGCGGCCGCCTTCGCCTGTGCCGCCTCCCATGTCGCCCATCACGCCGCCGCTGCCCTCCGCACAGCTCTCCGTCGATGCGAACCGAAATACCATCGTCAGTTCCGAGGCGCTGCCGCCTCTTGCGACAGCGAGGGCGCAACAACAGTCCGATCGCCCAGCATTCACCCACTCACAGTCCAACCAAGTCGGCGTCCCGCCGCCAGCCTCTATACCCATCGAGTTCGACACCAATCCAGATGTTATTGCCCTCCGATCGGCCATCACCGTGCTGCAGATGCAGAGGAGCCGCGCAACAGCGGACATCCAGACCCTCAGCCAGATCAAGAACGATGCGATAGACAACCCGGATGAGTTCATCCGCGACTTGGCGCAGGGCAGGATCGGTCAGGGCGCTCGACCCGACGCCGGCGACGACGAAGCTACCCGAGCATGGGCCGCGCAGCCCATACCAAAAGCCCAAGACGTGGTCCGCTGCCCGCCCATCAACTGGTCGCAGTATGCTGTTGTGGGCGAATCTTTGGACAAGCTGCACGCCGAGCAGGTGGCTAAACCTACGCAAGGGACGCCTGCTACTGTTGGTACTGGGGGTGTATACCAGTTCAAGGGCGGCGACGGCAAACAAGAGGAATATCCGGGCGTGGCTGCTCCATACGCGCCGCTGAAGGATAAAATCGAGAAAAAGACCAAGACCAAGAGATGAGGAACCCCTGATTGATGGAGTAAACTGAACGGATGATTTGTAAACGCAAAACTTGGTCGTTTGATGCCATATATATGTGTGAGAACGGCTAGGAAGTTGAGGTTGCAGGAAAGATTGCATGCATTCACGGCGTTTGGGAATTTTAGATGAAACACGAGCCTACCATGAGAGACGACTCAACTGGCGAAATTCCTTTTGTATTTAGAACTGCCTTTTTTTTAAACCTTGAACTGACGGCCTCAAAGTCTGTCTGGTAAAGCGGCGCAAAGATGCTGGATGAACGCTCCCCATAAAGACATTGTCGAGGCCATAACATTCCAAAAGTGGCACACGCTCAAATTCTTGAAAGTTCTAAGAAAAGAAAAAAAAACGATCATTGTGCTCCTAAAGCCATAACGAGTTGTAATTTTGCCAATCAAAGACGAAAACACGCGCCACAAGTCTCAAGTTGTCAATTTGTCACTTCATCCCATTCTCATCCATACCATCTAGGTGTATTGAATGAAGGTCAAAAACGCCCCTTGGTCGCCAAATACACCACAACCTAATTGCCCATCCGAGAGAAAAGAGAAAAGAATCAGATAAATAGTGAAAGCTAATAAACGAAGAAGAGAAAGAGATTGTTTAAACGCCGCCAAGTCCTTACGCGGGATGCATCGTGATATAAAGAGAAGAACAATTTTTCGCTGAAATTTTGCTTGATCCTTATAATAGTGAAAAGCTCGCCCGTCACTCGGGGAATTCCCTGTTATTTGAGTTAGCAAGACTACCAGGTAACAAGAGGGAAAATCAGTCACGGCTTCCGTCCTTACTCCATGCTCTGCTGCACTGATCTCCGCAGACGGCGGTTATACTGCTTCTTGTCGTCTGGTTTTTTCCCCCAAAACATTTTGGTCGCTTCAGGATTGACAATCTTTCTCGGGTCATAGGCTGGCTCATCTTCTTCCAGAGTCTCAAAGATGGCTTCAATATGAGATTTGACATCCTCTGTCTTCATAGGGTTAGGGCTGTAACACGCTGTTCCATCGGCTGCAATGTGGTGATGGAATATCTTGGTCTCAAATTTAACACGCGGTTGTTCATTGGGGAACCGAGTGCTGAAGCTCATTTTGATACGAAAGAGCCCGCCATCGAGATTCGTCATCGGTCTTCCAAAGTAGGTAATTAACCAGACAAAAGGATTGCCGTTTTCAAGCACGACGCTGTGGGGCATATCGCCGCGTTTCAAGTATGCCGATACTTGATCAAATTGATGTTGCAAATTGACGGCAACAGTTGACTCTCCTGCCTTGGATGTGCGGCCTTCCTCTGCCCAGCGAAGCGTTTCTGCGTCGAGCGCTGCTTTGATTGCTTTAAGCCGGCGTTCAAGCTCCGTATAGTTGAAGCGACCATCCATGGAATTGGTGTTGGGAGACTCAAAGGGCATTCTAACAAATGGCTGCATATCTCGCAATTCAGACCTGCCTTGTTCCACAGCAGCCATGTATGAATCGTAATACCAAAGGAACTTGCGTTTGCATAGATCTTTGAACGGCTCAAATGGGACGTTTGATTCGTCAATGTCTTCATAATCAAAGCTGCTAGAGTCAAGGCTGTCAGAAGGCGCGCTGATGCCATTTGCTTGAAGCCCCAAGTAGGACTCCAGACGCTGGATAATAGATATCCTCAGAGTTTCATGCCGTATCTGCAGACAGGTTAGCTAGAGTCCAACTCTAGCGTGGAAGAACGGAGCTCGCACCTTTTGAACGTAATGCCTTTGTGCAGTCTTATCAGATGGTGAATTCGCATCTTCGAAACCTGGTTCGTTCTCATAGGGATTTGCCGACATCAAGCTCTGAATCGATAGTAAGATAGACTCGAGGCCCTGTGCTGATGACCACTCTTCGCCACGTTCTCCTCTCCATGTGCTATTAAGGCGTTAGACGGCTCTTCAGTTATTAAACGATCTAGCTGTTATAAGAAGCAATACCCCAAGATTGACCTGCCTTAATGATTAGCGGACAGGACTAAGAATGAAAAGTGCTAGAGACTTACAAACAGACTTTCCCACTAGAGTAAATGTTGGGATTGAATCGGCAACGCCCTCCATTCGTCGTGATGCACTGAACGCTGGGTGACTTTGACGGGTACTCTGGGAAGGGTCAGCACTACCTATGCACATGGGGAGCCATAGATGAGAAGAAGCGAAGCCGTACCCTTGTTAAATCGTATCGCAAACTACATCACATTGTTAGCACTTATATAATAGCACGCCTGAGCCTACCTACCTCAAAAAAGCCGAATTCATAGGGAGTCTCGTGTGGGCCCATGACGAGCGCTCTAACGTTACGGACATCGACATCACGGCAAGCGACTGCAATGGCTGTGGCGGCGACGACCCCGATTAGTGTCTAGCGCTTAGATAGATGCCATGGCTCGGCTCGATATGAATGCCAACGTACCTAGATCCGAGCCTTTCTGGATGTCGCTGAGCTCCTATCGATGCTGCTGATCAGCCATGTGACTCCAAAAACGCTGTCTGAGAGCCTTCCCGAACCTTGGAGATACGAATTATGGATTGGTCCATGGCGGCTGTCTCGTGGTTATTGGGCTTGCAGACGAGACGATGTAACAGAAGATACCAGTCTAAGCATCAGGAGATAAATCGGGGATGAAGACTGCGGTGCGCGATAGCCCTTGCAGGGAATTCTACATGTGCGAAGAGGATGAGTTTTGCAGTTGGATGCAACTGAGGAGATGAGCAGTAAGTTTAGGCTGTGGCTTTGTAGTGCAAAATCTAAGGCAGAAGGCCGTGCAGGGAGGGGTCTGCAGGAGGGGCTCGCCGCCAGGTGAATCAAGGCCGAGTTGCTGCCGCGGTTGCTGGGTCTGCCTTGCGCCTGGACTGAGGGCACAATGGTGAGAGTTCGGGGTGCTGTCACTTCAATGGGCAGAGAAGTAGTTGTATCGTAACCAACGCCAGTGTGGCAGCGAGCTGGATGGATGAGAGATGGAGGACTGAGAGAAAAAAGCGAAGAAAGGTTGGAAGAGAGAACCAGAGGAAGGTGGTTTGTACTAATACGCCGTGGAGGCGTAGATAGGCGCAGCTTAGGCGCTAGATTGCGCATCAGAGGGCGGCTTCGGGTGCTTGCATGCAGGCAGCGGCGCGCTGTAGTTTCTGGCTCGGGTAGGACAACGCCACAAACGGACGCCTGTTGGGGGTTCGCTTAGAACCTGGATAGGTAGGTACTTGGGTAGGCAGGTCATGTATAAGAGCAGATTAGTAGTTCCCAGTACAGTAATACCTGTAATATGCCGTAAGCTGCTACTTACTTGCGAGGGACCTATCTGCCGCCCTATAGTAAGATGAGCGAGTGATACTACGATGTATGGTATATTGATGTGTCAACGCAGCGAGGCTTGGGCTGCAATTTGCCCTGGCAGTACGAGTCTGAGTAAAGCTGGACGCATACCTACAGATAAGCATTCCTACTCCTAAGTCGGCGGTACTTTTATTGTTGATATAGCCACTACTGGGTATTTCTATGTGCTCCCAAAAGCTGCTATTGGTGCTGCTACCACGGCTGCTATCTTTATTGCGTCTAAGACGTCTAATGCGTCTAATGCTTCTACTAATAGAAAGTTTTATACACTATTTCCTATTCCCATATGTTCTTAGTAATACAGATTGCCTTGAGATAAAAAAAAGCTTCTTTCAGGCATTGATGCGGAAATGGAATCCATATGGCCTAAAAGCAACCTGAGGTGGGGGGAAGCCTAAAACAAGCCAAAAGCTTAAGGGTGTCGCGGGGTTCATCAGCCTTGCAGCTGGGCTACGCGCCTCGCGCTATCTCTTAACCACCCGACGCGTTAATGGATTTTGCTCCATCACGCATTGCTTGTTACTAGGCTGCTCTGCATTTTAACGGCCATTTGTCGTATTCCGACTCCTTATGCCCTGTATTTGGACATTTCGACACTGGAAATAACGATTCGCCTTCCTAGCACAGCTTTCTTGATCAGACATTGAGCCCAGCATGGCCAGCTTTTTCGATCTCAAGGCTAGGAAAGCGGCCGCTGCAAATGGAGCTTCATCGCAGAAACAAGACAAACCGGCCGACGTGCGGGCTCAGCCATGGGTTGAGAAATAGTCAGTCGAACCGCATCTGTCAATTTCCTCCATGGCAATGATGCTTATACTCTATAGCCGCCCCAAGAGCCTCGACGATGTCACTGCTCAAGATCACACAGTGACCGTTCTCCAGAGAACGTTACAAGCTTCAAATGTTGGTCAATGTGCCCTCAATTGAATCTAGAATGCATGCTCAAGCTAACGAATGCCACCCATCAAGCTCCCGCACATGTTGTTTTACGGTCCTCCCGGCACAGGCAAAACATCCACAATCCTTGCCCTTGCAAAAGAGCTTTATGGCCCCGAGATGATGAAGTCACGAGTCCTTGAGCTGAACGCGTCCGACGAGCGTGGTATCTCGATTGTTCGACAAAAAGTCAAAGATTTTGCACGAATGCAGTTGACTAACCCGCCGCCATACTACAAAGACAAATATCCCTGCCCACCCTTCAAAATCATCATTCTCGACGAGGCCGATTCCATGACGCAAGATGCCCAGAGCGCTTTGAGACGAACGATGGAGACATATAGCAAAATCACACGCTTTTGCCTAATCTGCAACTATGTCACCAGAATTATCGACCCCCTGGCGAGTCGATGCAGCAAATTTCGCTTCAAGAGCTTGGATCAGGGCAATGCGAAGAGGCGGTTGGAGTCAATAGCAGAAGCTGAAGGGGTTACTCTTGAAGATGGTGCTGTGGATGCCCTTATAAAGTGCAGCGAGGGTGATTTGCGAAAAGCCATTACCTTTTTGCAGAGCGCTGCACGATTGGTTGGAGCGAAGCCTTCAGAAAAAGACGGCGAAGGCGACGAGTCTATGGATGTAGACAAAAGGCCAGTGACTGTCAAGATTGTTGAGGATATCGCTGGCGTGATACCCGGCTCAACAATCAACGATCTCGTCAAAGCCATGCGCCCAAGTACGCCAGCAGAGGCATATCGATCTATATCCAAGGTGGTGGAGGATTTGGTCGCAGACGGCTGGAGTGCTGGTCAGGTAGTAAACCAGGTAAGCGGCTCTACATTCTTTTCCTTCTAGTATGCTTTGCGTCATATACTGACTCTTGGTAATTGTGTAGCTGTACCATGAGATCATCTTCGACGAAATCATTCCTGATGTCCAAAAGAACAAGATCGTTCTCGTCTTCTCTGAAGTCGATAAGCGATTGGTCGATGGAGCAGACGAGCATCTATCAATTCTTGATCTGGCAATGAGGATATCTGCCATCATGTCCGAAAAATGAATCACGAGAGGCTGGATGGAACAGATAATAAAACGAGGAGCTGGGATCAGCATATCTAATTCTGACTAGACGGCGTTTGTACTTTTTACCGGAGATATACAGGCATAATTGAAACACATAGGACTGGGGTATACCAAAACTGTTGATGATATGATTTAGATCGTATCCTTTCTTAGCTCAATGCTCCTAAGTTTCCGTGTAATCTGGACCAAACATCGTGCCCATCATCCATTATGCTGCTCTTTGACGTGGATTTTAGTGATTCAAGCTTCGTTGCCGCTACCGAAGCCTTAGGTTTATTATCAGCGCCCTCACTGGAAATATCTCCATCAGGATGACCCAGCAGGAAGTCAATCTCTCGAAGATTTTCCAAGCAATTCTCCAGCGCGACCTGTCCAATGTCGACGGTTTCTGCGGCGTATTCGAGAAGTGTGATTTTGGCCGAATCGGCAGCGAATACCCAAGGCTTGACCCGCTTCGAGATATCTGGCTGTTCGGATTTTGAAGCTACTTCTGTCTGTATACCAGACCTCCGGCGTAGCGAATCCTTCATTGGGTATGTCGGTAGCAAATGGCTTTCTTCGCTGAGACGGCCAAGCAATTGGCAGGCATCCTGATTCTGCTTGGACAGTGCAGACGTGAAAAAGGACTTCTGAGTGATGGCTGCCTTCTGGCTTACCGAAATAGCAGCCAAGGCTCTCAGATATGGCGTTAGAAGATGATCGATTGGCACCGGTGGCTTGTTACTGTTTCGATCTAGGCCCGCAACAAGCTGTGCAGGCGGTAGCAGAGATGGCTGAGCTGGCTGGGAAAGCTGAGACTGCTGTGTTTCCAGTTCCAGGAGAGTTTTTCTCATAGACACATATGTGGCATACTTTCTGCTAATCTCCTCGAGGTGAGCTGCAATTGTTGACGGGCTAACCCTCGATTTGTAGGTATACTTTTGGCCCGCCTCTGAGCCGCTTCCAGGGGATGCTCTGCCGAGCTCGTTCTCGATCCAAGCTATAAGTTCATTCCGGGCTGCAGTGAGCGCTTCTAAGCGAGCGCCGTTGCTGACAATGTCGAACTGATTTTGGGACCGGGCCTTTGCCTCACGCCGCGTTTGCTCCTTTTTCTTCAGCAGCAGCTTTGCCCTCAGCACCGTCTTCTCCAACTGGTGGATTCGATCATCGAGGCTTGAGTGGGGAGAGTTCTGATCCGGCGCAAGGCTGTTGATGACATCGTCTGGTGCACTCGGTGCGCTGGGACTCCCTTGAAAGATGTGCCTCGCATCTAGGAACTCACGGGTTGCGGCTGGCTTTTCCATAAGCATATCCAGAGATTGCCGAACTACGAGCAAGCTCTCTCGCTTCTGCTGCAGCTTCAAAAGACAGATGCGTTCTTCCAGGAGGTCGGCACTGCTTGTTGCCCGAGCCGCCGGCTCAGAGTCTTCAGGGGCATTCTTCTGCAGGAGATCCTCAAATTGCCGACGTGCAGCGGAATTGGCCTGGAGAGCCTCGACATATTCCCTGAAGACGCCAGTCAAATCCGATGGCGTGGTAACTTCTTGTGAGCTGTCCACGAGGAACAGGGGATTCTGGACGGCGCCATTGCCGGAGCACGACCCGAGGTGAAGCGCCAAAACGCGCCTGATGTAGTTGACCTGCTCTCGGGGCTTAATGTATGGCTCCAGCTGCTGTTGAAATTTTGTCAAGATTTCGGGCTGATGATCGGGCATATTGGAATATGGACATTCATTTTACTTGATATGTTAACGTTGGGCAGCGCATGTCTTTTACTTGGGCCAAAGTCAGGCACTCACACTTCGTAGGTACATACCGCCTCTGATAGGGACCACAAGTGACTGGAGCTGGCCTGCCATACTGTAAAGTGCCCACCTACAGCAGGTCTCCACAGTGTGGCGAGGAGCATTTTTAGTGTGGCGCATTACACTAACTATTTGCTACCTGGCGCGTCCAAGGCAGAAGATGTTGGCTCAGGAAATTTATCGCGACGGAGACCCCAAGCAGCGGTTTCAACCAATTCAGCAACTGCACCTTGCTGAAAGGCTTAGGAAGCTGCCCATCGTTCCGACACGATCCCCTCCGTCTGGGCGGCAAGCACATGGTGAAGTAGAAGCAGGGCTCATCGAGCTTTTGTCGAGGACATCGACGTTCTCCCCTCTTCTCTTTTTCCGCCTCTGATCCCATCCTCGACTACGACCGCCACGATGTCGGACCCTCATCGCGATGTATCTCAATACAAGTACTCGGCCATGTCCAACCTGGTTCTCCAGGCGGACCGTCGGTTTGTCACTCGGCGGACTGACGAGGCCACTGGCGACCCAGAGTCTCTCGCTGGGCGCCTGAGTATCAACGATATGGGCTCACGAGTCGCTCGTGACGAAGCCCCGAAGCAGAAAAAGCAGCCTGGAATGCCCGATATCGAACGAGGGAGTCTTCAAGAAGGCCAGGATGTCTTGCTAAGAGAACAACGAAAACGGAAACCCGATGCGCAACAAGCTGGTGTGTTGGGGGTAAACGATGCTTTGATCGAGGGTATCACATATCGACCTCGAACTGCGGCGACGCGGGCGACTTTTGATCTGATCCTGACCCTTGTGGCGAACAATCTTGGCGACGTACCGCATGATGTTGTGCGAAGTGCTGCGGACGCCGCGCTGGAATATCTGAAAGATGACGATATGAAGGATCTGGACAAGAAGAAAGAAATCGACGACATTCTCGGCTCAACCCTGAGCCCCAAGCAGTTCAACGAATTAATCAATTTGGGAAAGAAGATTACAGATTACGATGCCCAGGACGATGATGAGGATGTTAATATGGGAGATAACAATGACGACGACGCAGAAATCGACGAACGGCAGGGTGTAGCTGTTGCTTTTGACGAGGATGACGAAGAGGATGAGATTGTCAACGAAGTTCGCGACGAATCCTCGGAAGATGAGGAGGAAGAGGAGGAAGGCGAGGGGGCAGCAAAAGCAGAGGAGGATGCTGCTGAGGCAGATGACGACATGATTCTCGACTCGGCACCCGTGGATGCCAAGCACAAGAAGAGCGAGAAGCCTTCAATACTTGCGCGAGATATAGACGCCTTCTGGCTACAGCGGGAAATTGGTTTACTGTATCCTGACGCCCACGAGCAAGCAGATAAGACCAAAGAGGCACTGCGCGTGCTCTCTGGAGAGCCTGATGAAGTTGGAGGCGAGGAGAAGTCTCTTCGAGAGATTGAAAACGACTTGATGGAGCTCTTTGACTTCGAACATCACGAGCTTGTCCAAAAGCTGGTCGAAAACCGTGAAAAAGTCTTTTGGCTCACGAAACTTGCCAGAGCAGCTGATGCGGAACAGCGTGCAAACGTTGAGCGGGAAATGGTCTCGGAGGGGCTCCAATGGATTCTCAACGAGCTGCGGGGCAAGTCTGGAGCTGATGGAGACAAGGCAGGGAAGGGAGGTATCAAGATGGACATTGACGTTCCCGCTTCTTTCACGGCTGAGGCCCCCAAGACAGAACGACTCGAAGGGCAGCTGGTCGGTGGACTGCAACCCAAGAGACTCATCAACCTGGAAAACTTGGTTTTCGACCAGGGCAACCATTTGATGACCAACCCCAAGGTCCGACTGCCAGAGGGATCGACAAAGAGATCTTTCAAGGGTTACGAAGAGATCCATGTGCCTCCTCCGAAGAAACGAAATGACCCAGACGATGTCCTTATCCCCATCACCGATATGCCGGAGTGGTCGCGGCTGCCCTTTAGCACGTCCAAATCGCTAAACAAGATCCAGTCCAAGACCTATCCAACCGCTTTTGAAGATGATGGTAACATGCTTGTTTGTGCGCCGACCGGTAGTGGTAAAACAAACGTGGCCATGTTGACCATACTGCGAGAAATTGGCAAAAATCGAAACCCGGAAACCGGCGAGATTGATCTTGATGCGTTTAAGATCGTCTACATTGCCCCCCTCAAAGCTCTTGTTCAGGAGCAAGTTGGCAACTTCGGAAAGCGTCTGGAGCCATACGGAATCCGCGTTTCTGAGCTGACTGGTGATCGTCAACTTACCAAGCAGCAAATCTCAGAAACTCAGATCATCGTTACCACGCCTGAAAAATGGGATGTCATCACTCGCAAGGCAACTGATCTCACTTATACCAACTTGGTGCGCCTGATTATCATTGATGAAATCCATCTGCTCCACGATGATCGTGGTCCAGTATTGGAGAGCATTGTCAGCAGGACCATTCGCAAAACCGAACAAACTGGAGAGCCGGTCCGAATTGTTGGTCTTTCTGCGACGCTTCCAAATTACCGAGATGTTGCCAGCTTCCTCCGCGTGGACACTAAGAAAGCCATGTTCCATTTTGATGGCTCTTTTAGACCTTGCCCATTGCGCCAGGAGTTTATCGGTGTAACGGATCGCAAGGCTATCAAGCAGCTGAAGACGATGAACGATGTAACATACAACAAGGTAATCGAGCACGTTGGCACCCACCGGAACCAAATGATTATCTTCGTACACTCCCGCAAAGAGACTGCAAAGACGGCCAAGTACATTCGAGACAAGGCTCTTGAAATGGAGACTATCAACCAGATTCTTCGACACGATGCGGGTAGCCGAGAAGTCCTGGCTGAAGCTGCAAGCCAAGCAACTGACCAGGATCTCAAAGATATCCTGCCTTATGGGTTCGGTATTCACCACGCAGGTATGAACCGAATAGACAGAACTGATGTGGAGGATTTATTCGCCAGAGGCGCCATCCAGGTCCTTGTGTCTACCGCCACCCTTGCCTGGGGTGTCAACTTGCCTGCCCACACCGTTATCATCAAGGGCACACAGATTTACTCACCCGAGAAAGGTAGCTGGGTTGAGCTGAGCCCCCAGGATGTTCTCCAGATGCTGGGTCGTGCGGGACGGCCTCAGTTCGATACCTACGGTGAAGGTATCATCATCACGACCCAGAGTGAGATACAGTATTATCTTTCGCTCCTAAACCAGCAGCTTCCGATTGAAAGTCAATTTGTTAGCAAATTGGTAGATAACCTCAATGCTGAAGTTGTACTTGGCAATGTGAGAACTCGCGATGAGGGTGTCGAATGGCTTGGATACACGTATCTCTTTGTCCGAATGCTTCGGTCTCCTGGGTTGTATCAAGTTGGTGCAGAATACGAGGATGACGAGGCTCTGGAACAAAAGCGTGTTGATCTAATACACTCTGCAGCAATGGCCCTTAGGAAGTCTAATCTTGTCAAATATGATGAAAAGACAGGCCGGATACAATCTACCGAGCTCGGTCGCATTGCCTCCCACTATTACATCACATCTCATTCTATGGACACCTATAACAACCTTATTCAGCCTTCTATTACGACTATTGAGCTCTTCCGAGTATTTGCTCTCAGTGACGAGTTCAAGTACATTCCTGTTCGTCAAGACGAAAAGCTGGAGCTTGCAAAACTGATGGGCAGAGTGCCGATCCCCGTCAAGGAAAGCATCGAAGAATCACACGCCAAAATTAATGTTCTGCTTCAGGCATACATTTCTCGTTTGAAACTGGACGGCCTGGCTCTCATGGCAGACATGGTGTACGTCACGCAGAGCGCCGGTCGAATCTTGCGAGCCATCTTTGAGATCACGTTGAAGAAGGGCTGGGCGTCGGTTGCCAAGACTGCTCTGGACCTTTGCAAGATGGCCGAGAAGCGAATGTGGCCTACCATGTCTCCGCTGCGTCAATTCCCCTCCTGCCCGCGCGATATTGTCCAAAAAGCAGAAAGAATCGACGTCTCTTGGAGCAACTATTTTGATCTTGATCCTCCAAGAATGGGTGAGCTGTTGGGTATGCCCAAAGCAGGACGCACTGTCTGCGGGCTGGTTTCCAAGTTCCCCAGGGTCGACGTTCAGGCACAGGTACAGCCCATGACCAGATCCATGCTTCGAGTCGAACTGAGCATTACCCCTAATTTCGAATGGGATGATAGTGTT
This sequence comes from Trichoderma sp. 2475, assembly GCA_038502285.1. Taxonomy (NCBI): domain Eukaryota; kingdom Fungi; phylum Ascomycota; class Sordariomycetes; order Hypocreales; family Hypocreaceae; genus Trichoderma; species Trichoderma sp. 2475. The sequence continues at coordinate 1,120,179 of JARPVV010000006.1, forward strand.
CATGGTGCTGCTGAGAGCTTCTGGATCATAGTCGAAGACTGTGATGGTGAAGATATCTTATACCATGACACGTTCCTCCTTCGCAAGGATTACGCCGAATCTGAAGCAAACGAACACATCGTGGACTTCACTGTCCCAATCACCGACCCTATGCCACCAAACTACTTTGTTTCTGTCATCTCAGATAGGTGGATGCACTCTGAAACAAGATTGGCTGTTCCCTTCCACAAGCTTATCTTGCCAGAGAAGTTTCCTCCTCACACAGAATTGCTTGACCTTCAGCCGCTGCTTGTTTCTGCTCTGAAAGTTCAAGACTACGTCAATCTCTATCCGGATTGGAGGCAATTCAATAAGATCCAGACGCAAACGTTCAATTCGCTCTACAAGACGGATCAGAATGTATTCGTCGGTGCCCCGGCTGGAAGTGGCAAGACTGTGTGCGCCGAGTTCGCTCTCTTGCGGCACTGGTCGCAAGGCGATGATGCCGGTCGAGCTGTCTATATTGCTCCATTCCAAGAACTCGTTGATGCTCGCTTACAAGACTGGCAGAAGAGACTCGGCCACTTGGGCGGTGGGAAAGAGATTGTGAAGCTGACTGGTGAGACTGCTGCAGATCTCAAGCTTCTGGAAGCTGGTGACTTGATTCTTGCGACTCCTACGCAGTGGGACGTCTTGTCGAGGCAGTGGAAAAGACGAAAGAATGTTCAGACAGTGCAGCTGTTTATTGCCGACGAAATCCATCTTCTAGGTGGCCATATGGGCTATGTCTACGAAATCATCGTATCGCGTATGCACTATATCCGTACGCAAACAGAGCTGCCAATGAGAATCGTTGCTCTCAGTGCTTCTTTGGCGAATGCTCGAGACATTGGCGAATGGATTGATGCTAAAAAGCACGATATCTACAACTTCAGTCCTCATGTCAGGCCTGTGCCGCTTGAACTTCATATTCAGTCCTTCTCAATTCCCCATTATCCGTCTTTGATGCTGGCTATGGCGAAGCCCGCATACTTGGCCATCACGCAGATGTCACCAGATAAGCCAGCCATGATTTTTGTACCCAGTCGAAAGCAGACCAGAGGTACTGCACGCGACTTGCTGGCTGCTGCCGTCTCAGACGATGACGAAGATCGCTTCTTACACACTGATGTGGAGCAGATGCGGCCCCTTCTTGACCGCGTCCACGAAGAGGCACTCGCCGAAGCCTTGTCTCATGGAGTTGGCTACTACCATGAAGCCCTCAGCCAGAGCGACAAGCGTATTGTAAAGCACCTTTACGACAATGGTGCTATTCAGGTGCTTGTCGCGTCTCGCGACGTATGCTGGGAGCTGACAAACACTGCTCATCTCGTGATTGTCATGGGCACGCAGTATTTTGAGGGCCGAGAGCACAGATATGTAGACTATCCCCTCAGCGAAATCCTGCAGATGTTTGGCAAGGCGCTACGACCTTCAAAGGATGGCCGCGGCCGCGGAGTGCTCATGCTACCTCAAGTCAAGCGGGAGTACTACAAGAAGTTTTTGAATGAAGCTTTGCCGGTCGAATCGCACTTGCACAACTATCTCCACGATGCCTTTGTAACAGAGATTAGTACCAAGATGATTGAGTCTGGTGACGATGCGATCAACTGGACTACTTTCACGTACTTTTATCGAAGACTATTGGGTAACCCAAGCTACTATGGCCTGACCAGCACTACTCACGAAGGTCTGAGCAATTACATGTCAGATCTTGTGGAGACGACGTTGCGTGAGTTGGGCGAGTCTAAGATCATTGAGTTTGACGAGGACGATGGATCTGTTGTTCCACAGAATGCTGCCATGATTGGCGCATACTACAACATTTCTTACATTACGATGCAAACATTCTTGCTCTCTCTCACAGCGCGAACGAAGCTCAAGGGCATCTTGGAAATCGTTACTTCTGCTACCGAATTTGAAACTGTGCAAGTTCGACGACATGAGGACAGCCTTTTACGACGCATCTATGACCGCATTCCCGTCAAGATGGCACAGCCTAGCTATGACACACCTCACTTCAAGGCGTTTGTCTTGCTCCAAGCTCACTTTTCTCGGATGCAACTGCCGATTGATCTTGCCAAGGACCAAGAGATCATCCTCGCCAGAATTCTCAGTCTCCTCAGCGCCATGGTAGATATTCTCTCATCAGACGGGCATCTCAACGCCATGAATGCTATGGAGATGTCTCAGATGGTTGTCCAGGCAATGTGGGATCGAGATAGCCCCCTCAAGCAGATTCCTCACTTCTCTCCAGAGGTCGTGAAGGTTGCAAATGACTTTGGGTATGTGTCGGATTGTCTAGATGAATCATCTCGGATAAATGAATCAATGCTAACTCGTATCTATAGAATCAAGGACATTTTCGACTTCATGGAGGCCATGAATCCTGAGGAAAACGCAGACTATAACAAATTAGTCAAGCAGCTAGGACTTTCGCAGAAGCAGCTGGCACAAGCGGCAGACTTCACAAATGAGAAGTATCCAGACTTGGAGCTGGAGCATGAAGTCCTTGAGGAGGATGAGATCAGAGCGGGCGAGCCATCGTATCTGAACATCAAAATCACCCGAAACATCGAGGAGGATGATGAACATGACTCTACAGTGCATGCGCCATTCTATCCAGCCAAAAAGATGGAGAATTGGTGGCTCGTTGTAGGCGACGACAAGTCTCGAAACCTGCTGGCGATCAAACGAGTCACAATCGGCCGGGACGTGAACGTACGGCTGGAATACACTGTGCCATCTCCTGGTGAGCACAACCTCAAGCTGTTCCTAATGAGTGATAGTTACATCGGGGTGGACCAAGAGCGAGAGTTTTCAGTGACGGCAGCAGAGAGCATGGATGTGGACGAGGACGACGAGGACGAGGACGAGGACGAAGACGAGGAGTAGATGCCGGCGCGCTCTCTCCTTACCACTTAATAACTGGAATAAAGAACGATTATGTACAGTAAAGGCAAGCTACGGATACAATCTGATAATGTGATTTATTTTTGTCCAGACTTGGTTGGCACGATCGCCCTGATTTCGGTTCTGGCTTCACCGCGACTCCAATGACGATGATCTGCTCTTTGCGTATAGTTTTCCGGGTAAAACAGGGGTTGTGGTGGCGCGCGGTTGTGGAACAGCAGTTTCGAGGCCCAAGGTGGTTGGGTCGTCAGGGCGACAACTCTGCAAGGCAGGGCTGGAGCGATGAGATGAGTGGCAGACGTCCACGGCGCCGCCTGCTGAAGCGGTCGAATGAAGACAATCGCACGACCCATGCGAGCCAGAGGCAGTTGTCCAGCGCAGCGGCACCGGAAACGCCGTTGCCCTATGGCGCCTCGGCATTGCAAATCGCGGGTTTTGGGGTGCTTATGGTCCATCGCCGTTATAATACCACACCAAGCGAGTCACGTGATGTAGATTCAGACTCAGTGACGTTTGACGTGTTCCTGCGGTTCGTTATTCGCTCCAGTGTTTTTCCTTTTGTCACCCACATCAATCCTAGCACAACGCGGGCGACGCTGAACGAGACAACTGCGCCTTTCATCCGCCGAGCTCCCAGTCTCATCACGCAACCCGCCTTGCGCCACCGCTGAACACGCATAAACACGCCGCGAAACGCGTCCGACGCTAGATTCTGAAGCTTGCCTCGAACCCTCGTGCCGTTTCGCGCGAGATCTGCCCGTGTCTCTCAGCCATTGGAAGCTGCGCATCGCCACCCAGCGTTTCGCAATGGCAGATAACGCCCCAGAGAAGCCCGACGTCGCTGCGCCTGCTGCTGGCACCGAGGATAAGGTCGCTGGCGAGGGAGGAGTGGCCGCCAAGACTGTGGATAAGGCGGAAGCGGCTGATGCTACAATGGAGGAAGCAAAGGAAGCTTCAGGTGAGCTTCCCCAACGCGCGTGCAGCGAGCTTTTCGCGCACGTCCAAAAGTCTTGGTCTTGCTTGTTTTTTGTTTCTTCTGCAATTCCAAAAACCAACAAAGCTCTGATTTGCCCTTTTTTTTTGTTTTTGTTTTTTTTTGTTAAATAACTTATTTTCCTTGGTCCTTGGAATTGCGCTAACTATAGCTCCTATAGCAGAACCCAAGGCGCCCGAGGTCGCAACTGAGAAGCCAGCTGATAACGAGAAGAAGACCGATGCGGACGGCGACGCCGAGATGAAAGACGCTGCCGACACTGCTGCTGCTGCTGCCGGTCCCGAGGCTGAAGCTGCTGCTGCCGCCGAGACCCCAGCTGCTGCGAAGGGCAAGGGGGGTCGACGAAAGTCGACTGCTGGAGAGGCAAAGGGCAAGACCCTGAGCAAGAAGGGCTCAAAGGCACGCCTTACGCACATTGATGCCCAGCCTGGCGATCACTTCTTGGTGAAGCTCAAGGGTTTCCCGGCTTGGCCCGCCATTATTTGCGATGAGGACATGCTCCCACAAGCTCTCATCAATACCCGACCAGTCTCCGCGGCACGTCCCGACGGATCCTACTCCGAAGCTTACGCGGATGGCGGCAAGCGAGTGCACGATCGAAGCTTCCCCGTCATGTACCTGTATACAAATGAATTGTGAGTCATGCAACCTTCCAAATCTGCGCGTCGTGGCTGTTGCTGATTGGTTCCAGTGGATGGGTTGCGAACACTGCCCTATCCGAGTTGACCGCGGATAAGGCTCGAGATACGATTGGAGACAAGATGCGAAAGGATCTAAAGGCAGCTTTCGAGCTCGCAATTGAGCAAAACTCAATTGAGCACTACAAGGCGATTCTACAAAGCTTCCAGGATGAGCTGATTGCGCAAGAGGAGGCCAGGAAAGAAGCTGCAGCTACTCCGAAGAAATCCAAGAAAGGCAAGGCGAAGGTAACAGAGGAGGATGAAGACGTGGATATGGAGGATGCGGAAGAGGCACCAAAGCCTAAGCCAAAGAAGCGAAAGGCGGCCGACGAAGAAGTTGCTGTGAGTTGAGCCCTTTTTATCGCATCTCTTTGGCGGGTTGCTTGATTTACTAACGCGAAATTGCGGTCAGGTCCCCCAACGTTCTGAGTCCGTTAAGAAGCCCAAGATCAAGCTCAACACATCATCATCTGCATCAAAGGCTGCGAACGGAACGTCAGCGCCAAAAGCTAAAGAAGAAAAGCCTGCAAAGGTTGCAAAGGCCAAGCCGAAGAAGGGAGCCGACAAGAAGTCTGACGCACCGAAAGAGCCCAAATTGACTCCGGAAGAGCGACATCAGCGCAAGGAGGTGAGTTGAATATCACACCGTTGAAAGACGCCAATCGACAGTATGTACTGACTAAATGTACAGAAAGAAATCATGTACTTGCGCCATAAGCTCCAGAGAGGACTCTTGACCAGAGAGCAGCAGCCACGAGAAGATGAAATGGAGGCAATGTCCAGCTTCATCACTATCCTTGAGAAGTTCGAGGATCTTGATGTATCAATTATCAGGGGCACTAAGATCAACAAGGTTTTCAAGGCAATTCTGAAGCTTGACTCTATTCCTCGTGAGGAGGACTTCAACTTCAAGAAAAGGTCCCAAGCTCTGCTGGATAAGTGGAACAAACTGCTTGCCAGCGATCCTGCGCCTGCTAACACGGCGAATGGTGTCAATGGAGCTTCTGATTCCAAGGACTCCAGCAAGCCGACGGGAAATGGCGAATTGAAGGAGAGCGACGACAAAAATAAGGAGATCGATGACGAGAAGACCAAAGGAGATAGCGAGGAAGCGACTGTTACGACTACGGCCAAAGATGAAGAATCGAAAGCCAAGGAAGATGTGAGCGAGAAGAAGGATGAAAAGGCCGAGGCCGAAGCAGTGAGTACACACCATCTTTCAAATATTTGACAAACCCTGACCTTGATATGCAATAGGCTCCCGCTTCCGCAGCAGTTGAAGCCGCTGCTTAAGCTCCCAGAATTTTTGAGTAATCTGGTATACTCTGATGATGAAAACGACTACTGTCTACGTCTCGGATCCGATGCAGCAGACTAGTCAAAGACATCTTCTCTTAATGTCTGACCTATTTTCCTCTTTTTTTTTTTTTTTTTCTATTATTGTGTGGCGCAACGGACTCATTGTTATTATTATCATTTCGCACATTTTTCTTTTTACTATAAAAGGGGTCACAGTTTACTCTTTGGTTTGTGGTGTACAAGTAGTCACCAACATGGATGAGCAAATCGAAAGATGGACAGAAAGGCTCAACTGATTTGTTTCTCTTGGAGCCGCCCTATTGATGTGGCGTGAGAAAGTCTTCAGTGAGAGGAAAAGAGTACTGCTAGTACTACCTAGCATGAGGTGTTTCGAACCCAGCATGCAGGACACACGGGAAGGAAATGAAATGTGGAGTGACTGCGGTATTTGAAGGGGCCACGCCTGAGGAGACTGAGACATTTGTACTTGATGATTTCGCGCTGCCCAGTCTTTTGAGGGGATAGTGATTGTTTCTGCCGGGGGTCAAAGGATGCTTTGGTTGGGGTGGGAAGGATATGAAAGAAAGCATGCTTTTTCGCGTTGAGAATCAAAGCTCTATTTAGTTATGAAATTCAGCGATGTACGATGATCAATGGGCTTGTATGCATGCATGTATACGCAAATTTGTGAGAGGGGCCAATGTTGTGCTATCATTTGTTAACATCGCGTGCATTGTTGTCGTACCGCAAAGTCACTGGGTGCAGATACACCTCCCTTGTTCTTAGGATCTCTACTGTCTCTACTGTATATACAATATCATGGAACTCGTCTGTTAATCTTCGTGTTCGTATTCCTATCTGTATGTGTATTATTGTGTGCATTGGTAGCTTGAAATTTTGTGACTCCCTTGTCTATAACAAAACTCCAAATTCAGCGGGCTTAGAAGATACTCTGTACAGAATGTCAGTGGAATACCTTGAAACTGCACGAGACTAGCTTTGGAACCCATTTCGAGACCTGCTAGTAGCTATTATTTGAATAATCCGGCTTATAATACTATTCTGCTATCATATTTGAAGAGATGATGACTTGCTGTAGTAGGCAGACCTAACCGGGACTTTTCGAAATACAGTATCTACACTGTATCACACTGTATGGCGACCGTGTTTCTGCCAGTCGCGCTCCGCTCGCCATCAACGACTACAAGCCGTTTAAGTGAAGCCAGTTTCCTGCTGCAAAATCGATCCCTTTCATTGCGGCGACTAGACAAATGGGAAATAAAAATGTCAACTGAAGATCCACAAAGCACTTTCACCCAGGAAGACCACCAGGTGAGTGAGGAAACAGCTCTGAACATTCATCGCGTTCTGCGCCTCAAGTTCTAACCATCCTCGAACCATATATAGGTGGCCTTCATTTTTAATCCAGAAGAAAATGAGGCGCCACGCCGAGAGAGGCCCTCCAAAAGGCGGAAAACGGCCAAGAGAGCTGCAGCAATCGAGAATGAGGCAGAGCAGGATGAGGAGACTTCGTCCTTGTGGTTCACTCCCCTGCTCAGTGGCGCAGAGGGAATGGCTTGCGTGCGGCGACGAGAGCGGCTTTTGGAGGAGAACTGGGCAGTGATTGATGCTCGTATCAAGGTACTATGCATCGTTTGAACCGGTGTGACTGGAATGAGCTTGCTGATGAGATGGATAGGATATTTTGAGAGACTCCAACTCGGCGACGCTGGACGACGTGTCGCGATTTGTGACTGAAGCAAAATCAGAGTGGTGAGAAATGCAGGCCCCTTTCCTCTGGCCGAATCTTTCCTTTGCTTAATGATTTCCCTCTCACTATGAGGACTGCTTCACAAAATCAAATTTTTGGAATGAAATCTAATTCATCAAGTTGTAGTGGCGATAAGATACCCTCTGCCTTCATCATCACAGGGCCCAATATCGCCTCTCAGGATTTGCTCTTTGAGCAGCTGTCAGACTCACTTCAGAAGGCTTCGCCGAGCAGATTCATTAGGCTACGATCTTCAGAAGCGACCAATTTGAAAAATGCGCTGAAGAAGATCATTCAAGATGCGACGTCCAAGACGCTAGTAGTCGACGGCGAAGAAGATTTGCAGCTTGGGCAAGGCTCGAATCGGCGATACCTACCGTATGACCTTGAGGCGCTGCATGAATTCTTGGGCCACCAGCCCCACGAAAATATCTTTGTCGCGTTTCAGGATTCTGAAGGGTTTGACAGCGGGCTACTATCTGATATCATTACTTTGCTTTGGTATGCGGAATCCAAGTCTGGTGTCGAGAGACGAGAAGAGTGTTGTGTATTTGCTAATTTTAGACATACACAGCTCATGGCGGCCGCAGATCCCATTTACTCTACTGTTTGGAATTGCTACGTCAATTGATCTACTGGAAAGCCGCCTGTTGAAGTCAGCGTGCCGATTGATTCACGGCGCGCAGTTTGATTGCGTTCAGACAGACACCATTCTTGAGAATGTGTTCAAAGGGGCTGTGATATCTAGCGATGTGCCCCTAAGGCTGGGACCGCAGATCCTGAGGAGCATGCTTGATCGTCAACGGGACCATATGGCTGGTATTCAGGCATTTATAAGCTCTTTGAAGGTGAGATTGATCTGCAAACTAAAAATAGACCTTGAAGCTGACGACCGCAGTACACTTATATGTGCCATTTTTACGCCAACGCCCTCAGCGTCTTACTGGCTCCAGAGATTGAAGGAGGGGAAGAAATCCTACAAGCCGAGCACATCGAGGCACTGAGGCATCTCCCCTCGTTCCGCAACGAGGTGGAAAAGGCCGTTGGGCTCGCAACCGTTGACAGCCTCCAACATGCTCGCTCACTTTTAGAGGACGACGAGTATTTACTCTCACAAGCCCAAGCCAGTAACGACTGCCGACAAGGCTGGATGGATGGCCATCTGCGCTCACTACTCGTCAGGGAAGCTGCAGGAGCAATTCAGCCCCCACTCTCGCGGGCGTATGTCGATTCCCTCTCTACGACATATCCTGATTCAGGAAATGGTAGCCTAACAGAATATATCCGGCGTATGGGCATAAGCGCGCTCATTGGCCTGCTGCGTCGGGTTATCTCTATATTTAAGGAAGGAGAGCCGAGCTTGCGTCTCCAACCAGCATCACGGGAAGAAGACGTCGCGCTACTGGGCTTCCTAGAAGAGACGCTATCACGCCTAGAACAGCTTGAAGCAGACGCGGAAAGCGCAGGCATCACACTGCTCACCAAATATAGCAGCCAGAGCAAGGTGATGCGGACGACGGTCATTGCCCAACGGGTCCAACTGAGCCGTGACTCTGCAGCCCTCCGCGATGAGGATAGGCAGTTGACAGACATTGTAGACGCAGTGACAGAACGGCTGACTGCGCACATCAGGGCAAGCCGCCCCGAGAAGGTGCTGTTTTCGGAGACGTGGCTGTATGACAGCAGATCGCCTCTACGGGATATTATGGTGCCACGACCTCGAGTGACATTCAAGCGCAGCTTGGCGCGGCCATACGACTACCTGGCATGCAGCTGCTGCCGAGGCGGCGATGCAGAGGACGGTACCATGCAGGCGACACTTCCAGCCACGTCTATCCTATACCACTTGTATCTCGAGGCAGGCAGCTTGATCAACGTGGCAGATCTGTGGTCTGCATTCTACGCACTAGTGAGTGGGCATAAGGAGGAAGAGGAAGAGGAAGAGAGCGAAGAGAATGATGATGATGAGCAGCAGCAGCAGAGGAAGCAGCACGATGAACGCAAAGCTCTGGTCATGTTCTACCGAGGCCTGGCCGAGTTGAGAGCCATGGGATTCGTCAAGAGCAGCAAGAAGAAGACGGACCACATTGCCAAGGTGAGATGGCTATGAAAGCGAGCGACGAGGCCAAAGAATATCTCGGCCTGTGCTTAAACTGAAAAAGTGTCACTATCTAGCATTACGTGGCTACAAGATTCATGAGAAAGAATGTGTCCCGGTAATATGGAAACTTGGGAAAGTCAGGCACTCATGACACGCACGAGAGAATAAGACTGGAATGTAACAATTGAAGCCACCATTTACCATTCGCCAAGTCCATACTGAAGACGGCTGGCGCTTTGATTTTTCCCTTTACTAATAAGCGTGGCGCTTTTCCTAGCGACTATCTAGAATCGCCGCCTTTGAAGCCACGTGCGGCTGATGGAGCAAGGAGAGATTTGATGGGATCAGCTGAGGCCCATGCCAAGCCCAACGCCTTTCTTTTACTGCTAGTGGTAGTATTTGTTTTTTGTCTTCATTCTTCTCGGCGGAAGTGGCGAGCTGGAGAAATACCAAAGCAGCGGCACCCTACTGGATACGTGGACTTTCAGGGTGAAGCAAGCAATGGCGGTGGCAGTGATATGAAGTGCCGAGGGAGTCTCGTGATATACCAAAAGAGCGCGAGCACCGAGCCGTGAATCTACGGAAATACGTGGAACTTGTACATGCAGCTCTGCGACTAGTAGCCGCGAGGCGAGAGACAGTGGCGTCGACAAGGGTATCGGACGTTTCATTGGAGTGTTTTGGTTTTTTTTTTTTTTTTTTGGGGTGTGAGTGGTATAGGGTCGCTACCAAATTTATAGACATGTCAAGCGAAGCCGTGAATCTGGTCCCAAATCGAGGAGGGGATTTCTTTAGCTCTTGTTTGGGGAGAGGATGCAACCCCAGTGGGTGGTAGTGAGTTGGATTGAAGCTGCATGCGTTTAATATAATGTAATGTGTTGTTCAAGCACTTGTCATTATCATTTACAAATAAGAAGGAAAAAATCGAGTAATTCTCACTGACATCAAAGCTTTGAAACATGAAACAGCAGCCCGCAGGATTTCAACCAATGCCTTTGATACATAGAAACGCCGCCTCGTGCATACTAAAGATGGCGTACTCCACGCTTGGGTATGTACGTGATATGCGCACATGGGAAGCGGGAAGTGGGGGGGAAAAACCAAGAAAAGACGCTGTAAGGGACAAAAAAAAATTGCGAAACAAAAAAAGAAAAGAAAAAAAAAAAAGGCGAGAATCTTTTTTGGCTTCCTCCTTGCTTTAAACTAGAGCGGGCACGGGTATGGTGGCTTGTTTCTATTTTCTGCTTCAAGGCGTAGATAGTGTAAGCTGAAAAGGGCATAACGAAAAAGGGCTGAGAGCTGAAAAAAAGAGAAAAGAAAAAAAAGAGAGAGAGAGAGAGGCCCAAGGGCGGTATGTAAGGGGCGGGTCTGTGCGAAATAGTTTGCTAACGAGTTGTTCTGAACCTATACCTGCAGATAATGCTGATATCACTGAGTATAGGTTTTGGGAGAAAATGATGATTCATCATACTACCAGTCCATTGTTGTGTTGCGATGTAATATAATTCATGTTAGTCGCTGATTACGGATAAAAAACCCTGTACAACGCGGTAATCTCTTAGTAGTGCCGTGTAATTGAACAAACAAAACATGTCTCGGAAAGAAAGACGGAAGAGGAAAAATATTTCCAATCACGTCGGGTCCGTAAAAACTGTCCCGGATTTGGCCTGCATGTCTCGTTTGTCCTTTTCGTGAATCCATATACAGTACGGAGTGCGTGTATTAGGGGGGGAAGGGGAGGGGGGACCCTGTGTTTGTTTCTGGAGCTGAATGTCACTCAGCACGAAGCGGAAATTTTGTGTTGACATGCCTACTGGGATGGGAGGGGCGTGTGTGTCGCAGAATGAATCACATTACGATATGCCAATCACTCGTCTCCGAGTGATAGGCAAATGTTTGCTCCATTTCATGGTTTCTTTTTCTTGTCCAATTTGCAGCGAATAATACAGGTAGCTTCTTGCAACCGGTGAGATGTTGCGCGCGTTTTGTCTCCGTTTATGGATACACGGGTTTTGTTTGTGCTTCGGAGGCTGGTGGTTCCACTAAGCTGGGGTTGGGAATTTGAGACATGTAAGATGAGAAGAGAAAGAGAGAGAGAGAGAGAGAGAGAGAGATGGTGGTGATGGGCAAAATGGAAAAAAGTGACGACAGCGGTGGTATCAATTACGGAGAACAATCTCACCTGAGCGGTGCCATACGTGGTATATACGTGGACATGCATTAGCAGCTGGGTATGGTCGGTTGGCGATGCTACGTCTTGTCGGGCTATTGATGCCGGGCCAGTCGTTAGCCATTGTTCTTGTTGCTGCTATTGACTTGGTGCCAGCATTGCGATCATCGCTCGACTAACAGCCAGCCGAGCAGGCAGAGTAGCGGTATGGCATAACACACGATATTGCTGATGCTACTATAACAGTAAAACATGGCTCCATCTGCAGCCACGCATAATCATCCGCCTGCTAGTGGGCGAGGCTTCTTCTGTCTCGCGAGATATACGGTGTAAGGGCCCTTCCAAAAGGCTCGATCCACGGGCGTGAATAGCTTCTCATGCAGCATGTCGACTGACTCAAGCTGAACTTTGCGTCTCGCTCCTGATTGCATACTACGCGGCGTAGCATCATGGCCTAGCCAGCAATACGCAACGCATTGCGACTCTATAATTAAGTACGGGTGTCCACAATGACTCTAAACGTCTGCTTCCCTGCAGCTGCTAAGCCCAGCAGCGATTTATTTATTGTCTCTGCTAGCATGTCTTATATGTGACACACGCAGCTTTTTAGTACGCCGGTGGGCTGCGCGGCTATGCCGCAGAGAGCCTATCTATGCGGTGCAAGCGGAAAGACAGGATCTCAAGGGTCTCGTCTTTTTTGTTTCTGTTTCTTCTTCTGATTAGTAGTACTGCATGCATACTACCTAGCACTGTAGTATTTTCCCACCAGGGATCTTTGGCAGTGGGCCAACTGTGTTCTGGAAACAAAAGAGTCACCTCTGAATCCAATGACCCATGTAAATTTCAGGCTGGCTTCGGGATTGGGCTGGCGGAGCTCCATGAGATTCTTGCGGTTGGACAAGATGGTGCCAAGTAAGGAAAGGTAGTACATGCGTTGTCGATCATGTTATCCGTATTACTCTAGTTCGTGATCAGGCGACCGGCTAATCGAGCGAGTCTCGCTTTGGCTCGGGGAGATAAAGCACAATTCCAATAGTAGTCACTGAACGCAAGAGAGAGTTCAGTAGCGTGAGAGCCAGCCAAGAGGACGGATTGGACGCCGTTGAATGCGAGTGCTTATGACCATCAGACACCATCCGCAGGGAGGAGGGCAATAGTCTCGCCTGCATGCAAGGCCTCGGGTCCTCAGTGGCAAGGAGGCTCAACTTGTGTCTGGCGGCCACATGGCTGGGCGGCCTAGAAGCCCATGTGCCACCGATCCGTTGCCATCATAGGCTTTGTGCAGATCGCGCGCGCGCAGGGCACCAACTGCATGCACGTATAACCTGTTATTCGGGCACCAGGTAGCATTGGCCAGTCCGGTAAATGAGAAACGGAAAAAGCAAAGGGAACCAGCGTCAGAGGCAGGGAGAGAGGCATGACTCCAGGTCGCAACCGAAAATAGCTCCATGTATTCAGTTGCCGGCCCAGCATTCCAGCCCAAAGCACCGGCACGCCATAAGACCTGGCTGCTCTCTGTCTCGCCTATTTGGCCTCTGGTGCTGCTGCTTCCTTCGGCGTACTTTGGGTAGGCCTGCTGCAATTGAGACGTGGGGCGGTGGTGATTGATGGCTGAGAGGCGGAACCGGCCTTGGATGGATTGAGCATCGCCCGGAACCAGCGTCGCCGGCCACGAGCTGCTGCGGATCCGGGAGCCGAAGGAACCTCTTTTTTTTCTTCGCTCGCTCTCCGTCTGTTGGCATCGTCGAAGCCAACGTCGACGGAGTCATTGGCATTTCTGGTCTCGGCGTTGGGTCGAGTTGGCCGAGCTGCCGTCCATGGCCATTCATTCGCCGGCAGCACAATGCCACCGCATATGGTGGCCCAGCGAATCACACAGAGTCGCATCCATCGTCACGCTGTCTGTTTGTTCGCCTAGGGTCCTGGAGGGTCAGCTCTGCTAGAATGTCTCACTCTGGCGTTGTCGTGGCTGCGTCCGTCGCAAAGCTCTGCCCCTCCCCCCAAATGGCCATGGATCCCCCAGGCGACGTAGCGTCCAACTGCAACCGCTGCGGTGGTAAGGGCTGGCTAGAATTGTGTTCCAGTTGCATCTCTCCTTGCCGCCGGGGGCACGAATCTGAGAGACGGAAAGATCTGGATTGCGGGATTGGAGAATGGCGGGACGAGGGTGTGGGACCGCAAGCCGGCGATTGATACAAGGACTACGCGTGCCAGGCGGTATCAGCACCTTGGGCAGCTAGAGGCGCGCTGAAGGTCTGCTGGATTAGCGGCTGGTGCCAGTGCGCTTTAGGGCTTCGATGCGACCTGACGCCTGCATCGCCGGCCTGTAATGGGCTCTTCCAGCGGGCGGGGCCCCAGAGATTCAGCGCACGCGAGCGGCGGCTGCTCCGTCCCTGCTAGTACAATGCCCAGGTACCGGTACCATACCACGCCAAATTACGGCTCGACGACAGCGGCGTCGGCGCCTTGCCCAGAGCAGTAGCCAGCTGCGTGGTGGGTGGGGACCGCCAGCGCTGTCTCGTCGCAATAGCAGCAAAAAGAGGCGCCTCCAAGGCGGCGTGGCTGTCAGAGCCAGAGACAGCAGCAATGGGGGCGGCTGAGGGCCCAAGGCCTCTTCCCAGATCCCGGCCCCAGCGCCAGCGCCAGCTCCGGGCTCTAGACCAGACTCCTGGCGCTGGGCTGCCGACACACCCCACGGCGGCGATGGATCAACTGCTGATGCTGATGAAGAGGCTGCCGCAGCGGCACTAATAAGGGGGCCCCGGCAGGCACAGAGTTGTAGATGTAAGGCGATTGCGTGCATATTAATATAACTTAGTAGCGAAGCACGAGCTGGGGTGAGGCGATTACCGACTGTCCGTCCCATCCACCTACATACATAAAAAGACTCTCTGCCTCTGTTGCCTGTTCCGTATCTGACCTGACAGAGCGAGTGAGTCGAGGCGTGCCATTGCATTCCTATTCTGTGCTACCTTGATCAGTATTTCTTATTACACCACCCATCCGGAGGAAGAAACAACAGTCAGCACCAGCACCTGACCACGGATCTCAGCCTTGTCCTCCATCCTGCGTTGCCCAGAAAGGAAATATCAATACTTCGCCGGAAGGATCCTGCCAACCAAATTGTCATTTTAAAAGGAAGCTAGGACCTGCTGCTTAGAGAGCCTGCAGCTGCCTTTGATTACAGTCTCGCATCCGGTGCAACAGCAACTACAAGTGAACAAGAACGAGGGAACCAACGACAGGAGGCGCTGTTTCCATCTATAAACAGCCAGGGGACACGAGCAAATTTATTTCTTTTGCTTTCGGGGGAGCCAACCTTTCTCTACTCTCTTTCGTTTTCATACAAAGGAGCAAAGAAAAAAACAATTCTAGCTGAGCAAGCCCTGCTGTCTCGCCTGGCATTTGAGCTTGGTTTTAGCCTTTGGACGGACTCGTACAATTTGCACGCGCACAACGGACGCTCCGCTCCGCATTCACACAGGCGCTTTTACTTGGCCGACCGCTAAGCTCTACTTTCCGAGAACGGCCAACTTTGTACGAAAAGCAAAGACAAAACAGCAAGCGATCTCAGATCTCATCAGCAGCCGAAGCGCTCGATTTCTATTTAAACGAGCCCAGGTTTCTCTTGACACGAAAAAGTTGGCATTCGTCATCTGTGTGTTGAATTGTGGATTCGCCCGTCTCTGACCGTGAGCCTCGCCATCGGCATCGCCACAGCCCTTGTCTCAGCTTGCTTCGATCTTGACGCCAAGAAGAGAGGGAAAGGCAGAGGAAAGAGGAAAATCGCTATCAAAAGTACAGACTCACCACAGAAAAATCATCTTCTTGCCAATATTTTCCACCGCCGCCATGATGCACCATCGTCGCCTGCCGTCTCACCACCGCAGCCACAAGACATCTCTTCGTCGCCGCCTCGCCAAGAATCCCGAGCTCGCCCACAAGCTAAGCCAGATGGCCCTGCCCCTGTCTCCTCTTGTCCAGCTCACTACCGGTGCCATCCACCCTCACTTCCCGCGCACTGTGCTTCAGTTCTGGCTCCTCACCGATGCTCAGCTTGAATCTCTTGCTCAGTTCTACCACCAACGCACTCCATCACCTTGGTCTAGGCAGTACCCCTGCCCTGTCAATTGGCGTTCCGATGCACCACTTGAAGAGAAGCGCCGCAAGATGGGTAGATTTATCGGCCTAAGGGGCTGCGAGAACCCAACAGCTGTTCTCAAGACCGAAGAGCAGATCGCAAGAGACGCCAGACTCGCCAGCAGAAATGCAGCCGATGAGGATGTTTGGCGACGGAAGATGAACCCTTTCTCTCAGCTGTAATGGACAGACCGGTTCATTTCCCTTTTCAATTCATGGGCACAGCATTATCATTTTTATCATTATCAACTATCATCACGGATCTAGAATCGACATCCTCCTCAGCGAAGGACGACTTCTGACTCTGGGGCTTAGAAAGGGTTTATGGCGTTTTGTTTTGTTTTACTTTTGAGTTTTCAGCCATTGGATTGGGATGGTTCTTTTGAAACGACTACTACTTGCATTTTAGATAGGCAGCTTGATACTGCCATTCCCGCCAGGGACTTTCGTACATACTCTGCATACACTTGTGTTTAACAACAGGTCGTGAGAGTCGGGAAGGCTTATAAGAACATCATACACGGAGCATCGGCGGGAGAGGTGGATTAACGGAAGGCCTTGTACAGAACATTGATTGCAATGACTTGATACGATTTGAACATACTTGTTTATCTTTTATATTAAATAAAGACAAATTTCAATTACCTTTCTTTGTCCTGTGTTGAGGGAAACATGACTTGATGGAAACAACACAACTTACTTAGGGGGCGAATCAAGGGGCACTTGCGTAGACGCCGAAAACAATCTATATGTCGTTGGGAAGAACGATATCAGAACGTTCGCTTATTTAGAGACTTGTCATGAAAGACTTACGTGGAAGCTCGTGCGAGCTGATTTTGCCTGAAATAGATCTATCAGCGCGTGTAGTTGGTGTAGCAGAGTATACTTCGCTCCTAGGTCTAATTGATGGAAACGCTTTTTGAAGTACTCGATGCATTGGGTGGCATACCTTCGTTGTAGTGTTGGATTCGACGACAACATCACCCTCAATTTTATGCAATACTCGTTCTTCTTTGGCGGCGAGGATATATACTACTTACAAATGATATATGGGGTCATGGACAATTTGGGCCGTTATTCTTTCCCGCTAGGAAACATTGATTTCTAGGAGAAAGCGAGGGCAGATCAGGTGCAAGAAAATGGTACTGATATGCTAGATAACATTTGACCATATTTTCTCTAATAGCACCCAATTCGCCCACCCGCCAATAAATCCAGGCTTAGGGCCATTAGAGTTCAAATTCGTCTCATGGCATTGATACTTTCGCCCGACTGGCCAGCTTTCTCCAAGATGGTAGTGAGTAGCATGATCAGGTTGAGGTGACTTGAATAAATCCTTCACTGAAGATCTGCCTCAGAGAATTTAAGCGCATCGTATCGCCTTTGGAGAAGTGCAACAACGCGGCTGGGAATGTCTTCGTCACCCTCGCTCTCAGATTCTTGCTCGCGTTCGCGCTTTGCGAGGTGTGCCTGTCGATATTTCGAGGCCTGTTGTTGGATCCTGTGCTATAGTAAGACTGATTAAAGAGATAGAGTCGTTTTGTACATGAAGTGTTGAACTAGCAAAGATTGATTAGATCTATAATTGTAATGATTGAAGTGGATTTATCTCGGTGGCTGGAGCTGCCAAACTCCAGCAGCACGGGCTACTACTAGGTACTACCTGCTGCTGCTGCTACTACTGCTACTACTGCTACTACTGCTACTACTGCTACTACTGCTACTACCTATATGTACCTAGGTAGCTTAAATAATGCCTGATGCGCAAGGAGAAGACACCTTGATGGTGAAAGTCGTAACTCTTCATGTGTTGAAATCGAATAAACTCACGATAGAGATCTGAAGTTGCACAAGGATAAATCGATCAAGAAGGAGACATGGGTTTTATATCTCTTCAGCTACAGGTCGACATGTAGGTATATACAAGGGCCAGTCTGTGCACTGAGTGACTCCAGTTTAGAAGGAATTCGCTGAGATATCTGGACCCGTTTCAGTCCTCATGGAGTGACACTCAAGGTAGAACCAAACAGCACATTCGTGAGACTGAGTTTGTTACTACAACCGAGGCGGATACGGTACGTTTGAGAGACCCTGCGAGAATACTAACAAAGAGCAAAGCTGGGCCGAGTTGCTCTTTGGACTGGCTTTGTATTTCCTTCAAACAAACGCAGCCAATGAGGAGAGAAAAGGGATCCTTTTCGCTAAAACATTCTACTATGATGATGAAGTAGTCTTCCAGCTCTACAAGCTAATACTCATTCTAAAAGATAATGAAATAATGGTCTATACAACCAAAGAAAAAGAAAATGAAAAAGCTATATAACCATCATATTTACTCAAAAGTAACAGCAGTGGCAGCAGTAGCGCATGATATGGTGTTGAATAATGGAATTGGGGTCCTGGATAATTTTCACCTTTATGAGATACTAGGAGGTGATAGTTGTTAGCTCTCTGCTGAGGCATGTCGAAGTTTTCTTGTTCCATCACATCTGCCCCAACTATAGACGAGGTCTCGGTCGCTCCATCGCGGGAACTTCAACAGGAACTTCAACAGGAACTTCAACAAAGCCCCACAGAATTAACAGTTAAATCAATCACCGCTGAAGAACCCGTCGCGCTTGATCACAGTGACCTTGATTGTAGAAGTGCTATTTCTACTTTGTAATTTTTTTTTATATTTTTATGCATTTTCTGCAATAAGATTTCCCAGGACCTGATTTTGCTTTCATGTGATCGGACCTATGAAGGACCATAACAACCCTTTCCCTCTCCCTAGAATAGATATATGTACACTGACACCGTAACGTGTCAAAACCAACAGCCTCGCGTCTACATCTGTCCCACAAGCTCATTCTTCTATTATTTCTTGCCACCCTTCTTTGGTGAGTCAACTACCACGGCGTCGTCCTCATTTCCGTCCTTTGTTGAGCCCTTCTCAGACTCGTCAAGTTCCTTCATGAAGTCTGCCTGGATCTGTCCCCTCTTCTTGTCCCACCAAGCCTTCTCGGCATCAGTCTGGGCTTGGATCTCATCTAGGCGCTGGCGAAGCTTTGTGTTGGCGGCAATCTCGTGGGCGGACTGGAAGATGATGGTGCCCCAATTAGGCGCCAGGGCATTGGCCTAATGTAATTTGAGTCAGTGATCTCTTCATTCTTCCTGTTTGCACTCCTAATGAGGGCAAAGGATCAACATACCTCGGTAACAACATCTCTAAGCTCCTCTTCCATCTCCTTTTCGGCGCGCAAGAATCGCTGCCACAGATCATCACCCACACTGCCTCTTTGCAGAAGCGAGCCGCATGCCTGTTTGGCAGTCTTGATGTGGATCAGGCGCTCGATATCCTCAACTGCGCGTCGGAGTAGGGCTGCTCGCACGACTCCATCAGGGACCCTGGGGGACTTTTCGCCGCCCTCTTCGGGATCGAGATGCAGGAGGGAAAGATAGATGTCTCGTTGGAGGTGAGGGCCGAACCAGGGTGCGAGGTTTGCGCTTTCAGCTGGTGGTGATTTATAATGTCAGCGTTGGGTACCAGACAGGGAGCGCCAAGAGGAAGGGAAAAGAGAGCAGCGCCGTACCAGCCTTCCGTCTGCGATAGATGGTGGAAAAGGTCATGAGAGCACCGCCGAGAACAAGGAGGTAGGCAAATGGAAGGGCGAGGCCCTTCCAGTCAATGTCGAACATTCTGTCGGCGTGGGCTGTGGAAAATTAATCGCCTGCAGCTGTGTAGTGTAGTGGTTTGCGAGATGGAGACGCCGAATTGTTTGCGCCTCTTTATAAAGAATTGCGCCGCAAGACAAAAATGAGCGGACGGGGAAAACCGTGTAATCGAGCGAGTCGCGAGTTGAGGGTCGAGGGACGGTTGTTTCCCTTATGGCCACTTATTGTAAAAGAACAGCGCACTGGCCGGCCTGCTGATGCTTATCGACACGTCGCACACATGCCCATCTTTTTCTGGCCAGATTGGCGCTGCAAGGCTGTCGCGGGGTACGTACCGAACAACTGCCGCCCTCCGCCAAGCAGTGACGCTTTCCGGTACCTCAGCGCTGGCAAGGGAGCTTGCGGCACAGCGGGCCGATTAATCTTCCACGGCACCACTGCTTACTTCATCCAGATGTGGCGCTTCAGGCACACTGTGAATGACGCTTGACGTACAGTTACTGCTGGAGCTTCGCATGATTTCATCAAGCTTCAGCTTCTTCTTCTCCGCGTCTTTCCTCTTCGCTGTGCAGCTTGTCATGCTGCAGCGTCGCCCCCCCAGACGATTTATAAACCCCGTGGCTCGAATTTCTTCTTTTCTCTTCTTCTCTTTTCCTTCCGCATCTGCCTGTGCCTCGAGCTATAGCTGTTCTTCTATTATAGCCAAACTACCTAGAACTCCCCCCCACGAACGTACCGCGCACGACACTTTGGCTTCTACAACCATTATTTGCCCACCATGTTGATTAGACTTCGTGGGCCGGATGGCATGATCCGTATGACGGTGGAGCCGACAACAACATTTGGCGATTTGGGACAGCAGGTGAGTATTCTGGTGGGAGACCTTTGACGTGCTGTGAATACTAAATGGTGCTTTCAGCTGCTTACTCACCTGCCTTCGAACATTGACCCCAAGACGATCGTCCTGTCAAACTCCCCGACCGGTCGTGATGCGAAGAGGCTAGGCGATATTGTTCAGTTTCAGATCGGTCAGATCGGCCTTAAGTACGCCATTGTCGCAGTTTGCGCATAAGACGGAGGCTTGGGAAGCACTACTAACTGGACGATTTACAGGCATGGCGATCTGATATTCCTCAGCTACCAACAGGAAGCCGAAAATGATACCAACGGCGAGATTCCCGCCCCCGTGACTTCTGCCAGACTCAACGGCAAGCCTGTTCTGCCCACAGAGGACTTCCCCATCGATCCCAAACCCGAAAGAATCTCGAAGCCCTGGGAGACCGTAAAGCAGTCGGCCTTGGACGACCGGTTGGATAAGCTGGACGGTAAGATTCCTCGAGGTCGGGATCGGATGTGTCGACACGGACCCAAAGGCATGTGCGATTATTGTCAGCCCGTGGACCCCTTCGACGCAGCCTATCTGGCAGACAATGGAATCAAATACCCTTCTTTCCACGCTCATCTACGCAAGATAAACTCCGCGACGAATAAACCAGAATCCGGAACGTCATATATACCTCCTCTCGTGGAGCCATATTTCCGAGTCAAGAGAGACTGTCCATCCGGCCATCCGGCCTGGCCAGAAGGCATTTGCACAAAGTGCCAACCGAGTGCGATTACTCTCAATCCTCAGACATTCCGAATGGTGGACCATGTCGAATTCTCTAGCCCTTCTATAATTGACGGATTCATTGATACCTGGAGGAAGACTGGTTCACAACGACTTGGTTATCTATACGGTCGATATGCAGAGTACACCAAAGTCCCACTTGGAGTGAAGGCTGTTGTGGAGGCCATTTACGAACCGCCGCAGGTCGATGAGATTGATGGAATCAGTATGAATGCCTGGGAGAACCAGAAAGAGATTGATCATATTGCCAAGCTCTGTGGATTGGAGCCCGTAGGTGCCATCTGGACGGACTTACTCGATTCAGGACGTGGCGACGGATCCGTTGTTTGCAAGCGCCACGTCGATTCATACTTTTTGTCATCTCTCGAGATCTGCTTTTCATCTAGGTTGCAGGCACAATACCCTAAGCCTTCAAAGTGGAGTGATTCTGGCCAATTTGGCTCCAATTTTGTCACTTGTGTCATCACGGGCGACGAAGAAGGAAACATTGCCATCTCAGCATATCAGATGTCCAACGATTCTGTCGAAATGGTGCGAGCTGATATAGTTGAACCGTCAGCAGACCCCAACTCTATGCTTGTTCGCGAAGAAGAGGAAGACGACGGCTCGCTCAGTCGGACGAGATACATTCCTGAAGTGTTTTACAGCAAGGTGAACGAGTATGGAGCAAAAGTGCAGCAGAACGCCAAGCCAGCGTTCCCTGTTGAATATCTCTTTGTGACTCTAACGCACGGCTTCCCGGACGAGCCTAAGCCCACATTTACGCAGACAGGATTCCCTATCGAGAACCGCGAATACATTGGCGAGAGTCAAGAGCATTCGGCCCTGGCACGAGCGTTGAACCTTCGATCTGGCCAGAAAGTCAGTGACAACGGCCAAGAAGTATCAAACTTTCACATTCTCTGCTTCATCCACACGATTGGAGTTCTTTCAAAGGTTTGTCTTCTCGATTCCCTCTTCAATATTACAACAAGGCTCTTTTAAGCATGCATTTTTGCTAACCATTAATTCCTCTCCTCTCTCTCTCTTTAGGATGAGGAAGCTCTTCTCTGCCGCGTTGCCACCCAGCATGATCTTGCCGACTCATTTCAGCTCCGCTCTACGCAAGGTTGGCAGACACTACAGGCCATCCTAAACTCGACTGGTGAGCGAATCCCCAAGCGTTTACGGGAGCACGATGAAGTTCCGCTGGCGACCTCGTCTTCTTCGCTTTCTTCATCTCCATCTTCATCTTCTTTGCATTCCAAGGTCCCTTCTGTTGTTGGTGAGCCAGGTGAGCCACTTGCTAAACGGTTTGCTGCCTTCAGGCTGAATGAACGTCGTGCCGCAACTCCAAGCAATCTTTCGCCACCACCGCCGCCGCCTCCTCCTTGAGCTTCCACTGTGGGTTTGAAAAGAACATATTCAAGATTGCTATCATTTTCTTTTTAGGCGTGTGACACTAGCAGGGAGGATGTTGAGGGATGGAATATATACTTCTACTTCTACCGTATAATTAGATGGTGCGGTTTCATAACAGAAAAGGAACAAGCCGTCGGATCTCGAACTAGGGTTGTTTAATGGCATTAGGGTGGGCGGTAATGTTGCTTAGGGATTAAATGCAGGCATATAGACTAAGGACAAAATAAAGCGAATGCATTTCTCTGGTAACAACGCAGAGCTCCAAACATGCGTTAGTCTGGAAATATGATTAAAGCTAGTCTTGAATATCATCAGACCAGTAGAAATGAATCTGGAAGCTAAACGTAGCTTAGATATCAATACCAAGTATACCCAGCATAATGGCATAATATTTCCCTCAACGAAATATCATTACCATTGCCAATAGCGGGTGAAGAAATAGAATAAAATACAGCCGGCAGGCCTGAGGCCTGAAGCAGCTGTAAGCAGCTGTTACCTCATCAATTCAACCTTTAATTTGTTTTCTCTTTGAACTCCTCCCATCACCTTTCATCTTCTCCTCTTCAATGCTCTCATGTACTCAGCCGTTTTCATCTTGCAACACTAGCGATCTTTTTTAAACAACCCTTTGCCATCAACATGGGTGCGGAATACGCAAGTGAGACTAAATCTGAAGATGAACGAGAGATCCCACGCCCAACAATTGAAGACGAGATCACCGTTGCGGCCATATCTACAGAAGAAACAACTTTTAAGGAAACAGCATCAGGCCCCATCGAATTACCATTCTGGAAACCTGATGCCCGCGATAATGTTGTAACTCACGCTGTTTATCACGAACTCATCGAACGGTATATCCAAGAAAATGAGACGTGGGATTCACAAATGCGCAGCGACATGCTAGCAGAATCGAAATGCCTAAATTATCGCATATCCATCAGCAAGGGAGTTTTAAGCTGCCATATATTGCATACACGAATGAAACAAAAAGTTACTTGGCCAAGATTTTGGACGCTGCGAGTGATGTTTGGACCGGCGGCTTGCGCCAGGCAGGCTTGGTTCCCCGAAGTTTTGAAAAGATATCCCGATTTTGCGTCGAAGCCGGCTAATACGGGCGTTGTGCCTCCGAACCTTGAAGAGGTACTTGAGCTGGACGAATGGGTGCCGCCTCTTCCTACGACTGAAGACTGCAGATATGACAGACACAGAGCGACGAAACGCAGAGCTGCCCCAAGTGGAACACGCCGGTCCTGGAGACAGACAGAAGGTACAAATAGTGTTTCGAATACATCAGCAATGACAGCGACAGCGGCGACGGCTTCACCAACAACTATATTTACTCTACCGCGAAGCTTCGAAACCGATAGCGCGGAACAAGTAGTAGAAATGCCTGCTGCAGTGAGCCGACAGTCCATGATTCCCCCCGACCTTGGCACAAATGTGATGCCACCGCCACGTGATAAGAATGAATTGCGAAGCAAGCTTAGGCCATTTGAAGGATTGCAATTTTCTGGAATGAATTACCTCGAGTTGCAAAACCAGGTTATAGAACTTGGTGACGAGAACATCTATTTGCGGCAGATCAATGCTATTCAACAGAGATTGATTGAACAATATCAGGACAGAATTTTCAAGCTGGAATTGAAGGCAGAGAGCTACGAGGGAGAGGCTAAGGCGAGGGAGAATATGGGCGTATTCGGTTGCCAAGATTAGAAACAACATGGTGAAAGGGTCTCTCGTGTCTCAGGGTAAGTAGAGTCAGTTCGTGAATTCAACTACATCTTAACTTTTATTTGAACTTTGCTTAAAAGAATTGCTCATAATTCCGAATACCAGGACAGTTCATTTTTGCAATCTACGAGGATTTATTGAAATACACTTCATATTGACCTGATAAAGTTCTTGAGGTGGTTTTTTACGTATAGGTCCCTGAAAATCACAACTCTTTACGTGGCTGCCTTTGTCCGTTCCCGAAACAGCCGTCTCAGACCAACTTCCAGCTCTTTTTGCAAGACATTAGATGTAGCACCTTGGACAAAGAATGCAGAAACTCACTAGATGCAAACGAAAGAAAACTAATACAAAACTCAGAATCCAGGCTCCAGAACCCATACCTATCAATTCAACTATGAAAAGAAAACTTGCGCTTGGAACTCAAGGGAGAGAACGTGCGTCGAGTTTTCGACCATATCGGGCGTCCAATCGACCCCTTTTCGAAGCCTAAGCTGTCTGAAACAAGCTGAAGATCGTGGAATGCGGCTCATTAAGCACCATGATCATAGACATTTGAGATTCCCGTACTGATAGGTCACATATTGGCGGCGTTTTTGCTGGAAGGCTACTCCGCTCTGAAATGGCATACAAGCAAACTTCTCGCATCTAGAACATTCAAAATTCCCAGCGCCAAGGCCTTGGAGTTTTGATCCCATATTCCGTGACTACCAGTCATTGTTGGCCTTCATTCATTGGTTCCTGGAGCATCCCCATCCAGTCTGCGTTCCATCAGGAGGCTCTCTCGTAGACTTCCGGGAGAAAATCGCGTCTGGAGCTGCGTTGCAGGCATGGAAGCCCAAATTGGCGGCACATAGGCCCGAAAGAAACAAGTCCAGCGTGGTATACCAGGGATTTGAGCAGTATAAGAGTCATGATGCCCATGCTGTGTCACACATCGGATCGGATCGCCTTCTTGACCCTTATTCCGTCACGGCAGCAGAGACAGTCACTTCCGTCTTGTCACTCATCTAATCAGTTTGGCCGGATATTTAGTTGTCTCGAAGCTCAGCATGAAGTCGAGCACAGCCATCATTCTTCTTGCTGCGCTTGTAGGGCACACAATCGCAGCACCAACCGGAAGTGTTGCTTCGCAAGCTCAACAACAAGACGCAAACGCTTTGAAACTACTAGCGACCCATTTATCGACGGGCGAGCTCACTCAAGCAGACCGTGTACTGTTTAGCCACTTGTTGGTAGCGGCCTCTTCGCTGCAAAAACGAGAACAGATGCCGCAGATGCAGCAGACGGTGTCTTCAGCGCCCTGGGTAGTGGCATCGGTGGAGGTCTAGGGGCTGGCCTCGGTGGTCTTCTTGATGGCGTTTCGGATCTTGTCACTCAGCTCTTGGGATGCCTGGGTGGCGGTTCTGCCTCGGGCCATGTCGGCAACAGCGGTGGTCTCAACTTGGGAGGCTCTTTGTGAGTTTCTTTGCCCTCCACTGGCGTTAGTGGACTCAATTTGACTGGTGCCACCGGCGTTGTGCCAAGTGTTCCGCTGGAGAGCATTTCCCTTCCAGGTGGCATCAGCTCGCAACCCATCAATATCACCATTATTCCTCAAAACATCACTCTTTCTGGAAACATAGGATCTATTCCCGGAAACACAATCTCTCTTCCTGCCAACACAACCTCTCTTCCTGTAAACGGAGTCTCTCTTCCTGGAAACCCAATCTCTCTTTCTGTCAACATTACTGGCACGGCGGGCAACGTTGGCAGTGTTGTCGGTGGCCCCGGGCTGGATTTGGGCCAACTCAATTCTGCCGTAACTGGGATTTTCAGGAACCTTATTGAAGGCCTGGACGATTCCGTAGTCAGCAGCTTGATTACCATAATCACAAATGCACATGGCAACGCGCAGAAGGCTACAGACGACATTATCAAGTTTGCTGCTTCCCATGCCATAGATGCCAATCAAATCTTCGCAGCTCTGAAGAATGTCCTGTCCCTTGGAAATATCGATCCTAACGCTACAAATATTCTAAGAAATTCAGGCGGTCTTCTTGGAGGCCTTGTGAATGCTCTTGGCACTTTAACTAGCACCGGCAGTCTTGGTCCGATTGCCTTGACCGGTGGAGTTCTTAATGGCTTGCAAATGAATACAACTATTGGGGGCCTTCCTACCGGCACTCAAGGAGGTTTGAACATTACTCTTGGAAATCTTCCTGGCGGAGTTGTTAATACCACAGTTGGGAATATTCCTGGCGGAGTTGTTACCACCACAGTTGGAAATCTCACAAACGGAGCAAACGGCGGAATCAGCCTGCCTGGCGGATTGACCCTTGCCGAAATTCAGTATCTGATTGACTTCATCCATGGTGCTACTGACCAGCTCTCGGTGACGAAAGAAGTTCAGCGAATCGCCGCTCTGCATGGACTTGATCCGGTTGGTCTTGCTCGCCTTCTGCAGAGTCTTCTCAATGAAAATGTTATCTCTATCAACACCGCGCCGCTTCAGTTGCAGAATGGAACTGTTGGAGGTTTGACTGGAAGTCTCCCTGCTATTAACGGAACAGTGGGAGGATTAACTGGAAGCCTCCCTAGCATCAATGTAACACTGGGAGGATCAACTGGAAGCCTCCCTAACATCAACGGAACTGTGGGAGGGCTGACTGGAAGTCTCCCTAACATTAACGGAACCCTGGGAGGATTAACTGGAAGTCTCCCTAATATCAACGGAACTGTTGGAGGGCTGACTGGAAGTCTCCCTAACATCACCGGAACTCTGGGGGGATTAACTGGAAGTCTTCCTGGTATTAATGGGTCTCTAGGAGGTCTCACTGGTTTGGGCAATGGTCTTGGCAGCGGCTCTAC
Source organism: Trichoderma sp. 2475 (assembly GCA_038502285.1). Taxonomy (NCBI): domain Eukaryota; kingdom Fungi; phylum Ascomycota; class Sordariomycetes; order Hypocreales; family Hypocreaceae; genus Trichoderma; species Trichoderma sp. 2475. The sequence continues at coordinate 1,147,534 of JARPVV010000006.1, forward strand.
TCTACTTGGTGGTCTAGTCACTGATGTTTCTGGTCTTCTTGCGTTCTTACTGCATTTATTAGGCCTCGGTGGCATTGAAGGTCTTAGTGGCAGTCTCGGCGCGCTTGGATCCGGTGCACTAGGAAAACTTGGAGGGCTTGGAGGGCTTGGAGGGCTTGGAGCACTTGGAGCACTCGGAGGCCTTACTTCTGGGCTACTCCCTGGTAACCCGGCGGCCAACTTGACGGGATCTTTGGGTTCACTGACTGGCAATGTGACGGGCACATTGGGTTCTATCACCGGTGGTTTGCCAGGTGTGACTGGGGGCGCCACCAACACTGCGGGATCTACTCTGGGGTCTGTTACCTTAGGTCTGAACTCGACACTCAACGGCGCGGTGCCTGGTCTTGGTTCAACTGTCGGATCTATTGTCTCCGGCCTCAACTCAACACTCTCTGGCTTGGCACCGAATTTAACCTCTACTGTCGGATCTGTACTGAATGGTGGTTTGGGATCGGCTACCTCCGGCATAGCCAGCACTGTTGGGTCGACTGTTGGTAACCTTGGATCAACTCTCGGTAATCTAGGATCAACACTCACTGGCGCTGGAGTTTCCGCTGTGGGCTCAGCGCTTCCTGCCGTCACATCAATTGCTCCTGGTATTGGTATTAATCTTAACGTAACGATCTCAGCTCCATCTGGCTCACCCGTTGGTGGGCTATTATCAGGTCTCTCAGGCGTCGCTTCTACTGCTACTGGCCTTGGCTCTGGACTATTGAACGCAACTGGTTTGGGATCAATCGTTCCTAGTCTATCCCTTTCTTCAGGCGGTGGCAACGGAACTCTTGGGCTGGGTATCGGGGCAAAACACGTGCAGCTTCCCGATGCATCTGAAGAAAACAGCACCGCACTGGTTTCTGACCCCAGCGGCTCCGATGGAGACGATGAAGGTTCATCCAGATCAAACGATAGGCGGTCTCATGCCGCCCGATTCCGAGCCTCGATCCGTGCAGCCAATGCTGGGATTGTCGCGTAAAATGTGTTCCCAAGGAGGGGGATGCAATGGCACACATTTGAGGTTTTGATAAGTCCATTTAGTTTGGAAGGTGGCAGTAATAAGATTGTTACCAACAAGCTTCTTGAGAGATTATGGATAATTGGATGGAAATTAAGCAGTATATTTATTTGATTTCATGTTTTGTCTTCGATATCTAAAGAAATTAGCAGGCCGAATGTCTGGCTAGGATTATTATAGCTAATTTTTTACGCACAATGCCGAACTCAAATTCTTTCCCACGATCTCTATCCTTCCTATGCTAGCGGTATTGCATGGTTTTTCTTTAAAGCCTGATTGTAAAATTCAAGATTGAAGGAGAATACGAGATATCCAATTTGTCGTTAAGTACCAGGAATTCCAGCCCTCGGGCAAAGTTTTCCACGTCATTGCGAGGCATTCAATACGGCAATCTGCATCACCAGACCGCTCTCCATGTAGGTATCCGTAATGCCTGATTAACTTGTTACTGCAAACGGCTCACAGTAGTGAATCACTCTACAGCACTTTTGGGATGAGATCTTTGATTCACTTCGGCATTCTTATTACGCCTTTCCTCAAGGCGATAATATTCACAGACACAACTAACAGAAGTTCACCTCTATTGAAAAGACAAGCTTTCATTCACCAACGGAGCTCTATAAATGGCGTGTAGGTGATGCCCCAGTTCTTTGAGCTGCCTTTTACGGCTATTTTCTCTTCTAGAAGAATTATGTATGCGTTTGATATGAGCCATCTGGGCCCGCGGCAAGTATGTGCGAGCAACTCTTCAAATACGACTGTGGCCACTTATATCGCCGCATCCTTCGCTGCAACAAGCAACGAGAACAACATCTTTCATCAACGCCCTTCTCCGGCCAGTTTCCATCCAACGATAGCCACTGTCATGGAACCAAAAGGTTAGAGCGTCGCGCTACTCTATGCCCAAAATGCGAAATGCAAGAGAAAGATCGCGAGGTGTACTTTAACAGTACAAAGCGGACCAGCCTTCCTATAGCTCAAGCAAAGACAGATATACAACAGCACCATGAGAAGGAGAGTTCGACAGCTACCAGAGTGAGTAACAGTAACATTGGTTTCAGGCGCACGAAATCCAATCCTACTCTGCTTCCTTCCCAGAGTCTCAGACGAGTTCAGCGCATGGACAACGGCTCGCTGCGCAACGAGTACACTCGTCTTGAGACACGCCCGGACAATATTGCCCAAGTTCAAGATGATCGAAACACTGGCTATAGCTCACAGTATACCAAGGAAATCCGTCTTGAACTATCCCGAGATCGTGTTGACGACGCCAGCCTGCTCCAACATACCATTAGTAGCTCACTAAATGGCGAATGCATGACTCATATATTGTCTCGAAATAGCAGTTTGAAAGCTCCACGTCGCCATAATACTCATGATCTCACGTCCAACAGCGAGCAGGCCGGCCCATGTCCACTCCAAGACCACGAATTCAAGCTCAGCCACAACCAAAGTACTAGCGATAGCAGACGGCATAATAAGGATATATCCCCAAAAGCCCAAGGCAGTAGTGATAGTACTATGTCCAACGCATGTAACCCTATCAGCCCTTCTCAGGACCACCGTCTCGGGACTCATCATGGCAAAAAACTGCGTCTAAGGGACCTGATCCTGCCAGCACTTGGGTTAGATTGGTATACGCCTATGTACACTACATGTATGCTGTACTCGCCTTCAAGTGGAATTAGCTTTGCAGAGCTGCTGGACCACAGCCAAAGCGAAAGCGACGAGCCCCGTGCTTCTACACCTGAAATCGTCCGCCCAGAGAAGAAAGCGAGGAAGCGCCTTCAGAAGATGAGGAGCTTATATTATCACTTGGATTCTTCAAACGAATCATTCGTTTGTTCACGAGCTCGCGAAGTCGAGAACAGCGAACGATGAAAGTACATTGTAATACTTCAGACTTATGTAGGGTAAAATGATCCGCACGTTCAATATTCGCTAGTTATGAAACAGTATTTTAGAAACAATAGACTTGATATTGCTCATCAAGAAGGTGAAGAGACAACAAAATCTTGCAGCGTGGTAGATTATATCAGAGTGGGAATGAAAGTTCTCGTGTGGCTGCCTAGTATCAAGAGATGCGTCCAGTTTTAACATCCATCTCTTGATGAATCTTCCGCTACGAAGCCGTCTGCTTTTCACAACAGATTTGCAACGCTATTTGGAACGAAGATTGGCAAGGGGGTCTGGAATCATGGGAAGTTATGTGTAATTTGAAGCACTGGCTAGGTAAAACATGCGTATACTGCGTAAAGGTATACAGGCGCCTTGGTACTTTGTACCGATAGATAAATTTCCATACCTATGGAAGTATATAGGCAGGTACGTGGGTAGATATCCACTACTAGTATCCACGAGATAACTACATATATTCGGGCAGAGTCTACGAGCCTTGAGCGAGGTAAATGTCACCTCTTTGCAACATAACGTACCTCCATGTGTTGTCTATGTGTTGAACTTCTCGATGACGACTAAATTGAGTTATGCTGTGTCATAAATTACAGAAGAAAATTTGAGTTGGTTGTCCAGGGACGTCGTTTGTGAATAGCATCTACAAAGAGAATTCTAGTATACGGTACCAAGGATGGAGCCGAGAATGGATCGAATACTGTCCACAATGTCCCCTCTTCACTCATTTGAGGCTTCATGGGTTTCTTAAACTTTCTTTTCGCGCATATTCTTAGTATAGGGCTCCAGTAACACGTCTTGGAGGCGCAAAATAACAGTCGTGTGATGCGTCTTTTATATTCGTTTTCTGCAGAAGCGAAACTCTCTAGCTGCAAACATCGACCAAATCCATCGCCTTACCGAGTATGTGAGAATAAGAACGAGGTGATGACGTAGCAAAACAAAAAATTACGGCCGTAGAGCAAGGAGATGGATTTTACGTGCGCAAGGCAATGGCCGCTGGCTGATCTTCCTTGCACTCGAATTCATTGCTTCTTCGGCACCCGGCCATCAAAGCAGCATCTGTGACACCATGCGTGGACCAAGCGACTTCTTTTTCAGCGGAAAAGAGCCTTTCAAGAAGCACCCGCCGCCTAAAGCACCATCCTCGCCCTCAGAAGATAGTTCGGGACATCCTGCGATATACAAGGAGGTGCTGGGCCAGCTGGAGAAGAAAATGGAGGTTCAGGTCAAAAAGATATTTGACCGCATCTACGAGGTGAAGAGAGATCTGGAATACCGAATGAGAAATGTGAAGAAACATACGGAGGCCACAGAAGCCCGGATAGAAGAGCTCAGCACTCAATTGAATATGCTGAGGGTCAAACAAGACGCCGCGTAAGTTGTCCAACTCTACCACAGATGGGGGTCCATATTCCACAGCTGACCTGTACCGTCAACTTCCTCCTTACACAGAGAGTATAACTCCCGCGCGCGTAACCAAAATACCACGGTCACAAGCAAAGAGATGTTTCTCTGCCCGCTTCGAAATCCCGAGACCAACGAAGACGTCCGGTGCCCGGCCACTTTGGGGGAACTAGACAATTATAGGGGTACGTTTTGAAGTTGCTTGTTTGAAACAAGGTAGAATATCCCAGCTAAGAAATTCTAGGGTCCCAACTCGATGCCCTCTTACGAGACCTGGGAGAGCCTGTCCCAACTGCGTTGAAGCACAAGATGGAAGTAATAAAATGGGCAATGGGAATTCGAAATGCCAATTACAAATGAGCGAATGGATACCAAACTTTTGTCGGATTATTTCCAATTCGCTGCTTATAGGGAATTCTTTGCTTTCTCTGCCAAGTAATTGCCTTGCAGGGAGATGGCTGGTTGTTAGACCTACCTACACCTAGTTAATTATTGGCAGGCTAGATACATGTACCCAATCATCTACAAGCTATGAGGGCTATTATATTGACATTTTTAATTTTTTGCAACTATTAAGGATATTACTCAATTTGGTATCTACCAGCTAACGACTACAGTATAGGACTTGATGTTCCTATCCTTATTTGCAACCCTCTTTACCTGTATGGTGTAGGGATGAGCAAATATGCGCACATTTCAAGACAACGATTTTTTAACGCTGTTGGGGCTTCCTAGCGACTGGCGCGAGCCCATACATGCATGCATTCGTCCAATGGCCTTTAACCATTTTGCAAAGTCGATGGGGGCCCTGAAGGTTATGTGGAATGCAGGCCGGGATGATCATCTGCCTAGAAATAAACATTATAGCCACACATGTATAGTTCGTCAGACATGGCAAAGCCAGACTTGGAGCAGCATCCAAAGGATCCGCTTCGAGAGTCAACCCCCAACAACCATGCAGCGTATTATCTCAATAAATATATCAAACACTACTAGGCTTTGATGGCCTTGCATGATATGATCCACAGTCTAAAGATGGTTCGACGTTGAACTGACCCCTAGACTAGTGCAGTCCTCAAGAAGGAGAATGGGAAGCTATCTTGTACTGATTTCCACGAAAGCAATCAGCGAATTTGCGAGAGGCTATGGAAATCTCAGATTGCAGTTTTGAAGAGAGATCCCAGGCCAATATTTGGCCTCAAACGGCTAATCTGGTAAAATCCTCTGTCCAACGGCTGTCACTTATATAGCATGCTGTTGCAGTGAAAGCAGCTCTTATCAGCATGAGAGAAGCTCTCCAACAGCCCAATAGCTGTATGACCAAGTCGCAAGGCTGTCCATGTATATGCTAATGGCTGCAGATCGCTAGCGAGTCGCGGCTATTGTGCTCAAATGCTCTCATGATTGCAATCTAGAACTCCCCCACGTCTAAATCACATGTATCGTCTCTTTCGTTCGTGGTCACTGGAAACAACAGCTCAGTATAAGGCGATTTCTGGTTGTACAAGTAGCTCGATATGCCCCGCTGCCGACTTTACGGTGAATACGTCCTCAGTCTAGACTTGGAAGCTGCCTATACTTGATATCAGCAACTTAGTCTCATCATGAATCTGGCAGCCGCAGTCCTGTTGACGAGCGCATGCACACCCGTCGCTGCGTTGCAAGGCTTTGGCCCTCAGTCGACTGGATATTTCCCATATTGTGCCACGGCTTGCAACAGGGCGCTGGGCTCCAACTATCTCTCATGTTCCTTCGATGGCTACGTCCCCGGCGGCATAATGGACAGCGACTCAGCCTCGGCCACGCCCGCGTGTCGTGGGAGCAACATGCCATTCCTCTCCTCCTTGGCGTACTGCATCAGCACTCATTGCAACTATGACATGGGCATCATCGAGACCTGGTGGGCAGCCAAGAGCACCGGGTCTGGCGGTGCCTTTGAGCCACCCAAGTGGTCCTATCAGGAGGCTCTGATGAACGTCACGGCTGCACCAACTCACGTCCTGGCGGCCAAAGATAACCTGACATCGACCATGCTTGCCAACGAGACGAGCTACCGGAACCAGTACGGCACGTTGTTCATGGTGGATCGTGAGGAGTTTCTGCATGAGAAATACGGGTATGAGTGCATGTTTCGTTCTTCTTTGCTGCTCCAGTCTTATAGGATGATGCTCACACATATGCTCTTATCTTGACAGACTTGTCCTTCTTATGGTGGGCGTTGGCATGCCGCTGCTTGCCACATGGTTAGGCTATCTGCCGTTTGTGAATGCTTTCCTTCACAGTCTCAAGCCTCACATCATCTGGCCCAGCACCATCGGGTCGTATCAAGTCCAGCCGCTTCCCTATCTCGGCGGAACTGCCCTGACTGGAGGTCAAGCACTGTACGTGGCTATCATGGCGGTCCTCACTATCGTATTCATGGCAGTGCACTACGAGACATATCAGCCGAACCTGTGGTACCCAGGCCAGAGCGTCGAGCTCATGGCATATGTTGTATGGCGCACTGGCTGCTATTCTCTCGCCCTGCTGCCCGTCCTTCTCCTCTTCTCCGCCAGAAACAACACGCTGCTGTGGCTGACCAACTGGTCTCACGGGACGTATATTCTTCTCCATCGCTGGGTGGCCAGACTATTCACCTTGCTTGTCATCATCCACTCGGTCCTCTCCCTCGTCTACTACGTCAAAGACGGCAACTATGATTCCAACCTGAGCGAGGCATGGTGGATTTGGGGATGCGTGGGAACCGTTGCAATAAGTGCCATGTTGATCACCGCAACTCCGTGGGTACGTCGTCATTCATACGAGTTCTTCTTGCTGTCACACATCGTGCTGGCCGTCTTCGTTCTTGCCGGCACGTGGTATCACCTCTTCTATCTCTATATGAATATGTCGGGCTATGAGCAGTGGCTGTACGTCGCCTTTGGTGTTTGGGGCCTCGACCGTCTCTTTCGTATCCTGCGTGTTCTAAAGAATGGCATCCAGCGTGCACGAATCACCGATATTGGCGGCGATATCATGCGTGTAGACATCGGGGGCGTCCGCTGGGGATTCCAGCCGGGCAAGGTCGTGTATGCTTTCTTCCCGACGCTGCAGCCGCTCCGCCCATGGGAGAACCACCCCTTTTCCGTGCTTCCAACTGCCATGCTGGAACGCTCCAACATCGCCGATCCGGCACCGAGAAAGCGATCCAGCTCCTCTCTTGGTTCTGGTACCCGAAATGACACTGAGAAGGGCGTTATGAGCCAGCAAATAACGACGAAGAAGCTTGCAACCACGGCAGATAATCAACCCACGGCGGGCATCACACTTTTCATCCGCAAATCAAAGGGCTTCACCAAGAAACTAACCGCCGGCACCAACATCTTGGCGCTCCTCGACGGGCCTTATCCAGGAAACCCGAGCACTGCAATCTTACAATGTGACCGCGTGTTGCTTATCTGCGGCGGAATTGGCATCACGGCCATCCTACCTTGGATAGACAGTCATCCGAACGTGAAGTTAGCGTGGAGCGTAAATGAATACGCTTCGGATCTGGTCGAGTCAGTAAGCAAAGTTCTGGATCGTGTTGTCGAAAAGGAGGTGAGGATCGGCCGCCGTTTGGATATCACGGAGTTGCTCGCCGAAGACGCGCAAGCTGGGTGGCGACGGATCGGAGTTGTGACGTGTGGACCGGAAGGAATGTGCGATGACACGAGGGCGCTTGTTACGGCAGCAGCGAAGCGAGGAGATGCTCAGTTTGAGCTGGAGGTGCATGCATATAGTTGGTGATAAAAGAGCCTGGAGAGGTCAGGGCAGAGAGGATGACTATATCTCTATTCTGAGAGTTACAGATACCAAATCATCTACTTGAATTAGGCCACTCAAAATATACATAGATACCAAGTCAATGGCAAGAAAAGAAGTAAAACTATTTCTTTTGCTGCATCAGGATAATCTATTGCTTGTGATAAATCTATACATTCCCTCTATATCGAACTTGAAGAGCTGCTATAATCTGTTCCATCTTAATTATCAAACCTACCAATATGAGGTGTTTCTGCTGATGCCAAGATCATAATTTTGAAATGGAAACAATCAGTCAAGCTGTACCCCTTTTTTCACGTCTCCTTACAAGCTTCAAATATCAATGTTGCCACGATGGTAATTGTACAAAAAGGGGCAGCTTTATCAAAATGGGAAATCATCAGAATACTCTCCTTGCTTGGAAATAAACTTGAGGACGTTTGAGCATGCCTTCTTCTAGCTTCTGTTTGACTTTGGATGAAAACATTTTCACGCCAGTGCCAACCCCTGATGTAGTAGTGATGGTATTGTTTCACCTTTTAGCATACGGAAGCTCCGATATCGAGTACCTTTTCTCTCCGAGTTTGATTTACTCAAATCTCTCGATAACCAATAGGCTTTATCAAAAAGACGTGGATCTTTTCCCGCTATGGCTGGCAAATTTTAATCCAGATACTGTTCAAGCGGCTATTCTCAAGCGGCTATTCGCCATACAAAATCCTACAATGCCCGTTAAGTCCGATGTTGAGTATTCCTTTTTGCTCAACGTGGATAGATTCAAATTACCCAATGAGTACGAGGCTCTAACAGGGAAATGTGCATCTTCTCCCACTGCAGCAGGCCGCTTTCGGTCTTGTCAAGCGGCTATTCGGCACTCCTTGAAGCCGTCTCATAAGACCGCAAAATTGAATCCAGTGGCCAAGTTGTCCCATGAGGGAGGCGTTTCTTGTGTTTGTTGAAAGCACTACTTCTTCTATATATCATCACAATCTTTACTGTGCACCGCCCAGATTTACAATCGTACGCGTCCTGGGAAGTTGAAGTCGTAAGTCGAACTCGTCAACATATCGCCATCTGATGGCTTCGCCCGCACCAATCGCCGACGAACGAAACTGGGATGGGGAGAAAAGGCGTATTGGTCAGTCTTCTCCACATCGGGTACCGTTTCCTGAGGTGATAGTAGTATTTCAACAGCTGGAGTTGCCGAGCGCCAAGAAACGCATGTTGTCATGGTTATTATGGAGCGATTCGCGCTTGTCATGATGCATGTAAGTCTGGTGTCGGTATATGCTCTACTAAAGTGCGTTGAGGATTGAAGTGCATTTCACAACAATTACATGTAGTTGACTTAGCAATCAGAATCACACCCCTTCTCAAGTAGATGACCTCATAGTAAGAGAAAAAAAAAATACAAAATATATTATTCATCATGTCTGGGTAAAGTTCTTGCCAAGAACTTGCACGAATCTACCGCGCGTATTTCCTTGTTGTCTCCACTTATAATACCGAATGCCCAACGCGGAAATATACCACGGGCGAGGATCCTTCAAGTTGCTTGATAGAGACTTGGCGAGTAAGAAATTGCTCAATGTGATATCTCCGGATTCATCGGATGTAACGCAAATCATCCGATATTTTCATTCAGTATATAATGTGGTGTGACGCTCACAAATCTTCTTGGGCTTTGGAGAATCCTTAGAATTGTGTTCCATGACTGTTTATATGCCATGAGATGACAATTTCCCACATAAAGAGTGCTCAAGTTTGATGACTTTTCTTCGATTTATATAAAAAGTTTTTGGCAATTTTTTTCTCATACAGTTTGATCGAGGCGAGCTCGTCATCTTTGACCCACCATTTACGATGCTCTTCTCGCTCTTCTCCCGCCTTCCCTTGTCTATCAAAGTATGGGCAATTCAACAGATTGCGTTCCATGTAATCGGACTGGGATTTGAGTATCTGGATAATAAAGATGCTCTCAGGAAGGTCAGAGCCCGAGAGACAGACACCAGGCCATATAAAAAGCTACTTCCCAAAGTCCTGCTGAACCAATGTTTCGTCCTTCTACCTTGTATGGTGTTTTGCGAGTGGGCTGGACTTTGCTTCACGCACAAGGGCTACATCTCGACAGGACATGCACTTCTATCACTGCCGGTTCTCGCTATTGGACATGACGTTGTCCAGTATCTTACGCATAGACACCTGTTGCACCAGCCAAATCTGAAGCTTATGCGTATGCTGCGTCACTCGGTCCACCATTCGACGACAGCCGCCAAAGGAATCAGCGCGTGTTACATGTCGGCTCCCGACTTCTTCCTCGAGATTGTTCTGCCCTACTTGGTACCGCTGGCGCTCATCGGTGGCGGTGGTGCTGACCTGCGTTTCCACTCACTGGTGGTTGCTTCTGGCGCTTTCGGTGGCATCTACGAGCATTCAGGCTACGATCTTGCTCTGGCATTCCAGACAGTTCCACAAGAGAAGGGATATGGATGGCTTTGGAACATGTTTGCTTCTGTGTTAGCCGATATAGTCAGCACTCGTGCCCACCACGAGCACCACTCCAGGGGCCAAGTGTCGTTCTCCGATGGCTTTGGCAGCCCGGGACTCTGCGATACCATCTTTGCCACGCGCTGGGACATGGTCCCCAAACATCGCGAGGAGGTCGAACGCGAGTGGCGAGCACAAAGCGAGCAGCAGACCGCAAACTTGAAGTACATGTAGATGGCAACGGATGTCGAATATGTGGCTTGGTGCCGAACTCTGAGAGTGGTGGACGGTAACGCAACGCTTACCACTGGCCTCTAGCCCTTTTCATCAATTTTGTTTACAGATACCCTCAGTTCAAACAATTTCTTTTGTCATCTCACAAACTTTAATCGCAGAGAGACTGCAAGCAGAGATCAGCATTCAATAATCCGCCAGAAGGAAAGCAGAGCGCGCGAGAATTTCCAGCCATCTCTGTCAGGCGTGTATATCACAGGAGAAATGAATCGACAAAAACTCGGCATGTTAACTAAATTTTGGCATGGGGTGATGATGAGCTGATCATCAGCGGGGGGAGTTGAAAGGGACAGTGATGAATGATACTTAATACGAATATAATTTTGGGAAAATAATGAGAAATAAAATTCTCAATAACTTGATATAATAATGTTGGATACAAGTAGAGTGAGCTCTTGATAGACTTTTAAAAATAAACAGTTTACCAATCAGATTGGGATCTGTGCTGCGTTTATTTAGTTTGACAGGTTGGTTGAGCACATATGAGCAAGTTTTGTTCCTGCGCGGGAGCACAAATGCCATTTCTGGACTAACAGCAGCTGAGCAAGTTTACCTGCATATTGAAATGATCACTACAATAATACCCTATACCAGCTTGACAAACATCAAAATAGTGTGTTTTAATGGTGAAATATTAATAAATACAGGTCTAACAGTCCACGTTACCCTGCGTTCTGTTTTACCTCAGCAAACTCTCCATCAGTGTTTGGGCAGTATGCACTGCCTCTGAATTCTCCCGTCGTACCTTCCCTCACCGTATCACGATACCGTTTGCGGCTCTATAAATTTACTATTTATACATGATCCAGCTTCTATCATCTCCATCTCCCTTCAGTCTATAACATCCAGCAAACAAACAACAAAATGGCCGTCGCACCGCCCGTCGATTCGCCTATAGAGGCAGAGGCAAAATCCAGCAGCGAAGCCAAGAACATTGTTCACGAGGTGAAAGGCTCCGACGATGACCAGCAATCAAACACTATAAACACCACATTTCAGCCCGGTGTCCAGGACATTGAAGCAATCACCATAACATGGTCGAGGACCTGGCTCATCGTTGCCTATATCCTGATATGGATCACCTACTTCATCCAGGGACTGGTGACGGGCGTCACTGGTGCTCTTCTTCCCTACGTTACATCTGCGTTTGCTGAGCACTCGCTTACGCCAACCACTGGTATCCTGAGCGCTGTCATCGGAGGCGTCACCAATCTCAGCATTGCAAAGGTCCTCGATATCTTTGGTCGCTCCCAAGGATATCTCCTCTGCATTGTGCTCTGCACCATTGGCCTAATCATGTCAGCTGCCTGCAACAACGTCGAGGCCTACGCTGCCTCTCAAGTCTTTTACACTGTCGGCATCAACGGCATAGGATACAGCTTGAGCGTGTTTGTCGCCGATACATCGTCACTGCGCCACCGAGGCCTGATGCAGGCGTTTGTCAGTTCACCAAATCTAATAACATGTTGGCTTAGTGGACCAATTTCTACGGCTTTCCTCAACGGAGCCGGCTGGCGCTGGGCCTTTGGAATGTTTACGATTCTCGTCCCGGCCGTAACCCTTCCTCTCTCTGGACTGTTCATGTGGCAGTTCTCCAAGGCCAAAAAGCTCGGCCTCATTGCGAAGCGTGAGAGTGGACGCACACCCTGGCAGTCTTTTGTTTACTACTGCCGCGAGTTCGATGCTGTCGGCCTCCTTCTGCTCTCTGCTGGTGTTGCTTTCTTCCTGCTCCCATTCAACCTCTACACCAACGAAGCAAAAGGTTGGAGGTCTGCTCTGATTCTAAGCTTTCTGATCGTCGGAGTCGTCCTCATCATTCTTTTCGTTGTATGGGAGAAGTTTTTTGCCCCGGTTTCATTTCTGCCGTGGTCTATCCTCCAGGACCGTACCGCCCTCGGCGCTTGCATTCTCTCGTTTGTGCTATTCCTCAGTTACTTTTGCTGGTCTAGTTACTTCAGCTCGTTCCTACAAGTGGTCAATAATTTGAGCATTACCAATGCCAGCTACGTCATCCAAACCTACACGGTAGGCGGCGTCATATTCGCTATTGGCACGGGCGCCTTCATCAGCTATACCGGCCGCTTCAAACCTGTAACGCTATATTTTGGCATCCCGTTGACAATTCTCGGCATGGGCTTGCTGATTTACTTCCGCCAGCCTGACCAAAACGTCGGCTACATTGTCATGTGCATGATCTTCATCTCTTTTGCCGAAGGAGTTTTAGTCATCTGTGACGAGATTGCCATTATGGCTGCCGTTTCAGAGCAACAATACTTCGCCATCAGTCTGGCTGTGCTGGGATTGTTTTCGAATATTGGATCTGCCATTGGTTTAACCATCTCCGCCGCCATTTGGCAGGGCACCATGCCCGGCAAACTCGCTGAGTACCTTCCTACCATCGACCAAGAGAATTTACTCCTTATCTATGAGTCCCTTCCGACGCAATTGTCGTTTCCAATCGGATCACCGGAGCGTACTGCAATCCAGCATGCCTATGGCGATGTTCAACAGCGTTTAATGATTGCAGGAACTGCAGTGTGGGCTATTGGTGTGGCGTCCGTCTTGATGTGGCGAGACATCAAGGTCATCAATATTAAGCAAACGAAAGGGCAGGTTGTATGAGGCACTATGGTATTGAAATCTGGTGCAGAATAGAGAGAGACTTTTATGCTAATGACGAGATTTTTATGTTCAAATCCCTCGATGATACAATAAAAAAGGGAAATTTCCCTTAGGGAGTGTTTGTGTATTTTTTTCATCTAGATGTACCACTCATGTTTGGAGCAAAAAGGCCACACGGCCATGTCGAAAGACGACTCATGCTCTAATAAACAATATTGACCATATAGAACGTTATTCCCCTTTGCAGAAAGTTTTCGCACTTGCATTTTCTAATCTTAAGAAAGCCAGGTAAAGTCGTTCAAACGATATATCTTTTACACTTTTGGGACTCTTATTGTATTCATTTAAACATTTTTTTTCAGCGAACCTCTTTGTAGATAATACTGTCTTGGTGTCAGCCATGGGTCATCATGCCCGTGCCCAGTTGACGTCTTATTTTATCTGGTAGATGTAAACGTCTTGCATTGTACCCATGGCGAGTCGTTGATTGGTGCTGGGCAGGCTATAGGCGACGACATAGGGCCAGCCAATTGTGGCAAAGGTGGTGGGGATGTGGCTTCTGGACCGCTGCTTTCTTGCGCCCAGCTGATTCTAGCCCAGGCCTCGGTGCCTGTCCGGCCATATCCAGCTGTTTCTTGCAAACGAAATACCTGAATTTGTGCTACCTTGAGAATATCTGGTGCTGCCGTACCGCTATCTAACGGCTGATATCGAGCTGAGCAGCCTCCTGCACTTGTATCTCAGGCCACGGTACCATTGGAAGCCTCGTTACTGCAAGTAGCTCGTGCATCGGAGCCTTTAGCTCTACAACCCTGTGATTGGGTACCATTGAGCCAGTGCGGATTGAGTCAACCTCCCTGCCTCCAAGCCGCACCACCCCAGAACACCACCGGCACCTTTTGTACAGTCGCAATCATGGCTCCCTCCGCATCAACAAACTCCGGCATCACCACAGACGAGGCCAGCGGAGAGCGTCACATCCCCGAGTCCGTTCGAGCTGACGGGAGCACGCGAAAGGCCATCAAGATCCGGCCCGGCTACCAACCTCCCGAAGACGTGCAAGTCTACAAGAACCGAACAGCAGAGGCCTTTCGTGAGCGAGGAAAGCGAGTCGGCATACCCGGCGCCGCTGGACTGCAAGATGAGAAGCCAGAGCAGAGCTCCGCTGCAAGCAATAAGAACGCGAAACGGCGAGAGGCGAGGAAGAAGGCCAAGGCAGACGGCGATGCCAAGGCTGATACTACAGCCGCGACTACGAAAGATGCTGCCGAATCCAAGACAGAAGACGTTGATCCTGAGGTCGAGCGCGAAAAGAAAGCTAGAAGTCTTAAGAAGAAGCTGAAGCAAGCCAAGGAGCTCAAGCAGAAGAAGGATGGCGGCGAGGGTCTGTTGCCTGAGCAGATTGCCAAGGTCATCAAGATTAACGAGCTCATCCGGGAACTGGATGCCCTCGGATTCGACGCGGAGGGCGAGCCAAAGACTGAGGGGAACAACGATACGGCTGAAAATGGCGAGAAGAACTGAAGACCGCCTCGCGGCAAAATCCGAATCGGAGACTATCTCCCAGCCGATATGTATATACGGTTGACCATACCATCTTGTGTCACGCCAATGACACTATTAGGAAATCATCCAATCCTATCCTATCCATCTCGCCAACCCACCAGAATTCTACTTGCCGGCTAAAGGCACTTGTTGGAAGCAAGCCAGAAGAGCAATGGGTTTGATGGCCTTTATCAGTTTCAAGAAATCCGGCGTAGCGGGGCAACGAAGGATCCCTGTACATCTATCCCAGGAACAGGTTTTAGAGGCATGGGACGCATCTATAAGGATCTAAGGCATGGGATATGTATATAAAGGAAGTCTCGCATCTACAATTTGCGTGTTTGTAAATATTAACTCGGGTGGACGATCAATTGGAGCAGCAACGCAATATGTGAGCTGTTCTGCTTCTGTGGCACGGGCTCGCGGGGTACAAAATACTAGAGCAATATGCGCTATGAGGCACCTGGCAGCTTGGGTACCTAGGTACCTAGGTAGGTAGATGCTGATCACATATAGAAGCTTCACTTGACCAAAAAATCAAAATAGTAAAGATGAATAATGAAGAAACCATCCAAAATTCGCCTATGATGCAAATAAACTGAAACCTGTAGCTATTTTTTGGCGTATACACATCGCCAAAGGTGCACCGACCCAAGCTGAGTATCGCCGATCTTCTGCCGACAAGCGGCGGCAGGGATTAGCTCAAGGCTCCAATGAGTGAGGTAAGCCTCCACGATTTCAAAGAGCAGCCACTGTTAGGTCCCCATCCAGCGCATGCAACTCCAACCAAGCTTCCAAACAAACCGACACCAAGAAACCCAGCATTGAACCTGCATTTCCCGGAATAGAGGTTCTCTGAATTATTTATTTCCCGTTCTGATTTCCGCCAACCATCATGTCCGCGGAAGACGAGCGCCAAGTCGCCCTCAACGCCTACCGGGCGAAGCTCATCGAATCCCGCGAATGGGAAGCAAAGCTCAAGAACCTCCGATTAGAGATCAAGGACCTGCAGAAGGAGTATGACCGGACAGAGGAGAACATCAAGGCGCTGCAGAGTGTAGGACAGATCATTGGTGAAGTCCTGAAGCAGCTGGATGATGAGAGATGTATGGCGCCTGTCTACCCACCTATGACGCTCGGCATTGGGAAGCTATGCTGCTATATCTGGGAGAGTGATGCTGACTTTGAGCGCTTACAGTTATCGTCAAGGCATCGTCGGGCCCCCGTTATGTTGTCGGCTGCAGATCTAAGGTTGATAAGGCGAAGCTGAAGCAAGGCACGCGTGTCGCCCTCGATATGACGACATTAACCATCATGCGTATGCTCCCACGAGAAGTCGATCCGCTAGTTTACAACATGTCACTGGAGGACCCTGGCCAGGTCAGCTTTGCTGGAATCGGTGGATTAAACGACCAGATCCGAGAGCTGAGAGAGGTGATTGAGCTTCCCCTGAAGAACCCAGAGCTCTTCCTCAGAGTCGGCATCAAGCCGCCCAAGGGTGTCCTGCTCTACGGCCCTCCCGGAACAGGCAAAACCCTCCTAGCCAGAGCAGTTGCAAGCAGTTTGGAAACAAATTTCTTGAAGGGTGAGTGATTTCGATTGAGAAGACCCAAGCTGCTGGATTGGCTGAGCTATGCTAATTGCCTAATGCAGTTGTCTCATCCGCCATTGTCGACAAATATATCGGAGAGTCTGCAAGGTTGATTCGAGAAATGTTTGGCTACGCCAAGGAGCACGAGCCTTGTATCATCTTCATGGACGAAATCGATGCCATCGGAGGACGACGATTTTCTGAGGGTACCAGTGCCGACCGTGAAATTCAGAGAACACTTATGGAGTTGCTCAACCAGCTGGACGGCTTCGACTACTTGGGCAAGACAAAGATCATTATGGCTACAAACAGACCGGATACTCTGGACCCTGCGCTGCTACGTGCCGGTCGTCTAGACCGAAAGATTGAGATTCCTCTGCCTAATGAGGTCGGACGACTGGAGATTCTCAAGATTCATGCCTCGTCTGTCGTCATTGACGGCGATATCGACTTTGAGAGCGTAGTCAAGATGAGTGACGGTCTGAACGGAGCCGATTTGCGAAACGTTGTCACTGAAGCGTGAGTTGCTAAGCTACCCCCTCGAAGATGGCTGTTGCAAAGGTTGTTTTTTCTTTACATTGCTAACAAATGGAATTGCAGTGGTCTATTTGCGATCAAAGATTACCGGGATTCGGTCAATCAAGACGACTTCAACAAGGCGGTGCGCAAGGTGATGGAGTCGAAGAAGTTGGAAGGCAAGCTGGAGTACCAAAAGCTGTAAATAGCTCTTGATACAGATGGCTTTTGGGAAATGTTTCTGGTGTCAGCGAAAAGGAAACTGATGATGGGTACTATTTTTTGAAGCTGTATAATTAAATAAAGGCAGTGTAGATGCCAGATGCTGAGTGAGCTCTTGGCATAGAAATGACAACGCATCCGCGACAGGGGAACAGACATCAGCATCAAAGCTCAGCCTCTTAAAGGGGGACGTTTCTTTCTTTCTTTGGCGGTGATGGTTATGATTCCAATATTCCAGCAATACGATATGATATGGTGCTGCTGTGTAAGACTGACAAACTTGTGGATACTACTAAGATATTTACAGCATTTACAAGGGTAGCCATTCCTACAAGGGCTGGCATTTTGCCTTTTGCCTTGCTGTCTCTCCCTAAAAGCAATTAAGGTGCTCTCCCGCTGTGGGTAGCTGCATGGCTAGCAGAGGCACATGTCATGTGAGACGCCATCACGGCTCTCTTAGTGGACGAAGGAGCAAGGCTGACTGGCAGATTTGGATACCGATTGTCAGATGGCATGACAGCTACGTCCGCAAACTGCTATTTGTTGAGTAAGGAAGCGGAGGATGTGGCCAGGGATAAGCTACCAATGAGGGGCAGGCCACAGAGCATGTTTCTCACTCTCTTTGATCACCCTTCTTTTCTCTCTCTCTCTCTCTCCTTTATTGACATGGTTCTTGGCTCGGGCCGCAAGTGTTGAATGAGCTGATCAGCAGGGTGCTCTTGAGCGGAGACAGCCAAACTAATGTACATAGACAAAGATAGGAAAACAACGAGTAGTGCGTGTGGCATTGCTGTGAGGATTACTAGTTTGCTTTTTTACTGATGGTTCTAGAAGAAGACAGCCACAAAGACGTAATTTCTTTTTTTATTTTTAATTTTATATCCATCTCTGATCTTTTTCGCTGAATCGTCATTGAAGAAGCCGCCTATACAGTGGTAGCTTGACCCCATATCTCAGCGCAGCGCACAGAGGCTGATGCTATTCTTGGAAACAAGCCATCTAAAAAGCCACCGTCGACTAAAGCGCTACTAGGGGCAAAATCCGGATGAGGCTGTGAAAAGAAAAAAGGGAGCTTTCCTCCTCCGAGGCCCAAGGCGCGAAATCTAGATCTCTTTCGGAGGAGGCGAACGCCAAGCCTGATTATTCTTATTTTTTGCATGAACTGGGCATGGGGGTGAAGGGAGGGAAGCTGATTAGAGGGTGCATGCATGGAGCCGTACCCTACCTATCTATTGTCTGTTTTTGGTGCTGTTGTCCTTGTCTTAGGTTCTTATTCTTGTTTGAAGCGAGGGCGTTTATCATGGCAAAAACGGAGGACACCCATGAAGTACATGCACACATACGAGGCTGCAATTTCACCAACGAGCCGGGATGGGGCTATTTTCAGCACACAAAGAGTTTCCAGAAAAATTAAGATGCCGGATAGTTCTAGGCACTTGGCACAGTACCGGCAGGAAAACCGACAGGGGGGAGGCCTCTAGTCGAAGGGGGTCGCCAAACTGAAAAAAATAGTTCCAATGGATGGACATACGGAAGTGCGTTACCGGGGGCCGGAATACGAACTTATGACGTCTCTGGAGGGTGACACTGAAGCTGTTGGTGCGGCAGCGGCGATTTTCTTCCTCTCTTGTTCTGCCGTTTATCTTTCTGAAAGTTTTTCATGGTGAAACTTGTGTCAGGGATGGGGCCTGCGGCTGTTGTGCTAGTTTGGCAGCTTACATGTGCCACTACACAGAAAGACGAGAAAAAAAAAAGGCCGGAGTAGTAGTAGGTACTGTGTAAGAGTGTCTTTGTCGCTGTCAGTAGGTTGTAGAACGGACTTTGGACGGAGCTGGTTACGGATCCTTTTTTGTTGTGTAAGACGTTTTTAGCACCAGGCGGCACGACTCGGGCGCGGCCATTGGCTGGATTGAGGGTCGGGCTGGAGCGGACGGTGAGATGGTGGTGAGTCGCTGGTGGACGCCGCGCGAGGCTCCTTTTTTCCCCTTGATCTAGCGCATTCGGAGAGGGACGTGACACGCCCTACAAGGGACGGCGAGAGATGCTAGCGGCGAGTGCTAGCCCTGGGCTGTGTGCGCCGGCATTCGTTGATGGAAGCCCTCAATTGACTGCGCGCTATGCGTTGCGTTGCGGCATCTCGTCGGGCTGAAGCTTTTGCGTCAGGCTGGTCCTCGGCACGATGACGAGAGGTTGGCTAGCAGGCAGTTGCAGAGTCGCAGCCGAGATGGGGTCGAGGAATCTCTACCGTTCCGGCCCCTGAGATAGGCTAGCGAGAGAGCCCCGCCATCGACGCCTCCGTTACTGTCGATGTACATGCAGACTCAGTACCTCCCGTAGAGGGGCCGTCGTCTGGGCCACCTCGCGGTGCTTGTTTGTACCCATCGCCGGCATCCTTTTCAGATCGGGATGCTGCCCTTCAACAAGAAGCATGTGTGCCCAACGCTGAAGGCCATCGAGAGAGCAGACCGTCACGAGGCAGCCTTGTTGTGCTGCAAGTATGGAACAGGGTCCGGCACCATAACCCCGCCATGAGCCAAAAGCGTCCAGTCAAACTGCTGGGCCGCACACAAGCAACGCGTAGCTTGCCAGCCTAGGCGAGAGAGATTGTAGGCCTTATGAGCTGTTGTTCAATGACAGCTTATTCTTTTCTGGCCTGGATTACTCAATCGTCCGCATCCATCCATCTCACGCCCTCTGGGCATCAACCAGGATGGACAAGGGGTGGGACGAGCTCGAGTCTTTGGGCCGCTTTTGGCAATTGAGTGTGACAAGGCTTCACATACAGTAGTGCCTAGACTAACACGATGTACTTGTGTGAATGATTGAGTGACCCTACTGTAAATCCATTGTATACCAAGGCAGGCGTCTTTCACGCAGGCATGAATTTACATGCACCTATGCTTGTCTTTTTTTTTTTGTGTGTTCAAAGGCCGTGCCACCTACTAGAACAATGGCGATGCTGGGGTCGAAACAGAAGCTAGTCAAGTTGTACGGGAGCACAGATCAGATCAGCAGCGAGAGTGAGTGATATCGCCACGCAAAAGGAAAGAAAGCCGACGCCACCACGGCCATGGCCATCAGTTCACCCTGCCATGGTGCTATGCAGGTACGAGGCCAAATTGATTGTTGAAGCTCGTACAGAGCCAAGCCCGTGTGGTGTAAACAGGGACAGGCAATCCGGGTCAGCTTCAGCATGGAGGGTTGGAGGGGCAGCCACCCCGAGCGCCCATCATCGCCGTCATCCATCCCCCCTCCGGCCGCCCATCTGATCAGATGCGCGCCTGGGTAGTCGGTACCTGGGCTGTACGCAGCTTGGAGAGCTGCGTCTACTAGCATGTGCGGTACACGCCGCTCCCTCGTACTCGGTGCTCCATCCGCCGTGCTAATGCTGGCCTGTCCAACCCAGCCCACCGTGGACCCTCCTCCTCTCCACATTAAGCTGAGCCCCAAGCCTCGCTCCGCTGCGCTTCTGGCCAGCGCTCCTTTTCCTGCCAAGGGAGCACGTTTGTTATGCTCCAAGGCCTCTAGGTCTAGCTCGCAAGTCACTGATGACAAAGTACATATAGAAGAATACTTCCCTCCTTCTGGTGCTCTGCATTCACCTGTCCGCGCCTCCCCTCCTTTTACTCGAAACCTTCCCCCCCCTAAACTCCCCTTGACGCATTCCTACCTTATCTATAAACCAGCGTTTATCGCGTACTTTATATTCTGACGAGCCCTCTCTACTCCTCTCTTTTTTCCCTTTCCATCTCTCGTCTCACACCACTCTCGTTTTCTCCCTCGCCTTTTATTTTCTTCCTTCTTGATTCCATCCGATACATAGCTATCAACAGCAAACATGTGGTAAGCTGCTTCATCCCACCATTCACCGCCCCACCCCGCACTCGCACTCTCGCCATCAGTGCCACCATGGCCCCCTGATGACGAGGGAAGGGAGCCCAATTGGCAATTGAACTGCGACTGACCTTGGTTTGCTTGTTTCTTTTTCTCTCAATATAGTGGTATTTTCGGATACGTCAACTACCTGGTGGAGAAGGACCGCAAGTTCATTCTCGATACCCTGCTCAACGGTCTTTCCCGTCTCGAGTACAGAGGATACGACTCCGCCGGTCTGGCCATTGATGGCGACAAGAAGAAGGAGGTTTTGGCCTTCAAGGAGGTCGGCAAGGTCGCCAAGCTGAGGAAGCTCATAGATGAGTCTACTTTGGACTCGACCAAGATTTTCGACTCACACGAGGGTATTGCCCACACCCGATGGGCTACCCACGGTCCCCCCTCCACCCTCAACTGCCACCCTCACCGGTTTGTTTCCCCTCACCATGTACAACGTAAAATCTGGGCCGTGTAAACTGACTCCCAAACAGCTCCGACCCCAACTCCGAGTTCGTTGTTGTCCACAACGGTATCATCACCAACTACAAGGAACTCAAGACCCTGCTCTCCAGCAAGGGCTTCAAGTTTGAGACCGAGACGGATACCGAGTGCATTGCCAAGCTGGCCAAGTACATCTACGACCAGCACCCCCAGATTGGTTTCACCGATCTCATCAAGGCTGTTATCCAGGAGCTCGAGGGTGCCTATGGACTGCTTATCAAGTCTGTCCACTACCCTCATGAGGTCATTGCTGCCCGAAAGGGTTCTCCCCTTGTCATTGGTGTCAAGACCCAGCGCCGCATGAAGGTCGATTTCGTCGACGTCGAGTACGGCGAGGACAACGGTGCTCTTTCTGCAGAGGCTGCTTCTCAGACTGTTGCCCTCAAGAAGGATGGCGATTTCCTTGCTCCTTCCAGCGCCCTGGGTGCTCCCGACAAGTCTCTGCTTCACCGCAGCCAGTCCCGTGCTTTCATGACCGATGATGGCATGCCCATGCCCACCGAGTTCTTCCTGTCTTCTGACCCCTCTGCCATTGTTGAGCACACCAAGAAGGTCCTGTACCTCGAGGATGACGACATTGCTCACATCCACGAGGGCTCCCTCAACATCCACCGCCTGAAGAAGGCTGATGGCAGCTCCAACGTCCGAGCTATCCACACTCTTGAGCTCGAGCTTCAGGAGATCATGAAGGGCAAGTTCGACCACTTCATGCAGAAGGAGATCTTCGAGCAGCCCGAGTCCGTCGTCAACACCATGCGAGGTCGTCTCGACATTGCTAACAAGAGTGTCACCCTCGGTGGTCTGCGCTCATACATTTCCACCATTCGACGATGCCGCAGAATCATCTTCATTGCCTGCGGTACCAGTTACCACTCTTGCATGGCCGTCCGTGGTATCTTTGAGGAGCTTACGGAGATTCCCATCTCTGTCGAGCTGGCTTCTGATTTCCTTGATCGTGAGGCTCCCGTCTTCCGAGACGATACTTGCGTCTTCGTTTCTCAGTCTGGTGAGACTGCTGATTCTCTGATGGCTCTCCGCTACTGCTTGGAGCGCGGTGCTCTCACCGTCGGTATCGTCAACGTTGTCGGTTCTTCCATCTCCCTCCTCACCCACTGCGGTGTCCACGTCAACGCTGGTCCCGAAATTGGTGTTGCCTCCACCAAGGCCTACACCTCCCAGTTCATTGCCATGGTCATGTTTGCCCTCTCTCTTAGCGAGGACCGGGCTTCAAAGAAGGCTCGCCGTGAGGAGATCATCGAGGGTCTTGGCAACGTCTCTGCTCAGATCAAGCACATTCTCGAGCTTGACCAGCCCATCAAGGACCTGTGCCAGAAGGTTTTCAAGGATCAAAAGTCCCTGTTGCTGCTTGGCCGTGGTAGCCAGTTCTCCACCGCCCTTGAGGGTGCGCTGAAGATCAAGGAAATTTCCTACCTCCACTGCGAGGCTGTCATGTCCGGTGAGCTGAAGCACGGTGTTTTGGCCCTGGTTGATGAGAACCTCCCCATCATCATGATCCTCACCCGTGACGAGATCTTCAAGAAGTCTCTCAACGCCTACCAGCAAGGTAAGTTTGCATGATACCCGACCCCTCACTTGTTCTATTCTGAAGCTAACATTTATCGCTACAGTCATTGCCCGAGGTGGCAAGCCCATCGTCATCTGCAACCCTGGTGACGAGGAGTTCAAGGCCTCTGATGCTCTCAAGATCGAGATCCCCAAGACCGTTGACTGCCTGCAGGGCATTCTCAACGTCATTCCTCTGCAGCTGATTTCCTACTGGCTGGCCGTTCTTGAGGGCCTCAACGTTGACTTCCCTCGAAACTTGGCCAAGTCTGTCACTGTCGAGTAAAGAGGCGCCGGTCGGCTCTACGTACTGGGCGTTGGCATAGCAGAGCTTTTCACCACCCCAAACTTAAAAAAAGATAATGAGGAATAGGCAGTCAGGAAGTTTTTTACGGCTTAGCAATTTGTTTTTTTCATGGGAAGATGCCCCCTTTTTTGTATTTAATGAGATCCTGATTGGGATACCAATGTCAGCGAGGACGACGGAGTGCTATAACATATAGAGCACTGGGGCTGCTAGAGCGTATTGGTATATTTGTTTGAAGCAAAACCAGTATTCTTAGCGTTTTGTACGTAGACTTTTGCGTTTTCTGCTACCTGAAAAAGTACAAGGCAGAGAGAATTGAAAAAAAGTAAAAGAAAGGACCATGATCTTGTGATTTCTCTTGTAATTGGAACATTCTTAGATACGTAGTTGAGCTACAAGCGAGCGTTTTATAAAAACAAAACAAAGCAGAAATCTTGGCATCGTGTTCTTTTTGCACGCTCCCTGAGATTATTCGCTCTGCTGTGAGCTTAAGTGGATTTTGTTTTTATTCTTCTTTTCTTTCTTTTTTAATGCTAGCTGGAAAAAATAGAACAGGCCCAAGCAATTATATTCTCATGTCTCTAGTTTCCATCTCTAGACTGTCTGAGTGCCGTAGCCCTTGATCCTGTCTGCAAATGCCCAGCTTTGGTTCTCCAGCTTCTCATCCTCCTTCAGCTCGACGCCATCCTTAGTTACAACAGCTAATGAGTAGGTATCCAGACTTCGGGCGTCACGGTAAAAGAGCACCTTCATCGCCTCCTTGACGATATCGACGGCCTCCTCGCGGGTGAGCTTCTTGGCCGACTCCTCGTCAGGGACGTAGCGTCTCATGATGGGCTGGGCCAGCATGGCGCCAAAGCCCGTGGCGAGGGAAGGAGCGGAGTAGGTGCTGCCGAGGAGGTCGGCGGCGGCGAGGAAGGGCTCGCCGTTGTCGTCGAGGCCGCCGACGAGGAGGTGGTTCCACAGAGGGTCGAACTTGGAGCGGCGGTTGTAGAGGAGCTTGGAGAGGTATCGGTGGAGGTTGGCGGCGTTGAGGCGAGGCTTGTCGGGGGACTCGTAGGCCTCGGAGAGGGAGAGCTCGGTGAGGTGGCGGTCGAGGTACTGCATGTCGGAGATGTCGCCGCTGAAGCCGAGGATGGATGAGCCGGCGAAGGGGCGGAGACGCTTGACGTCGGTGAAGCGAGCGAGGGAGCCGTATGATGCTGTGGTGGTTGAAGATGGGTCAGTCCAATGCCGCAAAGTCATGTCATGAATGATGGTCCTGCATTGGAGGAAAAGCTGGGGCAGGCTTGATGTAAACTGGGCGGTAGCACTAACCCAGGTTATCGGCGGCGATGACGACGCCGTCCTTGAACTTGATTCCTATTACTGAGGTACCGGTGACGATGGGCTGCTGGGTGTTTTGCTTGGGCCCGTTCTCCTGCATGTAGGAGTGGTCGTAGGCGCCGTAGACATCGTCTCTAGGCTGTGCAAAGGAGTCAGTGATATAGTTCCAAGGTATGCCATTTTGGTACGATAAGCTTGAAATATTGATAGTCGCACTCACCCGACCCCATGCTTGCGGACGGTGATCCATTCTGGTTTATATCTGGTATTGAAAGATGAAGAAGCGGCGACGTGGGGTAAGAGAACGGCGAGATGGAGAGGACCGATTGCGCTTGTACCAGCTGTGCGAAGGGACAAGCCAGATGTTTTCTTTGTCTGTTTAAAAAAGACCCCCCAAGATGCGTTTGCTGGGCGTAATTGGGTAAGAGGTCGTTGGCGAAACAGATGTGCTGTATGCTAGAGCTGAGCTGGTTGATGCAAGCTCGCTGGTCGCGCGTCCCAACGGTAGCCTGCAAAGCGACCGAGAGGTGGTTACATAAGCCGGATATTGACATCACTGGCAGTGATTGGCTAAAACGGGAGAGGGGAGGGAAGCTTGGACCAAGGCCACTTCTTCAGGCACTGCATACGCCGGCGATGGCGGGGCCAACG
This sequence comes from Trichoderma sp. 2475, assembly GCA_038502285.1. NCBI lineage: Eukaryota > Fungi > Ascomycota > Sordariomycetes > Hypocreales > Hypocreaceae > Trichoderma > Trichoderma sp. 2475. Next base: position 1,173,187 of record JARPVV010000006.1, read on the forward strand.
CATGTAAAGCAAAGCTGCTTGCTGATTGTACTTTTGACTGAATATATAAGGAGGCAGAAGAGACTATAGCATTTACTATATGAAACAATAACTTGGAAATTGTTTAGTAGATACTTAGATGGCTCTAAAAAATGGAACTATTATGTTTGCTGGAGCAGGCGTGGGAGCCGATACACGAACTCTAAGCTCGCATATTCATAAACAGTTATTGGGGATTGCGCCACATTCTTTCCTTATTTTTGAAATTTGTCATGTTTTTCTTAACGAAAGCTATGATACAGGACGATGAGTTGAAGTTGTGATGTGGTGGCAATTTAGGTACATGCAGAGTATATGGACTTGCCCATGCCTACAAGAAGTGCAGCGCACCTATACATACCTGTAGGTACATGTATACATGGATGACAATTGCTGGGCTTTTAAGTAGGTACATGTAATCAAAAACCCTAAAACGGGCCATAGCAGTAGAGACATATTGGTACTCTAAGCAGTAAAAGTAATAGAGACTAAATATCTGAGGCAACCGATCGCACAGCAATGGAGATTCTAAAAGCAGTCTTTCTTGTATGGGTGGACAAGCGATGAAAAAGCGAACAGCCAGTGAGACTTATCAGATGATACACATAAGTAGTCAAATTTTGATCGTTCTTTTTTGTATGTTGCGAACTTGCCGGTTGAGAGTCCGACGGCATAGGTTTGAAGGCGTGCTTCGATCTTGAATTATCTTGGGTCTTCCGGGACCCATGTTTCCTTTCTCGCATGCGTATTATTTTACAAGTTGACAGTAGATAGCTCTAGTGAGCTAGTTGTCAGTCTACTATTGCGAGCCTAGTATTTTTTTAGTCCTAACAAGGAAGAGAGAAGCATGGATATGGAGAGCGAGCAGAAAATTAGCGTTATACATATACATGTAGTTACATGACTGTGTTGTAGCGCTCAATTTATACTGCTGCTACTGCTGCTACTGCTTACTTCCTATTGATGGATTACAATTAATATCTAGAGCGCTTTTTACATCGTTACTACTTTCATTTTTTTTATTAATGCTACTAGATAAGCATATTGCTATATAGGTACCCAGATACTTAATAGCAGACCCTCATGTAGATGGCGTTTTGGTCAAGTATAAAAAGAGTTGTAGGCTTGCTAAAGAAAAAACAAAGAGAAAAAGGAAAAGATTAGCTAAGTCGCTCCTGAACTATGATTTTTTTACAATTTATAGAGAATATATAGAAATACAATACGAGATATCTATTTATTTGCTTTGAATTATAACTAACAACACTTCGTTTTCTCTGGACAGTGTTGGCGGGAGACGCCGGGTTGAAAATTGTGGGGCCGAGATTGAGTCGCTTTTGACCAATCAGCGCTGCTTACTTCCTGCTTTGCATCTTCGCGAATTTCCTTAGCAGAACTTCTTCTGAGGCCATTCCTATCTCTGTAAAAACCCGCCAACGACAGAACCTCGGTCTCTACCCACCCGCGACTGTATCAGAAGCATTCAATTGCTCGCCAAAGCCAAGATGGTAAGAACTCTAGCGACCCAGCTTGTCCGATTCTCGTTCCAAAAGCTAATCGCGCATGTGCGCAGTCTCTCGCCAACTCCATCTACAGGCAAGTTACCACGACGACAAACGAACGACGTTGACTCGCATCCTAACACACGGCTCTACAGCACTCTGTTCCGCAAGAACTACACCATGCTTGCGACCGTTTTCGCCGCCGGCTTTGCTTGGGAGATGTACGAGGATCCTACAATACCGACCGAACGTTGAAGCGGAACAAAGGACTAATCAATGATGTGATAGCGGTTTCAACTCTACCATGGACAAGATCTGGGACAGCAACAACCGAGGCGTAAGTTTGCACATTACGACAAGAAATGGACCAGACAATGGCTAACGAGCGAACCAGCGCCAATGGAAGGACATCCGAAACAAGTACGTTGAGGGTGCCGAGGATGAGGAGTAAAGAAACTATGCGTCGCTCAGGATAGAATGGGTGTCGAATGGGATTTCTTTGGGTGAAAGTGTATAAATAAAACAAGAATAGAACGGTTCACAGCTATATGATTTTCCTTCCTTCTCTTGGCCTTTATAGCTGTGATATGATTGTGCTACGGTCGTACGATTCTGATGTTCAGCACCCAAGCCATCAATGAGGTCGGGGAACGCCGTTGAGCCTATGATTCGGGCATGATTAAACCATGTAATAAGTACACACTTGCTATCAAGGAATTCAGGAACAGCACATTGTGAATCACAGACTTTTGGCGAGGCCACTGTGCGTAGTAGCGGATTCTGACGTCGGTCGACCCGGGGCTTGTCACCGAGGGGTAGAGCCAGTTAGAGCCTCCCGAAAAAGTGCTGCAGCCGTAGCTTAGTCGCACCTTGACAGTGCTGTCTTAGTAACGATGCGTAGCTGATCTTCGCCTACCTCAGTTCAAACTTCAACCAGAGCACAGCATTTCTGCAACCGTGCCCACGACACCACAAATTCTTTACGCCTTCATTTGGCACCTAAGCTGCACGCCTGCCTATCCATCTCAATCCCCGACCACGACCGGACGTGCATTTCGGAGCAAGCACTTCTTCTGCTCGAGCTGAAACTGCCACAGCATTCCCCCACCTCGCATTACGCCACTCGTCGCCAGCCGCCCGCCGTTGCTACTCTTCATCGTGCTACGAGCTGCATCATGAGCTCATGATCATGGAGAGCCCCCTGTCAACTCAAGAGCAGCAGCTCTGTCAGCTACTGGGAGGTCTACCTGCACGATACAACAATCGATACTCAGAAGAAGCTGCTCGAGAGCTCCAGTCCAGCCTCTTTTGGTCCCTCGCTGGTGGCAACCATGAACACATGCGGCTTCTGTTCCCCGAGGGCAGACCGTCCGAAAGCCTCAAGCTTAGCGATGCCCAAGGCGCCGTAGAGGGTGCTGAATATACAGAAGCAGCCCGTGGGAAACGATGCGGCCACATTTTCAAACCTGGAGAGGCCTCTTACATGTGCAGGACCTGCGGGACGGACGAGACGTGCTGCCTGTGTAGCCGATGTTTTGATGCCACAGATCATACCGGCCATATGGTGAGGATTCAGATCTCAGTGGGAAATAGCGGCTGCTGTGACTGCGGAGACGATGAGGCCTGGAAGACGCCGCTCTATTGTACCATCCATTCCGACATGGCATCTGGACCCCATGCAAAGGACCCAAAGGCGCCCCCTTCGCTTCCAGAGGACCTCGTCAATAGTGTTCAGATGACAATTGGGAGGGCATTTGATTATATCTGTGACGTTATTTCATGTTCGCCGGAACAGCTTCGCCAGTCAAAAACAAAGGAATCGATTCTGAAGGATGAAGAAACGTCCCGCCTCCAATCAACATACTACGGCTCGGATGTTACCGATACCGAAGATCCAACCGAGTTTGCACTGGTGCTGTGGAATGATGAAAAGCACACTGTTGACGAAGTCAGGGACCAGGTGGCTCGTGCTTGTAGAAAGTCCCGTCGACAAGCAAGCAAAGATGCGTGGGACACTGATGCAGTGGGTCGAAGCCTTTTGATCTTCTCAGACGACGTCGATCGGCTGCTACAAATGGCAAAGATTCTGGAAGCCATCAGAGTTACAATAACCATTCGATCAGCAAGAGACACCTTTCGGGAACAGATGTGTGGCACTTTAGTCGAGTGGCTAAGTGACATATCTGGTTGCTCAATCGGCCACGACAACCTCATTCTTCGCCGCACCATATGCGAAGAGGCTATGAAGCCTTGGAGGAAAGGAAGTGCGGCGACTCATACGATGGGTCTCATTGACGATGAGGAAGAAGAGGACCAGCGAATGGAATCAAGAGATATGCTGCACAATGTGAACGCGCGATTCATCCTGGCTTTACAAGCTGCTGCTAGAGCCAGAGGCGGCTTGGATGTGGAAATCGACGTTGATGTTGGAGACGTCGATGATGATGACGATGACGATGACGACGACGATGATGAAGACGCTGATGACAATCGCTCTTTTTCAGATGACGGAGACGACGATGTCATCATGGTCGATGCCCGAGACACCATTTCTGAGCTAGATATGGCATTCAGACCGAATGACATATCGTTGGAAGATCACGAAGCAACTCTGGCTGGGTATCCGCCTCCACCGCCACCGCCGCCTGCCCCTGCCAATGCCCCTGGCCCGGCTCCCGGAGAGACAGATCAAAATACCCAGCAGCGTGAGGGCACACCGTCCGATTCCGATATGCAAGAGCCTCTCATTGCGCAGAGTATATACTCAAAGGCGAACGTCGAGATCCCCAAAACGCCTGGCAAATCAGAAAAGGCTATGCCCAATCCTGGACTGTATTGGCTCGAAACCCCGGCCGCATACACACGATCGGAGATTGTCCCGCCAGCAGAAGATGTCTTTCAACGAGTTCGTCTGGACTGGCTACTTCTCTTTGATCTCCGAATGTGGAAAAGAGTTCGAAACGACCTTCGTGCTCTGTACATCTCCACCGTAGTCCAGATTCCAGAATTCAAACGGGTTTTAGCTCTTCGATTTGCCAGCCTTTACACCATCCTAGCTCAGCTATATCTCGTCGGAGATCGAGAGCCAGATCACTCCATAATCAACCTCTCTCTTCAGATGCTGACGACGGCATCCATCACCGCTGAAGTAATAGAGCGGGGAAACTTTTTAACCAGCTTATTAGCAATTTTATACACGTTCTTGACGACCAGACAAGTCGGCCATCCTTGGGATATCTCACCAACTGCTGTCCTCGCTTTTGACAGTGGTTCAGTCACGAATAGGCGCATGTATCACTTCTACCAAGACCTAAAGTACCTATTCAGCTCTCAGCATGTCCAAGAGCGGCTCAGAAGCGAACCCAGGTACCTGATGCAGTTTTTAGATTTGGTCAAGCTTCATCAAGGGATAGGGCCCAACGTTCGTGCGGTTATTGAGCACGTTGAATATGAAGCGGACTCCTGGATTACTGCATCTCTTGTGACTCGCCAAATCAATCTACAAGCCAGAAATTTAGCTGAAGCATTCCGCGAATGCCCACCCGACGAGATGCGCCATCTCATGCGAGCCATCCGAATAGCTGCCAAGGCTGCCATCTTCAATTCGGTTGGCGGAGATCGCCTCAGGCTCAAACAAGGAGAGATCAAAGATGAGGTGAAATTCAAGACGATGAGCGACTTGGAGTTCGATATTGAGGGCAAATCGTATGATGTCGTTCAATTCGTTGTCGAAAAAGACTCCATCAGTTTCCACCACGGGTTACATTATACGCTATCTTGGTTGATTGAGTGTGGAAGATCTCTTCCTGCCTCCAAGATGCGAGCTCTGCTGAGCTTCACTCGCCAAGAGCTCAAGTCGAAACCACGGCTCATGGCGGTAGGACCCATACAAATCCCCAAGAAAGACTATAGCCACGAGGACTACCTGATGGCTCTCTTCGATTATCCTCTCCGTGTCTGCGCTTGGCTAGCCCAGATTAAAGCCAACATGTGGGTTCGAAATGGTATTAGTCTCCGCCATCAAGCCAGTACCTACCGCGGAGTTGGGCAGAGAGATGTCTCTCACCATCGAGACATATTCCTTTTGCAAACAGCAATGGTAGTCTGCGACCCCTCTCGAGTCTTGGCGTCCATCATTGACCGATTTGGAATGGAAAATTGGGTAAAGGGCATTTTTGAAGTATTTTCAGAAGCCCAAGATGATGCCCAGCATCTCGACGTTGTCGAAGACATGATTCACCTCCTTATTGTTCTCCTGAGCGATCGTACCAGTCTAATCGCTCCAGAGGATCAGCCCAATTCTCGGCTACTAGCTATGCGCCGGGATATTATCCATGTACTATGCCTCAAGCCCCTCTCATTCAACGAGATTTGCTTGAAGCTCCCTGAAAAATACCAAGAGTCGGAGGAATTTCACCAGGTCTTAGATGAGATGGCTACATTCAAACCGCCTGAGGGCGTATCCGATGTGGGAACCTTTGAACTTCGCCCAGAGTTTATCGAAGAGATTGACCCTTACATTGCACACTACAATAAAAATCAACGCGAGGAGTCGGAGCTTGCTTACCGCAAAAAGATGGCCAAAAAGACAGGCCAACCCATAGACGATATAGTCTTTGAGCCGAAGCTCCGTCCGATACCGTCCGGTTTATTCCAGCATCTGGCTGATTTTACCGGTACGGGTGTCTTTGCGCAGGTTATCTACTACTCGCTGTTATATGTATTGACGTCTCACAAAATCACGCCCTCGGTGCCCAATACGAGGCTCGAAACGTTCCTCCAAGTTGTTCTCCACCTTACCCTGCTGGCTATTATGGAAGATCAGAGCATTGATACGGACATTTCCGGAAAACCTCCAAAGTCCTTTGTCCACGCCGCACTCACACGGATCGCGCGAAGCAACTTTATGCGCGAAGCAAAGGATGCCAGGACTATTGTCTCGCTCTTAGATATGCTGTCTACCAATGAGGACTTCAAAGCGGTTCATCCCAGAATCGCCCTCGTTCTCAAGCGCCTCAAGCAGAAACGACCGACAACATTCAACGCGGAATTCCTGAAACTTGGGCTGCCCTTGGATCGCGTCAATACCGCGTCCCCAGCGAACATCTCCGTTGACGGCGAGCGCGAGAGAAGGAAGCAAGCAGCCATCGATCGCCAAGCCAGAGTGATGGCGCAATTCCAGCAGCAGCAAAAGAGCTTCCTAGAGAATCAAGGCACTATTGACTGGGGATCTGACCTCGACGAAGAAGAGGAGGAGCCAGAGCAAGCTGAAGACCGCAAACACAACTGGAAATATCCAACTGGAACCTGTATCCTATGCCAAGAGGAAGCTGATGATCGGCGTCTGTATGGTGCTTTTGCCCAGATCAATGAAAGTCTCTTGTTTCGTCAGACAGACTTTCAGGACCCTGACCTCGTCCGAGAAGCTTCTCAAACTCCGTGCAACCTCGACCGGTCAGCAGAGGACATTCGCCCCTTTGGCATCGCTCAAGAAAACAGAAAGATGGTTGAGAAACTGAACGCTCAGGGGGATACATTCCTTGCCGAGCGTCAGACCATTGGCAGAGGATTTAAAGCCTCCCTTTCACGACCGGGACCAGTGGCCAGCAGTTGTGGGCATATGATGCATTACAGCTGTTTTGAGCAGTACGTCGAGGCCGCAAATCGCCGTCACACCCATCAGATTGCCCGACATCATCCTGAGAACATTAACCGGCACGAGTTCGTTTGTCCTCTCTGCAAAGCACTTGGGAACGTTTTTGTGCCAATCGTTTGGAAGGGCTTGGAGGAGTCCTATCCGGGAAATCTCCAAGCAGAGGAAAGCTTTGAAGATTTTCTAGACAAGCAAATGTCATCGTACCCATTCGGCGGTAGCAAGGCCCGTGAGGTGGATGATTCAAGGTTGCCTGCTATTCACACCCCAAGCCTTCCTGGCAGTTTACTACAAACAATCACTCAAGTAAAGCCTCCTCAAAATCCTCACTGGGCTGGTAAGGAAGAGCTGGAGGCCCGATCGTCAACGCCGAGGGCATCGGGCAGCTCTTCCAGATCTGCCGCCGCCGCCGCAGAGACCTCGGAAGCAGGGGCCAATCAACAACTCGTTACCACCAACGAGCTTCTGCTCATGGAGCTGTTAACAGCCTACCATCGCATCAAGGAGACTCTTGTGGTGAACAAGCTTGACACCCGTTACCCTGTGGATAAGATCCAAGCAGGGGAAGATTTACACTCAAGCGATACATTGGTTCAAGTAGTTGGGTGTACCATATCCGCTGTGGAGATTGAGCAACGTGGAGTTGAAGCTCAGCCAGGGATGACGTTGATTGAAAAGATCCCAGAGCAAGTGATTTCCCATCTACGAATTCTAGCGGAAACTACCTCGGCATATATAGCTATGGGCGGTCGACATTCTCTTCCAGGGGGCAGAATAGAAAGCGAATTCATTGCAGATGCAGAGCAGCAGCATGGTCAGCTCTTCATGGCGCAGTATTTTGGAGCGGAAGCTGGCGATGCGCGACGACGGTTGTATAGCTACCCGCCACTGTTGAGCATGGACCCTTTCCTCTTCTTAGTTGAATGCAGCTACGGTCTGGTGGTAGCCCAAAACGTCGACATCACGCATGTGGTCAGGCTGTGCTACTTGGCAGAGATTGTCAAGGTTGTGTTTCATATGGGTCGCAATATGCCGGTAGGCTTGTGGTTCGGCACGTTGGCCAATCGACAGACTCAAGATCCCGTCATGAACAACTTTGCGGATTTCGCTCTGGCTTTGAGCAAGTCGAGTGTGGAGTACCAAGCGAGGTCTGGCAACGACATTCCAGACATGGGAGAAAACCGAGGCTTCCAGCAACCAGGTGTAGACACTCTGGAGGGATGGTATTCTTTTGTGAAGAAATATGCGCTGGCCTTTTTGCGGAAAACCACAATATTCCTACACGTCAAATACGGTGTGGACTTTAACAACCACATCTCGTCGAACCCGGACGCGGATGAGCTTGATCGCCTCACCGAAGCCCTGCAGCTGCCGACATTTGATGAGATGTGTGCAGCCATGACGATGGATTCCCTGACTTGCGGATGGCCTAATACTACTCCCGCATTAGTGACGGGCTGGGTGAAGCACCAAGTGCTCTGGACTAAGGGTTTCCCCGACTTGGTCCCTTCCGCGATGGTCAGCCATCCCGGCATATTCGAACTCATAGGGCTTCCTAGAACGTTTGATACCTTGATCGAAGAAGCTGCGAGAAGGAGGTGTCCCACGACGGGTAAAGATCTTACGGATCCCGTCATTTGTCTTTTCTGCGGAGATTTGTTCTGCAGCCAGGGCACATGTTGCCAGAAACTTGATACGGACGGCACTAAACTTGGCGGCGCCCAACAACATATGAAAAAGTACGGCCACCTATTTTTTTTCTTTCTATTTTCATTCCTGTTACATATTCCTTTCAAAGACTGAATTGCAAGTGACTAACTGTGTTATAGGTGCCAAAGGAATATTGGCGTATTCCTTAATGTGCGGAAGTGTGCTATCGTCTACCTATTCTACCGCTCCGGGTCATTCACTCCCGCACCGTACATTGATAAATACGGCGAGACAGACCCACAGCTGCGACATGGCCGGCAGCTATATTTGAATCAGAAACGATATGACTCCATGATCAGAAGCACGATACTCAAGCATGGAGTTCCAAGCCTGATCAGTCGAAAGCTAGAAGCGGACATCAACAATGGAGGCTGGGACACCTTGTAAGATGGAGGAAATACGATACGAGTGGCTACTACGATGGACCTTGGGTGAAGAATGATGCTACATTGGAAGGTTTGTGGCAGAGCTTGAGCATATTGTGTTTTTTGGCGTATTAAGATGGATTCCTATTGTTTCTTACTGCTTGTATGGATTGATAGACGGGAACCTTTTTGTTTTACAATTTAGTCTATAGGGAGTATTGTTCTCTTTTTTTCTTTTCAATCACTTAGTTTTATACATGTCCTTCAGGCAGAGCAATTGGGTTATTCGGTAGTGAAAAAAAAAAACGATATTCTCTCGTACAGACAAGTTATTTTCAATAAAAACAAATCGTATGTAAAAGAACACTAGTAATGCCTCAGATTGAATTACTGCTTCTACTGTTTTAATTGATACAGCTCGTTCCTCAAAGCTCATGTTATTGTCCGTGTACTGTATCCAGTACAGTAAAACAAGAAATTTGCACTGTATTGTCCAGCGAATCGCCAGCCAATCGGGTCCATCGCCACTAAAGCAACGCGCCGCGAAAAGGCTATACAAGGGAAAAAGGCCAGCCGCTGGTTGGTTCGCCCGCGAGGCTTCGCTTCTCGATTGCGTTTCTGACAGCTTCAACTCTCGGCCGTTGCTCTGGTTTGGCGTTTGCCCTGCGACAACGCGCATTTTCTAGCTTCTTTTGTTACTATTAACCCACAAAAGACCGCGGCGATCTTTCTGGAGCGCTCCAGAGAGGCGAGAGGCGAAGATGCCTAGCCGGAGATCAGGTCGCGCGGCGGCCAAAAAGGCTGCTGCTGCTCTTGGTACGTTTTTAGAGCCCTCCTGCGAGTCAGGTCCTGTTTGACGACTGCTCCTACCATATCTTTTTTTTTTTTTTACATGCAATGAAGTGAATTGCGACTAAAGTTCTTTCTCTTGTCCAATTCATTTTCTTCTTTCTCTTGTCTGACTCACTGTTTTCTTTCTCTTCTGTTTCCCTATTGCTGCAGCGCAGCTAGACTTTTTCTTGCCCTTATGGGTTCAAGGAGGAAAACCATGGGAGAACAACCGCCCATTCGACTGAAGCTAATTCGCAATTCTGCGCGTAAAGGGAGCACGCCCAAGGGCTATGCCGATCTCGAAGACGAGCCTATGCCCGATGTCCGCGCCAATGCCTCTGCAGATGAGAAGGACGAGGATGTCGAAGAGAACGAGGCGGCGGAAGAAGAGTCCGGCGACGATGACGCCGAGGCTGTAGACAAGGACGACGAGGGCGACGATGACGATGAATCAGAAGCTTCTGCAAAGGAGCCAACGCCGCCTCCAGAGCCTGTAATCCGCCGAAAACGATTGGGACGCCCTCCCAAGAACCGACCACCCGACTGGGATAACATGGTGACTGTCACAAAGGAAGAGGCCGACACGCCGCGTCGGAGAGGTCGCGGAGGATGGAGAGGACGAGGCGGGCGCAAGGGCGGCCCTGCGGCGCCAAAGGCCGAGCAGGTGATTGATGCTGAGGGCACGGTTGCCGACATTGTCGACGACGAATGCGTCCTCCCCGAGGATCCAGTGGGCGAGACCAAGGTTGATAAGCTGGGCAATCTGCTGGATGGACGAGACTACCGTTGCCGAACGTTCAAGGTGCTCGGTCGAGGCAACCGACTCTACATGTTGTCTACAGAGCCCGCGCGATGCGTCGGTTTCCGGGACAGTTACCTCTTCTTCACGAAGCACCGCAAGCTGTACAAGATTATCGTGGACGACGACGAGAAGCGCGACATGATTGAACGAGAGATTATCCCCCACTCGTACAAGGGCCGGTCAATAGGAATTGTCACGGCCCGGTCGGTGTTTAGGGAATTCGGCGCCCGGATTGTCGTGGGTGGAAAGCGCATTGTCGACGACTACGCCGTCACGCTGGCTCGCGAGGAGGGGGCCGTAGAAGGCCAGCTCGCCGACCCAGACGATCACTTTGTGCCAGGAGAGCCATACAACAAGAACCAGTATGTTGCGTGGCACGGTGCCAGCGCGGTATACCACACCAATACGCCTTCTATACCGGTGCCCAGTGGCAAGGTTGAGTCGAAGAAGCGCAAGGTAAACGTCAATGACACAAACTGGATGCTGGAGCATGCACGAGAAGCAAGGTATGTGTGCACTATAAAGAGTGATGACCCTATTCGACAAGCTTTTTTATCTAACAATGCTCCCAGCGTATTCAACGCAGGCATCAACGCCATCAGAAAGATGAATAACGCCGGCGTTTACGACATTCACACAAACACCATGCAGTATCCAGCCTCCATGCAGCCAACAGTTGCGCGTATCGAGCAAATCTCGCCCCAAGACCAAGCAGCCGCCAAGGCCGATCCCGCGTTCCCCCCTGTGCCCCTGAAGATGGCCAGAAACTTTGCAGTCATCGACACTTACTTTGAGACGCCAGCGGCAGGTGGAGCTCTGGCTGCAGTCGAGAAGTCTGACCCAGCAGATTTCGTTGCGCAGTTCAACGGGCTGGGCGCTGTGTCAGACGACATTAAGGATTTGCTGCCAGCGGAATGCCGAGAGGCATTTGACAAGGCGGTACAAAAGGAGACAGACTGGAGATCACGCTGGGGACTGGAAGCTACGCACATGTCACGGAAGGACCCGATTATCGACAAGGCTATCGTTCCGTATAACATGACGGGATGAATTTAAAGACGGACTAAGGAGGGTTATGAGCATTGCGATTGAAATTTAATCAACGGCCCTTTTTTACTTCTTTTTCTTTTCTTTACCGTACCCCTGATATTTTTCTCTTTTTTTTTTTCTCTTTTCTGTAACTATTTATGAAGACGGAAAAGATGGCTGGATGCTAAGATGGCGTTGGGAGTATGAAGAAAGCAGGCGACGAATTTTCGCTCGCCGTAGGATATCTCGTCTGAGCTATGGGTTAAGTGATGAGGCAGATTTAGGGACTAGGTATGTAGTCTTAATGCGGACAATGATGATAAGACTTGTGCGCTTTCAATTCTTTTTGCGCCTCATTGCAAGATTGGCTCTTGTTACGGTGGATATAAGGAATACGACTCACAGCTGCAAGGGATCTCAATAGGCAGCTTTGGCTGACTTGAGATAGGTATGCATATATCTATCTGCACTACTTGACACAATTACATGGTCTAGGCTTAAGACAACACCTAATCTGTAGGGAGATTGTAGCCTTTGTGATTACCAAACGAAGAGGCCTCTTCACTCAGTGTGGTCAGGTATACAGCAATACCTAAGCTACATCAAACCAGATCAGACCAGACAAGGGAGATTGTCAGTGTGTGAATCACGGGTTTTTACCACAGAGAAAGGCATCCAGTACTCCGGCAACGTTTCTTCTCTCCAGTAGATCTTCTTTTTTTTCTTCATCCCCCTCTTCTTTCGTCTGCCTCTCCTCTTTTCTTTTTTTCGTCACTTTTCGTCTTTCTTTCCCCTCCCCCGCCCTCAACATGAACTGTTTTTTTTTTTCTTTTTTTCTCCCCTGCGGGATTAACTAGTCTCCTGCATGCATAAGCTCATATGCAAGCGTTTTGCGGCCTGCACATCACACGCATCTACAAACTCAATAGTGGTGCTGCTAGTAGTAGTATAGTAACATAGCAATTAGTTTGGTAGCAGTACTCCGTAAAAAAAAAAAAAAACAATATCCCTTACATACTCCATGTGCGTTAGTTTGCATGCAGCGGGCATCTACCTGTATGCACTACTGTAGGGCATGGTTTGAACCAGGGTATTAACACGCGTTAGGCTTTTTCGATTCTGCAGTATAGGCACTTCTCTCTTCTTGCTAAAAGGCAAAATAATGAAAAGGACCCTCCTCATGCAAGGGTTCATAACAAACAGGGGCTCCGTAGAACCCGCCCGCTGCAAAATGCACGGGGTTTTAATGCAGAGAGACGTCATAAAGAAGAGTCTAGACTGGATTTTTTGAAGAAAGAGGGAGGATGACTTTCCCCCCCCCTCCTCTTCCTTCGCATGAGGGCCGAATTTCGGGGACGAAATAATGAAGCCATCCATTCTGGGTAGGTGGCAGATGCTGGTGTTTGTTTTGGATACAACGTAAAGGAAATCGGCGGCAGAAGCCGGGTTCAACAGAAGTCGTAGAATTTACGGATAATATACGAGCAAATTCAAAAAAGAGATGAAGAAGGAAAAAGAAGGGAAAAAAAAAAAAAGGATCCGCGGCAGGTGTTGACATTACAAGCACAAGAAAAATGCAGGACATTAGGTGAAAAAATACGAGGTGCAATTCAAGTACCAGCGTATAAACCCTTCTTAAAAACAAAGCCTAGGTAAAGTCAGAGCGATAGAAATAGACCCGAATCCAGCGTGTCAACGAACATGTGCATGGCTTATGTGTTGTAGAGAGAGACTATAAAAGTAGTGTATGGGCAACACCCGTTTACTTGCAGTCTCTCAACTTCTAGAAGCCGTGCATCTTGAAGTGATTGATGAATCAACCACAGGCTACCGTTTCCCCCGCTCATACCCGGGAGTCGAAGCGTATCCAGCCATCCAGGCAGATCGATGAGGTACGCATCACGCCACGCAAGCTGCCATCCGTGTCAACCGAGACATGTCCTTAATCTCCTCTCCCGTACCGTACATCATCACACTTCTGCCTGGCATAATCGGGGCTCATCAACTTCCCCTTTCAGGTCACGAGCCAATCAACCCGAATCAAATCGAATCTGCAAGGTCCCATGTCGAAAAGAGCTCTTTCTCTCCACTCGTGTTGCAATATGTGCTTATCTGCAGGCACCAGCATTGTCGTATTATTAATATTTAGGACGAAGAGAAGTGGAGGAGAAGGGAAGTGCCAGTGTCATCTATCATTATTTCTTTCAAGCATTCAAGTTCCTGTGCCAGAAATAATAACTGAACAAAAAGAAATCAAAAGGAGAAGAGAGAACAAATCATTCTAAGCTTAGCTATTGATAGCTGTAAGCCAAAACTCAGATATATGCTAAAAAAAAATTGAAAAAATAAAAGAAATCCAACTTGACAGGACAGTAGCTGTGTCCCATCAACGCCAAAACACCAAGTGCCCCATGAATCTATTTCTCGTGAAATTGCTTTCCCATCTTGTTGTCTGCTCCTTGTCGTTATACTTCTTTCGTTTCTGATATACCCAGCTAAACCAGCTTGGACCCAACAAGGCCAAAGGAGGAACACAGATGCATCCTGTTCCCAGCAGCAACCAATGTATAGCCGTTATATCCGTACGGCCTGTGTATTATTTATATCGGCCAAGTCTCTCTTCATCGTCTTCTATTAATTCGTATGCCGGTCGAAAGTCTTGCTCGTCTCCTTGTTTCTTTAATCGGGGGTTTGGCAGAGTGTCGCGTCTCCCGCCAAGACTCGTATATCCCTTCAAACTCGTCAGTCTCCATAAACTCTCACCAGCATAAGAAACAAAGGCAAGCTTGTCCAACATACCTGGTCATATAGACAGCAATAAGGAATATCCAAATGTCGAGTAAACTAAACTCCCAGTCAGCTCCCAGTCCTTCACCCATCTTGTATATCACATGCTAATATAAAGTGACTTACAGCCCAAATCTCAGCTATTGACAAAACATCGTTAGCATCTTCTCCTGATATCATGCGTACATTGAACGTCAGCACTCACTGTAATGCCAATCAATCACGGGATGGATCCTCATAAAGTCGGGCCACCCCGCATCTGTCGGGTCGAAATGCTTCAACTTCTCTCCGTGCGGATCCGTCCGCCGGGTTCCCACGAAAATGGCCCGAACGCTGGGATTCTGCGCCTTGAAAACCTCGAGGCCCTTCTTCATCGGCAGCGTAAATCGTGCAACGTCTAGGTGGTACATTGCGCTGCTCTTCTCGACGAAATCATCAACCTCGGCAAAGGGGTCCGCGGATACAATGTAGACCGAGTGCAGCGTCTCGGGGAAAGGCGGCAGCTTGGCCGTTCCATTCTGCAGGTTGGCGCCGGCCATCGACTTGGGAGGCGAGTATCGTCGGGCGTAGCATGCAAGGAGCACGATAAGCATCACGAGGCCTGTTGCGGTGGTTAGCAGCGTTGTCGAGATATCTGGTGCCAGCCGCGGCACAGTGCAGCTTGGTCTCGGAAGCGCAAGGCTTCGTAGTCGGGTATTCAAAACGTACAGTCCTTGCCGCCATTATACGAGATGGAGATCTCTTCCGGTCTGTAATCGCGCATCAGTATTGGCCATTCCACAAGCATCCCGGCGCAAGATCCTGGACGCAGAGCGGCAAAACGTACCGATATCTCTCCAGCGCCTCGTCCACCACCTGGACCGAGACTCGCACCTGCTCTTGCGCCCGTCGCAGCAGCGGCGAAGTCATCTCCTCTGCGAGAAAGTCATCGACCTTGTCTCTCATGCCCACACAGGCCTCGTACAGAGAGCCGTAGGGCGGGTTCTTTGCGGCGCCGAGGCCGTTGGCGATGGCGGCCATTGGCGGGACTGGAGCCGCGGCTGCAGTGACGGCAGTGGCCGCGATGGGATGGACGGGGACAGCGTGCATTCGCGGCTTGTGGACGGATATCATTGTCGGCGTCGCGGGCAGGTTTACAAAGAAGGACAGCAGCAACACGCGAGCATGGTTGACGGCCGGTATCCGCTGGATATTGTAGATAGGTGGTAGTTATAGCATCTGGGGTGCCCGGCAGCTTAGTGGCTCAGCGGTGTGCCGGCGGCTCCAAGATGTATGTCAGCACCAGGCTCTGATGCCGAGCAGCCACCGACCGGCAGCGCAGATTGCCCGAGCTTTTGACTTTCAGCCCGACCCATGCGCTGTACAACCGCGAAGATGAACAAGATAACCAATAACAACGACTTTCGGTGAGGGCATTAAACGTCATTTCTGATTGGATCTTCTTTTCTCTCGCAATATTCGTTGTGCATCTCCCTTTTCATCAAGATCAACAAGAAGAGCATTCAGCAAGGCTGCAAACACATTCCCATGTGATTACAGCCCCAGAGATGCCAGCGGGTAGATACGTGTACATGTATGTTATTCGCACCTTACTATGAGAATACTATGGACCAATTTTTTTTTTTTTTTGGACTTCCAGCGGCTTTCAACTCAGGTTGAGCAATTGAAGCCAATCAATCTCTTCGTGAGCTCCATCATGTTACCCAAATGCAATGTAACCAACTATACATACGACGATAGAGGCCCATCTATCAAACGCGGCCCGCCGCAGGGATCTCGGGATGCAGTATGAACAGCTCCGAGCGCTTACAGGATTCAACGACGTCAAATCCTTCTCGCAGAAGTCCCCGCGCTACTATTAATCCTTTAAGTCACCAATTCAGCGCTCAAGCCGATTATAGAACGATATATTAGGTTCTTGTCGTGCTCGGATTCTGCTCTTTGACGAACTTGATTTATACTTCGGGGCGTATCTTAAGGCCGAGACGCTTCCAGCCTTGGCTTTCACACCTCAATAGTAGCAGGTCAAGAAGAAGAGCATCTCTGCCATGATATCAAGGCGGTTCAATGCCAACCAGAGACCCTCTGACTCATAAGACGTGTGCGAGGTTTTGTTTTCCCAGCTTACATGCTGCATGCCATATATTCACTTTTCTCCGCCTACTAAGATGCATCTCTTCTCGACCAACCAGCGTCTTTATTCCAGCATATTCGCTCATCATACTTCTCCAAACATGCAAAATCCAACAATAAAATCAAAACACACACGTTGATGATAATTATGTCAAATTCACGAGATCCGTATTAAAAAAACAAAACACTCAAGTGCCCGTTTCACTTATCAGTACGTATCGATTCCGTTTGCAGCATGCCGAAATAGATCCGCAAAAATACGACAAGCACTCGTAGATTCCCAGTTGCCTCACTGCATTGTGCGTCATGCAGCATCATCCGCGCTTAGCGGCGATGAATATTGAAGCAAGTTTCAACCCGTCTTTTTCTCTATTTAATGACTCTCGTTACCTTTCATATATTCAAGATTCAAGAATATTCATGCAGCTGCCCGCATCTTCTCCGTCAGGAAAGCCTAAACCCGTGCGGCAGCCAACACATACCCGGGACCGCACAAAGAAAGTCACGGGAGCCGTTTTCAGCCATCGATTCGACGGCAGCCTGCAGATGGGCTTGCAGGGACCAGACTTTAAGGAGAATAAAAGAAAAAAGAAGTAGTACTCCACCCAAAGCTTCGGCCGAGTCTGACCTGTCGAATGGCTTGCTTGCTTCACTTCATCGCAGGAAATCACGCAGCCCCTCTTTCTTATTGTTTCTTACATGCACGCACAGCGTATCATCGGTACCTACCTATGCTTCTGTCCAGCGCCGTGGTCTAAGCCCCCACGCGCTGACGAGGGGAACCATGTCCGCATCTCGGTCTTTGCATTCTTCATTTTTCTTTCTTTCTAGGGATGCATGTTTCACGAGGCGGCATTAGGCCGCAGGAAGCCAGGTTGCCAGGGACCGAGGTTCTCTCAGTTTCCAACAGTGTCCCTCTGCACTGCACTGCACTGCTCTGCTCTGCTCTGCTTGTCATGCAGAAGGGCACCAATCTATAGACTTTGTCCCGTCATATCTGCCTATATAGCTGCCTCTATCGCCCCCTTGCAGCAGCAGTAGCAGTAGCAGCCATCTTTGGATAAATCGTGCCTACATGAGCACCAACATGGAAACAACCTACCTGTATGAAAAGCCAGCGACTGTTCACATCTCGTAACAAATCGCCGAGCTCGACGGAGTTGGCAGCTTTACCCGCTTTATTACCCCTCCCCCTCCCTCTCCAAAGAACATCCTGTTTTTGCAAGACCAGAAAACTGTAGTGCTACCTTTCACCGCCCAGTACCCACCTGAAAAACAGCAGTAGCAATACGAAAGAGAAGGCGAGAAAAGGTACAAGTTGACTCACGCATCTCTCCCTCTCTCCGCGCTTCGACAATTTGTGTGTGTGGTCAGGGTGGTGTACGAAGCCATCTGCTGCCTTAGTCGCATTACCAGGCAGATCGGCTGCTTCGGCGGGTAACTCTTCTCCGAAGAACCAAAAAGAAGAGGAGGGGAAGTGAAACGAAAAAGAGGCGTAACCGGGCCAGGTTTCCCACACGGCCAGGCTTCAACATCCTATTAGCCAAACCCATTCCACGCTTGTAAGCCCAGCGCCATCATACAAACGGGATCAAGCTTGGTAGGGTGCAGGCATATCCGGGCAGCGCCTCCAATCACGGGCTCGCAGACGCCAACTATTGGCCACCGACGTAGGCGCAACAGCTTTTTCGTCGTGCAGACCATGGCCGCGCCGAAGCGGAAGGAGGGAGGAAAATCCTCCTGCGGGACTTGGAAATCTGGAGAACCGATGGACCGGCAAGAATCTGGGCTGGGCTTGATTCAACAGTAGAAACTTCTTGAACCTGGAAATGGCTGCTGATCGTGGCGTTCGTGATTCTTGGGTGACTCAGGCTGACCCTGTCTGTTGATCGTCGTCTCGATCATCTCGTGTAAGTGTGACTGAGCTATACTGGCCTCTACTACTAGGACATTACGTAGATATCCAGGCCAGGCCTAATCGAGATTTTCCCGGCTGACACATCGGTGGCAACGTCCACGGACCTCTCCACGCGCCCAGAGTTGGGACGCTATCCTTACTTCCCCGTCGCCAAAGGTAGACTTACAAGATACCCGGATCTGCAGGCCTGGAGGTACCGCTTCCTTGACCCGATGTCCACGATCGCCACTTCAACGACGTAGCCTTACATACGTATTCCTTACAGCTCTGAGAAATGCAAGTCAGTCGAACAGATGCGTAATATCGCAGGCACCAATGGGCCACGATGGAGCTTGCTTGGTGTAATACAGGGTAAGCAGGCCTCATGTTAACCTGTGCTGCTTGATGGATGATCGTTGTTCCGAAACATTCCCTTCAAAGCATTTTCGAGTAAGAATTACGTAGCAGCGCAACATGCCACCATGCTTGTGCATACGAACGCACCACTGTGTCGACAGGATGATCGCGATGGAAAGCTTGATTCTTTAAAAAAAGGACAACAATTTAGACCTTCACCAGTCATCACCCAGCCTCCGCGTGAGCTAAGCTGAGTGGCCAGGCAGACTAGAAAGGAAATTAGACTCTTCAGGGTCCAAGGCTCCCACTCGCCAGTCAGCAGAGAAGGGCTGGGAAAATAGTAAAATCATGCTTTTGTTGTTACCTAACAATAGTAGCCAGCCGTGTAACTCGTGATCGAGGGAGAAGACCGCATACGGGCTATTACCGAGTATTTTTAGGAAGGGAGAATAAAAAGGGACCCTGAAGCTGAGGCTGAGGGTTGGCGCATGGGGGAATGATCGCCATCGTCATTAATCTCGAAATAGGCTTGGTGGTTGCCTTCTCCCCCCCTGGCCGGACTTCCAAGAGTCATCCCTGCTGGCCTCTCTGTGTACAAGTGTGGCTAGAGACGTAGCATCCAGTCAACTGTACTCACTTAGCTGTACAGCCAATGTACAGCAAGTCTCGGATGTGCCAGAATGGACGATGTGCCTAGGGAGGTACATACGCGCGCGCAGCAGGCCCACCTGGGCTGGCACTTTGGCACGAACCGTCCAGGCAGATTGGCAGGGCGTCTGATGATGTGCAGACCCTTTTTTATGCCCAACCATCTGCTGGCATGCCAGACTCGTGCATGGCGCGGGAATGGAAGAAAAGCAGGTTGGGCAGCCTCCCCATGCTCCCCTCCCCATCTGTGCCAGTAGCATGTCCGCGGTGGCATCCCGCGGCGGCACCGCTTTTCAATCTTGGACTCGATGGAGATGCTGGATATACTAGTTGTATGGCATGTATTGTATACCTGCAATGCCTGGGCACCCCGAGCCCGTACAAAGCACAGCAGGCTGATCCGCAAGCATACCTGGTGTATACGGCCATGTAGGTAGCCGTACGAGTACGCGGGAGATGACCAGCCTCAACTCATGCAACCTGGAGCTCAATGGTCAGTCAGCAGCGCTGCAGAAGCGCGACGACCCAAAACAAAGACCGACATTCTGTAGATCGAGGCAGGTACATACAAGGCTGCGAGAGTGTTATACCAGTCGCTAGTTAAAACCCCAGGGCGTCAGTGTAACACCCTGACCGCCAGGTCCAAACTGGCTCCTCTGCTTAGTAGCATTTCAAGTAGGCCTGGTTTTAGCTCCCCAACATGTTCAATCGCCAATTCTACCACGCTGATTGGTGTCTGGCCTGCGATTCTGGATCAACTGCCCGCACAAAGCGAGAAAAAAAAATCTGAGAAAAAAAACAGAGGCGTCTAGGTAATATGCACCGGAAGGCTGAAACTAGACTCACTTGTCGAAATTTCACCTTCATTTCCTGGCGTGCCGGCACAGGGGTCTGGGGTTAAAGTAGCCAATGCTCTGCTCTCCCTGCTTTTCACATGATCTCCTATTCTTATCGCTCGGCTGGCATGGTAACGAGACTGAAAACGAACGCGCTGACCACGCTCTGTTGATGTCAGCCCAGGCCAAGTAGCAGATCTTCCCTCGGTCAAATGCTAGCTGATTCTGAGACGCTGTTCGGGTCAGCGCATCAGCGATTCCTCCCTTCCTCCCTTCCTCCCAGCACGCATCGACTTACACCAGCCACAGACTACCTGTGGTAATAATAGCAGCAGCACGGCGCAGTACGTGTAGAAGCTGTTATAGTCAGAGCGGTGCTAACAACTTACCCAAGCACTACAGCTAGTAGCAGTTCGATGTGGCTGCTAGCAATAGTGCTCCGTAAGACTAGCAATGGTTAGTTAAACGGAGACAAGCCGTGGAACCCATCTAAAATTGGAGTAATCTCAGTGGTTGGTGTCCGTCCCTGAAAAGAAAATTAACCACGGATCCGGGTTTCTTTGGCGGGTTCCATCAAAACTCATACAGCAACGTGGTGCTACAGGCTGGTCGGGCCTGGACTTGCAGCCCCTTGACCGCGTTTCATTTCCTGGAATACCGTGCTTTGCGCTTCAAAAGTATTGCGTAGTGTGTCGCGTACAAGTACGAGTACGGAAGTCCCAATTCCTGTAGTTTGTACGGCAATCGGCCGTTGCGGATCATATTCTGTAGCCACTCCTCCGGCAAACTGTCCCACGTCTCTTCCCTTGCTCTGTCCTATTGAGCCTTTAGGGAAGCTCATTTCACGTTTGGTACTGGGTGCGTACTACACATAGGTGTAGTGCACGATGCTACGGGGTCCATGGCTCGCGGACTTTGCGGGCTGAATAATGATGCTGCTACCACCCAGCCTCTTACAGGAACAATTAGTTGCTGGAGGCGGCTCATGCCGGATGGTATGGTGGGCTGGCTTGTCGTCATGTGTCCTGAAGAATCGATTTTTCTCCTTCTTCTCTTACAGGGTCGCACACGCATGCGTGCTAGCGGACTAGTGACCGAAGCTCTACTACTGTAGAGGTTTGGATCCAGGGTCGGCTATAGTATGCTGGTGTCAAGACATATTCAGAATTAGCCGGCCGAGATTCTCCTTCGCTTGCTCCGGCGGTCGGCCGTGAAAGCTGGGGCACAGGCGCGAGTCGCGCGGCCGCCTCAAAATTCCATCATCTCAACAACACCTACCTTTCCACCACGGGAAACAAGCTGTCCAGTTGAGTCGCAGCATGCACGGCGTGCAATGTGCAATTGGGCTGTGATTGACTGGATGGCGATGCAGGCAGAGATCACGGCTTGTGACTGGCCTGGATGCTGCAGAAGGCCCACCACCTCGGAGCACTGAGTTTTTGCTGTGAAGACTTTGGAGTGTAGTCCAAGTACATTTGCAAGTCAAGCTGCGTACCTTGGGATTGACAAAAGCTGCCCTGGGCGGTTGAACCGAAACGCGAAGACGGAGGACTTGTAGACTGCCCGGAGGACTGGTGGGCACTGGAGTGAGGGATTTCTCTCCGCATTCCCCATCGCCCAAGCCGTAGCGGATAATTTTTTTCTGAAGAAAAAAAATGGAAGGCTTGATGGCTTCTGCTAGCACTGCGATGGAGTAGGGTACTCGAAAGCGTGCACCGAATGTACCTTGTGCGCGCTACAGGTAGCGTTGCTTGGACACTTACACAGCTTAGCACGCACGCATCTGCACAGTCCCCTGTCCTTGCATGCTGATTTAGATGGAGGGATTAGGAACAAGCAGGTCAGTCTGTCGAAAGTACGAGCAGGTACTTGTTACGAAGCAGAAAAGGTGGGAAAGGTGTGGCAGGGAACCCCCAAAATCCAGAGGCGGTTGATGACTGGGAGAAAGCACTCCGTCCCATACTCGCATCTCCCACAGCGTAGTTCTCGGTGGTAACGGTAATGGCATCGATGGCCTCGGCCTCGGTCGATGCTGCGAGTAGAAGGTCAGCAGCGCTGAGCTCTCTGCTGGGCCCTTGCCCTGCCTGCTCTGCCCTCTAGCTGTGGACCACAGAGTGCCCTCGTATTTGCAAGCAGCAGCATCTGCACGAAATGGGCTGCCGAAAATGCGTTCAAGTGTAATCGTTCGGGCCGCCCAAGGATCCGACAGCTCCGTCCAGCGTGCGAGGGCTTGTCGATCAGGGCTCCAACCAAGACACAGCGCCGCCACGAGAACCTGAGCAGCGAGCGTCCAAGACACAGGCGCCACCGATTCACACCGGATCATGCAGGCAGGGTCTCAGGACCTTTTCCAAGTCCACGGCCCATTGCTGGCGCCATTACAAATGCTGCTCCGGCCAAGAGAGTCGTCGACAAGGCACAAGCACCAGACAAGGTGGCTCGAGGATAAAAGCAGAGGCCCCATCGCGCCTAACCGGGTTCGCTCCGTGACTCGCAGATATACCTCGTTCGAGAACGGGCATGGCCCCGTGCTGGCGCCAGGGATTGGGCGGATTGGCGGATTGGCGGAGCCAGCACCAGCAACGCGATTCCCTTTTGACAAGAATGTGCAGTGCCAGTGACGACGGCCTGCCGGAGACAAAAGCTGGAGACTGTGCTGGACGCACGCCTGGCCCGGCCACCCCTTCGCCTTTGGCCTTGCGTCACATCCCATCAGACGACCAGTCCAGTGGTGGGCAGCAAGCCGCCGCGAAAGATGCCTGCATGTGAGTCGTCATTCCGAGCATCTGCAAATTGTAGTCATCGACTCCGTACTCGTGCTCGCGCTGGCACGGACGCGTACATGGACGGAGCAAGCGGTAGATGTCGGTTTTTGCTTTCTTTTTCACCTCACCATAGGGACGCCAAACAGCGGATTCCGTCTGTTGTTCCAAAGCGACACGCCCAGTCTGTCTTCAGATGGGGCTGCTTATTCTAGTCTTGGTGGTGGAAAGGGGCAGAAAAAAAAATTGACGACGTCAAAACTTTGCTAGAAGGAAAAAAAAAAAAAATTCTTTCTAAAAAAAACATCGTGCCACTTTTCCCGCAGTGGGCGTTGAGTGAACAGCTCCAGTCGTCCCGGCCAGGCAGGCACTACTGACTACCACAGTGGCAGAAGCCAGTCACGGTGGCAACTGCGTTAACGCCCTCATGCAGCGATGGTCGCTGTGGGAGAATCCTCAGGAGGCACCGCACCGCAGATGAATCTTCCAAGCCTCCCAACCATCCTGGAGTGGGAGTACTCGAGCTGCCGGGGTGCTCTGGCTGCATGCGCCGACAGTCTGAGGTACTCGGTACGGCCTGCATGTACCTGGAGGCGAGGCACGCTGATGCACGAGGAAGGCGCTGCGCCCCTGGGCCAATCAGCACGCACGGCGACGCCCTTGTTTAGCTAGCCACATTGTCCATGATTGTCCACAGAGGCGCCACCAAAGCACCGTGTGCAGTGGAGATGACCGCCGAGGTACCGCGCCAGCCGTCTACGCGCGCGTGGATACTTCTGCACTGCGACCCCCATTCCGCTAGGCTTTAGTTGGCCCGTCAGTGGCACTGTTGCGGCCCCACCCACTCCGGGGCAAAGAAGAAAAAAAAACAGCTTAGTACGAAGCCCCAAGTACTCGTACCCGAGAGCCCCCCTGTCCGGCCCAAGTGCCTCGAGGACCCCATACCTGCAGTACGTACTCCGGTCTTGCGGTAAAGAACCTGGGACGGATTGGCAGGTGAGAGAAAAAGTTGGCTGCTCCAGCCAGCCCCAGGTACCTTGGCGCCTGGCGCATGGTGGGTGTCCACTGCAATACCTGCCACTGCACTACCGCTGGGGACTGCCACCTGGTACTGTTCCACCGCCCATGCCCTAACTGCTGTCGCTGTGCCGCCCGTAGCCTTCATCTAGTAGAGCTCGCGCTCTTCATTTCTGCGCTCCCACACCTCAACCTCTTCTTTCATATTTTCTTCAACCCTTTTTCCTCCTCTTCCTCCTCCACCGAATTCCGAATCCGCCGATTTCTCGACAAGCCTCGTCGCGAACTCGCCATCGTTCGTCGACGTCTGGATTCAGGTTTCTCGCGTGAGCCTACTCCTTTTGTTACCTCCAGCTCGCTGCTGTGCAGGTAGCTTCTTTGTGTTCCCACGGCTTGTCTGCAGTGGCCGCTCTCAACACGGTCACGTCTACTTCCGCTCAACGGTCACATCCTTTGGAGGGTTTTCTTTTTTATAAAAAGCTCTTGTGAGGACACCTCTCGAATAGAGGTTAGTATTCATTGCTTTACTTTCGACTGCATCACCGATCTTGTCGCAACATGGTTCCTCCCCAACGTCCCGCGAATCCTCGCCGCGACACCAGCGATCTGTTTTGACAACACTCCATTTTCATAATCACCTGCCTTTCTACAACGTCGATCGATTCACTTCTCGATGGTTTATGAATATTGCATTCATAATCAATGACTCGACGTCATTTCTTCGCTTTGTTTATCTTTCTCTTGCTTGTGGCAAAAACACACTTTGCAACGTAATAAACATTGCGTCCTCTTACTTTACGCCTCTCTCGTCACACTACATGACTTGCTCTTCACTATCCCGCATGTCCCCAACTTAATATCATTCATCTATGAGAACTCTCTGCTAACGGTCTCTGTGGAAACAGAAAAGCTTTTTCATCACGCTACATCTTTTTTTTTTCCCTTCCCTTTTTCTCCTCAGTCTCGCTTCCAGCTTGCGTTAACGCCCATACTTGGACTCCGACGTTGAGCGATCTCTGAACTTTGGACGGCCATTTTATTTGACCGACTGATCCATTACGATATCCTTTTGTCACGTTTTCTATCTTCAAATCGCTTCCAACAGCATTTTCGTCGCACTTCACGGCAACACTCTCCCCACGTTAAATGGCTCTTGCGTCACAGTAGAGCCCTCATCGACACATTTCTTTTCGCGCCGTTTCGCCGATTCGCACGTTCTGCTTTCTTGTCCCGAGACCACTCCATAAAACAGCAGTGCAGTGCCACGTGCTGTTTTCGTCTCCGACAAGAAATCTTCAATCCGACAAAGATCTGTTCGATCTTCGTCGGACCTCCTCCACTACCGTCATCATGCCTGGAGGCGTTTGTGCCGTCCTCGACTATGAGGTCGACATGATGGCTGAGTATGTCGCCGAGATGGCAACTCGCGTGGTTACCCCCGAGGCCAGCGTCACTTCTCCGTTCCGGAAGTTCGTGTCGCAGATCCTCACTTCCACTAGACTGCCTAGCACGACCATTCTTCTTGGAATGAACTATCTCGCCAAGAGAATCAACTCCATGAAGACTCAGGGTCCCTACAAGGCCTCCGAGGGTCAGGTCTGGCGTTTCCTCACCGTTTCGCTTCTCCTTGGCAGCAAATTCTTGGACGACAACACTTTCCAGAACCGATCATGGTCTGAGGTCAGCGGCATCCCCGTCTCCGAGCTGAACACTCTGGAGTACGATTGGCTCCAGGCCATGAGCTGGCGACTCTACGTCAACCTTGATCATAGCAAGGACTACCAGGCCTGGCTTGACAACTGGCGCGAGTGGCAGCAGATGAAGAAGCGACAGGCCGCTCAGGCCAACAGGGAGCGTCTGGCTTCGCTGGTCCCTGCCATCGATACCGACTTGGCCAGGTACAACAGCAACCGCTGCTCTCCTCATTCGCGCTACATCCAGGCTCAAATCGCAGAGTACGAACGCTACCAGGCTATGAAGACTCAGCAGCAGACCTACCGCTCGCGCGACTCGTGGTCCAACAACCCTTGGAACGCGCCTCTCACTCCTCCGGACTCTGGCTATGGTACTCCCGAGTACGCCACGTCGGCAGCTTCTAGCAACGCTCGCTACAATGAGTGGTTCGCTCAGGCCGCCGCTCAGTACAGCAGCCGCTACCCCCAGCCTCCGGCCCACAATACGTTTTATCCCAACCGCCAAACGCCTTACGCATCTCACTACCCTTACCAGCACCACGGTGTATGGGAGCATGGCGTTGCTGAATGCAGTTGCCCGGGATGTGTCGAGCCCATGAAGCAGACTTCTTATTTCATGTCACATGGATATGGCCAGCCTGTCATGGGTTAATGTTTGCAACGATTTTCCTTTCTCGTTTATCTTCTTGAGCCCAGATGGCTCATATTTTTCCTTATTCGGTCCCGGAAAAAAGGTGCGGATTTCGAGTTTTTAATGGCTACGAGTTTTCGCT